>CAJQUW010009844.1:0-635000 GCA_907163375.1 Prostheceraeus crozeri
GTGAGAATGAGAGGACAGCATATTTAAAACAGTGCGATTCGCAATCGTCATTGAATGACTGCTGTTTTGTTTTTAATTTTTTGGAAGTTTAAAGACCTTCGACCACTATGATTTTCCTAATGACTATTTTAATTAAAAGGAAGGGCACAGACGCAAAAATCAAATAATAAAAAATCCTAAAAAAGCAAAAATCCTCAACAAACAATAATCAAATAATAAAATACAAAATTCAATGAATAAAAATAAATAAAATATTCTCAATACGTCAACTCACAATTAGCTCAACTTCTAGCAAACTTAAAATAAAATCAAAAAATAAAAACGGACTCAATAATAATTTCAAAATTACGCTAATCAAACATTCTCAATTCAAAACAAATAAAAACAAGAAAAAAACATAAACAAGCGCTCAAAACAAACAATAATAAAAAATATATCTAAAAACAAATATCAAAAATTCTCCAATCAAAAAAAAAAATGTAAGCAATCAAAAACACAATAACATCAAACAATAAGACACAATGGTCTCAAATAAATCTCTCAAAATACAAAACTCTAACCAAACCATACATTCTGCAAATCAATAAATAAACACTATAAGTCCTTAGATCTTCAAAAAATAATTCAGAAGAATATCAAAAAATCTCAAATAAAACAAAAAAAAAAAAAAAAAAATCAAAAAAATCAACAATCAACCAAATCAAAAACAAATCAAAAACCAAATCAACTCAATCTAAACATCAATCACATAAAAAAAATAATAAAAATAATAAAAAAAAAAAAAATCAAATAAACATCAAATAAAACAACTCAAAAAAAATTCAAACATAAAAATCAAACAAAATACAAACAAAAAAACAAATACATCAAATCAAAATAAATAAATTCAAAATAAATTCAAAAATCAACATAAAATAAATAAAAATCAAAAACAAAACATCAAAAAATAAAACTATAACAATTAAAAAAATAAAAATAAATAATCAAAAAAAATTACAATACCAATCAAAATCAAAAAAAATAAACAACAAAAAAAAAAAAATAAAACAAAAAATAAAAAAAAAAAAAAAAAATAAAAAATAAACAAAAAAAAAAATAACAAAAATATAAATAAAAAATAAATAAATAAGCAAAAAAATCAACAAATCAAAATAAAAAAAAAAAAAAAAATCAAAAAAAAAAAATATAATACAAAAAAACATAAATATACTCCAAAATATAACAAAAGTCAAAAAAAAAAAAAAAAAAACTAAAAAAAAATCATAACAAATCTAAAAAAAATCATAAAAATAAAAAACATAAATACAAAAAAAATCGACTCAAATCACACTCAAAATGGCCGTCAAAAATGAGACCGCTATCGCGCTCGTTGAATTTATCATTATTTAATTTTAATCCTTGGATGTGAAAATTTATCCAAGACTCATAGTCTACAACCTCGGTTGCAGGAGAGGAGGGTATGTGAAACTCTAACCTCTCTATTATTTGTCCAGTATGGTGGTCGATTTTTACATATTTTATTTTAAGATAGATGAGCGCCTTCATCCTAAAATTGTCTAAATTGTTGAAGAGCGCTTCTATCAATGATGAATTTTGATGAAACCATTCCTCAAAGTTAGCAATGGTTTCTGAGGAGTCCATCTGGTAGTTCCTCACTAAATTATTTATGGACACCTCAGTGAGTCGGATAGAGGAGGTACCGTTGGTGTAGGTATCGTTCGTGTGTGTATGTTGAAGTCTGTGCGAAGATAGTTCAAAACGTGTCTCGAAAGACTGAATGCACAAGTCGCAAGAAAAGGAGACATCGTTAACAGAATCATCCCTACCTTCGGAGATTGATGCCGGCTTAGGTCGACAAACACCTCGCTTGATGTGTCGGGTGAGATCCCATTTCCTCGTGAAGATGTGCCCACAGTCAGCACATTCCCACTCGTTGCCATATCGCGACAGTTCTGAGCTGGAACTCGCATCACCTGAAAGAGAAATCATTCTATCATCTCTGTTCAAGCCTCAGTGTAGTGTTACAACCTACCTTGACTCAATAACTCTAAACTTTCCTCGAGAAGAGAGGGCGTTGGTGATGAAGTTGATGCCTGAAATTGAGGAAGATGCTATTAGTCACACGTTTGAGGGAGATGAGAGAGGAAATCTTTAACTTACCATTTTAATGAAATATGATCAGACAGAATAATAGTCAAAGAGAGAGATCGTGCGTTCGTCACTTGTATGATTCACAGATTAAATGAAATGATATGAATGTCACTTTGCTTATATACTTTCATTCTCTTCATTCATTGGATGTTCATTCTGATTGGCTGCTTGTGTATACTTTAGAATTAGAAAAATGTTAAAGTTATCATTATTCAAAGTCAGCATTTCAAAGGCAACATGACAAGTCCTCCAACAACGCCAAATACCGCATTGGAGTTCTCCTCTCCATGCACATCAGCAAAGGTGCTCGTTACACCAAATGCACCAAGAAAGGCGAAGGTGGAGAAGGTGTACCGACTGGACAATATACGAAAGTTATCATTACCAGCGGACGAGGAAGAGGAGAGTGTATGTGAGAAGGAGTGTCCCGACTTAACAGGCGTGAGGTGGAAGTATCTCCAGTACGATACTGACGATGTGATGGAGATCACCAGCACGAAATTCCTCCACCAATTATGGGAGTGGTACACCCCTAACTCCCAACCGCGAACTATGGCAGAGTGGGAGTATATTGATAAAGTGAGGCTTGCAGTGGAAGAACGATTAAAGCAACTGAACTGTTTTTGTTATCTATGTGAAGCCAGACTCTGGGACGATATTGACGATGAAGACCTTTTGAAATACATGCCATAATAAATGTTTATTTCGTATTATCTTTGCTTTCATACTGACTTACTTGAATGGGGCTTCAGTGGATGATTTAACCATGTATACATTTTCATTGGGAAATAGTAGCACGCTTAGTCTAACTTGTAAATCTTATAACATTTCATATGGGCGATGATGGTAGATGAAATAGTGTCAGATAAAATTAAGATAGCTTACACTTCTGATACAGGGATAGCAATCGACTGCGATCCATGTGTAAAGAGCTTGTTAGACTACGGAAGAGAGAAGTGTGTTATGTTGCGTGTGGCGCGTGAGTGTCCTCCCATTTCATTCCATTCATCAATTCGTCTCAGTGATAGAGACAGGTAGAACTCATGGTTCTCATAACGTATGCAATGGAAAGTTTTAGGTAACCTTCGACAGTTGGCTAAATGTCGCCCTGGCGCGAATGCATACTACGTTGAGACAGAGGCAATCACTTGCAAACATGACGCAGAGAGGTTTAACAAGATTGACCATTGCCGAATGTCCCTTGCGGTATACATAGCTACGGGTTTCACCGCCGCCCTTTACAGGAACGCCCGTCGAAAGGAAGTATTACACCGAACTTCATTTGCAACGTTCAAGTTGACTGATAGCAGATTCAACTTAATGATAGTATTCGCCAGTCCGAAGACTGCCCAGGGCAAACCGCGTGGAGGTTCTATCATGTCTTGCCCCATGGTGGCCCTTAAGAGAGCCGATGGTTCGTTCTCGTCGTATCTGAAAATAGAAGGAAAAATAGATGAAATATATTCAAGTGATAGAGATGATATTAACTTACCATAAGAGAAATTTAGCCGGTTCGCGACCCCTTCGATGGTGATGGTTGAGGTAAGTATTTGGCCGGCAGTTTCCGCTTCCGGTGGCGCAGCTCCTTTATTTCGCCATCATGCTTTATAGAGACATGGAGACAGCGCATCTCCGCCATTGCTCCCTCGTAGCACTCGAATGTGGAATCCAAGTCCTCACTCTCAAGGATGATGCTGTCGACGATTCTGCTCTTGATGATGGGAATGTGGAGCGTTGTTCGTCTCTCTTCTTTCTTCTGACTCTCAGTCAGGCTAGTCTTTAATTGCTCAATTTTTAAATTTGATACCTCTTCTTCAGCTTTTAATGATTTTATGTAAGTCGCCTGCTCAGTAACGCGTTTTTCGCTGGCAAGCGCCCTTTCGCGGAAAGATTCTAAATTGATCACTTGTGTCTTGAGGGCCCGAATCTCGGCTACCTGACCCTTCAGGTGGAAATTGTCATCCCTAAGGGCCGAACATTCATTTTTGTAACGAGTGAGCTCATCTTTTAATTTTGTGAGTGCATATTCCTGGCTCACTTTTGCGATCTGGGTATCCTTATTCCAGCTGTTCGTCTGCTGCTTAATCCCCTTCTTTACTGGGGAAGGTGCGATTACTTTCTTTTTCGGGGAAGACTGATTTGTTGGTTTTCCTATCTCTTCCGTGTCTTTAGTAATGACGACCTCCTCAGAATCGGAGTCATCTGAGCTGTCCAAATCGCTTAGTGGGGCCTTCTCTTCTGCTGTTGATGAGGTAGTGGCCGAAGCAGCAGGCTCCAAAATTGTTGCAATAGCCTCTTGTAGTGCTGCGTCAAGATCGACTGTTTCTTCGTTGAAGAAGGGTGCGATCACTTTGCCGATGTCTGATGTTATGTAATTGTTTGCCTTTTTGAGCGGACAGTCGGCGTGGGCGATGTAAAATTCCTCATGCTCTTTGCCTTTCAAAAATTTCAGGCAATGTGTACAGCCGGAAATAACGGCTCTTTCCTCGTGGAAGTGAGGCGTATTCTTGTACTTATTAATGTGACGTTTGAATTCGCCACCCCTCTTTATTTCTCCGCAAGAGCACTTTTTAAATAAAAATTTTGAGTTGCCTCCCATTTTGTAACTTATGTATCTGTAAAGGAAGGATGAAATAGAATTACTAACAGGCGACATTGGCAGTCATTCTTATAATCATACAGCTAAATTGTGAGATTGGTGGAAAGTGTCGAACCTTTGAATCCGTTACAGGCATTACTCAGAGGGGATCTTATCCCAACTCCAAGGCCTCGGCCCACAAATCCAACCTCCCGCGGACAGAGCGTGCGTCATATCACTGTGTTGGTATCCGGACCCCGATTTTGACATGAAAATCAGTGGATTGTTTACAAAGGTTGCAAATTCCAAGCCGAAGCTTGCCTCCCACAACTTTATAAATGTCTTAGTTGAATTCAGAAGGTTTGAAAATCCCGAAAATTGCCAAAAAATAGCGAATTTAAATTTTTCAATTTTTTAGCACTACTTATGAAATTTTATAAGTAGTTTATCACTTCGGGCAGGTCAATAGCGACCGAACCTTTTTTGAATCAAGTCAAACGGACTTGTAGAAGCAAAGTTACAAGCCTTTAAAGTTTTGGAGTCTTTTATGGCCTGGAGACGAAGGCCATCTCCTGGCTAACCTCTAAGTCTAACGCCTTAGCTGATATCAGCAATGAAATTTTCTAAGTCGGTTTCTTACAGAAACTCGGGATTTGGAATGTCCGAAGCTATCATCGGAGCTCAGAGAGACGACTTACCGTTGACTATCTCTCGTATTAATGACAAGTCTCTCTCGGTTCCCAGCTTATATAGTGTGTGGCGATCAGCTGATGACGTAACACCCATCATCCAAACACTAAAAAACCCGTCTATCTCCGGTTCTAGTGCTCCGATTGAGCTGGAAATACACCATTTCCATGTAGAATTTGACGCTGAATCCGAATCTGGCCTCCGTTTTCCCATCCGATGCTTCGTTTTGGCTCTACAGTAGGCAGCCATCGCAAAAATTCTAACTCTGTCGTTTTTCCGAAAAAATGTTGAACATTTTTCTCGCCGATTGACTTGAAACTCTCCGATTGACTTGAAACTCACCATACATATAAAGAATTTCACGCTGATTCCAAATCTGGCCTCCGTTTTCCAATCCGATGCTTCGTTTTGAAGCTACAGCCCAAAACGTCCCAAATTCTAACTCTGTCGTTTTTCGCCAATGTCCCAAAATCTTAAATGGCGTCTCACATCTAAACGAAGACAGATAGGAACAAGCCGATTGTTTCACTGAATTTGTCTCACTCTTAGCTTTCAAACAAGCTATCGCACGACAAAATCCGTCCACTGGAAGCCAAAATCGAAGCAAGCTGTCCAGAGGGGGGGGGGACGTCAGCGAAATTTCAGAATTTGATGAAAAATGTTTTGGTGACGGTCCCAGGTCGAAATTCCACACTTTGGAAAATTTTCAAATTTTTACCCATACAAAGTCACTCTGACACTTAGGATTTTTTCAGGTAAGCGAGCTCCGACCTAAAATCTTGTAACCGCTCTAACTTTTGAACGAAGACAGATAGGAACAAGCCGATTGTTTCACTGAATTTGTCTCACTCTTAGCTTTCAAACGAGCTATCGCACGACAAAATCCGTCCACTGGAAGCCAAAATCGAAGCAAGCTGTCCAGAGGGGGGGGGGACGTCAGCGAAATTTCAAAATTTGATGAAAAATGTTTTGGTGACGGTCCCAGGTCGAAATTCCACACTTTGGAAAATTTTCAAATTTTTACCCATACAAAGTCACTCTGACACTTAGGATTTTTTCAGGTAAGCGAGCTCCGACCTAAAATCTTGTAACCGCTCTAACTTTTGAACGAAGACAGATAGGAACAAGCCGATTGTTTCACTGAATTTGTCTCACTCTTAGCTTTCAAACGAGCTATCGCACGACAAAATCCGTCCACTGGAAGCCAAAATCGAAGCAAGCTGTCCAGAGGGGGGGGGGACGTCAGTGAAATTTCAAAATTTGATGAAAAATGTTTTGGTGACGGTCCCAGGTCGAAATTCCACACTTTGGAAAATTTTCAAAATTTTACCCATACAAAGTCACTCTGACACTTAGGATTTTTTCAGGTAAGCGAGCTCCGACCTAAAATCTTGTAACCGCTCTAACTTTTGAACGAAGACAGATAGGAACAAGCCGATTGTTTCACTGAATTTGTCTCACTCTTAGCTTTCAAACGAGCTATCGCACGACAAAATCCGTCCACTGGAAGCCAAAATCGGAGCAAGCTGTCTAGAGGGGGGGGGGACGTCAGCAGAAAATTTTTTCTCTCCGATTTCGCTGGAAACATCCTTCCTAACCCAAAATTTCACGTAGATTCCGAATCTGGCCTCCGTTTTCTCATCCGATGCTTCGTTTGGGCGCTACACACCAAAACGTCCCAAATTCTAACTCTGTCGTTTTTTCGAAAAATGTTGAAAATTTTTTCTCTCCGATTGACTTGAAACTCACCATACAGATAAAGAATTTCACGCTGATTCCAAATCTGAAATCCGTTTTCCCATCCGAGCCTTCGTTTTGAAGCTACAGCCCAAAACGTCCCAAATTCTAACTCTGTCGTTTTTCGCCAATGTCCCAAAATCTTAAATGGCGTCTCACATCTAAACGAAGACAGATAGGAACAAGCCGATTGTTTCACTGAATTTGTCTCACTCTTAGCTTTCAAACGAGCTATCGCACGACAAAATCCATCCACTGGAAGCCAAAATCGAAGCAAGCTGTCCAGAGGGGGGGGGGAGGTCAGTGAAAATTTTTCTCTCCGATTGACTTGAAACTCACCATACCGATGCAGAATTTCACGCTGAATCCGAATCTGGCCTCCGTTTTCTCATCCGATGCTTCGTTTGGACGCTACACACCAAAACGTCCCAAATTCTAACTCTGTCGTTTTTCGAAAAATGTTGAAAATTTTTTCTCACCGATTGCCTTGAAACTCACCCTACCGATGCAGAATTTCACGCTGAACACGAATCCGACCTCCGTTTTCTCATCCAACCACTCCTTCCACTCGAAACAACCCATTTTACAACCCAACATTCAGCACGAAAAACATCACACACTATAGCCTCAAGACTAATCCTGGCGGTCGCCCAAGTCCACCACGACACTCAGACCCAAAGCACCACGGCGGCCGACCACGACACTCTGCCGTTCCAGAGGGGGGGGGGAGTCAGCGATGGCGGCCATCTTGCGCTATCTGGTGTTTGTCACTTCCTTACTACTGGTCTTTTGCCCATTACTTATGTATCCGGAAGTTGACCATCTGTCATCAGATGCAGATCCCCAATCTCAATCACTATAACCAAGTATTTGTGGATTATCAACTTTACGGAAGGTCAGGTGAAAGTCTGGTGTACCTTTCAGATAGCGCAAAACATGTTTGGCTGCAACTATATGTTCGGATGAAGGCATTTGTAGGAATTGACTCAGTTTGGAAACAATCCAAGATATATCTGGTCTGCTTGTTAATGCGAGATACAGTAAGGCACCGACTACTCCACGATAGTCAAAATCAATGGGACTTGTGACATCAGATTTCGATAATTGTAACCCTACCACTGCTGGGGTTGGAGATGGCTTGCAATTTTCCATGCCGAATTTCACAAGGAGTTTCTTCACAAACGCTGATTGGTTGATGGTAATTTCCTTTTCATGAATTTTGAATTCAATGCCGAGAAACCAATTTAGCGTTCCACGATCATCTAGCATGAATTTCTGATGCAATATTTGCTTGGTATGGTTAATCAATTCCCGAGAGGAGGAGGCAAGGATAATGTCGTCGACCCAAATGAGGACTTTGATAGACTCAGAATTCTCGGTAACTTTGCTATACAGGCAGTAATCAACAGAAGATTGTAGGAAGCCTTGATCTTTGAGGAAACCATCTAACATTTGGTTCCAATTTCTACCACTCTGTTTGAGACCATACAGAGACTTTCGCAAATGGAGTGTATGCCGTTTATATTTATCAGGGAGTTTGTAACCTTCTGGTGGCTTCAAGTAGACGTCATAGTCGATAGGCGCATGTAGATAGGCCGATTTTACGTCCATCTGATGAAGGTGAGTACTGCCATGCTGTATAGATGCTTGTAGAAGAGCTCTCACTGTTGTCATCTTTGCTGTCGGTGAAAACGTTTCTGCGTAATCGACACCATGGGTTTGTGAATATCCCTTTGCAACATAGCGAGCCTTGTACTTTTCTACTTCACCATGACGATCCAGCTTTGCAGTAAATACCCATCGGCCCTGTATCTCCTTGCGGTCTGGAGGAAGTTCGACTAATTCCCAAGTTTCATTCCTTTCAAGAGCTGATAACTCATCATCGATAGCTTTCATCCATTTGTCTGCATCCGGACTACTAATGGCTTCTTCATAACTGTTTGGTATGCCGTACACAACATTCGTAGCATATAATGTTATCACAGTAGCATATAGTGTGACATCCGGCGCGACGCTTCGCTTCGCTTTGCTTCGCTCCGCTTGCGCCGGATGTCACACTTTTCCGGATTTTTTCAAAAAATCAAAATTTCAAAAATTTCAAAAATTTAGGTAGACTTCAAATTTCACGTGGCCGAAGGCGGAAGGGCGAAAATTTAAGCGTTTTTAAAAATACCCAAATTTCAAATTTTTTAAAATCTCAAAATTTGAGAATTACAATTTTCACCCTTAAAATCATGACCGTTCCAGGACACCGAAAATCATAAAAGTTAAGAATCTCAAAATTTGAGAATTACAATTTTCTCGCTTAAATCATGACCGTTCCAGGACACCGAAAATCATAAAAGTTGAGAATTTCAAATTCATGAATTTTATCCATCTTTCAGGTTTTTAAAATAAAATATAACATGTGACTAATAATATTTCTTTAAAAATGGAAGAAACAAAAATGGAAGAAACCGCAAGAATATATCCTTCGTTATCATATGAACGTAGTTCTACTTTAATGGACATTGAAAAAATGAATAAAGAAAAACACAAAGATAGAGTTGGGTATATGAAAGATAAGGAATCTCAATTATTATTAAGATTAGAGCATTATAAAAAATTAAGAAAGAGATGGAGTAAAGTTAAGAATGTAACACAAGGAATTGGCATATTCTTAACAATAAGTTTAGGTGCTTTAACAATTGTTATATCTTCAGGTGTTTTAGTAATTCCAGTAGTTGCTACAGCTTTAACAGGTACGGGTGTTTTTGCAACTTCACTTGTTACAATGTTAGATAAATCTTTAATAACTAAGAAACGAAAATCATTAAAAACTAAGCATTTACATATTAAAGAAGTCTATGATAAACTACATTACTACTTTCAAAGAGTATGTGATGATAATGTTATTACGATAGATGAGATTGAAAAATTTGATCAAATAGCTAATGAAGTAAATCAAACCTTTCAATTACAGTCCGAAAAAGTTGATGATAAGAATAGACAGGATGGCAAAATTTCTAGTGATTGTAAAATTTCTAATGAAGAAAATGACAAAATTTTTTTAGAAGAGCTAAAAACTTTAAGCGAAAATTTAAGCAAAACTTTATTAAACAAAACTTTATTAAACAAAACTTAAAACGAGAAAACTTTAAACGAAAAGATGTCAAACAACAAAGCAATAAAAAAATAATTTGTTCAGTAAAATGTTTTTGCTGTATTCCAATGTTACCACAAAATTCAAATATTATATTTTAAAAATGGATACAATTAAAGCTGATAATCTAAAAAGAATAAAACAATTAGAAGAGTTAATAAAACAAAGAAATATTATGAAAGAAAATCATCTTCAACATAGAATGATAAAAGCTGGTATTCAATCTGATATGTTTGAAAAAATGCAGCAAACCGAACAAGTAAAAACTGATTTTGAAAAAACTATGAAACCATTTAAAACTCTTGAAAAAGAACTTACAAATAATGATAAACAAATTGATATAACAGATCCAGAGCACAAAACTATATTAGATGACTATGGATTACTAGAATCAAACATTAATAAGAAATTACCAAAATCTATGCAATTTGAACATTCTATCTCATTTATAGATGGAAGAACAATACCTAGATTTTATCTCGGACAAAAAGAAATATTTCCACAACCTTTTCGAGGTTTCATTTTTTCACCAGATAAATATCCTTTTAGTTTAGATAGAAATTTTGTTGATCTTTTAAGAGGAGCAGATTTAAATAATTATGCTGTAGAAGATCTCATAAAATATAAAGCTATGTTAGATAGAGTTAAAGCAGGAAAAACTCTTAAACGTTATAGAGAATTAGAAAATTTATTATCAACGGGAGTTAAAGTAGGAAAAGGTTTATCTGAAAAACAGAAAACAGAAACAACCATATTTTTACCAGATGATCCACAAGAATTACTAAATAGATTACATATTTTAATATCTGCAATAAAAGAAGGACATAATTCTAGTTTCAATGAAATTCATGCTATATTAAAAAGACTGTTAGAAAAGAAGATTCTAAATGAAGAGGATTATAAAAGTGTAGCTGAAATATGTTGTTGTTTTTAATTTTTTATAAAAAAATATTTATTCAAAATTTTAACTAAAAAATGTGTTCAGCAGATTTAGACAAAATTAATAATCATTTAGAAAATTTGACAGAGATTTTGGGTTCATCAAAATTTAGTACGACGTTAAAAATTATAACAACTACTTCATCACACACTTGTCATTTAGAACCCATTCTACATTTGGAACAAAATAAAAATTATCAAATTGCATTGACTAGTTTCTCTACATTTAACACTATTCAAAATGTTATAAAAGATGTGAATGATCAATTTAGATATTCTACTGATAAAGGCAAAACATGGAAAATACTAACTTTTCTTCCTGGTTCTTACGAAGTTGAAACAATATCAAATGAAATTAAGAGACATTTAGGTATACCATTTAAAGATAAGAAACAATTACATTTTGCAGTTGAACCGGCAGTTAATAAATTTTCTCTTACTTTAGACGAAAATCATCAAGTTGATTTTAATCATGATAGATCATTGTCAAAGCTATTAGGATTTAATAAACAAACCTATAGTCAAGGTTATCATTTTGGTGAGAAGATTCCAAAAATAACTGAAATAAATTCAATTGTTGTACATTGTGACATTATTGAAGGAGGATATATAAATGGTAAATTGTCAAATTTAATATTCAGTTTTCCAGCTTTTACTGTACCCATTGGTTATAGACTAAATGTAATTCCACAAACATTGATATATTTCCCTATTACAAGAAAAACTATTAACAACATTAACATTAGAATCACTGATGAAAAAGGACAAGAAATAAATTTTGGAGGTAAAGAGATTATGATAGATCTTTTGGTTCGGGAGGTATAAACTCCTACGCGAAGCTAGAGAAGTTTAATTTTCTTCTTCTTCTTTAGAAAAAAAAATAAAAAAAATAAAAATAATTTTTTTTATTAAAAAATGAGTGAACTACCTCCATTTAATAAAAAAAACTTAAATTTAATCATCATCCAAATTTATCTAATAAAGTTTTGTCAGTTATTTGTGGAAGATCAGGATGTGGAAAAACATATCTATTATTTAAAATTTTAACGACTCCAAATTTTTTGGATTATAACAATCTTATAATTTATACAACAACAGCAGAACAACCCGTCTATCAATTTTTAAAATATGGATTTGAAAATAATCTTAAAAAAACAGCAATTGCTTCATTATTCAAAGAATATGAAAAATCTGAAGATGAAGAAGAAATAAGTTCGTGGTGTGAAGAAGCAGCAAAAAATAATCAGTTAGTAGAATCTAATAAAAATAAGCATATAAAAATACAATTAATAGATGATAGTGGTAATATGCAAGATCCTAGTAAACTAGATAAAACAATGAAACATTGTGTAATTTTTGATGATTGTGTTAATGATAGAAATCAGTCAGTTCAGAGAAATTATTTCACAAGAGGTAGACATAATAGCTGTAGTGTTTTTTATTTAACACAAAGTATGTATTCATTAGACGGAAGTGTTATTAGAAAGAATGCAAATATATTTATACTATTTGAAATAAATGCAAGAAACTTAAGTGATTTGTTAAGAGATTTATGCGTAAGAAATAAAGATGAATTTAAAAAATCGTGTAACAATGCTTGGTCAAAAGATTATGGATTCATTACAATTAATATTGATAAAAAAATTCATGATAGAGTTATCGAACAATTGTTCTCTGACTAGGCTTTGCCTCGAGGGGCTTCGCCCCGACTGAAAGTCGATAGAAAATATTTTCGCGGAGTGACCGAATAATTTTTTCTTATACATTTTTTGTTAATAAAAATTAAAAAAAATATGTTGAATGCTTACAAGATAGAGCATGTACCAGTTTTAAAAGATTATCGTCATCCTACAAATCCTGTAAATTCGAAGAAAGAAATTAGATTTTATTATCATCATCAATACGTAGCGCTCGTTACAGATTATAAAACAAAACATGGTATTAAACCGTGTGTTAAAACAAAAGACTTTCCACTTTGTTTAAGAAGTTTCCGAGTATTTTTGGCGTATAATAATTTATGGTGGTTGGTTAAGAAAGAACATTTAACAGCACATGAATTAGAAACATTACATCAATTACATATTCCTGTGTATATGTAAAAACGGAACCGAGGTTCTATGTAAAAATTCATTTTTTCTTTTAAAAAATATGAATCGTGAAATGTCTCTCGGACAAACGTCTAGGATTGATGAATTAATCAAGAAACAAATTGCTGAGTTTGATGCGCAAATTAAACATAGTAAACATAGTAAACGTATTAAAAAACAGAAACGTACTAGGCGTAGTATTAGACGTAATACTAAAAAACAGAAAAGTGGAACAAAAGAGATATTAGAAACTCCTATTACTGATATCTTTTTTGATGATAGAATTAAGGATGAACTTGGTGATGATTTATGTAATTTATTTAATCCAAATGAAATTAAATATGAAAATGTATCTTTTATTAATGTAGTAAATGATATGCGGAAACTTTTAGCAAATGGTAAAATTATTAATTTACTTGGAAAAGTTGTTAAAGATCAGGAAAATATAATTCAAAATTTTTACGTAACCTTCTATAATAAAAAATCATTTGAAACATGGTTTTCGAATCTGGATGAGAAATCCGATGCTAACGAATGGATTTTTACAGGTAATATTAAATATGAAGATTTTGGAATGAAGTTAGTACAAAGATCGCATAGAGGGGCAGGGATTAATATGAAATATAGAATCAAAGAATATTTCGGTGAATATTGTTATATTCCTTCTGAAGATTTTTGTTTTATTAAATGTTATAATGCTTTACGAGGTTTTAATGAAGAACAAGGAGAAATGATGAAAGAAATGTTTAATAATTTTTTATATAAAGAGAAAGCCACATCTAGAACAGGAGTAATGTCAAACTGCAAATTTTCTCAATTCAATAAATATTTTGGAGAATGCGTTCAATATTATAGTCCTGCCAATCGTCATTTAAATCCTAGAGGAATTGAAACGTTTCATAATTATGTTTATTACAATTATTTTCACGCAGGTTCAACAATTGGTCACTATTGTTTAATTAATAAATCTCATAAATTAAAAGCTATTAGAGAAATAGAAAATAATTTCAAACCCATATATAAAACAGTTACTGATGAAAATCTAACAACGCGTCCATATAAAATCATAACAAAGAAAAAAATTGACTATGGTTCAACATATATTTGGGATCTCGAAACTTTTCCCGATCCTAACTGTTCAACAGCTCATCCTATTCCTTATGCTGTAGGAGCTATTAATCTTAATAAATTTATATGTTGTTTACCGAAACAAAGATTGAAAGAATTAGAAACACGTTTGTTAAGTGATATGATTAAAATTAAACGATCAAAAGATGAAGATGAAATTAAAAAACTTAAAAAACAGATTAATGAGTATAATAATTTAACTGAATTAGAATTTAATAAACTTCAAAATTGTGTGAAAATATTTACGAGAACTGAGGATGATGAATTTCCAATCAGGGGAAACCCAGAGGACGTATGTCCGATCCATCAATTTTTTAAAACTCTTGGAAAATTTAATTATTCGAGAGTAACTTTAATAGCTCACACTTCATCAGGTTTTGATTCCTATTTTCCGATAAAAGCTAATTTTAAATTATCTAAACCGCCTCTTAAAACTTCAAGAGGAATATTGACTGCTTCATTACAAAATCCTTATACAACTGAATGTGTTAGTAGATATATTCAAAAATCTCTTAGATTTAAAAACAATATGAAAAAAGATTCACCTACAGGTAAATTAGCACTTCAAACTATTATAATGAAATGTAGTTATCAACATGTAAAAACAAGTCTTTCTAAATGGTGTGAGAATTTTAAAATTCCTACGAATGTGTGTAAATTAAATTATGAAATTGGAGACATAACACATGAAAATTATAAAGAAAAAGAAAATGAATGGAGACCATATTTAGTTAACGATATTCTTTCTTTAGCTTTTTGTATCTACAAATATAATAATGTTATGCGAGATTTAGTTGGTGAAGATATAACTACTAATTTAACATCCTCTGCTTTAACATTTAACGGTTGGATGAAAAGCGTACAAAATGACAATATAAATATTCATTCTCATATAAATTTATGGGCTAGAAATTATATTAGAAAATCTGTTAAAGGTGGAAGAATTTCAGCAAATATAAGAAAATACATATGGCCATTTTGTAGCATCTTGTTACCAATATTAAAACAGTATTTACCTGGTCGCTCCCCTGGGGGGACTTTGTTCCTTGGTCGCTACGCTGGTGGGGCTTTGTCCCCTGGAAGTAATTTAATAGATTTAATGAAACAGTATCGAGATTTAGGAGATAAAACTGAAATTTGTAAGAAAATTTCAAATCAACTACTTGAACAGAAAAATGAATTTCTAATGGCTTTTGATGCAACATCTTTATATCCATCAGCTATGTATGATGAAAATTCAGAATACCCTAAAGCTGAATCAGCTAGAAAACTTCGTCAAGAAGAAGAGCGGGAAATAGGATATAAATTTAATACTCAAACATTTAGACCTAAAACTGGAATATTCTCTGTTGTGTTTCAATATCCGAATGATATGTTTTTCCAACCAGTTCCTATAAAAGATAAAGTTAAAAATCAAAATAATAATTCTCATGTAAAAGTAATCAGGTTTAGAAATGGTATATGTTATGATGTATTAACTTCTGTAGACATACAAGAAATTGTTAGATGTGGGGGAAAAATTTTACAAATTACTGATGGTATAATTTATGAAAAAAATTATCAAGTTTTACCATTTCGAAATTATATTGAAAAACTTTTTAATTTGAGAAAAAGATATAAAACAGAAGGAAATACTGTAGGTGATGAGTTAATTAAATTATTGATGAATTCGCTATATGGCAAAACTGTGCAAAAAGATATAACCACTAAATATCATTTATGGAATGAGAATACATTGAGAAAAAATTTCACTCAAGAAGTAAAAGATTATGAAAAATTAAATGATGAACAATATTTAGCGAAAGTAGAAATGGAAGATGATGAATTTCTCAAAACTAATATTGTAAAAGATGGGAAGACGTCATTCATGCCATCACACTTAGGTTCTTTCATTCTTTCTCACTCTAGAAGAATCATGAATAACTTTATTTTAGAAATTAATGGTTTCAAAGAAAAATACATTCATTATACAGATACTGATTCAATATATATTTCCAATGAGCTCTTTAATAAATTAGACGCTGCTGGATATGTTGGAGGAGAATTGTGTCAAGGGAAAAATGATTATGGAAATGGTGGAATTATTTTTGCAATGTTTATTGCACCTAAAGTAAAATACTGTATTACTGTAGATGAGCAAGGGAGACTTAGTGAAAAGAAAACATTCAAAGGATATTCACAAGATAAAGTAAAAGTAGAAGATTTTCTAAAATTATATTCGGGGAAAACATTATCGACTACAGTTAATAAACCATGGAAAAGATCTTTAGAAACTGGAATTAGTATTCCTGATAAAAATAATAATACTGAAGAAAAAAAATTTTCTGGTCAAATAAATATTCTTAAACGTCAAGCACCTGATGAAAATGAAATTATGTTACCTTATAACGGAGAAGATATTCAAGCTGAAATATTTCAAACAATCGTCTGGGAGAGTAATTTAAGTGATGATGATGACACGTGGGAATAATAATTTTTTTATTACATCTAAAAATTTTATAACATCTAAAAAATTTATAACATCTAAAAAATTTATAACATCTAAAAAATTTATAACATCTAAAAAATTTATTACATATTAAAACTTATTACATCTAAAAACTTATTACATCTAAAAACTTATTACATCTAAAAACTTATCACATCTAAAAACTTATTACATCTAAAAACTTATTCCATCTAAAAACTTATTACATATGAAAATATATTTATCGAATATTTTGGTATTTTCTATTAAGTTTTATCATATTAAGTTTCATCATATAATGTTTTATCAAAAGATAATTTAAATTTATTTTCACTAACTATTGATTCTTCATCATCATCATCAATTGATTCTTCATCATCATCATAAATTGTTTCTTCAACATCATAAATTACACTTTCTGGTATAGGATGCCATTCCCTGATAGGATACCATTCCCTGATAGGAATATCTAATTCTAAATTACATTTCTTATCTGATAATAATATAATAGAGAAAAATATTGGTCTTTGATCTCTTTTGGAAAATTTAATAACACCACCATAATCTGAATCATTTTTAGTTTTTATTAAAGATGATAAAATTTTAAATTGATTAGATGTAAATCCTAATTTAAATTTTGTAGACCCGACACATAGTTGTCTAACAGTATCTTCAACTATACCATCATTATTATTTTCAATTGTAAGAAAATGAAATTTAGATAAATTTTTATAATTACTAATATTTTTATAATCTTTTTTACCATTTACACCATTTTCAGATGTTTCAGAATCATCATCATCATTATCATCATCTATATTATTATCATCATTATTATCATAAGATTCTTTAAGATCGGGCAAAGCCCTAGAACCTTCGGTTCGTTTATTATGATTATGGTCATTGTTAATAGTATAAGGTGTTGTCCACATATAAATTTTCTCTTGTTGAGCTAAACCATTTATATAAGATTTTAATAAATTAATATTTAAGTTGGAATATAATCCTATATACGTATCATCATCATATCTTTGGGGCATTTCTAATGTTTCTTGTTTATAAATTGTGTCTCTATAATATACTTGACATAATAATTCTTCATTATGTTTTTTACTCTCTATGTGAATGTTATATTGATTTTGATCGTCAATAAATAATCTAATTTTTTCTTTCGAAAAAGATTTTAATTTTTCAACTAATTCTTTAATATTGATATAATTAATAATTTTAGTTTCTATCCAATCAGTATTACTAATCGGCAAAACTGCTCTAATAAATCCGTAAACATTATTATGTCCTATTATAACCATATTTTCTTTATTTAATTCAACATAAGCTACATCATTATATTTACTTACAATCTCCATAAATTTAATAAATGGATCACCTGGAAAAATACAATAATTGGTTTCTATAGAAGGTAAACCTTTTGTTTGTTCTCTAAATATTTCGGTTTGTAATTGAAATAAAATATTAACATCTATACATGGATTGTTATTATTATTATTATCAAAACATTTATTTTCAAATCCCGTTGATCTCGTCGAATAAGACGAACAGGATGATGCGGACGAATATAATTTTTTTAAATTTGGTTTTTCCATTTTTTTATTTTTATTAGAAAAAATTTTATTTTTTTATTGTTAAAAAATGATGTTACCAAATGTTGGTGGAGGTGCATATATCCCGAATAATCGTGAATTAGAAATAGAGATAGAAAATTATATTATGAAAACTGGAGACGTTTTATCTGGTCCATTGCATCTTTCTATTCTTCCGCAACAAAATACAGAGTTGACAAATAAACAATATGTTGATACACAATTCAATGACTTAAAAGAAAAATATATAAACGATGTTTTGGTTCCACTGATGAATGAAATAAAGTTGCCAAGACTTAATGACAAATCATTAAACGAAAAATTATTAAAACTTGATAAAAAGGATAGAGAGCTAGAAGCAGATATAGCAAAACTTTTTAAAAAGATTTCAGAACAATCAAAAATTTTAATATTACTTTCTATAAAGTTAAAATCTGCAGTCATTAAAAATAAACATCAGATACAACTATTGAAAGAACAATTAGAAGATGAAATAGAAAATCTACCTGAAAGAATTAAAAAAAATTTAAAGCAGTTACAAACTACATTCCAAAAAAGTGTTGATGAATTAAGTTCTAAAATTACTCAACAAATGAAAAAGATGAATAGAATAATAAATGAAGTAAACTCGCTTAATCAAAAAGTTGATAAAATGAAAACTCTTAAAATCAATTTAGAAAATGAGTTAAAGAAAAATTTACAAGAAAACTCTAAAGAAAATAAAGAACAGTTAGATTCTGTTAAAAGACAATTAGATGTTCTTAAAATTAAGTTAAATGCACTTCAAACGGCATTGAAGATAAATCAGGAGAAAATGCAAGTTAATAGAAAAGAAATTAAAGTACATCACACGCTGCTTGACGCAATAGATAAAGTTCAACAGTCAATTAATAAAGTTATCTCGAAGTTGTTGTCCATTCACAAACGTAAATCTTAACACGTAGATATTTTTCCCAAAAGTCAAATTTAATCCTAAAAAATGCCTATAATTTATAAACACAATCTTAAACATTTTGCTTCAAATCAAAAAATTGCTCATGAACCATCTATGAAATCTGTTTACCATTATGACAGTGTAGAAACAATCGGAACACAAAAGTTCCTAGGCACCGCAGGTGCCGTTCAAAAAGAAGGGGCTGGCATCTTTTCTGGTATTGGAAGTATCGTTAACTTAATTAAAAATAATAAAGATTTGATTTCATCTGCTTCAAAAGGAGCAGCTGCTATAGGTAGTACAGCTAGTGCAATATCAAATGCTGTTAAGTCTCAAAACGAATTAAAACAACTAGAAGCTATTCGTAAACTTAGGAATGATTCTGAAGAACTAAAAAATTTAAAAAAACTTTCAGAGGAAACAAAAAATAAAATTGCTAACATAGCTGTTGGGGAAACCTTGAGAAGCGGAGCACCGTCTGATAGTAAACATAAGAAGAAATCAGGCGTAGCCATAAAACGTTCAATTGAACCTACGGTTCGTTCAATTGAAGAAATAAGAGGAAATGGTATTAATGGCAACCTTCGGTCTAACCAGCAAAGCTGTAGCGGAGCTGGTATAGCAAAATTCTAAAATATATTTTTTAGTAAAATTTTCTTAGTAAAATTATTTTAGCAAAATTTTTTTAGTAAAATTATTTTAGCAAAATTTTTTTTGGTGAAATACTAAAATTATATTTTGGTAAAAATTTTTTCTGTGTGTGAGAAAAAACAAAAATTCAAATTATTTTTTATAAAAATGTCCGCTAATTGAAAATAAATTTAGATTAGACGATCCTCCGTTCGTCAGTTACAATCAAAAAAAGAATGACTATATAAGAATTGCTATGAATCCCGGATCTTCCAGTAGAGTGAATACTGGAGGTGATTTAATTTTTGAAGTTGATAATCAGCAGAGTTATTTATATCTACCTGATTCATTTTTACACTGTGAATATTCTTTATATAGTGATGCCAATTTTATAACACCATTACCAGATACCGATAATATTGCACTAGAGAATAATTTTTTTCCAACATTATTTACACAAATGCGTTTAGATGTTGCAACTCAAAATATAGAAACAATAAGTGATTCTCCAGGTGTAATTGATACAATGCTTAGATTTGTAACAATTGGTGAAAATAATAAAAAGTATGAAATCAAAGGTTGGTTTCCTGATACAAATGATGGTATAATTGTTGATGATTTAACTTACGCTGGAACAGATGCCGCAGGAATTGCGAAAGATGTAGAAAATATTGCAAAACATTTAAATAAAACAAACAATGATGCATATAAAGAAAGACGTGAGTTTAACAAGAAAAGTAAGCAAACAGTAAATTGGTCATTGTCTCCATTATTCGGATATTTAGATTATGATAAAATATCATATCAATTAAAACTTAAGTTAATAATTCATCGTACAGCAAATAATGAATTAATCTTTTTTGGTAAGACTGGAAAAAAAGCATACTTAAAATTGATAGACTTGAATGGTGGATTAAGCATATTACTCCTAGTTTAGAGATTGAAACAGCCATTGCAAAAAGATTAAATACTAACAAACCAATTCCAGTCAATTTTCTAAAGCGAACTGCTAGTTCAGTAACTTTTTCCGAACAAAGATTTAACTGGCATTTTACTAGAACTGCGAATACTCCAAGATATTTATTACTAACTTTTCAAAGAAATAATTCTCCAAGTTTTTATAAGAACAATAATCTCTTCCATATTAATACAATTCGAAGTTTACAAGTTTCATTAAATCAAACCCCATATCCAATTGATCCATTAAGATTCGATGATACCAATAATCAATTTATGGAAGGATATGATTCTTATCGTAATCTTTGTATAGAATTTGGAGTTGAACCACAATTAACTCCTGGAGATTGGAGACATTTATATCCTGTTTTCTGTTTCGATTTAAGTGCACAATCTGAAGATATTATCAAGACTGGTTGTGGTGTTACAATTAATATTGAAAAAAAGATTCCACAACTTCATTGATGGCTTATGGTTTATTGCTAGAAGATGTAAAATATTCTATTGAAATTCTTAATGGAAAGATGGCTAGGATAGGTTAAAACCCAAGACTTAGTCGATCAATTAATTTTTTTCATAACTAGAATAGATTAAAATTTTTCCTAACTTAAAATTTTTTTATTAAAAATGTCGCAAGCGAAAAGTAATAATAATAAAACTGTTGAATTTAAATTACGTAATATTGTTGACAAAAATACCCCTAAAACTATTACTATTAATAAAAAAAAGTATTACATAAGTAAACCAATGATAGAGAATATTCAATTACAAGAAGAAAAGAATGGTGGAATTCTCCCATTAATTCCACTAATAATAGGAGGCATAGCAGCTGCAGGAAGTGTTGCAGGTGGGACAGCTGGTATTGTCCAAGCAGTAAATAAAAATAAATCAGAGAAGGCAGCATTAGAAGAACAAAAACGACATAATAGAGAGTTAGATGCTAGGGGTGAAGGAGTAATAGATAATTTTATTAGTAAATTAAAATTAGTTGATGAAGGAAAACGAGTTCTTAAAAATATTCTCCACAATGTTGATGATTTAATTGAAATAAAAGAAACTAAAGATGGTTCTGGAATATATCTAAGTCCTAGTATGATTCGGTAATAACCTCAGGACCTTTGGTCCGATCGGCTAAAGCCTCTGAACAAAGTTCTATTAGGTAAAACATTTATTTTATCTTTTAAATTTTTTTTATCTTTTAAAATGAATTCTACAAATTCCTAAAATTTAATTAAATTTAAAATTTCTAATTTAGATTTATTAAATTATCTATTAAACAAAAATAAAAACTCAAATTGTAAAATTTATGAAGGTAACGACATACAAAAAACATTAGAAAACTTTCCTGGATTTATTTGGAGTAAATATTCGAAAGAAAAACATCTTACTGGTCATTCATGTACTGGTCCAGGAACTCGATTAGATATAAGACTAGAAGAGAATAATAATCCGAAACCAGGTGAAGAACCAATAAATAGAGTAGATGCCGCAGCTTACAGGCATGATTTAGCTTATCGAAATCATGATCTAAGTTCTCGACATGCAGCTGATAAGAAGATGATTCAAGAATTAGATAGTATTCAAAATCCTACATTTATAGAAAAAATTGAAAGAATGTTTGTTAAGAAAGCTTTACAAGCTAAAATATTATTCGGTCAGGGTTTAAATGAAACGACAGCAAAGCTGTCTGAGAGCAACGCTCGAACCTACGCCTCCGAAATTCATAAAGAATACAGAAAGCATAAATATTTATTGAAAGTAAAAGTATTTAATAAAGATGATATTTGGAGTGCTGATCTTATTCATATGCCGAATGAAAGGGACTACAAATACGCATTGACCGTTATAGATTTATATACACGATACGCTTGGGTAAAGCCTTTAAAAAATAAAAGTGGTCTATCAGTTAAATATGCGTTTGAAGAAATCTTTCAAGAAAGTAAGAGAAAGCCAAGGAAAATGTTTGTTGATAAAGGGTCGGAATTTTATAACCGAAACGTTCAGCCACTATTTGAAACTGTTTATTCAACTGAAAATGCATGGAAGGCTGTAGTGATCGAAAGATTCAATCGGACGTTAAAAAATAAATTATTCAAGAAATTTACTGAGCAAAGAAATCAGAAATGGTTGAAGATATTACCAGGAATTGTAGAAGAGTACAATAATAAAGTTCATTCTGGTATTGAAGAAACTCCAAAGAATGCTTCTGGCGACCCTGATTTGATACGAAAGAAAATATTCGAGAATAATAATTTGAATGAGAGTAATCCGAATTTGCAGAAACTTAAGCCGAAATTTAAAATTGGAGATAGAGTTAGAATATTTAAATACAAGAATAAATTTGAAAAAGGCTTTGTTGGCTATTGGACTAAAGAAATATTTGAAATTTGTAAAATAAATCAAACTTATCCGTTTACTTATGAAATTAAAGATTTAGATAATGAGGATATCAGAGGCCGTTTTTATCAAAATGAATTACAACGAACTGATTTTTAATTATCATTATTATTGGAACTAACGTTTCGGGAATCAAAATTCCCTTGTTAGTCGTAGCCATAGAACCTACGGTTCGTTCAATTCTAACATAATATCTAGAAATGGTACTCCTTCCTCTAATTTAAATAAAACATAAAGACATAATTGACCGCAATATGTAGTTCCTGGTTTTTGAATTTGAAATGTATTATAAATTCCATTGCCAAGTAATTTTTTGACTTCGTTTGTAGGTGGAAGTCCGTATGAGTCGAACCAATAGTTCTCAGCCTCCGGGCGGTCAAAATAATAATTAGAACAGTTTATATTTCTTTGTCCTGCTGACCAATGTACACCTTTTTCATCTGACGTATGAAGATTTGTTATGAAATTTACAGTTTGAACTTTGTTCCGGGAACTGAAGGTTCCTGTTGGCCTTTTTTTTAGGAATTGTAATTCGTCTCTCATTAGAACATGAAAATTCTTTATTCCTAATTGATTTGCGATTTTCTTTAGGTCGAAATTCGTTGTCGTTTGTGTTCCATATAATTTCAAAAACTCATTTATGTTGCTCATTTTATAATAAAAAAATTTCTTAAGGGACCCCTAGAAGTCAGAAGGGAGGGGGTATTGATTTAAAACTGTTCTCTAATGATGTCTTTCCTTACTACTTATTCGATTTTGAAATGATTATATTATAATTATTCTAATCTATATTGTTTTATATATTTCCATTTTCTTCATGAACTTCATTTGTAAAATATGTTTCATCGTTAAAATGATTGTTTAAAATTGCCATAACAACTAACCCGCATATCGGCGTTGATGCGTTCTGTGTTCACAAGAAGAATTTTATTGTCATTTGCTTTTATTGTCAATGCACTCTTATGTGCTTAATCTATTCATGTCTTCACAATGGGAAGTACTTTACTACCCGTATGTGTTTGGCAAACGCTAAATGAATTTTGAAAACAGACTTTACAAATGGATTTTGAAAACAGATTCTGAAAATAATTTACGTAGGGGTAAATTGAAATGTCAAAACTTTTACGCACGCGTAAATTGAAATGTCAAAATTTTACGGATGCGTAAATTGAAATGACAAATGATTGCGCTGTTCAACATAATTTTAGGGGAAAGCTGTTACATGTTTTCCGTCGTTAGAACAATAAATCTCTTTCTCTCTTCAATCTCTGTCTCTCTTCAATTATCAGCCAGTGTACGGGTTCATTGAATAATTTTGAGTTTATGAGTTACAATGATCTTCTAGTTCACACAATTAGTACTTTAAATAATGTTGAGAATACAATAACGAAGAATGTCTAAGTAATAATTGTGTCTTCTTAATTTATCATAATGCTCTAATCTTAATAATAATTGAGATCCATTTCACTTGTTTTTAATTGAGATAACGAAGGATATAGTCTTGCGGTTTCTTCCATTTCTGAGGTTTCTTCCATTTTTAAAGAAATATTTTGAATAAATATTTTGAATAAATATTTTGAATAAATATTTTGAATACAATCTTCTGGTATATTGAGACTACGTGATATTTTGAGACAACTTAAATTTTCGTCTGCCTAAGTTTTCAAAATTCTTAGACCACGTGATATTTTGAGACAACTTAAATTTTCGATTACGTGATATTTTGAGACATCTTAAATTTTCGCCCTTCGGCCTTCGGCCACGTGAAATTTGAAGTCTACCTAAATTTTTGAAATTTTGAAAAACCCCGCAAAAGTGTGACATCCGGCGCAAGCGAAGCGAAGCAAAGCGAAGCGAAGCGTCGCGCCGGATGTCACACTATATACTACTTATCACTCTTGTAGAGAAATGCTCATAAGTTAGTCTATCAGGTGGACGACGATTTCTGAACGGTAAAGTTCGCTTTTCAATATTGTCTTTGATTGGAGTTGGTATGGCGTCGGTAGGAGAATCATCAGCTTCATCGTAATTGGTATCACAGTGATTATTTTCTTGTAGAAATTTGACGTTTCTGGATGTCCTGAGCTTGTTACTTGAATCAAGTACGTAGAAGGAAGTATTCAAAGGATCAATACCAAGAAATGTTCCTGTATCGCTTCGAGGATTCGATTTGGTCTTGTGAGCTTCATTAAAGACGGTACACAATGAGCCGAATTTGTGTATTTGATGAACATTAGGACGTCTGTTAGTGAATAACTCAAAAGCAGTCATAGAAGTGCTTCGTTGATAACTTCTATTTCGGATATACGCCGCATATCTCACTGCATAAGTCCAGTATTGCTTCGGTAAATTGGCTTCTTGAGTGCCATATTCATGAGAGTACGCCATAGTCTTTCGGATTTGCCATTTTGACTGGGTGTGTAAGGAGCACATGTTGTATGTTTTATCCCGCTGTCCAATAAAATCTGGCGAAAATTCGTTCCGAGGTATTCACCGCCGTTATCACTGTGGATTTGAGTCACTTGGCCGTAAGGTGATGTGTCGGCGAGAAATTGCTTCAGGGCTTCAAGAGCGTAGTCCTTCGATTTCATGAAATAGACGTATGCCATACTTGAATAAGCATCGATGAAGTTAATCACGTATCGAAAACCGTTGATTGATACTGGATCAATAGGACCGCAGACATCAGTGTACACAATTTGCAATGGTCTAGTTGCCGTGAATGAGGAATCTTTGGATATGGATTCACGAGTCTGTTTACTCATAGCACATGTAAAACAGTCTTGTCTATCAGTATTTGAAATCTTGATTCCATCGGCCACACTAGGCATTTTCGGTAGATCGTCGTAATTGAGATGCCCGAAAGTTGTATGCCAATCGTATAGAGACATAGTTTTGTACGCACTGACGTCAGATGGCAATTTCAGAAAGTATAAATCACGATCCTCAAAGATGGGGAAACATCTACCATCAGGAGCAATGAGTTCATTTTCTTCACCAAACGTGAGTTGAGCACCACATCGCGCAGCCATTTTCACGGAGAATAAATTAGTGGGAAAAGATGGGGCAAACAATGCTTCCTTCAAGGTCACTGTATGAATATTGTCATCGACGTCGACCAAACTTATCCTTGCAGTTCCTTTGCCCATGAAAACGTTACTTTTTCGATCTCCATCGGCTAATTCGACGAAATGGTTTGCCGAGTCGAAATTCTCGTTGAATGAAGTAAACGCACTTTTATCGTTAACGATATGGCGCGTCGCACCACAATCCACAAGTAATCTGTCTTTGTTTCCAGGATTTGAAGAAAGTGCAGAATCGATAGATGTAACGAAGGAATAGTTCGATGGAGATGAATTCTCAATAACAGTAGTATGAGCGTTCGAGTTGGTATGTTGCTTCTTTTTGAAACAGACTAATTCGACGTGTCCCTTGGAGCCACAAAACGTACAAGATAATCTATCTTTGAGAGAACAGAATTGACTTCGATGCCCTTTCTTGCCACAGGCATGGCATAGCAAAGACCGATGTCGGGGATTGTAAGACGCCTTCATAATTGCGTTGTTACTTTCACGGTTTAATGTAGTGGAAGCATAAGTTATCAAACTGGCTTTCAACTCTGAAAGAGTCTTCAGTGTGTCAGTCTGATTTTGAACAACCACAAAAGTTTCGTAAACCGAAGGCAATCCTTTCAGAATCATAGCAATTAACAAGTTGTCCGAAATCGTTTCACCAGCAACTTTTAATTCTGTAGAGGCATTTTCAGAACGAATAAGATAGTCTGTAATATCCTCGTCGGATAGCATCTGTAAAGTCGTAAGTTCAGTGTATAAATGTAAGATACGTGACTTGTCTTTTGATGCATATTGGTTTCGAAGAATTTTCAATGCCGCATTTCCGTCATCCTTCGCGTCATTCTTCACCAACTGTAAAGATTTGTCGTCTAAGACCTGTACCAGCTCTGCAAAGGTTCGTTTGTTAAAGTCTGCGTCAGGGGCTGATGTCGTCGTAATCGCCGTATGAAGTTTCACTTCCGTAGAATAAAGATATGCCAGGAACTTTGTTTCCCAAAGGCTGTAATATTTCGAGTCGCCATCGAAACAAATACGTTGAAATCTTGTCGCCGTTGTAGTACTCGCCGTTACCGAGTAGGCCATTCCACTTGCTTTGCGCCTGCTGGGCCCACAACCTCTTGAGATGGAACCTTTCGACATCATGCGAGCCGTATAATTGTAAGTCAAAACGCCAGTCACGTTCAGTCAGTGCAACAATGTTTGTAATGAAAACTGACACAGTACAGGTTGAATTCGTTAAATCAGTTCAGTTCGATCACAAGGAAAATCTATACAAAATATCGTAAACAAAAGAAGCAATGTACATGAATAATGAACCATTACCACAGGTCAAAATGGATTAAAGAAGATGTTGCTTGTACATAAATAAAGAGTAGAATGTTACTAACTGTATAAACTAAATAGGGATGAAATTATATCATTGTAAAGAGTCATAGATTAGATCAGAATGTTAACATAAACACCTACGACAGGCCACTGCGATGGCGTATCGAGGGGCGTCGCGCGCGCTTTTATGTGCCAAGAATCTGTGTTATTTCAAGTCAACTGTCCCGACACTCAGTGGCCTAGTGTAAACGAGGCTTAAGAGCATTGCCCAATAGCACAGAAAACAAAAAAGCCTTAGATTGCAGAAAATCCGGAATGTCTACAACTCATTGAGCAAAGGAGACATGAAAAAGTGATGGACTTTCAAGGTGCTGAATATCGTCATCTTTGTAGACAGGTAAAAACAGCGTGCCGCAGGGCCAAACGGCAGTGGATGGCGGATCAATGAAAGGAAGCCGAAGGTGCCTCCATGGCAGGAAATTCTAGGAAGGTTTTCCAGCTGATAAAGAAAATCGGTGTAGGAAGAACGACAAGTCCTGGGCTGGGAATCAGAGACGAAGATGGGGAAATGATCTATGACTTTGAGAAAATAAAAAAACAGATGGTACCAACATGGAAAAGGCTTGTTTAGTAAGAGGTCACGAATTTCATCTGAACACACTAACCAGATCAAGCTAGCGCCTGATGAGTGCCAGCCAGAAGTGATAATGGACGAGATAAGAGCAGCAATAAAGAAATTAAAATTTTACAAAGCGGCAGGTCTTGATGGAGTGACATCGGAAATGTTGGAGGCAGGCGGTGACACCGTGGCAAAGGCGCTTAAAGGAATTATTGATGACGTTTGGTATTCTTGGATATGGCCGGAGGATTGGACAATGTCCGAGCTAGTGACAATACCGAAGGTACTTGGTACACAAGATTGTGCCAAACACAGAGCCATCAGCTTGATTTCACATGCAGGAAAGATTATGATGAAAATTATGCGTAGCCGCTTGGTCCACTATCTGAACCCTGTAATGGCAGAAGAACAATGCGGCTTCATTTCTGGCAGAGCACTACGGATGCCATACTTGCGTTGAGGAACGTCATCGAGAAAACACAGAAAAGGCAAGAGAAAGAACTGTGGATTATGCAAAGGCATTTGATTCGGTCGACCATCAGGCCCTTTGGAAGTCGATGCTTGAATTTGGCGTCCCAACGCATTTACCTTGGCTCCTGAAATCCCTCTACGATAGCACACAAGGCATGATACGGTTGGGTAAAGGCCACACGGAGAAATTCAGATTCAAACGAGGAGTAAGACAAGGCTGCCGTCTGTCTCCGCTCCTTTTTTTCACGTGCGGAGAAGACATCTCGCGAAGAGTGGAAGCTGAACTAACTGAACGCGCAAGTATAATAGTTGGAGGACGTGCGCTGTGGAACCTTAGTTACGCTGATGACACAGCTTTACTTGCGAGCAGTCGGATGCAGTTGGAGCGCGAGGCACAGCTGCTGAAGAAGCATAGCGAGAGATTCGACCTGCAAATCAACACCTCAAAGACTGTTTCAATGGTATTCTCTGAACAACAAGTACAACGAGCAATAACGTCCATGACGAGATGATTCCAAAGACTTAAATGATTCACATTTACTCTTTCTCGCTTAAAAAGTATCGATTGTCTTCGTAGCGTATCACGAATAAAAAATGTAGTGCTGCTTCATCAGCCTTTTCGACACACACGGCGTCAGTTCATTCGATTTCAGCAGCCTTCTCGATGCGTACGCAGTGAAGTGTTGCAGTCACACAGCTTGATTCCTGCGTCCATGTCGTCGGTGCGTGAAACATAGACATGAACAATGCCTGGTCATGACACTAAGTTTTGATCGTATCAGAGACAGAAGTTACAGGCTCGTTAGAGTCCGATAAAAAGTGAGAACACAAGAGAATAGCAACACAAAATGTTTCGTCGTCTCTTTTTATGTTGACTGTTTTTATTTGTCTCTGCGTTGGCTTATGTTGATGTTGACTCTCTGAAAAAATTATTCTAGTATAAGAAACCACGCTTGTTTTGATGGTATTGCTCTCATCTCTGGATCTCCTATACTTTTTTTAATAGAAAATTGGGAGGCATTACTTTCGGAACGACTCACGTAGATAGACAATTGTCACTTGTTAGCCCATCTACCGATATCTGACAGTGAGTCTTGTAAAGAGTTCATCTGTTCAACACTTCCCGACATGTACAGATTAAACATATTAAGGTCATCAGCGAAAGAGAAAATTTGCAATCCTGCAATTCAGCTGCAAAAAATGCTAAATTATAAACAGAGATGAGCGTCCATTCAATTTTTCTCTAGAACGCATTTCGAAAGTTTCGAAATTTCGCTGCGCTTGTGTGCGTTCTTTGAATTTCGTAGTCCACTAGCTAGAGTTAACCAGTAAACTGAGAACTAGCCAAAACTCGTAACCATCCATAACTTGTATTCAACTTATGTCAGTATGCATTCGACAAGATCTTTTCTACCTTTCTGATTAAGGTTGACGCAAAGATTTACATTTTAGGTGGTTCGCAGATATTGGAGCAGGTTCCCACTGATTTCCATTGGTTCGAAAGTGCGGAAAATTTTGAAGGGAAATTCTTCTATAGAATAAATGAAAAGCATCAAATTTGTGTTGTAGTAGTAGTTCTACATGTGAGTTTTCATTATTGGGATGGTTTACACTATTCGGGACTGGTTCTTGACAGTTATGAGGTAGCTCATTGAAGTTGAAGAAATTTAGATGCAAATTTTCACTGTATTTTCACATTTCTTCATGTTGACATGCAGTCAACTAATTATTTAGCATCTAAGCCTAAGTGCGGAATTTTTATCCATAGATCATTATTTTGGATGGTTCTCAGAATGTGGGACTGGTTCCCATTAAGAATTGTGAGTTTGAAACACCGTGTTTTTATCGAAGCTCCAAGTAACGATTTCGTTGGATACAAAATGACAGCGTTGTCAAACACGATTCTGTAGACAGAATATATCATGATTTTTTTTATAATTTGGCTAGTTTGCTGCATTTGGGGTAGCCATGACTGATGTCTTAATTTGCACTGATCTGGAGCACTGATCCACGCTTTTTAATATTTTAGGCGGCTCTTAGTTATTGGAAGCCAGTTTTGAGCAACAGCATCAATTCTAAATTTTAAAAAATTCAAGACATCTATTCTTCTTCAATTTTTCATTGTTTTGGGTAGTTATGAGTTTTGGCTAGTTCTCAGTTTACTGGTTGACTCTAGCTAGTGGACTACGAAATTCAAAGAACGCACACAAGCGCAGCGAAATTTCGAAACTTTCGAAATGCGTTCTAGAGAAAAATTGAATGGACGCCCATCTCTCTTTATGCTTCAGCATTTTTAGACATATTTATTCACATCTTGTCATACAACAACCTCGTTTTAGAATTTTATTGCTGCAGCGCAGAAGCCCGTATTTGCTGTCCATTTCTATCGATTACTCTGAAAATTAGGGAAGAAGACCGTTCAAGGACAGGACAAAATTCTCAAATTTTTGTATTTTTAAAAACGACTAAATTTAAGAATTTTGGTCATTTTTTCAGGTTTTAAGACCTAAATTCATAAATTTAGTCCATTGAAAAAGTACCATTTGAAAAATTGGTATTTTAAAAGAACGACTAAATTTCAGAATTGTGGTCATTTTTCAGGTTATGAAGACCTACATTCATAAATTTAGGCGTTTTTAAAAATACCGAATTTTCCAAATTTTTCAAAATCTCAAATTTGAGAATTACAATTTTTACCTTGAAAATCATGACCGCTCCAGGACACCGAAAAATCATAAAAGTTAAGAATCTCAAATTTGAGATTATGATTATTTTCTCCTCAAAATCATGACCGTTCCAGGACACCGTAAAATCATAAAAGTTAAGAATCTCAAATTTGAGATTTTGATTATTTTATCTTGAAAATCATGACCGTTCAGGACACAACATCAGAAAAATTAAGAAGACGCAATTATTACTTAGACATTCTTCGTTATTGTATTCACAACATTATTTAAAGTACTAATTGTGTGAACTAGAAGATCATTGTAACTCATAGACACAAAATTATTCAATAAACCCGTACACTGGCTGATAATTGAAGAGAGAGAGATTGAAGAGAGAGAGAGATTTATTGTTCTAGCAACGGAAAACATCTAACAGCTTTCCCCTAAAATTATCGTGGAATCTCTTGTCATTTCAATTTACGCATCGGTAATATTTTGACAGTTCAGTTTACGCGTCGGTAAAATTTTGATAGTTCAATTTACCCCTACGTAAACTATTTTCAGAATCAGTTTTCAAAATCTTTTTTCAAAGTCAGTTTTCAAAATCTGTTTTCAAAGTCTGTTTTCAAAGTTAGTTTTAGAAATCAATTCACAAAATTCATTTGGCGCTTTCTGTTTCCACATGAATAGGTTAAAACACATGCGGGTAGCAATAAAAGTACTTCCCATTGTGAAGTCATGAATAGGTTAAGCACATAAGGGTGCAGTGACAATAAAATTCTTCTTCTAAATTTAGAACGCCGATATGCAGGATAGTTGTTATAGCAATTTCAAACAATCACTTTAACGATGAAACACATTAACGAATGAAGTTCTTCTCTCAAGGAGTATTAGATAGTTAGTTTATTTTAATTCATCTCATTCACTTCTATCATTCATGATGAGTAAACATTTGGATGATCGTATTGAAACGACAAAAGGACAAATCGCAGAAAAGTGTGCCTGATCAACGAATTTGTAAAGAAGAATCATTTCATAAATACTGTGGATCTACAAAAAAGTTTGGAAAACTTTAGTGATATTGATTTTGATGATTTCTTGACGTCGTGTGAAATATCACAGCGAATTTTAAACGAAGTTAAAGGCGCTGCTGCATTAGAACGCAAACGAAGAACTTTACAAAATCAATATATTGTGAAACGTGAAACGGCGAGAATGAAACGTTCTCTTTATGAACAACTTGAGACGGATTATTATAATAAGACAATGAAAAAAAGTCAAATAGTTTTAAATCTACAACCAGGAACATCATCAACTCAAGATGAAGAGACATCACAATTGCAAGACATTCAAGACAAATGATTTTGTGGACAATTACATCTGAAAAGCAAGAAAGCAAGCAGTGATTCAAGACCTATCTAAAACTCAGTTTTTTTCTAATTCATTTTGAGAAGTACATGAAAAACGGTCATCTGTTAAACAATGTAACTTTTTAATTTAGATTAAATTAAATCATTTCAAAATCGAATAAGTAGTAAGGAAAGTCATCATTATGAGACAGTTTTAAATCAATTCCCCCCTTCTGACTTCTAGGGGACCCTATAAGAAATTTTTTATTATAAAATGTCTAGCATTATCGAGTTCTTTTAATTATATGGAACGCAAACCACGACAAATTTTGATCTAAAGAAAATCGCAAATCAATTGGGAATAGAGAATTTTCTCATATTGATGAGAGACGAATTACAATTGATCAAAAATAAGCCATCTATAAATTTCAAAACAAGTTTTCACACATCAGATTAAAAAGGAGTACATTGGTCTGCGGGACAAAGAAATATAAACGGTTCTAATTATTATTTTGACTCTTATGGATTGCCTCCAACAAATGAAGTCAAAGAATTACTTGGAAATGGAATTTATAATACATTTTTAAATTCAAAAACCAGGAACTACTTATTGTGGTCAATTATGTCTTTATATTTTATTTAAATTACAGAAAGAAGTACCATTTCTTGAAATTATGTTAGAATTGAATAATAATAATGACAATGATAATTAAAAATCACTTCGTTGTAGTTCATTTTGATAAAATCGGCCTCTGATATCTTCATCATCTAAATCTTTAATTTCATAAGTAATCGGATAAGTTTGGCATATTTTACAAACTTCAAATATTTCTTTACTCCAATATCCAACAAAGCCTTTTTCAAATTTATTCTTGTACTTAAATATTCTAACTCTATCTCCAATCTTAAATTTCGGCTTAACTTTCTGCAAATTCAGATTACTCTCATTCGAATAATTATTTTCGAATATTTTCTTTCGTATTAAATCAGGATCGTCAGAAGCATTCTTTGGAGTTTCTTCAATACCTGAATGAATCTTATTGTTATAATCCTCAATCATTCCTGGTAACATCTTCAACCACTTCTGATTTCCTTGCTCTGTAAATTTCTTGAATAATTTATTTTTTAACGTCCAATTGAATCTTTCTATTACTACAGCCTTTCCTGCATTTTCAGTTGAATAAACAGTTTCAAATAGTGCCTGAATATTTCTGTAATAAAACTCAGTCCCTTTATCAACGAAGAGCTTCCTTGGCTTTCTATTAGTTTCTTTAAAGATTTCTTCAAACGCATATTTAACTGACAGACAACTTTTGTTTTTTATAGGCTTTGCCCAAGCGTATCGTGTATATAAATCTATAACGATCAATGCGTATTTATAATCTTTTTCATTCGGCATATGAATAAGATCAGCACTCCAAATATCATCTTTATTAAATACTTTTACTTTCAATAGATATTTAGACCTTCTATATTCTTTATGAATTTCAGACGCGTAGGTTTCAGAGTTATGAGTTTTGTCTAAACCCTGTCCGAACAATATTTTAGCTTGTAAAGCTTTCTTAAGAAACATTCTTTCAATTCTTTTTCTAAATGTAGGATTTTGAATACTATCTAATTCTTGAATCATTTTCTTATCTGCTTCATGTCGAGAACTTAGGTCATGATTTCGATGAGCTAGATCGTGTTTATAAGCTGCTGCATCTACCCTGTTTATTGGTTCTTCACCTGGTTTTGGATTATTATTCTCATCTAGTCTTATATCTAATCGAGTTCCTGGACCGGTATATGAATGACCAGGAAGATGTTTTTCTTTTGAATATTTACTCCAAATAAATCCAGGAAAGTTTTCTAGCGTTTTTTGTATGTCACCTCCGCTATGCTGGCAATTTGAGGTTTGATGTACTTTTAAGAGATAATTCAATAAATCTAAATTAGCAATTTTTAATTTAATTTAATTTTCGGAATTTGTAGAATTCATTTTAAAAGATAAAGTAAATGTTTTACCGAATCATACTAGGACTTAGATATATTCCAGAACCATCTTTAGTTTCTTTAATTTCAAATAAATCATCAACATTGTGGAGAATATTTTTAAGAACTCGTTTTCCTTCATCAACTAAATTTAATTTACTAATAAAATGATCTACTATTCCTTCACCCCTAGCAATTTTCTCTAACTCTCTATTATGACGTTTTTGTTCTTCTAATGCTGCCTTCTCTGATTTATTTTTATTTACTGCTTGGACAATACCAGCTGTTCCACCTGCAACACTTCCTGCAGCTGCTATACCTCCTATTACTAGTGGAATTAATGGGAGAATTCTTCCATTCTTTTCTTCTTGTAATTTAATATTCTCTATCATTGGTTTACGTATGTAATACTTCTTTTTGTCAACCGTAATAGTTTTAGGTGTATTTTTGTCAATGATGTTGCGTAGTTTTAATTCAACCGTTTTATTATTATTGTTATTACTTTTCGCTTGCGACATTCTTAATAAAAAAATTTTAAGTTAGGAAAAATTTTAATCTATTCTAGTTATGAAAAAAATTTTAAGTTATCAAAAATTCTAAGTTACCAAAAAATTTAATTAACCAATCCTAGCCATTTTTCCATTAAGAACTTCAATGGAATATTTCGCATCTTCTAACAATAAACCATAAGCCATCAATGAAGTTGTGGAATCTTTCTTTTCAATATTAATTTTTTTATCACAACCCTTTTTAATAATATCTTCAGATTGTGCACTTAAATCGAAACAGAAAACAAGATATAAATGTCTCCAATCTCCAGGAGTTAATTGTGGTTCAACTACAAATTCTATACAAAGATTTCGATAAGCATCATATCCTTCCATAAATCGATTATTGGTATCATCGAATCTATATGGATCAATTGGATATCGGGTTTGATTTAATGAAACTTGTAAACTTCGAATTGTATTAATATGAAAAAGATTGTCGTTCTTATCAAAACTTGGAGAATTATTTCTTTGAAAAGTTAGTAATAAATATCTTGGAGTATTCGCAGTTCTAGTAAAATGCCAGTTAAATCTTTGTTCGGAAAAAGTTACTGAACTAGCAGTACGCTTTAGAAAATTGACTGGAATTGGTTTGTTAGTATTTAATCTTTTTGCAATGGCTGTTTCAATCTCTAAACTGGGAGTAATATGCTTAATCCACCATTCAAGTCCATGAATTTTTAAATATGCTTTTTTTCCAGTCGTACCAAAAAAGATTAATTCATTATTTGCTGTACGATGAATTATTAATTTAAGTTTTAATTGATATGATATTTTATCATAATCTAAATATCCGAATAATGGAGACAATGACCAATTTACTGTCTGTTTACTTTTCTTGTTAAATTCACGTCTTTCTTTATATGCACTATTGTTTGTTTTATTTAAATGTTTTGCAATATTTTCTACATCTTTCGCAATTCCTGCTGCATCTGTTCCAGCGTGAGTTAAATCATCTACAATTATGCCATCATTAGTATCAGGAAACCAACCTTCGATTTCATACTTTTTATTATTTTCACCAATTGTTGCAAATCTGAGCATTGTATCAATTACACCTGGAGAATCACTTATTGTTTCTTTATTTTGAGTTGCAACATCTAAACGCATTTGTGTAAATAATCTTGGAAAGAAATTATTCTCTAATGCAATATTATCGGTATCTGGTAATGGTGTTGTAAAATTGGCATCACTATATAAAGAATATTCACAGTGTAAAAATGAATCAGGTAGATATTTATAACTTTGTTGATTATCAACTTCAAAGATTAAATCTCCTCCAGTATTTACTCTACTGGAAGATCCGGGATTCATAGCAATTCTTATATAGTCATTCTTTTTTTGATTGTAACTGACGAACGGAGGATCGTCTAATCTAAATTTATTTTCGATAAGCGAAGACATTTTTATTAAAAATAATTTGACTTTTTGTTTTTTCTCACACCCAGAAAAAAAAAGTTCTCACACACAGAGAAAAAATTTCTCACACACAGAAAAAAAATTTCTGACACATAGAAAAAAAATTCTCTCACACAGAAAGAGTTTTACTAAAATATAATTTTAGAATTTTTCTAAACCAGCTCCACTGTTTACACCATTACCTCTTATTTCTTCAATTGAACGAATCGTAGGTTCTATGGCTACGCCTGATTTCTTCTTATGTTTACTATCAACAGCTATGTTAGCAATTTTGTTTTTTGCTTCCTCTGAAAGTTTTTTTAATTTTTTTAGTTCTTCAGAATCATTTTTAAGTTTACGAATAGCTTCTAGTTGTTTTAATTCGTTTTGAGACTTAACAGCATTTGATATTGCACTAGCTGTACTACCTATTGCAGCTGCTCCTTTTGCAGCAGATGTGATCAAATCTTTATTATTTTTAATCAAGGTAACGATACTTCCTATCCCAGAAAAGATGCCAGCTCCGCTGTTTACACTATCTCCTTCTTTTTGAACTGTTTCTACATTGCTATAATGGTAAACAGATTTCATAGATGGCTCATGTGCTATTTTTGATTTGAAGCAAAATGTTTAAGATTGTGTTTATAATATATAGGCATTTTTTAGTAATAAATTTGACTTTTGGAAAAAAATATTTACGTTAATATTTATGTGTCTGATTAAGATCTACGTGTGTGAATGTCCAACAACTTCGTGATAACTTCATTTATTTTCCGTTGCACTTTATCTATCATGTCAAGCAGCGTGTGATGTACTTTAATTTCTTTTCTCTTAACTTGCATTTTCTGCTGATTCATCTTCAGCGCCGTTTTAAGAGCATTCAATTGAACTTTAAGAACATCTAACTGATTTTTAACATCATCTAACTGTTCTTTATTTCCTTTAGAGTTTTCTTGTAATTTTTTCTTTAATTCATTTTCTAAATTGATTTTAAGAGTTTTCATTTTATTAATTTTTTGATTAAGTGAGTTTACTTCATCTATTATTCTGTTCATCTTTTTCATTTGTTGAGTAATTTTAGAACTTAATTCATCAACACTTTTTTGGAATGTAGCTTGTAACTTATTTAAATTTTTTAAAAATTCTTTCAGTAAGTTTTTCTATTTCATCTTCTAATTGTTCTTTCAATAGTTGCATCTGATGTTTTTTTTAATGACTGCAGATTTTAACTTTATAGAAAGTAATATTAAAATTTTTGATTGTTCTGAAATCTTTTTAAAAACTTTTGCTATATCTGCTTCTAGCTCTCTATCCTTTTTATCAAGTTTTAATAATTTTTCGTTTAATGATTTGTCATTAAGTTTAAGCAACTTTAATTCATTCATCAGTGGAACCAAAACATCGTTTATATATTTTTCTTTTAAGTCATTGAATTGTGTATCAGCATATTGTTTATTTGTTGACTCTGTGTTTTGTTGCGGAAGAATAGAAAGATGCAATGGACCAGATAAAACGTCTCCAGTTTTCATGATATAATTTTCTATTTCTGATTCACGATTATTCGGGATATATGCACCTCCACCAACATTTGGTAGCATCATTTTTTAAACAACAAAAAAGTAATTTTTTTCTAAAAAGTAATTTTTTCTCACATAAAAATAAAAAACTGGAAAAACCAAATTTAAAAAAATTATATTCGTCCGCGTCATCCTGTTCTTCTTGTTCGACGAGATCAACGGGATTTGAAAATAAATGTTTTGATAATAATAATAATAACAATCCATGTATAGATGTTACTATTTTATTTGAATTACAAGCTGAAATATTTAGAGAACAGACTAAAGGTTTACCATCTATAGAAACCAATTATTGTATTTTCCTGGGTGATCCATTTATAAAATTTATGGATATTGTTAGTAAATATAATGATGTGGCTTATGTGGAATTCAATAAACAAAACATGGTTATAATAGGTCATAGTAATGTTTATGGATTCATTGGAGCTGTGTTATCAATTAGTAATACTGATTGGATAGAAACTAAAATAATTAATCATATTAACATTAGAGAATTAGTAAAAAAGTTAAAATCTTTTTCGAAAGAAAAAATTAGATTATTTGTTGATGAGTTTAATCAATGCAATATTCATATACAGAGCAAAAAACATAATGAAGAATTATTATGCCAAGTTTATTATAGAGATACAATTTATAAAAAAGAAAGTTCTGATATGCCTCAAAGATATGATGATGATACTTATATAGGATTATATTCAAACTTAAATATTGATTTGCTAAAATCTTATATAAATGGGTTATCACAACAAGAAAACATTTATATGTGAACTACACCTTATACTATTAACAATGACCATAATCATGATCATAATCATAATCAAAATAATCCTGTGAATCATATTGAAGAATCTGATAATAATGATGATGATTCTGAAACATCTGAAAAAGGTGTAAATGGTAAAAAAGATTATAAAGATATTAGTAATTATAAAAATTTAAGTGAAGAAAAATTTATATCTCAACATGATATTAATACTACATATAATCAAAATTCATCCAAATTTCATTTTCTTACAATTGAAAATAATAATGATTTGAATAGTTGAAGATACTATTAGGCAACTATGTGTCGGGTCTACAAAGTTTAAATTAGGATTTACATCTAATCAATTTAAAATTTTATCATCTTTAATAAAAACTAAAAATGATTCAGATTATGGTGGTGTTATGAAATTTTCCAAAAGAGAACAAAGACCAATATCTTTCTCTATTATATTATTATCAGATAATAAATATAATTTAGAGTTAGATATTCCAATAAGAGAATGGCATCCTATACCAAAAAGTGTAATTTATGATGTTGATGAAGAATCAATAGTTAGTGAAAATAAATTTAAATTATCTTTTAATAAGACTTCATATGATGAAACATTATATGATAAAGAAAATAAAATAGCTAAAGAACGTGAAATATATAATAATATATAATAACTCTCCAGACCTTGATAATAGGACGTTTATATCTAAAATTAAAACACAAATTTTTTCTTTAAAAAACAAAAAATGGAAAAGTTTTATTGTGTCTTATGTAAAAAAAAAGTTGCAAACGAAAAGAAGCTATCAATCTCATTTACAAAGTAAATTGCATTTACAAAATGTAGATCGAGTTGATGAAGGAAATATATTAAAATTAAATAATTATAAAAACTATCTAGAAACATTACCTACTGATATAAAAGTTAAAATAATATTTGATTATTATTCACATTCGGAATATAAAAACGTTTTTAATAGTGAAGATGAACACGTACCAGATGGACGATATTTATTTAGCGATACTGATGAATTTAACGAAATAGATGAATTTGATAAAGCTGTAACAAATATAAAATATTTATTTAATCAGTCTGTTGAACATAATGAAACCGATGAAACTTTTTATAATGTATTAACAAACCTTTTTAAAATATTTAAGAAATCTTTCAAATGTTATATGAATGTAGAAGTACTTTATACAAAAAATGGACCTGATGGAATTCCTGAAGAAATAATACAAAGACATTTTACAAATTCACAAGAAATTCATAATGTAAATGATATACAACCCATATTTGAATCGATGTTAAATAAATTAGAAAATTGTATAATTGAAGCCCAGTGACGTGAATCTGGTTAGAGATTTGTTAAAATACTATCTAGGAAAATAGTAATTGATAAATATAAAAATAATACTGGTGGTAGTCATGTTCCTTTACCTTTCAGTTCACCACAAATAATCAACATAAAAAATGAAGATGATTATTGTTTTCTGTGGAGTATTATAGCACATTTACATCCTGCAAAATATCACAAAGAAAGACTAAGTCATTACAATAAAGAAGAATACATAAATGAATTTGATCTCTCTCATGGCTAAGATGAATTTCCATATGATTATAATAAATTAATGAAGTTTCATAAAAAGAATAGAAATTTAATAGAAGTAAATGTTTTTGAATTAAATGTGAAGTATATTTCTGTTGGTGATGTTGCTCCATTTTACTCAGATTCAAAAAAATTTTATTTGAATAATAAAAATTTATGTCAATCAAAAATAGTATATAATGATGGAGGAAATTACATGCATCATAATATTTTTTACCAAGGAAATATAATATGTACTGAAAAATTTGAAATTGTTAAAACATTATCACCAATAATGATTAATCATAATAATTATAAAGGACGTAATTTTAATTATGATTCCAATTATTCATCTTTATCTTTAGAATATCAACAAAAATTACAAAATTCAAATAAAATTTTACAAAATTGTGAAACAGATTATCAACAACAAGTAAAAATGTTACTACAAGAATATCACCATAAATATCAAAACAAGATAGAAACGAATCAAGAATTAAATAAAGACAATAAAGAATCAAATGAAACCAATCAAAAAATAAATGAAGAATTAAATGAATGGTTTAAAAAATGTCAACAACAATATAAAGAACAATATAATAAAGAATGTGAACAACAGCTACAAATATTAAATCAAAATGATCAACAGTCTGAAAAAGATTTTCAAAGACATATCGATTTAACACATGAAATATATCAAGATAAATTTGAAAAATTAAAACAAACAAAACAATCAGCACAAGCGAATATATTATATTATTAGGATCATTTTATATTGTGTCAGGATGTTTCTATATTTACAAAAACTTGAGATAATGCTAATTTTCCCTGTCTCCAATGTATGACGAGCTTTAGAACTAAAGAAGAAATGAATAGACATTTGGAGAATTGTCAACAAAATGAAGCAGTTGAAAATACTTTTCCTAAAGATGATTATTTAATATATAATAAATGGTATTACAAAAATAAAGTACCCTTTACTATTTATTGTGATTTCGAAGCATATAATGTTAACATGACACAAAATTCTGATAATGGTAAATATGAAAAAAGTGCACCTGAACAAAGTAAAGAAAAATATTTATTTGAACAAAAACCATTATGTTGGGGAATGTACATTCATTCAAATTATCCTGAATTATTTAAATCAGAATATTATCAATACTATGGTGAAGATAGTTCAGAAATGTTTACAAAGAAAGTAGAAGAATTACAAGGTCGTTTTTCACAATTGCTTGAAACAAATATACCAATGCTTCCATTAACGGATGAAGAAAAATTTAATTTTGTTGATGAAAAAATTGTTATTACTGTGGAAAAAAATTGGGTAATGATAAAGTAGAAGATCATGATCATCTAAATGGATTATATAGAGGTGCAGCACATAATTCTTGAAAATCTTAATACTAATAAATTCAAATATAACTTTGTTCCTTTATGTTTCTACAATGGTTCTAAATATGATTTCCATTTAGTAATGAAAGATTTATTTTCATCTGAAAAATTACAACAACAACAAATAAATGCACTATGTAAACAAGAAGAAGAATATTTTTCAATGCAATTAGGTTGTATTAGAATTTTAGATGCATTTAGATTTTTTACTCCTTATTCATTAGATGCTATGGGAAAAACTTTGAAACCTGAACAATGTAAAATATTAAATAGATATAATTTAATACCTTTAAAAGGTATTTTCCGTATGAATATTTAACTGGAGATATAAATGGAATAAATAAAATAATGAAAGAACAAAAACTTCCTCCAATAAATAAATTTAAATCAACATTAAAACAATCACAATTATCTGAAGAAGGCTATGCAGAAGCTGAACAAAATTGGAGAGAGTTAAATTGTAGAACAATGTATGATTATACAATGAAATATCTTCAGATAGATCTTATTGATCTTTTTTGATCTTTTTGAAAACCTTCGTGACATGTGTTTAGAATATTATGGAATAGATCTATGTTATTGTTATTCTACACCAGGTTTAACATGGTTAGCAGGATTAAAACATACTGGTGTTGAACTTAAACATTATAAAGAAAATACATATGATAAATTATTATTTATTGAATCTGGAATTAGAGGTGGTGTTTCATCAGTTTTAGGTAATAGATATGTTAAATGTTATAATAAAAAAGTAAATCCTAATGATTATGGAATATATAAACCCTTATCTCCAGAAGAAAGCGATAAGTTTATAAAATTGTTTAATCAAAATATAGAAGGACTTTTATCATATGAAGATAGTCAAGCAGCAGTTGATGAATTCATGAGAGAAAACTATTTGTTATATTATGATTTTAATAGCTTATATTCTTCTTGCATGATACAAGAATTACCAACAGGTGAGATGGAATGGTGTAATATTCTTGATTATCAAAATGATTTTTGATTTGATGGAAATTATAATCATGGTTATATATATGAAGTTGATTTAGTATATCCTGATGAAATAAAAGATAAAACAAAATATTTTCCTTTCTGTCCCGAAAACAAAATTCCCAATATCGAAGATTTTTCAGATTATCAAAAGTCTATAATTCCTAAGAAATACAGACCAACAAAAAACTTATGTTAACACTAAGTAATAAATGAAAGTATGTTGTTGAAGGAAGAATGCTAGATTGGTATTTAGAATATGGAATGATTCTCACCAAAATACATCGAAAACTATTTTATCAAAAATCTAAATGGTTAAACAATTATATAGAGTTCAATATTGAAAAACGTAAAATAGCTAAAAGAAATAAAGATGATTTTGGAAACGTGTTCTTCAAATTAATGAATAATGCATTTTATGGAAGACTTTAGAAAATGTGCGTAATAGACAAAATATTGAAATAGTTTATGATAGAGATAGGTTTCAAAATTTAACAAGGAAACCTACATATAAAAGAACTACTACATTTAGTGATAATCTATGTACTGTACATTTACGTTGAATCAACGTAAAGCATGATAAGATTAATTTTATTGGATTCACTATATTAGAACTAGCTAAGCTATTTATGTATAGATTTATATATGATCATTTAGCACCTGCTTATGGCAAAAACTATAAATTACACTTTACAGATACGGATTCCGTTTTCTTAGAATTAGCAATACCGTATAATTCTACACTTGTTAAAAAAATAAATAAAATATAAGATATCATTCATCCTTCTGATTTATGTAAAGTAAAAGATGAATTAGAAGGAAATGAAGATTTCATAACAGAAGCTATATTTTTAAAATCTAAATGTTACTGTTATGATACAACTAATAATATTAAAACACATAAAACATTAAAAGGAATTTCAAAGGCATCAGTGGCTAATCAAATAACATTTCAAGATTATAAAACTCCATTATTTAATAATGAAATAAAAACAGCATGTAATTATAGACTTAATTCAAAGAAACATAAAATGTATTTAAAAGAAGAACATAAATTAGCATTAGATCCATTTGATGATAAAAGAAAGATTTTGCCTGATGGAATAACTACTGAACCTTTTTAAAGTTTATTTATTATTATTTAAATCCGTCTAGAAAAAAATTTTTATTATTTAAATCAGTCTAGAAAAAAATTTTTATTATTTAAATCAGTCTAGAATAAAAATTTTATTATTTATTACTGAGTATAAAAATTTTATTATTTATTACTCAGTAAACAAATCTTCTATCGACTTTCAGTCGGGGCGAAGCCCCTCGAGGCGAAGCCTAGTCAGAGAACAATTGTTCGATAACTCTATCATGAATTTTTTTATCAATATTAATTGTGATAAATCCATAATCTTTTGACCAAGCATTGTTACACGATTGTTTAAATTCATCTTTATTTCTTATACATAACTCTCTTAACAAATCACTTAAGTTTCTTGCATTTATTTCAAATAGTATAAATATATTTGCATTCTTTCTAATAACACTTCCATCTAATGAATACATACTTTGTGTTAAATAAAAAACACTACAGTTAATATGTCTACCTCTTGTGAAATAATTTCTCTGAACTGACTGATTTTTATCATTAACACAATCATCAAAAATTACACAATATTTCATTGTTTTATCTAGTTTACTAGGATCTTGCATATTACCACTATCATCTATTAATTGTATCTTTATATACCTATTTTTATTGGATTCTACTAGCTGACTATTTTTTGCTGCTTCTTCACACCACGAACTTATTTCTTCTTCATCTTCAGATTTTTCAAATTCTTTGAATAATGAAGCAATTGCTGTTTTTTTAAGATTATTTTCAAATCCATATTTTAAAAATTGATAGACGGGTTGTTCTGCTGTTGTTGTATAAATTATAAGATTGTTATAATCCAAAAAATTTGGCGTCGTTAAAATTTCAAATAATAGATACGTTTCACCACATCCTGATCTTCCGCAAATAACTGACAAAACTTTATTAGATAAATTTGGATGATGATTAAATTTAAGTTTTTTTTTATTTAATGGTAGTACTTCACTCATTTTTTAATAAAAAATTTTTAATTTTATTTTTAAAGAAGAAGAAGAAAATGAAACTTCTCTAGCTTCGCGTTGGAGTTTATACCTCCCAAACGGGAGTTTATACCTCTCGAACGGGAGTTTATACCTCCCGAACGGGAGTTTATGCCTCTCGAACGGGAGTTTATACCTCCCGAACGGGAGTTTATACCTCTCGAACGGGAGTTTATACCTCCCGAACCAAAAGATCTATCATAATCTCTTTACCTCCAAAATTTATTTCTTGTACTTTTTCATCAGTGATTCTAATGTTAATGTTGTTAATAGTTTTTCTTGTAATAGGGAAATATATTAATGTTTGTGGAATTACATTTAATCTATAATCAATGGGTACAGTAAAAGCTGGAAAACTGAATATTAAATTTGACAATTTACCATTCATATATCCTCCTTCAATAATGTCACAATGTACAACAATTGAATTTATTTCAGTTATTTTTGGAATCTTCTCACCTAAATGATAACCTTGACTATAGGTTTGTTTATAAATCCTAATAGCTTTGACAATGATCTATCATGATTAAAATCAACTTGATGATTTTCGTCTAAAGTAAGAGAAAATTTATTAACTGCCGGTTCAACTGCAAAATGTAGTTGTTTCTTATCTTTAAATGGTATACCTAAATGTCTCTTAATTTCATTTGATATTGATTCAACTTCGTAAGAACCAGGAATAAAAGTTTGTATTTTCCATGTTTTGCCTTTATCAGTAGAATATCTAAATTGATCATTCACATCTTTGATAACGTTTTGAATAGTGTTAAATGTGGAGAAACTAGTCAATGCAATTTGATAATTTTTAGTTTGTTCCAAATGTAGAATGGGTTCTAAATTACAAGTGTGTGATGAAGTAGTTGTTATAATTTTTAACGTCGTACTAACTTTTGATGAACTTAAAATCTCTGTCAAATTTTCTAAATGATTATTAATTTTGTCTAAATCTGCTGAACACATTTCTTAGTTAAAATTTTGAATAAATATTTTTTTATAAAAATTAAAAACAACATATTTCAGCTAAACTTTTATAATCGTCTTCATTTAGAATCTTCTTTTCTAACAGTCTTTTTAATATAGCATGAATTTCATTGAAACTAGAATTATGTCCTTCTTTTATTGCCGATATTAAAATATGTAATCTATTTAGTAATTCTTGTGGATCATCTGGTAAAAATATGGTTGTTTCAGTTTTAAAACCTTTTCCTACTTTAACTCCTGTTGATAATAAATTTTCTAATTGTTTATAACGTCTAAGAGATTTTACCGCACCAACTCTATCTAACATAGCTTTATATTTTATGAGATCTTCTACAGCATAATTATTTAAATCTGCTCCTCTTAAAAGATCAACAAAATTTCTATCTAAACTAAAAGGATATTTATCTGGTGAAAAAATGAAACCTCGAAAAGGTTGTGGAAATATTTCTTTTTGTCCGAGATAAAATCTAGGTATTGTTCTTCCATCTATAAATGAGATAGAATGTTCAAATTGCATAGATTTTGGTAATTTCTTATTAATGTTTGATTCTAGTAATCCATAGTCATCTAATATAGTTTTGTGCTCTGGATCTGTTATATTAATTTGTTTATCATTATTTGTACTTTCTTTTTCAAGCTTTTTAAATGGTTCCATAGTTTTTTCAAAATCAGTTTTTACTTGCTCGGTTTGCTGCATTTTTTCAAACATATCAGATTGAATGACAGCTTTTATCATTCTATGTTGAAGATGATTTTCTTTCATAATATTTCTTTGTTTTATTAACTCTTCTAATTGTTTTATTCTTTTTAGATTATCAGCTTTAATTGTATCCATTTTTAAAATATAATATTTGAATTTTGTGGTAACATTGGAATACAGTAAAAACATTTTACTGAACAAATTATTTTTTTATTGCTTTGGCGTCTGACATCTTTTCGTTTTAAGTTTTGTTTAATAAAGTTTTTAGTTCTTCTAAAAAAACTTTATCATTTTCTTCATTAGAAATTTTACCATCACTAGAAATTTTGCCATCCTGTTTATTCTTGTCCTCAACGTTTTCGGTCTTTAAATGAAATGATATTTGATTTACTTCATTAGCTATTTGATCAAATTTTTCAATCTCATCTAGCGTAATAACATTATCATCACATACTCTTTGAAAGTAATAATGCAGTTTATCATAAACTTCTTTAACGTGAGAATGTTTATTTTTTAATGATTTTCGTTTCTTAGTAATTAAAGATCTATCTAACATTGCAACAAGTGAAGTTGCAAAAACACCCGTACCTGTTAAAGCAGTAGCAATTACTGGAATTACTAAAACACCTGAAGATATAACAATTGTTAAAGCACCTAAACTTATTGTTAAAAATATTCCAATACCTTATGTTACATTCTTAACTTTAGACCATCTCTTTCTTAATTTATCATAATGCTCTAATCTTAATAATAATTGAGATTCCTTATCTTTCATATACCTAACTCTATCCTTGTGTTTTTCTTTATTCAATTCACTTATTTTTAACTGTGATAACGAAGGATATATTCTTGAGGTTTCTTCCACTTTTGTTTCATCCACTTTTGTTTCTTCCATTTTTAAAGAAATATTTTTAGACACATAATTTTAGTTATCTGATATTTTAAAAACCTGAAAAATGGATAAAATTCATGAATTTAGACGTTTTTAAAAATACCAATTTTTTTTGATGATGTGTCTTGGAACGGTCATGATTTTCAAGAGAAAAATAATCATAATCTCAAATTTGAGATTCTCAACTTTTATGATTTTTCGGTGTCCTGGAACGGTCATGATTTTGGGGTAAAAATTGTAATAATTCTCAAATTTGAGATTTTGGAAAATTTGGAAAATTCGGTATTTTTAAAAACGCCTAAATTTATGAATTTAGGTCTTCATAACCTGAAAAATGACCAAAATTCTTAAATTTAGTCGTTCTTTTAAAATACCAATTTTTCAAATGGTACTTTTTAAATGGACTAAATTTATGAATTTGGGTCTTAAAACCTGAAAAAATGACCAAAATTCTTAAATTTAGTCGTTTTTAAAAATACAAAAAATTTGAGAATCTTGTCCTGTCCTGGAACGGTCTTCTTCCCATTACTCTCTGATCATCTTCATATTACCTTCGAAATTTTGTCGCAATTCTTTCTTTTCTTACCAGCTTTCGATTCTTCGCTTCTTGTGCCGTTTTTTTAATCGGTCACTTTGACAATCTTGCACTTCCAATAGCTAATAGGGTCTAATAGTTGATAGATTAATATTTTATTACATGTAGTTATTATTAATAGGAGCTGTCTTGATAAGGGATTGTCGCAGAAAGATCATTGACGAGGTTAATTTCTCTTCACGGCCCGAGATTATCCAGAGTGAATGAGGGATGAATGACTTGCCACTAATTCTTTGCCTTTTGATAACACGAAGAATAGGTGTGAAGTCAGAATTGAAATCCACTTACTTCTTTGAATCAGATAATTGACATCTGCTGGAACTGAAAATGAAATTACAAAGTAAAACTAAGTGTCTTTCAGTTACAGCAGTTGCAAACTTGAAAGTTGCAATCACATTCATTGAGAAATGCATTCAAAACCGTTCTCCAAAAATTGCTGGATTTGGCCCAATGGTCCTATTCATGATCTATTTTGAAAACCTCTTTCTGTCACACTTATCAAATATTTTGTATGTTGGCAAGTCTCAATAAAGCGCACTGATTTTCAAAATCATTGGTCTAATACATATGATTTCATACATTAATTTTTACACAAGAGACATCGGAAACAGTTTGTTAATGTTGGATGAATGACACACTGAGATCATTGGAAGACCAGAGATATCTGCACTAAACTATGCGTTATTGTTAGATGAATGACACTTGTAAAATAGCTTGGCTATGACACTACTAGCACTTTCATGCATTTTCCTAATCAATTGAAAACGGTCGGTATTTCAACCTAAGAACTACTGAATTATCGTCATGCCTAGAACAACGGAATGGGTCAGTTGAATCATGAGCATGTTTTCCAAATTGAAGAATGCATTTAATTTGAATTCCGATATGAAGAATATTTGCAATATTTGCAATTTTTGTGTTTTCTTACAAGATTTTTGCACTTGTGTCGACCAGTGGAATGAGTACTACGAAGTGTTCATAGATGGCTTGACGGCAGTGAGGGCGCGTAGATGCTGATTAAGTCTCTAATCCATTGACACTTATTTAATTATACATCTAGTTTTAAGCCATACTCGATCTCAAATAGAGCTTCCGGAATCGAATACTCTAGCATAAATGAATTTTGTAAGAACTATGTGTTCAATAGCCTAGCTATCGCAAAATAATTCCTTATCTTGAATAAGTTATCTTCATCTACAAAAAAATGTTATCAGAGTACGAATATTTGTCTAATTACCTGATAGAAGATCAATTTGGATAGAAATTGATGAAAATCAGCATCGTTGCGTTTAATTGGGAACTCTTGCTTATCCGGAGTACCTGCAGGCCTACCGTATGCCACATTGACATCGAGAATAAGCTGAGCAGCGCTGCCAGTCTTAATTAGTGGCTTACAGAGACGCCGGCTTCGTTCTGACAGGTTATGACTGCACCGGCCGCCGGTTCCACCCCGGCCGGTTCCAACCCTGCTGGAGTGAATAGGACTCTGACTTTTGAGAGGAGCCCGAATCCGATTGTAGGTCTGGTAATTAGTAGCATAAAATAGGGAAATTATGTGCTAGGCTATGCCTTCATTTTCACCCTTTTTTTGATTTTACTTGACTCTTAGAAAACTCCTAGAACAACGGAATGGGTCATTTGACTAATGAGCATGTTTTCCAAATTGAAGAATGCATTTAATTTGAATTCCGATATGAACATTCAGACAAATACCCTAATGTTATTTGTGTAATACGAAGTTTTGCAATTATGACCGTAATCATTGATATTCGAAAAATATCACAGCTCTTTGTATAGTAGGCATTTTGCACACTAATCCTGTTTTCTACTGCTTGATGGTAATTGCAACCATAATCCACTGCCGATATACCTTTCTCACTACTTCTTGTTGTACCAGCATCTACAGCTTGGATGAAAGTTGGTTGAAAACTTTGATATAGGTCCATCTGTATTCTTATATTTCGAAACAAAATTTGGAAATTTGATCTAAGTTAGGTCTTGAACACCGCTCCATGTATTGCAAAAAATGAAGCTTGTCAAGAAACTTGATTACCAGCACATGTCATCTGCTACTTGAAATAAATATTAATTGGTCCCTACTACAGATCTCATTTGACAACTAAATACTTCTTCGCTTCCATGAAAACTAGCGACAATTTACTTATAGAACACACCGCTATGATCGATACACTTCGTGCCAATCGTCTTGAAATTCCGCAAATTATCAAATCTGTTGAGAAATAGCAGTTGCAAACGTTGAGTTTTTCGTTTTCAAGAGCCATTCTTCTTTTTCGGATGCACGATCAAGGAAAGCTAAAAAGCATATTCATTTTGAAGAATTAAATTTATTTTATTGAAGTATATATGTACAAATGAAAATCGACCTTAATGATCAGAAGAAGACCCAAAGAAAGTCTCGCACAAAACAGTCAAAGAAGAGAAGGGGAGACGGCAGATCAAATGCTGCTGTGATATACTCGGATATACTACAAAAGCAGTAATTCGAAGGTGGATTGTAGCTGTGTCCATGTAGCGTATTGAGTACCTATTGTTTGCCCAGTTATCTCAAATGTGACAACATTCAGGTGGCATAGAAAGAAAATAGAAATTTTCTAATTGACATTGAAGAAGGCATTTGTAAGCAAGAACGCCAATATAGTGTAATAAAAATGTTTCTGCTTGATGGCCCATCCTGACTGAGAGACGTATTTCTACCTGGCAATTAGAAGAAGTATGAACTTCGCCATTACAACGTCACGAGTACATCGTCTGTGACTGACTATTGCTATAGGCACGTTTGTGACCTTTGCAAAATGAACTTATATTCATTGTGTTAGAAGTAGCCGCAAAGTGCTACAATCATATAAACTTACAGTTTCGCTGAATTTCTCATTCAACACAACACAGCTTTTTCAAAAATTGTGGATTTTAAGTCGGATAGGAGACATACATGTAATCAACTGTTGAAAGTAGGTTGTAGGCTAAAGTCGATCTCAAAAAGATAATTTGTAAGTTTGATTTGAATAGACTACGGTTTATTCGGTTAAAGAATCAGGTAAATAGCAAACGGATTTAAGCGTTCTTACATATATAGACAGCTAAATATTCGTCTTTTATTTTTATAAAATGATTCCCCTTTACTCAGTTTATAAATAAATAAGGCCACTAAATTCATTTGATAAAATTAAAAACTAATTCTTGCACAATGCATTTCGTCCACTCTTATTCAAGTGCAAACATGGACTAACTATAAAATACAAAATCTGAAATCATATACTTCTACAGTAATAAATCTATGAATGAAATTGAGAGCATGCAAACCTATAATCTAGTAGACTTAATAGATATGAACTAATAACAATTGAGTAAATAACCTAGATATTAGAAGAAGCAAAACAGAGACTAAAGCTACCAAGGTAAGTAAAGGGTGGAAATAAAATCTTTTTGCGAACACAAGTCGGGATTCTCGCGCAAAATGACGAGAGACTCTGTGATTCCTAATGTGTGTTTGTTGTTGATGTGGTACTTAATGCTAAAATTATTCAAAGCAGTTTGTCTCTCGTTGTTACAGACTTGCAAATGTCTTGTGATGCTGCTAGCTGGAATTGCAGTGGACCTTGGTGGACATTTTAAAGGGTTGGCTAACCACTTTGGAAGGTGTTCCGAAACTCTCTCATTCAGGCATCTTACCGTCTTCCCAACGTACTTGCTTCCACAGGTACAATGAAATTGATAAATTACATTTGATGTGGAGAAGAGCGGCAATCTATCCTTCAGAGAGCGTATCGGAATCCTTCGTGTAGTGAAAATCACTTGCAAACGAGCACTAGGAAATACACTGAATGCTTTGTTGAAGCTATTTCTAAAAATCAACGCACTTTTGTCTCCAATGAATGGAAGTCTTAAGAATATTTTCTTCTTTTCAGGTCCATACACATCTTCTCTCACTGACAACTCTTTTATTGAATGCTTATCGAAAAATGACTCAGGATACCCATTTAATCGAAGTGATCTTTTAATGAAATCCAATTCTTCTTTCAAGGTATCAGAGGAACAAATTCTATGCGCCCGATATGTTAGCGTCTTAACCAAGCCAATTTTGTATTGCTTTGGTACAAAACTGTGAAAGTTTGTGTACAAACCACTCCATGTTGGTTTTCTATAAATTGAAAGTTTGGGTGTGTTATCAAGTCGTTTGGATATCAAGACATCTAAAAAGGAAAATCTACCATTGGACTCCTGTTCGAAAGTGAACTGAATATTGGGATGAATGTCGTTGAAAATCTTGATGATGTCTGCAATATTTTCTTCTTTGTCTACCACAAGAAAGCAATCATCAACATATCTACAATACAGTTTGCATTTACTTTCTATAATCGATTGGAGCTTCTGTTCAACAAATCCCATAAATATGTTAGCAAAAATGGGTCCCAAACAACTTCCCATTGCAACACCGTCAATTTGTCTGTAGTATTTGCCATCGAATAGGAATTGTATATCAGTTGTACATACTTCTAAAAGTTCCCTTAGAAGATCTGAAGGAATGGCGCAATTCAATTGGAAACTTTCGATCGTTGAAATTATTATGTCAATTGTTTGGTACACGGGAACATTTGTAAATAAAGATTTTACGTCAAAGGAATACATGGAATTCGATGAGAGATCTAATTCTTTAACCAAGTCAACAAATTGAAATGTGTCTTTGAGAGTATACTTTCCATAGTATTCCAACACTGGTTGCAAAACTTGAACTAACCATTTGGATAAAGCATGAACTGGTGATCCAATCATAGAAAGAATAGGACGAAGAGGGATATTGGCTTTGTGTATCTTTGGAAGACCATACATTCTAGGAATTTGATGTCCAGAAGTCAAAGTTTTGGTGTCTCCGTTTCTTATCAACTCCATTGTACATAATTGCTTGACCAAGTCGTTAACACGAGAAGACAGCTTCTTAGTTGAATCATCTTGCTTTGGATCAATCACAAACTTAGACCTATCACCAACGATTTCCATCATCTTTTTAACGTAAGCAGTTTTATCAAGAACTATTACACTGTCACCTTTATCCGGCTTAGAAATGACAATATCAGTTTTCTTCTTCAAAGAATTCAAAGCTTCAATTTGTTGCTTTTGAAGCACACCTTTTGCAATAGGAGTTCTTGCATATGAAGCAGAGAGTCGAACAAGGTTAGCTTTGAAGGCTGGAACAACATCAAGTTCGGCTGGGATCAGTCCTATACATTGTTGGAATGCATTTTCGACTTCGGCATCAGTTAGATTCCGATCCACTTTTGTTGGAGGAATACAGAACTTCAATCCTCGACAAAGGGCTTGCTTCTCAGGCAAAGTAAATTCATGTGATGACAGATTTAAGATATATTTATCAAGATCTCCAAATCCAAAGTCAGTAAACATACTATTGGAATTTAATAGCTTAGTCCATTTAGCTGATTCTGCTTTTCGTGTCCTGTTCATCACAGAAGTTGAAAGTTTATGATAACGACAGAAGAAAAGCAAACTCAGACTTGAAACGACATCCATAAGTTTCAAAATTTCATCTTTGTAGAAACGAATTTTGGATAGCACGTCATTTAGCTCTGCTTGAAGATAGTGATCACAAGAATCAACTGAAGGACGAAGACGATTTCTCCTCACCTTGTCGACCAATGCTATTGAATAGACACCTCTTTCTTGGCATTGCAAAAGAAATTGTTCTTCACATTGACTGCGAATCAAGCGACATTTGATGGTTAAAAGTCTATCCAGGCTTTTAACGCGTTCATCATTGGGGTAGTGGTAACGAAAATCTTTAAAAAATGATTCCCCTTTACTCAGTTTATAAATAAATAAGGCCACTAAATTCATTTGATAAAATTAAAAACTAATTCTTGCACAATGCATTTCGTCCACTCTTATTCAAGTGCAAACATGGACTAACTATAAAATACAAAATCTGAAATCATATACTTCTACAGTAATAAATCTATGAATGAAATTGAGAGCATGCAAACCTATAATCTAGTAGACTTAATAGATATGAACTAATAACAATTGAGTAAATAACCTAGATATTAGAAGAAGCAAAACAGAGACTAAAGCTACCAAGGTAAGTAAAGGGTGGAAATAAAATCTTTTTGCGAACACAAGTCGGGATTCTCGCGCAAAATGACGAGAGACTCTGTGATTCCTAATGTGTGTTTGTTGTTGATGTGGTACTTAATGCTAAAATTATTCAAAGCAGTTTGTCTCTCGTTGTTACAGACTTGCAAATGTCTTGTGATGCTGCTAGCTGGAATTGCAGTGGACCTTGGTGGACATTTTAAAGGGTTGGCTAACCACTTTGGAAGGTGTTCCGAAACTCTCTCATTCAGGCATCTTACCGTCTTCCCAACGTACTTGCTTCCACAGGTACAATGAAATTGATAAATTACATTTGATGTGGAGAAGAGCGGCAATCTATCCTTCAGAGAGCGTATCTAGGTTATTTACTCAATTGTTATTAGTTCATATCTATTAAGTCTACTAGATTATAGGTTTGCATGCTCTCAATTTCATTCATAGATTTATTACTGTAGAAGTATATGATTTCAGATTTTGTATTTTATAGTTAGTCCATGTTTGCACTTGAATAAGAGTGGACGAAATGCATTGTGCAAGAATTAGTTTTTAATTTTATCAAATGAATTTAGTGGCCTTATTTATTTTATTTTTATGTTTTTTGTATTTATGATATTAGTCTGTTTATTCCAATATTTCTGATAACTGATGGCATTTCTGACTTGTATGTTATGGCTTCATTCCTTTTGAGAATCCTATGATTTTTTAGCGCATTCATTTTTTCTATCTGTTCTTTTTAATGCTTCATCGGCATAATCATAAGCATTCGTCTAGGACCTAAATAATTATGCATACTACTAATGAAATGCTTTTATCTCACTACTTACAAAATCGAAGCTAGTTGTGAGATGTTTTTTTAAAAGTATCAAGCTTAAATGGCTGATAGTATTTGCTTGGGTGATGTAAAACAAACATGCTTTCATAGCAAATAATGTTCATGAACTTCTCTATGCAAGGGTCAATTGACCGATTCAGTAGTTCTAGGTATAACATGCTGTGAAACCGAAACTACTGGTTACATGAAGTTTTAGAGAAAATGACAAAATTATCAAAATCAATAAACGCCACCATTTCAAATACAAAATTAAAGGAAAAGTATTTAATCAAATATCAACAATAGGTCCACTGACACAGCTCGTAGCTCTAGGCTTAAAGTCGTCTTCAGACTTCATAATCTTACTAGACGGTAATGAGACTTACGAAATAGCTTTTTGATAACACTTTTGAAAGAAAACCTTTCACATTTCATTTACTTACTTTTGAGAAATTGATCATATGAATCTCTGTTTGTACTGAAATCCGACGTCTCACTGCAGTTGGCTATGATTATATTATAAAGGAATCAGCAAGGATGTTTGCAACCCAAATTCGGTAAAATGTCAACATTTTCAATCTTTTAATATTGGCTATTTAAAATTTTGAATAGTTATTTACAGTTCGAATTGCAACCAACTAGGACAAATGGATGCCACTATTGGAAAATTTACATTCTTAATGCACCATTTGTTTAACTACATGGCATTCAGAGAAATATTTTAGAAGGAAAGGAGTGGGATGTTGTTCTACCCCACTTTTGGAGCACGGCATGGATGGGGTCAGAAACGCGAAATTAGTGAAAATGATCGTTGCTTTAAATGACATTGTAATATCTCTCAGGAAATCCAATGGAATGAATTACTTTAAAATAGTCCGCTGTATTTAAAAAGCACTATTCTGCATCAGGGTTTTCAGCAACTAACGGGTGTAGTCTTTCGCATGTGTGACTTACTAATATTTGCCTCACTGAAAGTGGCATGAAGTCATTTTGAATATCAACCATTGCTGTGCAACAATCTTTCTATAATGTTTTCCACTTTAAGAGCTGAGTCCGAAGCAGTAACGCGGTTTAAATTTACATACTTGTGCCACATTTAGAAATATCAATATTCCAACTCCATGTCTTCAAGCGAATTATTTAAGATCAGACCCGAATGCAATAGCCAAAAACATATCGCAAATTGCTGATTACTTACCTAGTCCATGCTTAGATATTTTGACAACCTTTTCGAAAGTGCTCGGCGGGTGCCACAAAAATGCCACGTCGTTCATTGCAACGTTATATAGATATTCCATAAACTGCAAGTTAACAATGTAAAGTTAGGTACGTCTCAATGCACAATTCAAGGCCTTTGTTCGTACGTAAGACAGCCGAATCGATGATGTAAAAGAAGTTTGGTTGAGTGGACAAAGCATTCACTGGACAAGATGAAATTTTCTATGACATCACAATTTTATGTGTTGACGGATCTATCAAGACACAATAAGCATAGATTAAAAGAAAAATCCTTTTAAGCAGAGATTTGCGAATCTACGACATTCGATTCTATTCGCGAATCGTCTGTGATTTGAGATGCGATTCGAAGTTGTGATTCGAAAAAATTCGAATCGGTTCGCTGGCCAAAAGTTAGTCAACACGCACATACAGGTACTAGCGACCAAATTGGCCACAACTGTGTTCGTGTAAGACCTATCTATCGCTGCTGAGGACGAAGTGCTACTGCATGACCTGGAGGTTTGAAGACATCGTAATACTTTCTTTAAATCTTCAAAAGAATATGCGTAGATCCATATCATGCGGCATGGATGATGCACGAAAAATGCGATGGATGCTCTGAAGAAAATAATTAATGCGGTAAAAGACGGATATTCCAATGATGCTGATGATATCCCGTCTAAACAATCAAGGGATCGCCCTGTCAGTAGGACTAATACAATTCGCTTCATCATTTAAGATCCATTACAAGCACTAATTGAGAATATCAAATCGCGATCTCTATAAATCAAAGTAGACATGATCAGCAAATTTAGGAATTTTGACGCATTGAAAATGCAATTCATTACTACAAATGTTATTCACTACATTTTTGTAATGTGCATTCACTGCACAACATGTATCAGCATGAAATCAATGTAGCCTTAGTGCATTTCGTTCTTGCCACTTTTGCAGCTAAAAGTGCCTTTGATGAGGTTACTTGAAGTTTCAAACCGTCCGCTTACGACCTACCACCTATAAGTCTTTTACCGGCTCCCAGCAAGATACTTCTGAGACTGATAGTTAGCAACCTCACAGAACAAGTTGCTATTTACATCGCTGCTGATTAAAATCAACTCGGTGGAACTCGTGAATTGTCGACAACAATGACATCAGTTGAAATCTATGATCAAGTAACAAATATGTTAGACGATAATGATGTGACAGCAGTTCAAACCATGATGCATGATTTGAAGAAGGCCTTCGATAGTCTTGATCATCCCGTGATATATACAACGCCCCATTGAGCGTGACATTCCTCTATATTCTGTATATTTAATGTTGTCTTATCTTTCTTCTTACTCAGAGTGATCGTGCTGATTCTTCAAAAAGTAATGTTGTCAAAATAGCCTCTGGCATATGTCAGGATTCTGCTTTTGACAAACTATTTCTTAAGTTTATGGTGAACTTAAGTCAATAAGTTCAGAGTAATTCATTATATTTAGTATATTGACGAAATAACCATTTGTGTGTTCCTTCACAGGGGCTGTGACAATCAGCATGTGCTGTTTGAACATAAAAACATTTTAAAATGGTTTTGTCCTTGAGATTATATGAAAGTTTTTGATGATCGTGAAGATACTTTCGATCTCAGACTTGTGAAATAATATATACATTTACTTCTGCATATTCTATGACAGCGGCAAGTTAAATTGTCTATTTATCATGTAAAATCGAAATGTATTTTTTGAAAAGAAAATTTCAACTTGTAAGCCTCTTACCTTGTTGGGCATCGGCTGTGTAGATAGTCATGCGATTTTGGATGAAATGCGGTCGAGAATAATTTGCCGTGGAAAACCTATACAAATTGATGATATTACAAGAACTTATACAAAGGACCCATTGTCTTCTGGTGCTAAAAGCCTCTCTTTCTAAGACAGAGCTATTCATTGTTTACAAAGGTCTGATGAAGTCATTACTTGACTATTGTGCGCGTCTGCTTGTTTGCTTGACTGCCTGCCTGCTTGCATGCCAATCTGAGTGATTCTATCGAGAAACTCCAGAGACGAACACATCGCGTCATTCGTGGCAAGATTGTGAAGAAAAGTGTTTTGAACTTTCAGAAGACGAAGGAACATCGCTTAATCGCCTTTCAAGAAGTCAGAGAGCCCTCGTCACTGTCTCAATTAGTTTTTGCCTTTTCTTAGTGCCAGCTCTGATTTTTTGTGTACATATCTTTGTTAAAGAACGACCTCATGTGGACTTCTTTCACTTTGTCACTTACCAATGCAACTATTTGACTTTCATTGACCAAAAAAACACTTATGAATATAATATGAATGATTAAATGGTCGTGGTACCTCGAGTTTATTGCAACTGATGGACAACGGAGACATCTGCTCATATCAGGTCCAGCGTTCTTGCTGAGTGAATCTCCGAATCAAAATGCGCCAAACTTCGAAGCTGCAGTATTGACTATTCTACTTGACTGTGCGCTGCCAAAGTCTGATATCTAGAGGAGAATGCCTATTAATTGTGAACCTGGAAATGCGACGTCAGAATCAAATGTGCAAGCTATTTCACAAGTCTGAGATCGAAAGAATATTCGCGCATTATCAAAAAAATTCATAGATTTTCTATGACACAACCAATTTTTCAAAAGTTGAAAACACGGTATATTTAAGAAAGTGTAACCTCAAAAAGATCATGCTTACTTCAACAATCTCTCTCGCTTCTATTCTATAGACTTGTCCTTTTGTTTCTTTTGCAACATCCTTATAGATGCTATTATTTCCGCTTTCGCAGCCATCACAGCAAGCGGTAAGAACGAATACCAATTTCAAGCCTTTATCTAAAGCACGTCTTGATACTTCTGCAGATTTCTGAGGATCTTTCGGAGAGGCGTCCGAAAAGAAATATATTAAAGAGTTAGGATTACTGAGTTTGATTGCCGCTATTATTCCTGACATTGCCAATTCAGGACAATCGCGGTTTCCACTTGAGTCGAATTTTAAATCTTTCATAAATGTAATAACATGCCTCTTTGATTCCGATTGAAATATTGGACTAGCAATCGCGTCATTAAAAAGAACAATTATGTATTTCCCAATTTCGGCGGCATTCATATTTTTGACTAATTTGATGACTCCATTTCGAATGACTTTTATTTCTTCATCCATTGATGCGGTGGTGTCAATTATAAAAGTAATGGTATATTCTTCGAATGACGTTGAAGGTGAAGGAGCGCAGATCAATGAAGCAGCCGCCACCAACAGGAATATTAGCGGATTTCTTGGAAATACCATGTCTGCAATCAACAAGTAAACTAAAAATGAGACAACGACTGCATGAGTATTTTACATAAAGTGTGAAATATTAATGACTTAATATGTTCTGTATCGCTGATGCTTTCAGCATTCTGTCGAATCGCACATCATGTGTCGAGAAGACCATGAATTGCCTTCTTAGTGTGTTATCGATTCTAGAAATCTTCTTAATAATTCATGCAGAATATATTTGAATTAGATCAAAGCGCTGAATATATAAATAGATAAGCATGTACATGTGCAGTATCTATCATTATCTATTTTAGGCTACCGATAATAATGCATCACTAAAGCACAGTACTTATTTTTTAAAGGCATTTTTAAACTTTGTCGCACTCTTGATAAATTTACAAATATTTCGTAAGAACAGATATCTCTCATCATTTTCCCTCTAATTCGATTATCTTGCTGTCTCACATTGAGGAAATCTAAAAAATTATTTAGGCAACTTCAAGCATGATTTGGACAACTCAAACGTTTTAAAAAATTTATGGTCAGTTTTCATTGCAATCGAAATTGACGGCAATCAATTTAACCTCCTGTTCTATTGATTTTTCATTTCATCGGTTTGTGTGGAGCGATCGTTTTTGAGGTGCGGACCTGCCATTCTCCGCACTAAGATGCTTGTTCTCATATTGAAATCCTACTGCGCAGTTTTTTGCAACACATACATAAGACACTGCAGCCATTTTCTGTACAACATTCGCCTAAAACACTGGTCAGCACAAGATGTACCTATTGTTTAGGTGTTTTCAGCTGATTTAAGGCCATTTTGATGTGCTGGATCCAAAAATCACGTGAGATTTGCTCAATCACATAAACTTTTTGAACTAAACTACACATTAGTTTTTTTGATGTTTCGGTTGTTCATTTAAGCCTGGGCTTTAATGTGCCTACGGATGTTTTCATGTCAAATGATGCAAATTCTTCCATTTTATGGTAATTAGCAAATTTTGAAGATTTTGCACGTCCCGACTTTTGACCTACACTGTAAACTGTCACCTCCTAAAATCGAAGAAATCTGCATCCTAAAGCGCGACACACTAGAATTTTAGGAGGTTGCGTGAAATAGAATGCTGACATACTAAAGAGAACAATAACACTGGTGCGCTAGCCTCCTAAAACGCTTTGCTTTAGGATTTTTTTATTAGTTACGAATAGTGTCTCGCTTCAGTGTGTGATTTAGGAGGTGCTGGTTTAGAGTGTATTTTCCATTTTTAAAATAAGTTTTTACTTGAGTTTTCAAAATGCTATCCATTTTTGGAGACATACTTCGATATCCGATGCTTCCCACTGCTCAAAGCCGTTGCTAAATCCATCGCTTGGGATGCATCTCAAGATTGTTTTCGTCATCTGTTTGATCGCTGGTCTTTCACTATTTTCAAAGATTTTCAAACAGTTCGGCAGCCTGTCATTAATTCATTTTGCTTCTGCATCGAGTTAGCGTAAATCTTCAATTTAGTTTTTATCGAAGAATGGTATTTTAGCTTTATCGCCTTATTTAATGAATATCTTCAGTAAATTTCGAATGACACTTTCGGATAGGTTATTACAGCTGAATGAAATGGCTTCGACTAGAAAATCTTCAAAAAATAAGCCTGGCGTGTTCTCTCTCCCTCTCTCGCAGTTTAACCAACCCAAGTAGCGAGTAAAAGGGTTCTCATATGCTGATCTCTTTCAGAGACATTGGATGCAACTTGAGCTTCAAAATGCAGCACACATTCTCAAACACTGGTCAGCTGAGTATCTTGGATCAGTAAGTGATGAGCAGTGGGATGGATTCCATTCTAGACATAAAGGTGATGCAATATTAGGTATCAGAGACACTGGAATCCTGTCATGATGGCTGGTAACTGGTAGAGTATAAAGACAGACATCCTTAATATACTGAATATTCGAGGGATTCGATAAAACGGAAATTCATGCCCTGGGATCTTTGCAATGATGGCGTCCTATTCAGTTAGCATGTAGACCTACTTACCTTTGTCAATGACTATTATCCATGCAAGAGAAATTGATATCTTGTACACCAATTGTATTATTATGCATCAATTATATCACTCTTTTAGAAAAGGTTCATAAAAAGCAACTATTTGCTTCACAAAAATGTAATTTACATGGCCTCAAGATGGGATTTGTCAGAATGTAATTAGCATAAAAAGCTGACCTGATGGAGAAAAATGGATGCCATTTTCGGTTTCAGTGGTAAAAAATGGCCATTATTCAGTTGAAACAACAGAGACAACTTTCAATAAATACCTGTTGTGAAGCTCGTGCATATTTTATTGATCTGAATCGCATCTTGATAGCCTAGCTTCAATGAGGTATTCTCACACATCACCTTCGATCATCATTATTAATACGGGATTGATAATGACAAATTATTTCAAATGAAATTATTGGCGAACAGAAAAGGCACGAGCATGAATGGGAGTATCGAGATGACACTTTATCGAATACGCGGTATGTTGATTACTAACAGAAGATTAATCACTAATGAATATGTATGATAAATTACTAACATCATACACAATTGGCAATTTAAAGTTCGTGAAATCTGGCAGCAAATTGTTCAATAAGCAGGACTTGTTAAATAAAATATCGCAGTCAATATGATTAAGTTTAACATAACATTTTTCTAATTTTCGATGAAGTAATTTTGTTTCAATGTTGGAGAACTTAAATGGAATTCTTGCAAACCATTTTATTATACAGCCAGCGCTTCGGATGTCCACAGCATCCATCTTCAGGGCAAACTGATGAAGCTATATCACAGGCTAACTTGATTCTGAATTCAAATCCTAGTACAATTATTATACGAAAATCTATGAATGAGCTTGATAGCTAGGTACAATATAGAAATCAAACTTAATATACTAAGAGATACTAAATAACAAAAACAAGAAAAAGTCTTTCTACATCACTGCTAGACGCCGTGTAAGTCCTTGGTCTTGTTTATTGAGGACCGGCTCATGTTTCTTTATTAGCATTGCTTCGGCTATCTCCAGATCTTTCTTTCTTTCATATCTTGCCAGGACGATGGTGTTCTCTCTGAAGATGTTGCAGTCTTTCACTATTTTATGTTCTTGTTTGAGATGTTCACTGATGGATCAGTTGTTCACATGCTGTTTGCATCTATGTGTCAGATCATTTGTTGTATATCCAATGTATTTGATGGATGGAGATAGCCGAAGCAATGCTAATAAAGAAGAATGAGCCAGTCCTCAATAAAGAAGACCAAGGACTTACACGGCGTCTAGCAGTGATGTAGAAAGACTTTTTCTTGTTTTTTGTTATTTAGTATCTCTTAGTATATTAAGTTTGATTTCTATATTGTACCTAGCTATCAAGCTCATTCATAGATTTTCGTATAATAATTGTACTAGGATTTGAATTTAGAATCAAGTTAGCCTGTGATATAGCTTCATCAGTTTGCCCTGAAGATGGATGCTGTGGACATCCGAAGCGCTGGCTGTGCAAAAATAAAATGGTTTGCAAGAATTGCGTTTAAGTTTTCCAACATTGAAACAAAATTACTTTATCGAAAATTAGAAAAATGTTATGTTAAACTTAATCATATTGACTGCGATATTCTATTTAATAATTCCTGCTTATCGAACAGTTGGCAATATACCGCCGAATTTCCCAATTTTTGACGCGGTAAATAGTGAGTCCTAATCATGATCAAGTGCATTGCATGGCTGCATAAATACTGGCTGGCTTGATGACATGCTGACAGTTTGTATTTTACTGTGGTGATAGAAATGCTGCTGCATGTGAAGAAAGTGGTTAATCTTCTTGATTATAACGGATCGATCAATCAGTTTTAAATTAGAGGGGCTTTAAAAGAAATATTGACCTGCGACTGATAATCATAGGAGGTTGCAGAGTACCTGCCTGTTCATCTGGTCCACAAAATGCTTATTGACATGAATACTTTTAGAGCTATCTCGATCTTTGGCAGTCGTAGTATCATGCATAAACTCCAGGTGAACTGATGATTATCAGCTACGCGGCAAAAAGCACACATGATAAGCAAACACATACCATCCCATTGCGTAATCAATCAGGGGCAAACGCACAGAAACACTGTTAGGCTAACAAATCTTTAGCAGTAACATTCACCTATTGAAATTACCTTCTCACTAACAACTCACTATCCAACACTGTTTCTGTGCGGTCGTCCCAGTTTGTTCGGACATTGTGGATGTCACAATAGTGCAGATGTTAAGTGGAAGTTTTAGTTTGAATAGTTCCCTTCGGCTTAGGGTTGTAAGCAAGGTATTGGGCCCGGGTTTATGGAAAAAGTCGGGACTGAGTCCGCGCCCGGGACTAGCCCTTGTCAGTCCCGGTTCTGAGTCTCTAAGCCCGGGATCCCGATTTTGTAGAAGAAAATTGGTTATTATGACCAATGTGTCGAGTTTCATATAGATATCAAATAGATTTTCCAACCAAATATAATTATTCGTTCATACTTTAGTTGATTTTGTTTTCATTGGACGGAATCGAATAATGTAGCATGTTTTCTATCCTTTTGTGAGTAATAATTTTCTAGGTTTGCATTTATACTTGAAAACTTTTAGTTTATAGGGAGAAGCTATATCACTGTCAGTATTGTCTAGATGCCATTGTTTGGACTGTAAAGCTAAATAAAGATGAAAGAACTTGATGATCATGGATTATAATAAGATATATCCAGAAAGAGCACAGCTAATTGATTACGCTCATTTTATCGTACGGAATAGACAATCGCGCGATTGCTAAATGACCAAGAATCGTGCGATTCAATAAAACTTACTTGTTAAGTAAAGAAGTAGAATACCTTACCACTTCAGTTAAAAAATTGAATTATTGAATTGCATTATTGATACATTAGAATATATTATTGAATTTCTTAATTATTCAATAATTCTATTGAGGGTAATATTTCCAGCGCTTGACAAACAAAATCCCAGTGAATTATTGCTGCTGTTCGAGCAGTTCAACCATCCCAAGTAGCGAGTAAAAGGGTTTTCATCACTGCTGTAAACATGGACGAAACTAGATTGGAATTAAGATCGAAAAACTGAAAATCTGCAATTGCCTTATTTTTTGCCACACATCTATCTACTTCAAAGAATTAGCTGCAAAAGACACCTTATTGTACGAGTAGTCTACCAATTCATCAGAATTGTGCAACGATGTGTCAAGCTACTGTACCCAAGTATAAATAGCCTATATCCAGTCAATATTATAAGATGCATAAGATATACAAACTTTATGACTTTTTGGCGTTTATTTCTACAAAACACTGATTTCAATAAGTTTATGAATTATTTTGCAAGATGTTCTATACAACAATGATCGCGTAAAAAGAGATAAAAATAACTTCATAGTAGTAAAATTCATGGTAGGGAATGTCAAGATAATGGAAACATGACTAGCCGTCAACGTCTAATCACTAAAGGTGAGGAAATCAAAAAAAAAAACAATCGCAATCTCAAGATTTTCGATTAATCGTGTCATTTGAGTCACGCAATTCAGAATCGTGAGATAATTGAATCGCACCAACTCCTGTGCTTTGCACTTGGTGAATCTCAATAGACATCACCGTTATCCTATACTCCTACCAAATTGATTATTCAACTGATCATGAATTTCACGTTCATTGAATTGATAATGGATAAACAAGGATGCATGCATCACGGAGATCAAGGGCTAAATTCGTATATTGACAATTTTGCTTGAGTCATTACATGTTTAAACTGTACTTTTATCTCATGTTCTAGATGTACACTGCACACTAAAAAAATTCTCGTTATACTTCACGTTATATTCCTCTTATGAAAATTATCTGTTCTTATTTTGGCAATCTGCCGCTATTTTCGCGTTATAATTGTGTTTTTGATTAACTGGAGAATCCCGTTACATTATAGTAGTAACAAAAGGTCCAGAATAAACACAGCGCGCCCTCCCCACCCTCTGGAACGACAGAGGTTGTGGTCTGTCGTGGTGTGCCGGCCAGGTGGGTTCGCAAACTGTTCGCTGACTCCCCCCCCCTCTGCAACGACAGAGTGTGAGACTCGAGTGAGTTGGTCCGACCGCCTGGTTGACTTGGGCGACCGTCCAGGTTGACGTGGGCGACCGTCTAGGTTGACGTGGGCGACCGTCTAGGTTGACGTGGGCGACCGTCTAGGTTGTCGTGGATGGTGAAATGGCTGCCAGATTCGGATTCAGCGTAAAATTCTGCATCTGTGGTGTGATTTCCAGCTCAATCGGCGAGAAAAAATTTTTCTTCAAAATTTTAACAGAGTTAAAATTTGGGACGTTTTGGTGTGTAGCGCCCAAACGAAGCATCGGATGAGAAAACGGAGGGCAGATTCGGATTCAGCGTGAAATTCTGCATCGGTAGGGTGAGTTTCAAGTCAATCGGAGTGAAAAAATTTTCGCTGACGTCCCCCCCCCCCCCTCTGGACAGCTTGCTTCGATTTTGGCTTCCAGTGGACGGATTTTGTCTTGCGATAGCTCGTTTGAAAGCTAAGAGTGAGACACATTCAGTGAAAGAAACGGCTTGTTCCTATCTGTCTTCGTTCAAAAGTTAGAGCGGTTACAAGATTTTAGGTCGGAGCTCGCTTACCTGAAAAAATCCTAAGTGTCAGAGTGACTTCGTATGGGTAAAATTTTGAAAATTTTCCAAAGTGTAGAATTTCGACCTGGGACCGTCACCAAAACATTTTTCATCAAATTCTGAAATTTCACTGACGTCCCCCCCCCTCTGGACAGCTTGCTTCGATTTTGGCTTCCAGTGGACGGATTTTGTCGTGCCATAGCTCGTTTGAAAGCTAAGAGTGAGACACATTCAGTGAAAGAAACGGCTTGTTCCTATCTGTCTTCGTTTAGATGTGAGACACCATTTAAGATTTTGGGACATTGGCGAAAAACGACAGAGTTAGAATTTGGGACGTTTTGGGCTCTAGCTTCAAAACGAAGCATCGGATTGGAAAACGGATTTCAGATTTGGAATCAGCGTGAAATTCTCTATCTGTATGGTGAGTTTCAAGTCAATCGGCGAGAAAAAATTTTCAACATTTTTCGAAATAACGACAGAGTTAAAATTTGGGACGTTTTGGTGTGTAGCGCCCAAACGAAGCATCGGATGGGAAAACGGAGGCCAGATTCGGATTCAGCGTCAAATTCTGCATCCGTATGGTGAATTTGAACGCCATCGGAGAGAAAAAATTTTCGCTGACGTCCCCCCCCCTCTGGTCAGCTTGCTTCGATTTTGGCTTCCAGTGGACGGATTTTGTCGTGCGATAGCTCGTTTGAAAGCTAAGAGTGAGACAAATTCACTGAAAGAATCGGCTTGTTCCTATCTGTCTTCGTTTAGATGTGAGACGCCATTTAAGATTTTGGGACATTGGCGAAAAACGACAGAGTTAGAATTTGGGACGTTTTGGGCTCTAGCTTCAAAACGAAGCATCGGATGAGAAAACGGAGGCCAGATTCGGATTCAGCGTGAAATTCTGCATCGTCATGGTGAGTTTCAAGTCAATCGGAGAGAAAAATTTTCACTGACCCCCCCCTCTGGACAGCTTGCTTCGATTTTGGCTTCTAGTGGACGGATTTTGTCGTGCGATAGCTCGTTTGAAAGCTAAGAGTGAGACAAATTCAGTGAAAGAATCGGCTTGTTCCTATCTGTCTTCGTTCAAAAGTTAGAGCGGTTACAAGATTTTAGGTCGGAGCTCGCTTACCTGAAAAAATCCTAAGTGTCAGAGTGACTTCGTATGGGTAAAATTTTGAAAATTTTCCAAAGTGTAGAATTTCGACCTGGGACCGTCACCAAAACATTTTTCATCAAATTCTGAAATTTCACTGACGTCCCCCCCCCTCTGGACAGCTTGCTTCGATTTTGGCTTCCAGTGGACGGATTTTGTCGTGCCATAGCTCGTTTGAAAGCTAAGAGTGAGACACATTCAGTGAAAGAAACGGCTTGTTCCTATCTGTCTTCGTTTAGATGTGAGACACCATTTAAGATTTTGGGACATTGGCGAAAAACGACAGAGTTAGAATTTGGGACGTTTTGGGCTCTAGCTTCAAAACGAAGCATCGGATTGGAAAACGGATTTCAGATTTGGAATCAGCGTGAAATTCTCTATCTGTATGGTAAGTTTCATGTCAATCGGAGAGTTTCGAGTCAATCGGCGAGAAAAATGTTCAACATTTTTCGGAAAAACGACAGAGTTAGAATTTTTGCGATGGCTGCCTACTGTAGAGCCAAAACGAAGCATCGGATGGGAAAATGGAGGCCAGATTCGGATTCAGCGTCAAATTCTACATGGAAATGGTGTATTTCCAGCTCAATCGGAGCACTAGAACCGGAGATAGACGGGATTTTTAGTGTTTGGATGATGGGTATTACGTCATCAGCTGATCGCCACACACTATATAAGCTGGGAACCGACGGAGACTTTTCATTTAGAGGAGAACGATTGTCAGAGGTAGGTCGTCTCTCTGAGCTCCGATGATAGCTTCGGACATTCCAAATCCCGAGTTTCTGTAAGAAACCGACTTAGAAAATTTCATTGCTGATATCAGCTAAGGCGTCAGACTTAGAGATTCGCAAGGAGATGGCCTTCGTCTCCAGGCCATAAAAGACTCCAAAACTTTAAAGGCTCGTAACTTTGCTTCTACAAGTCCGTTTGACTTGATTCAAAAAAGGTTCGGTCGCTATTGACCTGCCCTAAGTGATGGACTACTTATAAAATTTCATAAGTAGTGCTAAAAAGTTGAAAAATTTAAATTCACTAGTTTTGGAGGTTTTCTGGGGTTTTCGACCCTGCTGAAGTCAATGAAAGCATTTTTAATGATGTCTGAGCCAGTCTTCTCATGCTATAAGCGGCTTTTCACTGAAAGCGAGCAAGACACGGAGAGTTTTGCTGTAATATTCCACTGACAGGGTGTTCCTTCGGGACGGCGGACGATGCCGTAGTGATAAGCGTGGCAAGGGAATGTGTCATATTTGAGACCGTAACCGCTGGGGCAACTCATGTTGGGCATTTGACACAGCTCTCAACGTAGCACTTTGAACGCCAATCGGTTGAGTCTTAGCTATCTTGTCATGGGTGGCCTCTAAACATCTCCATTGCAAAACGCTGGTGAATCAAGCTCTCTACGGCTTGCTATCAAGCTGATCAAAGCAATAACTTGGGATGTTTCCTCAAGGTTTTCAAGTATGCTGAGTTCAAATCTGCTATCAGATTTCAAATTCAACTAAGACTAAGGCAGCTTTGAGGGGTTAGATCCCAGCTACTGTTCACTACCTTTGACTCGGCGTTGCTGTTACCACTTCGGGGCAGTGACAATGATGTCTTCAGCTGTAAAGAGCGGGTATCGGGGAAGATCTCTCACTTCCCTAGTGATCAGTACAAGGCCTTCGGGCTGTCGACGGGATCGAGTGCCACTCACTACACTCAAATCTATCATTCCTCACTAAGTGTAAATTACTGACTATACATTTGTCCTGCTATCAGGTTATTTTTGACTTGCTATCTAGTTGAATAGTCTCTTGCTATCAAGAGATTCACTTCTACTCATAAAGCACATCATCGCTGTAATACCTCCTTTGCTCGAGCGTTCCTTCGGGACGGCGGGTACTGCCGTAGAGGGATTGTGTTGCACGGGTTGTTCGTCGTTTGTTAGACCGAAACCTCTGAGCCGTTGCTCATGTTGGGCGTTCGACTTCATACTCAACGTGACGCTTTCTCTCGCCAGGTCAGAGTACTTCAGCCATTCGACAAAGGTTAGTCTTTATGATATGGAGTAGAGTGAAATGTAATTCATTAAATGTCCCTTCAATGATTGCTCCCATGATAAACGTTGATGAGACAAATGAAATGATTCTCATCTTCCCTTTTCAATGATTGAAATCTACTAACACACTACCGTATAATCGTCCACTATGGGGCAAGACATGATAGAGCCTCCACGCGGTTTGCCCTGGGCAGTCTTTAGACTGGCGAATACTATCATTAAGTTGAATCTGTTATCAGTCAACTTGAACGTTGCAAATGAAGTTCGGTGTAATACTTCCTTTCGACGGGTGTTCCTGTAAAGGGCGGCGGTGAAACCCGTAGCTATGTATACCGCAAGGGACATTCGGCAATGGTCAATCTTGTTAAACCTCTCTGCGCCATGTTTGCAAGTGATTGCCGCTGTCTCAACGTAGTATGCATTCGCGCCAGGGCGACATTTAGCCAACTGTCGAAGGTTGCCTAAAACTTTCCATTGCATACGTTATGAGAACCATGAGTTCTACCTGTCTCTATCAATGAGACGAATTGATGAATGGAATGAAATGGGAGGACACTCACGCGCCACACGCAACATAACACACTTCTCTCTTTCGTAGTCTAACAAGCTCTTTACACATGGATCGCAGTCGATTGCTATCCCTGTATCAGAAGTGTAAGCTATCTTAATTTTATTTGACACTATTTCATCTATCATCATCGCCCATATGAAATGTTTTAAGATTTACAAGTTAGACTAAGCGTGCTACTATTTCCAAATGAAGAAGTATACATGGTTAAATCATCCACTTAAGCCCATCCGTAGTCTAACAAGCTCTTTACACATGGATCGCAGTCGATTGTTATCCCTGTATCAGAAGTGTAAGCCATCTTAGGTTTATTTAACACTATTTCATCTACCATCATCACCCATATGAAGTGTCATAAGATTTACAAGTTAGAAATAAAGTTTCAATAGTGTATGCGTTAGAAATAAAGGTGTAACTGTTTGTAAAAATAAGATCGCAAGATTTACTAGTTTACAAGTTAGACTAAGTGTAAATTAAAAATAAAATTATAACTGTTTCAAGAGTTTACAAGTTAGAAATTAAGTTTTAGCTGTTTGTATATCAAAATAAAGTTTCAAGAGTTTACAAGGTAGAAATAAAGTTTCAATAGTGTATATGTTAGAAATAAAGGTGTAACTGTTTGTAAAAATAAGATCGCAAGATTTACTAGTTTACAAGTTAGACTAAGTGTAAATTAAAAATAAAATTATAACTGTTTCAAGAGTTTACAAGTTAGAAATTAAGTTTTAGCTGTTTGTATATCAAAATAAAGTTTCAAGAGTTTACAAGTTAGAAATAAAGTTTCAATAGTGTATATGTTAGAAATAAAGGTGTAACTGTTTGTAAAAATAAGATCGCAAGATTTACTAGTTTACAAGTTAGACTAAGTGTAAATTAAAAATAAATTATAACTGTTCACGTGTTAAAGCGTTGATGCAACGATGAACAATTAATAAGCTGAAAAGTTTTAGATTCACTTTAACATTATCATATGCTTACAGATAGAAATGTATTACAGCAAAGCTACTTCATGAGTTAGTTTGCCAGGAGTGTATCATCTCAAACTTTTACTCCGACTGTGGAACATTGATTTCCATGATGAAGATTTAAATAGTTAGATTCGATGGCGAACAAGATTTACTAGTTTACAAGTTGGACAAAGTGTTCTACTATTTGTAAATGAAAGATATCATTTCAACAGTTTAGCAGTTAGAAATAAAGTTTCAACAGTCTACAAGTTAAAAATAAAATTATAACTGTTTCAAGAGTTTACAAGTTAGAAATTAATTTTTAATGGTGTATACGTTAGAAATAAAGTTTTAGCTGTTTGTATATCAAAATGAAGTTTCAAGAGTTTACAAGTTAAGAATAAAGTTCTATCTGCTTGTATGTTAGAAATAAAACAAAGTTTCAACCGTTAACAAGTTAAAAATAAAGTTTCAATAGTTTACAAGTTAAGAATAAAGTTTCAATAGTGTATGTGTATATTAAGAATAAAGTTTTATCTGTTTCTATGATAGAAATAAAACAAAGTTTCAACCGTTTACAAGTTAAAAATAAAGTTTCAATAGTTTACAAGTTAAGAATGAAGTTTCAATAGTGTGTGTATGTTAAGAATAAAGTTTCACCAGTTGGCAAGTTAAGAATAAAGTTTTATCTGTTTCTATGATAGAAATAAAACAAATTTTCAACCGTTTACAAGTTAGAAATTAAGTTTCACCAGTGTAAAAGTTAGAAATAAAGTTTCAATAGTGTATATGTTAGAAATAAAGCTTTATCTGTTTACATGTTAGAAACAAAATAAAGTTTCAACAGTTTAAAAGATAAAAACTAAAGTTTCAATGGTGTATACGTTAGAAATAAAGTTTTAGCTGTTTGTATATCAAAATAAAGTTTCAAGAGTTTACAAGTTAGAAATAAAGTTTCAACACTGTGTATGTTAGAAATAAAGGTGTAACTGTTTGTAAAAATAAGATCGCAAGATTTACTAGTTTGCAAGTTAGACTTAGCGTTCTACTATTTGTAAGTGAAAGATATAGTTTCAACAGTTTACAGATTAAAAATAAAGTTTCAACAGTGTGTATGTTGGAAATAAAGTTTAAGCTGTTTGTGTGTTAGAAATAAAACAAAGTTTCAACCGTTAACAAGTTAAAAATAAAGTTTCAATAGTTTACAAGTTAAGAATGAAGTTTCAATAGTGTGCATATATTAAGAATAAAGTTTCATCTGTTTGTATGATAGAAATAAAACAAAGTTTTAACCGTTTACAAGTTAAAAATAAAGTTTCAATAGTTTACAAGTTAAGAATAAAGTTTCAATAGTGCGTATGTTACGAATAAAGTTCTATCTGTTTATATGTTAGAAATAGAATGAAATTTCACCAGTTTACAAGTTAAGAATAAAGTTCTATCTGTTTGTTTGTTAGAAATAAAACAAAGTTTCAACCGTTTACAAGTTAAAAATAAAGTTTTATCTGTTTGTATGTTAGAAATAGAGTAAAGTTTCAACCGTTAACAAGTTAAAAATAAAGTTTCAATAGTTTGCAAGTTAAGACTAATGATTCAATAGTGCATATGTTAAGAATAAAGTTTTATCTGTTTGTATGTTAGAAATAAAATGAAGCTTCACCAGTTTACAAGTTAACAATAAAGTTTTATCAGCTTGTATGTTAGAAATAAAATGAAGTTTCATCAGTTTACAAGTTAAGAATAAAGTTTTATCTGTTTGCATGTTAGAAATAGAATAAATTTTCAACCGTTAACAAGTTAAAAATAAAGTTTCAAGAGTTTACAAGTTAGAAATAAAGTTTCAATAGTGTATATGTTAGAAATAGAGTTTTATCTGTTTGTTAAAATATGATTGCAGGATTTAATAGTTTGCAAGTTAGACTAAGCGTTCTACTATTTGTAAGTGAAAGATATAGTTTCAACAGTTTACAGATTAAAAATAAAGTTTCAACAGTGTGTATGTTGGAAATAAAGTTTAAGCTGTTTGTGTGTTAGAAATAAAACAAAGTTTCAACCGTTAACAAGTTAAAAATAAAGTTTCAATAGTTTGCAAGTTAAAAATAAAGTTTCAATAGTTTACAAGTTAAGAATAAAGTTTCAATAGTGTGCATGTTAAGAATAAAGTTCTATTTGTTTATATGTTAGAAATAGAATGAAGTTTCGTCAGTTTACAAGTTACGAATAAAGTTCTATCTGTTTAAGTTTACAAGTTAAGAATAAAGTTCTATCTGTTTGTATGTTAGAAATGAAGTTTTATCTGTTTGTATGCTAGAAATAAAGTTTCATCAGTTTCCATATTAAAAAATAAAGTTTTTAGCAGTTTACAAGTTAAAAATAAAGTTTTAATAGTGTATGCGTTAGAAATAGAGTTTTAGCCTTTGTATGCTAGAAATAAAGGTATAGCTATTTGTAAAATAATAAAAATTGTAAGTGATTAGCATATTTCGTTTGCTGAAAAGAAGGTGTTCCGCCTGTTAGTGTTGGTGTATTAATATTGAAGAATTTGGTAGTATCTGTTCAATTGAAGACTATAATGGTTCTAGCAAATATTAAAAACAGCAGCCATTATATAATTTATGAAACTGAACCCTTTCCTGCTGCTCTCATTCGAGTGGTACCCTATACATATTACCATCCTTCATAACGGGCATTGTATCATAACAGGCTTATGTGATTTCAATAAAGTATCACGGATTGTTAAATTCCTAATGTGTTATCTGTTTAATGTATAGCTAATGGAGGCATGTTAAACGTTGAGTTTTTCCTTCATTCACTGACGACTCATCATATGAATGAGTTAAGGTGAAAACGGTATGCATCATCACTTTGACTGACAAAGGAATGCACACGCACTGAATGGGGAAAAGATCAGGCTGTCAATAAGGATGAATAGAATCTTATCGAATGGTCTGACATCTACGACAATGAGGTGGATCCATTTTTAGACATGGGTTATCGCTTTGTCTGATATGAAAACGTTCACACGCTCGCATATTCAGCTGTGAATATAATTTACTATTGCTATTTTTAGTGACTATCTTTACAAGAAGAATGACAGTGATGTAAGCAACATGCTTCCTAAGCTGAATAGAGCTGTTTGTGTTATTCTATTAGACATGCCGTTTAGCAAATCGGCGATACAACGATGTTGCCCACCTGTTAGAAAAATTAGCACAAGCGAGTTATGTGAAGTGTTACTTGATGATGCAAAGATACATCACATTTCATTTTTGATTGAAAATCAAAGTTCTCTTCTGAAACTGGGCAATGGCATTCATTGTCAATTGAGTGAAAATTTGATAAAACTGTAGTTTTTCATTGCCGTAAAATGTGTTTACTGCTACACGCATGATTGGTGTAGGAATACCAATGACCCTTAATAAACATGAACAACACTTTTACATTCAAAGTGATCTGATTTCACCTATTTCTTTTGATGAGAAAAAAGAATACATTTTACGCGATTTCATTCATGACAAAGACGCTTCATATGGAATAGTCCAGATATTGTTTGAACCTATTTTCTACCATCCTATCGTCAAACAAATGATACCCTCTATTGCTATCAAAATTACCAATGGTTTACAAGAGTGCATCCATGTGAAAGATACTAAATCCCTCATAACGTTAGTGTTTCGGAAAACAAAGTGAAGTCTTTATACAACATTTATTGAAATATGTACATGAATGTGAAGCAATAGACTTTATACAACATCCACTGAAAATATATACATGAGCGCACTTCAATAAACATTGTTATATACAAAAAGTCTTTTTACTTCGTGAAGGGTGGAAATATACAGGGATAGGAAAAATGTCTTTCAGTGGAAAAGTCATCACATGGGGAATGTACAGATGTGGACACATATTCACAAGGAAACAAAAATCTCATGCGATACATAAAACAACAATGTTTATCTACAGAAATCAACATCAAAATACTGAGTTAAGGATGAATCTATTTACACGTCTCCTGAATGTGGTAGTGTGAGTTTAATTCTTTTGGGTGGTGGTATGTTTGTGTCAGGATGTCCATGTGGAAGAGATATGTTGTGTTCTAACCAGCACCTCTTATCCTCCCATGCTGAAAGCGCCCGTTTCCTAAAAGTATGAGTTTTGATCTCATGCGACTTAGATTTTAAGATTGTCATATTGACAAATGTTATATTTTTATTTCTATAGGCTTTCCTGAAATTCTTATGTTTCATATTTTGCACAATGGATTTTGATATGCCTTTAGCGCGCTTAATGCTATCATCACTATCCTTTAATTTCATACTGTACATTTTTGGACGGAGGAGAATCATTTCATCTATTTCCTTCCCTGCTGTCTCATCCTTAAAGCAGCCAAGTTTTGCCTTATTTTTGATGGAGTAGAGTGGATGATCAGTAGGATAATTTGATGTATCAAAATATCTTTCTAAAGATTTTCCTACTTCATTGAAATTTAAATCTTTTTGAGTGGTAATACCTAAGAAGAAACTATCTGTATCACCACCCAACAAACGAACCTCTTTTACGAGAGGACATGGTTTTAGTATTTTATAAAAGAGTTGGTACATTTCAAGCTTAGAATAATCTAGTACAGCTTGGCCAATATAGATGGGCTTGCACAACTCAACTTCAGATTTTATCATTTTAACACCTACAAGGTCCTCATCGATAATGTCTCTATCGATGAATAGAGGTGATGAGACCAATTTGTGATACTTTTGATCATCATTAACTAGTTTATAGTTTACACGTTTTCTAACATCCTCCATCGTCTTACCAAATAAACTGTTGTTCTTATATTTATAAAAATCTTTTTCAAAGTTATTTTGGGCTAGTGCACGTTTCTGGCTGTTGCTATCAATATATGGTTTGAGGAAGGCTTTCTGTCTAAATTTAATAATGCGGTGAACTCTTTTTAAAATCATGCCCATTTCTAAATAAAATTTTAAGATGCTAAAGTGGACTAGATAGTTTTCTTTATCATACTGGGTGAGTAAAAGTTTGCGGCAAGGCTTATAGTCGGGTTGTCCACATGATTCTAAATCTTTATGAAATTGTTTCATAAAGTCGGAAAACATATCTTTACTCACTTCACCTGATTCGGGTGCGAGTGGAAAATCTACGGTTTTATGTTTAATATTATTTGGATAGATTAGATCTATCTCAAAATAATATCCCCAATCACCTTCATCTGGAATTGCTAGTATGTTAGAAGGGTTGGAGAAATGTTGAATATCACTATCATCTAACCAGCTAAACTCAGAGTGAGGTAGCGGTTTGGATAATGAACTACCATACAAATTATTTTGGTCATAATACTTCAGATGGGTATGATCATTACCTACTGTTTCAGATTTTAACCTATGTTTATTTACAAATGTGAGACCACCGCGAATTCCTCGCTCAAATAAATTATACATCTCTGGATCTTGTAAGAGATGAATGGTCTCATCAGTCATTTTAAAAGCAGACTTAAATGACATGGCTGGCAGACTGACAAAGTGGACGGGATCTAACTTATCTTCTTCTAATGCCACTCGTCGAAACTCCTGAAATACATCAGCCAGCAAAAATACATCTAACTTAAGGTAGGCAATCATATATTCGCCAAATGTATGGCAGTCAAATTTTATCCATGCATCTTGTGCATGATCATAATCTTCGGTCTTACATTCCGCGCCGGTCAAATCATTTTTAAATTTATCTATGGGCGGAAGAGAAGTCTCGCCGAGTTTACTAATCGCATCAAAATATGCATATGGAAAGACTCCTTTCCGTGTGATGACTTCATCGGTTAGATTTGGATATTGTTTCTTAAGATTTTGTGTTAGTGGAAGAGACTTTAGATTTTGCACGAGAGAGGCCAGTGATGCAGTCATAAATTGGTAGGAATCTAAACATTTTATATCAAAATAGACCGTCTTATTTTCTTTAGTTTTATCGACAGGCACTTTTGCTGTCATGGCCATAAACTTCTCTCTCGTTTGCGCTATTACATCAAGCTTCCACTCTTTCATTTGACCTAAACCTCCTTTTATTATCATATGGCTGTCGTAGCCCTTGAAATTATGGAAAATGACGGGTAATGTACGCCGTTTCATCCTAAGTGAAAAATTGCATTTTGAACAGAGTGCGTTTCTAAATTTACCAGTGATGTGATCATGGTCGCGCACTTTCTGAATCTTATCATCATCAAATGTTTTCCTACATTTGGGGCAAATGTTGCAGCTATCAAATTTTGCTTGATCATCTGCTGTCATATGCAATGATCTGCGATAGAGTTCACCATCATACTTTTGTTGAAATTTTACAACCTGTTCGAGGAATTGTAGGAATTGGTAAATACAATCCTCACCTTGCCAGACGCGCATTTTATTTTGCCTACTCCTAAAGTGATCATGCCATACTTCATAGCAGGAAATGGCTGCTGGTCGATGGATGTTATCATCGATATAGCATTCGATGTCAGCATAGATGACACGCAGGGGACTTAATTCATCACCATTCTCTCTATATGAAAACTCCTTATCTTTGGGCATGCGCTCTATTTGTAGTTTACCCCGCTTGCACCATTCATAATGACTTAGAAATTTATTTTTCGACCAAAATGGTCGTGTGCAGCGGTCGCATATGAAATGTTCACCTTTAATCGATTTTTGTATATGGTTGTAAAGGCGATGAATTTTTGGAATGCCACAGTAATGCCACTGTTGAGTATTGTCCTCATACACTAGCAAAAGGTTGACAACTCGATCATAGCTACTTTGGCGGTTGTTATACCTAACGCCTTTTAACCCTTTCTCCCAGACGTGAACCACTATCTTAATTTTATTTAATTTCTCAAATTTCTCTATATCTTTCAATTTCATATCTTCACTATTGCAGTCATCAAACTTTAATTCATTTTCCCACTCTTGATACTTACTTCTACGGAAACGATTATCACTTACATCATTGTAGTGGAGAATGGATAACACTGCATACTTAAAACATTGCGATTCGCAATCTACAGAAATGACTGCTTTTTTATCTTTTAAAATTTTTGGAAGATTGAAGGAGCCTCGCCCACTATAACTTTCTAGCAAATTGATTTTAAACTTGGCAGATTCTATACCATCAAAAATGAGGCCACTATCGCGTTCGTTGAATTTAACTATATTTAGTTTTAGTCCTTGGATATGAAAATTTAACCAAGAATCTTCATCGATTACTTCTGTAGCAGGAGAGGAGGGTATATAAAACTCCAACCGCTCTACTATTTGACCAGTATGATGATCGATTTTTACATATTTTATTTTTAAGTAGATGAGCGCTTTTATTCTAAAGTTGTCTAAATTTCTAAAGAGCGCATCTATCAAGGATGAATTTTGATGAAACCATTCCTCAAAGTTAGCAATGGTTTCTGAGGAGTCCATCTGGTAGTTCCTCACTAAATTGTTCATTGATATTTCAGAGAGTTGGATAGAGGAGGTACCGTTGGTGTAGGTATCGTTCGTGTGTGTATGTCGAAGTCTATGTGAAGATAATTCAAAATGTGACTCAAATGATTGAATGCAGAAGTCGCAAGTAAAAGAGACGTGTTCAATAGAGTCATCCTCACCTCGGGAGATTGATGGCGACTTGGGTTGACACACACGTTGTCTGATGTGTCGGAGCAGATCGCGTTTCCTCGTGAAGATGTGCCCACAGCACAGTCAGCACATTCCCGCTCGTCGCCTTCCCGCGATAGTGTTGAGCTGGAACTAGCATCACCTAAAAGAGAAATCATTCTATCATCTCTATTAAAGTCTTAGTGTTTTGTTACAACTTACCTTCACTCAATAGCTCTAAACTTTCCTTGAGAAAGGAGGGCTTTGGTGATGAAGTCGATGCCTGAAATTGAGGAAGATGCTATTAGATAAACGTTCGAGGGAGATGAGTGAGGAAATCTTCAACCTACCATTTTAATGGTGTGGTCGCACACCTCGATCTCCATTTCTACCAACTTGTTGGAGATGGGAGGGAAGTCGCCTGCTGTTGCCGGTGGTGGTATGTGAGAGTTGGCGGGGCGGTTAGGAACGTTGTCGCTCAGAAATACCGTTGCGAGATCTGTTGAGAAAAGGAAGGAAAGCGATCAGTAACATGACTATTCAATTCCAAGTGTGGCGTGCGTTTTGTTTAAGTCCTTGTCCCCCTTTACCATCACTGTAACTTACCATCAAGAGAATCTACTTCCACCATCACCGATGGTTCAAGAGGAGGTAGAAGGGGGATGCGAGCCGAGGGTGGAAGAGTCCGTGGCTTGGGTGTTGGAGGGATGCGGCGACGAGGAGCAGGTATGGGTGGTGGTGGAGGTTGGGCGATGACCATGTCCGAGGTGGATGGCTGCTCAGATGGTGGAGCTGAGGTAGATGGGCGAGAGGGTAGGGTCGGAAAATCATCATCATATTTCCGCCTCGCGACTTCCTCCCACTTCTCCTGCCTTGCCGAAACTGTAGAGTGGAAAAGAGATGAGATTGATGAATGATAGAATGCATGCTATCAGCCATGATGATACAGAACACATGACAGCATTCATTCATTAAGATACTTACATATTCCCAGTCGTTCATAGGCTCGACCAAGTGCCCCTTCAGGAATAGGTTCTCTGTTCATGATCCGCTGCTGTACTGAAAAACGGAGGGAGATATTAGAGTGCATTATAAATTTTAGAAATGAGCTTCGCTTTTGAAAATCGCGGAGTAAAAAGACGTTAAGGGTCTTTTGTTGAAAATTAGTAAGGATATGATTCTTACATTCTTGATGTTATTCAAAGGTTTATGAAAATTAATTCCTATGCTCAACACACATGATAACCGAATGATGTTAGTTCAAGAGTTCTATTAGCACAACCTGCATCCTTGCCCCATCACACAAAAACTTACATTGCTCAATGAGAGTTTCCTCCATCTTGGCAGAGACGCATTAAGATTCAATTTTTCTCGTGATACTCGTATCCATATCGAAGATTAAAGTAGTTAGATTCGACGTCGAAGGCAAATTCACTGAAAAGGATACGTAAGATTTATTTCATTTTACCTATGATGATCATGTGAATAGTCATTCAATGAACATGAGTCAATCAACACTTCGAAATGCTCCATACCATAAAGACTAACCCTTGTCGAATGGCTAAAGTACTCTGACCTGACGAGAGAAAGTGTCACGTTGAGTATGAAGTCGAACGCCCAACATGAGCAACAGCTCAGAGGTTTCGGTCTAACAAACGACGAACAACCCGTGCAACGCAATCCCTCTACGGCAGTACCCGCCGTCCCGAAGGAACGCTCGAGCAAAGGAAGTATTACAGCGATGATATGCTTTATGAGCAGAAGTGAAACCCTTGATAGCAAGAGACTATTCAACTTGATAGCAAGTCAAAACAACCTGATAGCGGGAGCTCACCAACACTCACCTTATGAAAGATAAATGTGAAGAGTAGAGCTGGTGCACTACCTTTTATAAGATTTTCCTAAGCGGTGAATGGATGAGACGTCTCGTCCAATCACAAGACGATCAGGAGTTTCCAGTGCGCTCACACACTTCCAATTAATGCTGATGTCACAAACTCTCTTTTATGAACGTATGAGCATCTATTTGAATCTGTCAATGTACATTCCTATTGCGATATGATTTATTCGTTGATGATTTTACCATGATATCTTATGTGTTCAGAGCTTGCTCATACACTTAGTCTAACTTGTAAACTAGTAAATCTTGCGATCTTATTTTTTACAAACAGTCACACCTTTATTTCTAACATATACACTATTGAAACTTTATTTCTAATTTGTAAACTCTTGAAACTTTATTTTGATATACAAACAGCTAAAACTTTATTTCTAACGTATACACCATTGAAACTTTATTCTTAACTTGTAAACTATTGAAACTTTATTTTTAACTTGTTAACGGTTGAAACTTTGTTTTATTTCTAACATACAAGCAGATAGAACTTTATTCTTAACTTGTAAACTGGTGAACCTTCATTTTATTTCTAACTTGTAAACTCTTGAAACTTCATTTTGATATACAAACAGCTAAAACTTTATTTCTAACGTATACACCATTGAAACTTTAGTTTTTATCTTTTAAACTGTTGAAACTTTATTTTGTTTCTAACATGTAAACAGATAAAGCTTTATTTCTAACATATACACTATTGAAACTTTATTTCTAACTTGTACACTGGTGAAACTTTATTTCTAACTTGTAAACGGTTGAAAATTTGTTTTATTTCTATCATAGAAACAGATAGAACTTTATTCTGAACATGCACACTATTGAAACTTTATTCTTAACTGCTAAACTGTTGAAATGATATCTTTCATTTACAAATAGTAGAACACTTTGTCCAACTTGTAAACTAGTAAATCTTGTTCGCCATCGAATCTAACTATTTAAATCTTCATCATGGAAATCAATGTTCCACAGTCGGAGTAAAAGTTTGAGATGATACACTCCTGGCAAACTAACTCATGAAGTAGCTTTGCTGTAATACATTTCTATCTGTAAACATATGATAATGTTAAAGTGAATCTAAAACTTTTCAGCTTATTAATTGTTCATCGTTGCATCAACGCTTTAACACGTGAACAGTTATAATTTATTTTTAATTTACACTTAGTCTAACTTGTAAACTAGTAAATCTTGCGATCTTATTTTTACAAACAGTTACACCTTTATTTCTAACATATACACTATTGAAACTTTATTTCTAACTTGTAAACTCTTGAAACTTTATTTTGATATACAAACAGCTAAAACTTAATTTCTAACTTGTAAACTCTTGAAACAGTTATAATTTTATTTTTAATTTACACTTAGTCTAACTTGTAAACTAGTAAATCTTGCGATCTTATTTTTACAAACAGTTACACCTTTATTTCTAACATATACACTATTGAAACTTTATTTCTAACTTGTAAACTCTTGAAACTTTATTTTGATATACAAACAGCTAAAACTTAATTTCTAACTTGTAAACTCTTGAAACAGTTATAATTTTATTTTTAATTTACACTTAGTCTAACTTGTAAACTAGTAAATCTTGCGATCTTATTTTTACAAACAGTTACACCTTTATTTCTAACGCATACACTATTGAAACTTTATTTCTAACTTGTAAATCTTATGACACTTCATATGGGTGATGATGGTAGATGAAATAGTGTTAAATAAACCTAAGATGGCTTACACTTCTGATACAGGGATAACAATCGACTGCGATCCATGTGTAAAGAGCTTGTTAGACTACGGATGGGCTTAAGTGGATGATTTAACCATGTATACTTCTTCATTTGGAAATAGTAGCACGCTTAGTCTAACTTGTAAATCTTAAAACATTTCATATGGGCGATGATGATAGATGAAATAGTGTCAAATAAAATTAAGATAGCTTACACTTCTGATACAGGGATAGCAATCGACTGCGATCCATGTGTAAAGAGCTTGTTAGACTACGAAAGAGAGAAGTGTGTTATGTTGCGTGTGGCGCGTGAGTGTCCTCCCATTTCATTCCATTCATCAATTCGTCTCATTGATAGAGACAGGTAGAACTCATGGTTCTCATAACGTATGCAATGGAAAGTTTTAGGCAACCTTCGACAGTTGGCTAAATGTCGCCCTGGCGCGAATGCATACTACGTTGAGACAGCGGCAATCACTTGCAAACATGGCGCAGAGAGGTTTAACAAGATTGACCATTGCCGAATGTCCCTTGCGGTATACATAGCTACGGGTTTCACCGCCGCCCTTTACAGGAACACCCGTCGAAAGGAAGTATTACACCGAACTTCATTTGCAACGTTCAAGTTGACTGATAACAGATTCAACTTAATGATAGTATTCGCCAGTCTAAAGACTGCCCAGGGCAAACCGCGTGGAGGCTCTATCATGTCTTGCCCCATAGTGGACGATTATACGGTAGTGTGTTAGTAGATTTCAATCATTGAAAAGGGAAGATGAGAATCATTTCATTTGTCTCATCAACGTTTATCATGGGAGCAATCATTGAAGGGACATTTAATGAATTACATTTCACTCTACTCCATATCATAAAGACTAACCTTTGTCGAATGGCTGAAGTACTCTGACCTGGCGAGAGAAAGCGTCACGTTGAGTATGAAGTCGAACGCCCAACATGAGCAACGGCTCAGAGGTTTCGGTCTAACAAACGACGAACAACCCGTGCAACACAATCCCTCTACGGCAGTACCCGCCGTCCCGAAGGAACGCTCGAGCAAAGGAGGTATTACAGCGATGATGTGCTTTATGAGTAGAAGTGAATCTCTTGATAGCAAGAGACTATTCAACTAGATAGCAAGTCAAAAATAACCTGATAGCAGGACAAATGTATAGTCAGTAATTTACACTTAGTGAGGAATGATAGATTTGAGTGTAGTGAGTGGCACTCGATCCCGTCGACAGCCCGAAGGCCTTGTACTGATCACTAGGGAAGTGAGAGATCTTCCCCGATACCCGCTCTTTACAGCTGAAGACATCATTGTCACTGCCCCGAAGTGGTAACAGCAACGCCGAGTCAAAGGTAGTGAACAGTAGCTGGGATCTAACCCCTCAAAGCTGCCTTAGTCTTAGTTGAATTTGAAATCTGATAGCAGATTTGAACTCAGCATACTTGAAAACCTTGAGGAAACATCCCAAGTTATTGCTTTGATCAGCTTGATAGCAAGCCGTAGAGAGCTTGATTCACCAGCGTTTTGCAATGGAGATGTTTAGAGGCCACCCATGACAAGATAGCTAAGACTCAACCGATTGGCGTTCAAAGTGCTACGTTGAGAGCTGTGTCAAATGCCCAACATGAGTTGCCCCAGTGGTTACGGTCTCAAATATGACACATTCCCTTGCCACACTTATCACTACGGCATCGTCCGCCGTCCCGAAGGAACACCCTGTCAGTGGAATATTACAGCAAAACTCTCCGTGTCTTGCTCGCTTTCAGTGAAAAGCCGCTTATACCATGAGAAGACTGGCTCAGACATCATTAAAAATGCTTTCATTGACTTCAGCAGGGTCGAAAACCCCAGAAAACCTCCAAAACTAGTGAATTTAAATTTTTCAACTTTTTAGCACTACTTATGAAATTTTATAAGTAGTCCATCACTTAGGGCAGGTCAATAGCGACCGAACCTTTTTTGAATCAAGTCAAACGGACTTGTAGAAGCAAAGTTACGAGCCTTTAAAGTTTTGGAGTCTTTTATGGCCTGGAGACGAAGGCCATCTCCTGGCGAATCTCTAAGTCTGACGCCTTAGCTGATATCAGCAATGAAATTTTCTAAGTCGGTTTCTTACAGAAACTTGGGATTTGGAATGTCCGAAGCTATCATCGGAGCTCAGAGAGACGACCTACCTCTGACAATCGTTCTCCTCTAAATGAAAAGTCTCCGTCGGTTCCCAGCTTATATAGTGTGTGGCGATCAGCTGATGACGTAATACCCATCATCCAAACACTAAAAATCCCGTCTATCTCCGGTTCTAGTGCTCCGATTGAGCTGGAAATACACCATTTCCATGTAGAATTTGACGCTGAATCCGAATCTGGCCTCCGTTTTCCCATCCGATGCTTCGTTTTGGCTCTACAGTAGGCAGCCATCGCAAAAATTCTAACTCTGTCGTTTTTCCGAAAAATGTTGAAAATTTTTCTCGCCGATTGACTCGAAACTCTCCGATTGACATGAAACTTACCATACAGATAGAGAATTTCACGCTGATTCCAAATCTGAAATCCGTTTTCCAATCCGATGCTTCGTTTTGAAGCTAGAGCCCAAAACGTCCCAAATTCTAACTCTGTCGTTTTTCGCCAATGTCCCAAAATCTTAAATGGTGTCTCACATCTAAACGAAGACAGATAGGAACAAGCCGATTCTTTTACTGAATGTGTCTCACTCTTAGCTTTCAAACGAGCTATCGCACGACAAAATCCGTCCACTGGAAGCCAAAATCGAAGCAAGCTGTCCAGAGGGGGGGGGACGTCAGTGAAATTTCAGAATTTGATGAAAAATGTTTTGGTGACGGTCCCAGGTCGAAATTCTACACTTTGGAAAATTTTCAAAATTTTACCCATACGAAGTCACTCTGACACTTAGGATTTTTTCAGGTAAGCGAGCTCCGACCTAAAATCTTGTAACCGCTCTAACTTTTGAACGAAGACAGATATGAACAAGCCGATTCTTTCACTGAATTTGTCTCACTCTTAGCTTTCAAACGAGCTATCGCACGACAAAATCCGTCCACTAGAAGCCAAAATCGAAGCAAGCTGTCCAGAGGGGGGGGGGTCAGCGAAAATTTTTCTCTCCGATTGACTTGAAACTCACCATACCGATGCAGAATTTCACGCTGAATCCGAATCTGGCCTCCGTTTTCTCATCCGATGCTTCGTTTTGGCTCTACAGTAGGCAGCCATCGCAAAAATTCTAACTCTGTCGTTTTTTCGAAAAATTTTGAAAATTTTTTCTCTCCGATTGACTTGAAACTCACCATACAGATAAAGAATTTCACGCTGATTCCAAATGTGAAATCCGTTTTCCAATCCGATGCTTCGTTTTGAAGCTAGAGCCCAAAACGTCCCAAATTCTAACTCTGTCGTTTTTCGCCAATGTCCCAAAATCTTAAATGGCGTCTCACATCTAAACGAAGACAGATAGGAACAAGCCGATTCTTTCAGTGAATTTTTCTCACTCTTAGCTTTCAAACGAGCTATCGCACGACAAAATCCGTCCACTGGAAGCCAAAATCGAAGCAAGCTGACCAGAGGGGGGGGGACGTCAGCGAAAATTTTTTCTCGCCAATTGACTTGAAACTCACCCTACCGATGCAGAATTTCACGCTGAATCCGAATCTGCCCTCCGTTTTCTCATCCGATGCTTCGTTTGGGCGCTACACACCAAAACGTCCCAAATTTTAACTCTGTTAAAATTTTGAAGAAAAATTTTTTCTCGCCGATTGAGCTGGAAATCACACCACAGATGCAGAATTTTACGCTGAATCCGAATCTGGCAGCCATTTCACCATCCACGACAACCTAGACGGTCGCCCACGTCAACCTAGACGGTCGCCCACGTCAACCTAGACGGTCGCCCACGTCAACCTGGACGGTCGCCCAAGTCAACCAGGCGGTCGGACCAACTCACTCGAGTCTCACACTCTGTCGTTGCAGAGGGGGGGGGAGTCAGCGAACAGTTTGCGAACATACCTGGCCGGCACACCACGACAGACCACAACCTCTGTCGTTCCAGAGGGTGGGGAGGGCGCGCTGTGTTTATTCTGGACCTTTTGTTACTACTCATTATCCCTTATGTTACTTTGACTAGCTACAAACAATTCGGCTGTTGCCACAAAGACACGAAGCACAAAACAAAAAATGAGTCATTACATAAAAAACAATTATATCAAAACTTTTCAATGAACATTTGATCTTTCTGCAAAACTGCATAAAAACGTCACATGTTTAAAAATTTAAAGATACTTTGTATAAAGTCAAAACATCAGGCATAAAAACATGTTCACAAAATCCTAAGTATTTAGAACATAGAAATCTTTTGTCTATCTTAATAATTAATTTGAACAATATTTTAACAACATTCTGTTCAAAGATGCATTTGAATTGCAATCATGCATTCATTCAGTTTTCGTAGATTTTCTTAGACTCTTTTCTGGATGTCAGAGAATCTGCTTGCTGGTTTGCAAAGCCTCTATAAAAGGATATCAGCCATTCTACTGCAAATACTTACATTAAAATGAGGATAGAGTATTAATCAGACAAGTCGAGTAATATGCGCGCATGCGTGATATATTGACACACAATGATTTGTATCTGCTTATTGAACGAGACAGATTTAAGTGACATTTTGTCCGATCGGACTTCAAGGGAACTTTACAATAAAGACATTAACATGTCTGAAACTATCTACAGTGCAACTGTCTGGAATGGTCAGTAAAAAGGCTGTTCGCACCAGTTCAGGCTTTAGGCCTCTCTTGAAGGTCAAAGCTGACGGAGCAGCTTTGACGCTTGCAATTATTAAAATAGCTGTATGTAGTATGTTGATGAAAATCGCATTAAATCATTGGGAGGCATAGTCAATTCACCACGTGAAAGAAGTCTCGCAAATTCATTGGAATCATAATACCTAGCGGAATTTTTCTTGTGCCATATTATTGCAATATTTTTTACAATAATTGTATATTGATAATCTTAAGCATTTGTGCCACATATCCAGTATGTAAAATATAGATACAGCTTACTCTTCCGGAAAGCTCTTGTCAACTGCTAGAATACAAGGATCCATTTTCAACAATTCTTCTTCCGTATATGGACTGGTACAGCAATTCATACTATCATGTGGTGGCAAAAGTGAATAGTCTGCATCAAAGTCATTATAGTGCTTTAATCGGCGAAGTTTTGCGCTAGCAAGGATTTGCTCAACTGCGACATAATAAAATCCTCAATTCATATTCCGGTATACACCACATTCTTGAATACCATTCATTAATAACATCAACTGAGTACATAAACTCGATTTTAAGGCGAAAAGCTGGTATTTTTCTGACAACGGACGATTTCCCTTCCATTAAAGATCGATTCATGAAAATCAATTTGGCACATGCTAGTTATTTTGGATAATCTTCGGAATACGCAATCAAGTGATTCCCACACAAACACATTGAAGGTTTCCATATGTATCATCAAATAAAAGCACGTAAGATATTTGAAGACCAGCTGATTCAGAAAATAGAATCTTCATGATGTCACAGGCGTCGGCGGCTGTTCCAATTTCCATGAGAGCTTTTTCTTCTGACTTTTTCTTCAGAGTATGTGGATGCGGAAGATTCAGAATTTGTCTCAATAAGGAATATGATCCAATTTCAGTTGAATTACTATTTGAATTGAATTTCTGAGCAGCTGCTGTTATATTCCCGTTATTTTTTAGTGGATGTATGCACTGTACATGAGTTCGTCAATGAGCCGACGAAAAAGTTCTTTCAAAGATATGATTTTTAAGGTTGCTAGAAAAGTTCAATGGCCTCCCCTATGGGGAATTGTTGAAATACTGATGCAGGTCAATAATATCTATTAGATAAGCCTAAAATGTCTATTAGAGACATCCTTTTCATTAACTTATGTGTTTGAATTTTCTTTTCAATGTTTACACTTTTGTAATTTTGTGCATTTTTTGTAAAATATGTGCTCTTGTCCTGATTCTCATTATTGGAACTAACTCATTCAATAAACGTGATTTATTACTACTTTTGTCATTTTCGGAAAGCTATACTAATCAAAGAGATTCTAAAATAAAGCTGCAGCCAATCTTTTTGTAACACATTTCGAACATTTGACAAAGAGGACTGCATCGGAGTCATCTACTGTGCTTAGCAGATGGAATATGAACGTTATGTAGATGACTTATTTGCAACCCTTTTTTTGTCTTTGAAGGACTTCTTTTATTTGTCTTTGTTGAACATTGCGTGATATGATCGAATATCAATCATGTGTACTGCATATGTAACTATACATTCATTCCCCAACCGATGGCCGTGTTTGATGCCCAAAAGGTCTTATGTGTTCGCAGTTCATGATGAGATCATAAAGGAATAATCATACATCGACGCTTCGTGGCTTTCGGAAAATGATGGTAGATATTAAATATCAAATTTTGTACTGACTCTCAATTTTGGCTCCTCTCCATGATTATTGAACTATAAAAATTTGGTCAGATTATCCAACGAATGAATTCTGCATGACTATTTTCACTATGTAAACATTTGAAAAGAAGATGATCCGAAATTAATGCAGCTTTATGTTTTGAACACATAAATTTAGTGATTACTGTGTTAGGGAGAATGCTCTACCTACCTAAGGAAGCTGTGAGAAATTAGAATCAAAGCACAAAAATTTGAACAGCTCTAATTTTTCTCAAAATACCCATAGCAGCTGTATACGATTATTATGCGTCTGATATAATAATATATTTCTATTATTATAGTTGACCTTGAAAAACAAAATATATGGTAATAGTACATACATGCACGCTGGTCGATTTTTACACTGCATGCTTGCTATGGGACTATTGCTAACAAGTTTGTAGTATCTCCCCTACTGATGCCAAAAAGAGGTTTGCCATTATGTACAAGTGCGTGTAGACAATGGAGGATGGTCGTGTTTGATGACATCTTTTCTTTTTTAGAGGCCACTATATATAATTAAACGGAAGAATTCAGATCTTAGTGCACAAGCGGAATTTACGACTAACATTTTTCTTCAGTGGTAGATTTCTCCATGTTTTTATCACTTTTTTCTATTACTGCTAGATTTCTATATGCTCATATATACCACACTTCTACATTTTTCAAATATTGTTACTAAGATTCAAAATTTACGTGGGCCCTATAATCTAAGCTTGTATCTAAGAATTTGTGTTGCTTATCGGCCAATTGACTACACAATGCGTATAGTCGAGTCATGCGTGTACCCATGCCAATACAAATTCATTATTTAAGCATAAAATTCAGCAGTTTCAATAACTGCTGCTACATGTCCTGCTTCGCAACATTTTCTGATGAAATGCTGCAATAATACCGACATTGCACTTGGAGTACTGAAAGACTAGCTTGCACCAAATGCATGTAGATAGTTGAATGTTTCATTCTCTTACCTGCAATTTGACTTTGAATTTTTCCTTTACGAAAATAATGAATACACTGATTTTCTATTCTCTCGCGTTTGTAATCAAAAGGTGGTTAACCGGTATTATGAGTTTTGCAACAATTGTAATGGCTATGTCGCATGTCTGCTATTGCGACTGTCGGTTGTTCTATCATCAAAGTTGAAGAAGCGTTTATTGATAATAAACATTCAGCAGATTTTGATGGTACTGACTGATAAGCAAGTGTGACCATCAATCAAAAGTGAACATGACTTCACTACACAGCAATTGTTGAATGAATTGGAAGACGATAAATAGAAAAACCCGACTGCATACATTAGGCCTACACACGATTTGTTCCCCCAAGTGATAGGTACCCAAGTGATGCCTGTAACTTATATGATGGTTCGATTTCAAATTTTACACAATCCCATGTCTAAGCGCTCATGTGTTTCCTTGCTTCATTAAAGACCGTATTTCATGACTGACAGAAATATGCAGAAGCAGAGGAATAACAGAAAAAACCAAAGCATTGTATAAAAACTAGGACTCTGCTGTTTGCACCGAAATGCGTAAATTATAATGAAATTGATGTTTAACTGTTTAATTTCAATCATAATTGGTTCATTCCATCTGTTATCTTAGTCAAAATAAATTGAAGAGAAAAATATTTTATGCATGCAGTTTTATTAAACTAGTTAGGAGAACATTCTTCAATTCTATCTCAAAATTCTAATTTTCTGTATTATGAAAATGAAGCCTTTTGAAAATCATGGCTATATCATGAAATAATATATAAATTTCCTGATGCTGTGAGAAACGATAAAAGGGTGACAAAAGTTAAATAAATATTACATAAGGTGATAAATTATTGCATAAGGCACAAAATCTCAAATTGCTGACCTCAGAATTTTGAAATCTCAAGGTGAATACTGTGCATCCTTTTTTGTTCTTTTTTCCAAAATATAGACTATCTTCGAAAACCAGATGCCGATCAGTCTGAAAGATTTTTCGGCATCCGGTAACATTGCTATACTTCACAGAGAGATTGTTTGAAGCAGAGTAGTGTCGAAATGTTGACCGTCCTGTATAATAATTAGCAGATCTACTAAATATAACGGTGGCATTGCTTGAATCTTTTTACATTTCTCATTTTTTTGATATACTCATGTGTTTTGAAAAAAGAATAAAAAATAAGCTCTTCCTTTGACTTAAATAAAATCTATTAAATCTCCCGACCTTTCGTCTCCAGCTGACTTGGTAATTTATCCATTGTAACTTTTTGTTGTATGTATACTTTACTTCGATCTAGCTTTAAAAAATTCCATTGAAGACTTCAATTCAATTCAGCTTAATAACTATCATATAGACGTGCAGGCGGTCATGATGACAGTCCCTTGCAATTATTGGCAAAATATGTATGCTTATATAAGATTGCTTCAAATTCTTTAGCACTATTAGAATTTTCCTCGTAGGTCTACTCTATGAAAGTTGCATTGAATTTTAGAAAACATGAACATTTGCTATAAAAGATAGAGACCCTACCTTCAAGATCTTGAATTTTTGACTGACTATCGCACGACAATCTAGAGCTTGAAATAAATTTTATTTCGTCTTTTCTTGAATACGTGCTTCAGTGTGACATTTCAGAAATTTTCGGTGTACCGAGCAGTACACCGGTGCGACCCGCATCTTGGACATCGTCGTCTTAGACTACATCATTTTTGCTTTATACAATGTTTCAGTTTAGAATGAGGAGAATCTGATCGCTTTATTCATGGCAAGTTCCGTTTCTACATATTTCTGTCAGTCATAACTAGACACCGACATCTTAGGTGAAAATTTCTGTCATTTTAGGCTTTTTATGGGTGAATCATTTTACAAATTTAGGTTGTTTATTTAAGTGAATCAAAAATCCATTAAAATATCTATATAGCAATGGTATTTTTTGTTTATTTTCATGAATTGTGCCTTTTTCGGTGACTAATTTGTGAACAAGTACCGCGAAAATAATCTACGTATAAGTTTAATTAGAGTATTAGGGAAAAGAAAATGACAAGTAACTCCTAGATTTAATCGCGATTCGGAACGATTGTATTTCAAGCTATAACAACTAAGTACATGTGTTTCAAAATGTATATTGACAATTCAATTGTACAATTGTGTATGTGTCAAACAGATCAAAATTGCTCATATTTCAAATGCAATATAAACTCTACAAAAATTCTATAAATTTATATAAAGAATTAGAAACAATGACCAGAAACAAGTGGCAATGCCAAGAATCACTCATTAATGTCTTCATAATTCCGATTATAAAAGTGATTCGTTACCACGATTTTCGCAATGCTTTCCTATGTGAGTACATGTAGCTGAGTTAATCAAATAGCAAGTTTTTGTCGTAATGACAAGATTTAGGTGATTTAGGTGTTTTTACAAAATATCCGGAATTTAGGTACAAAATTCATTTTAGGTGATTCACCTAAATTGTCGCTGTCTAGTCATAACAGAAATAACTGATGTGTGGTGATGAGGGTTTGATCTTGCCAATTGACACAGCCGCGTAAGTGGCTCGTAGCTCAGTTGGTTAGAGCACAGGTCTAGTTAACCTTGGTCGTAGGTTCCAATCCTACCAGCCGCTCATCTCTTGCATGGGATTTTGATCTACTGTTTATTTAATTTCATTGTTGTCAAATGAAATGAGGTCTGTTCAGCAAGAAAACAGCGCATGAATGCTTAGAGATGGGGATGTGCTAAAACTTGAAATCGAAGAAGATTATCATATCATTCACAGTCTTCATTGATATTTGCCACTATTTAATGCGAAATGCTGTTATTCAATGGAAAATTAAGTTTTTGAATGAATAACGCCGCTACAACTGACAAACATATCAATAAGCGCAAAGCCTGTAGTGAAAGAAATAGGTCGACTATATTTATTAATTATCTCATTATCAAATAGATACGATTTTAATATTGTTAAGATAAGCATACATGGGTTTAATTCAAATTGCGGCATATGACAGACGATTATAATGACAATGATTTTTCAGTATTTTCCATATCGCGCATCATTTTGTGCATTACAGTTAAATCTTTCATTTCGCTATAACTGATTTTGCATGCTTGTTCAAAAAGAGCTGTTCATATTTAAACGTAGATCAATAACCCTATTTTATTCAATTCAGCAAATTCGTTTACTCGTGACTTCAAAAATCCGACTGATGGCACAATCCTGACACCTGGAAGCCTAAACCCCTCCCCCACATGTTTTTGGCTATGCATGCTTTGAGGTCAACCAGGAGTTTCATAAAATTCGAAATAAATCTCCTGAACCTGATAGTTTACAAGCTTGGATTCTAAGCGATATATCCGAAGTGGTGTCTCTGGCAAATTTCTTTATGCTTAATTGGTCTTTAAAATATGGTGATGAGCCAATTCCCACCAAAGTTGCCAATTTCTTCTTCATACAAAAGTTTCTATTGCTATCGCAGCCATCTCACTTCGTGCTCATCTCTCTGATACCAATTTACATTTACATATTTCTGGGTAAATGCGTGTATAAAACCGCAAATGCAAGTACACCCTCATGCACGACAAAGTTCTTAAATTGCTTGACTTATCCACTGACTGTGTCCATGTAGTGTCAACAGACTTCGCGAAATCAATTGACTAAATAGGTTTCGACGGTGTCCCGCTTGCAATGAAGAATTTGTGCTCTTCTACCAAAGGATGTTTTCTGGATTACCAGCTTCCTACCCAACGGTTCCAGCGAGTTTGTGTGCAAAGCTGCGCGTCTCCATCACATCTTATAGTCTACTCAGAGGCGTTCGACAAAGTAATATGGCAAGCTAACCATTATTCGTTCTTTGCACATTCGTCGATTTTTTTATCCATTCCGTGCGCTTGTGACCATAGAGTGCTCTCTCTCTCTCTTAGTCCGGAAGAGAAGTTCACACCTTGGTCGGTAAAACCTAGCACTTTTAAGATAGGTGCTCTATGCACTTTTGCTAAACACTCATCACAAAGTTAACTTATTATTTCATTTTATTTCACTTTTGCTGTTGCATTTTATTTGTAAGGAATGACATTTAGAAAGGGTCAGTATCCGTGCCGTTGACAGGAATTCAGATTTCAATAATTAAGCTTATAATCTGGTCAAGTAAACTCATTTTGGGAGAGAAATTGGTCACTCCCCTTGTCATAACATGACTATTGACCAATACATTATTGCTTCACTACAGAAAGCCGATTTTACACGAAGTCATTCAAAAAATGCAATGCTCGTAGACTACATTCGGAAATTTCAAATCTTCTCAATAGGGCAAAAAAACTAGTATAGGTACTACAATGGTGGGTCTTCAGCAAAATTCGGTTAGCAAAAAGATGTTTAACAAAACCAATCGCTTATTGTTAAATTGGATTCTATCGAGATCACTTAACTGTAGAGCTTTACTAAATGGTAGTTGTCGGAAAAGTCCAGCCGAAGCACATAGAACATGATTACTAAATCATAAGCAATCGTACACAGTCACTAGTCAGTGGCGGCGCCAGGTGGCTACATGTGGCAGCGAATGATAACCGCTGAAAGTCGGTTTGTAATGGTAGTTGCAACCGCTCTGGTAAAAATTGACCAACTTCATTTCGCAAAAGACACGATATACCGTAGAGTGAGATGTACTATCTATAAAATTATTTGTTTGCCTCACTTTAGTTTGTCCATGACGATGTCAAAGCCTAGGATTCTTGAGGTTGATTGCGGGCTCTGCGTTCAACTAAAGTACTAGCTCATGTGCATCTACACTTAACAAGTAAGTTCATCGTAACTCTTATTGAAGGTCAAGGAGATGGCAGTCTGATTGGATGAAAATATCCAATCTGTCGCATATTGCTGGTTTGAGACTACCTGATTTTGAAATATGTATAGCAATATCAGCAGGTACGTTTCTGACGCACTAATGCACTATACAGGCTGCATATTGTTTAAAGGTTTTTAAAATATGAAACCTGCTGGCCATTATATTATTATATTATATAATTACACATTAGAATTACATGTATATATCATATTTAAAATTATACAACAATTTTAAAAAACCATTGATAGCGCACGCATCGTTCATCCGATCCGTAGCCTCTGGAGTCGCTTTCTCATTCCACTAAACTACATATTGGTTAAATACATATGTAAATACTGTTATGCAAATAGACTTGCATTAATCTCAGCTTTCCACTTGCTTATCTTCATGCACTCGTACAATTTTATCTGGCTTGAATGTGATGCACAAATGTGCACGCTCACATGCAGCCTACGCATGCTCAATAACATGTACTTCACATTTCAATTCAAATAGAAACATCCTAATCATAATTCATATTCTAATTAATAACACAAGTTTTGCACCTTCTATCCAGCTTCTAATTCTAATATACAGTGTACACGAGTACATGTGAGCCAGCACAATAGTATACGTGTATCCTTTGCCCTTGCCAACAGTTTACATGTACATGCATATTCATCACAAAATGAAATTTTATCGTCAAATTTTTAGTTAATTGATGCTTCAATCTGTGTAAGTGATGTAGCTCATTTGCAGTCATTCTCACAGCATTCTCATCGTTCGCTAGCGCCGCACTGTCCACATATCTTGTCACGATCTTACACAAGCTATAACCATAAGCCTCATTTAAAAACTTACGCCATTTGAAGAAACTGTTGATGGAGATGTGATGCACTAAGAGCTACTGTCTTATCCTGTATGGCTCCGGTCTATTAAAGCCAAACTACAGTTACCAACCAAAGAGAAGTTCTCTTCATTTCGACATTATACCTTGCATTCGACATTGGAATTTAAATGTCGTTGAAGTTAGCACCAACTTCAACACCAACTTTTTGAATAGAGTTTGTACAGAAGGTACTTGTACATGTTTAGGTACTATTGATGACGCAGAGTTTGTACAGACAAAAAAATTTCCAAAATTCGAACTCCTTCACCTTCAAAATTCAAATTTTTAATTCGAAAAATTGGTGCAAGTAATGGTGCTATCTAGTTAGCGAGTTTGTACAGCAATCCCATGGAAAAATTTAGATACAAGAACAAAAAAGTGAGTTTGTACAGCAACTTCCAGCACTTTCCTTACACGAACAACCGGTAAAAACCGCCAAAAACCGATTTTTTCAGAAAATGACAAGATTTTCCAGAAAAGTTCTTGGTGCTACGTGGAAAATGAGTTTGTACAGTGCTCTAACCGGTGGAAGAGTGTTCTACTAATCGAGTCTGAGTTTGAACACACACTTCTCCGACACTCCAGCACTCCTACGACCGGTAAATACCGGTTATTATACAGTAACTACAGCAGCGATTCGATGGTTTTGTTTCAAAATTCAATTATTTGTCGGTTGAATCGCTAACTTTGACCAGTTGACCAGTGAAACGACAATTAAAACAATGTTTTGTTTCAAGAAATGTTATTATCCATCAAAATATGAAATCTACTAAGAGTGGTGCACAAAACTCTGGAAAAAGGCCGTGCACGTCATGAAAGTCACGGGTGGAAAGCTTAATGGAGGCGGTACTCCAAAAAGGAATAACTGCACCAAATCCAAATGCTGACATAGGAGAAGGACGACAGATGAATATCGAGTTGTCAATTTTTACATACTCTATTGCAGTAGTAAGCACAGCATAGAAAGGTCAGATAGGATAAAAATGACTTGCGACATTTACGCAATGAAGGCCGAATATCTTAAATAGGATAATGATCGGACAGTCCGAAGCGCATATAGAAAAACAACTACAAAGTATAGAAAAGAGGAATATCACTGAAAATGGCTGTACTAATTTGTGTCAACAAATTGTAGTTAAAGCAATTACTAATGCACTTAAAAAAAATTACGGCAAAAAACAACAATCTTGATAGTAAGTGTTGCTTGCAATTCATCACTAATATCTGGAAAACAATCGAAGGTATAATAAATGTAAAAACTGCATATACTTCCCCATAGTCTGGCTGATAGGACGAAACAATGGAATCCGTAGAATACAAAGGGAAAAAAGTTTGTCTACATATGTGAATTTAAGGTATTAGTAAAATCCGGAAAACAATCGAAGGTATAAAAGTAAGAATTGTACAGGCTTGCCCATAGCCTATACGATGAACCGTAAATGACCAACAATGTGACCAAGCGATGAAGTTTTTAAAATACAAAAGGAAATGGTCGGGATAAGATCAATTAGCCTACAAAAAATTTCATGAATGCTCTTGACAAGCGGAGCAAAGTAGAGGTCAAAATATTCCAATGTCGTGTTCACACTCAAAAAATACTGAAAACTTATCGATCAACCATGAGAGCAAGGGAGTCATAATCGTAGTTGTTGAACAGATGCTCTCTGTAATCAGTCACGCATGTTCAGATACACTACATGCTCACTAAGTTGATAATTTGAATAATTTCAAATGAAAGAATGTTATCACCAGAATGATGTCATAACGAGCGGTGTAGAAGGCAATCTTCTGATTTTCAAGTTATGTCGTACAACCCGAAGTATAGCTTCTTCAAATGAAATATGCGTTACATTGCAATAACCGCAATGTAGGTTATATATAAACCCTGTATGTAGGTTCAACCCAACTGATAGAAGTAGGAGCTTGATTTCCTGAACCTTAACTGATGATGTTAATCACCGGATGCATCAAAAAATTGTGTCACACTCAGTTCAGTAGCCATAAAATGTTGACATATCAAACTTACGGACTATATTCATTGCTAATCTCATTTTTATTCAATTTATTCATTAATACAATTTGTATCCGCTGAAATCAATTACTTTTGATTTATACCTTATTTCCGGATACGTGGATCTTATCGGGAGTAGTAAGTAAAACTCCACTTCTGGATAGCGCAAGATGGCCGCCGTCGCTGACGTCCCCCCCCTCCTGTCCGTCGAGTCGGTCGTGGTGTGCCGCCGTGTTGCTTCGAGTCTGACGCCCCCCCTCTGGCCGGCCGTCGTAGCGCGAGGTGATGTGCTCTCCAGGTTGGCGTGGTGTGCCGGCCAGGTTGGGAGGGTGGACTGTCGTAGCTCACCTGAAAAAATCCTAAGTGTCAGAGTGGCTTTGTATGGGTAAAATTTTGAAAATTTTCCAAAGTGTGGCATTTCGACCTGGGACCCTGACCAAAGTTTGTTTCATCAAATTTCACGGACCCCCCCCCCCCCCCGACAGCAATCTTCTAACTTTGGTTCTAGTGGACGGATTTTGTCTTACAGCTACTCGTTTGAAAGAGGAGAAAAAACTGCTCGACGACATTTTTGTCGCGAGTCAATCGGACCAGCCGTTCAAAAGTTAGAGCTGTTACAAGATTTTAGGTCGGAGCTCAACTGAAAAAATCCTAAGTGTCAGAGTGACTTTGTATGGGTAAAATTTTGAAAGTTTTCCAAAGTGTGGCATTTCGACCTGGGACCCTGACCAAAGTTTGTTTCATCAAATTTCACGGACCCCCCCCCCCGACAGCAATCTTCTAACTTTGGTTCTAGTGGACGGATTTTGTCTTACAGCTACTCGTTTGAAAGAGGAGAAAAAACTGCTCGACGACATTTTTGTCGCGAGTCAATCGGACCAGCCGTTCAAAAGTTAGAGCTGTTACAAGATTTTAGGTCGGAGCTCACCTGAAAAAATCCTAAGTGTCAGAGTGACTTTGTATGGACAAAATTTTGAAAATTTTCCAAAGTGTGGCATTTCGACCTGGGACCTTCACCAAAACATTTTTCATCAAATTTCTCCGAACGAGGGGGAGGGGGGAGGGTGGATCAGTGAAATTTGATGAAAAATGTTTTGGTAAAGGTCCCAGGTCGAAATTCGGAAGTTTTAAATTTTTCAAAATTTTCACCACACTGGAGCTCTCACACTTAGGATTTTTTTCACTTGTGGCATGTTACAAGGACATGTGCTGACGCACCAACTTCCCGTGGTCATATGAGAATGGTTCAGGTGTCATATTGTAAAGAATGATGAGACGAATCGTTTGCAACAAACCGCATGTCGCTACGATGAATACTTTCGGAGATAGAGCCATTTATGTTTTCTTCCGAGCATATATAAACCCCCGACAACGTAAGTCTCATCACTTCATCGAAAGACGAGGTAAGCGACGGTCGTCGCTCTGAGCTCCCGATATCGGGTGTTTCAAAGGACTCTATCTTTTGAAGTAGGCAAGCTATCTTCTTACTTCAAAGTTTGTGTGATAGAGTTTGATAGTGTCTTTACTACTGATAAATTTTTTTAAAAGTAGTATGAGTAGTAAAATGCGGAATTTTTTAAAAATTCTTAATTTTCAGTTTTTTCAAAGTTTTAACATGTAAACTAAGGTTTCAAGTATGCTGAGTTCAAATCTGCTATCAGATTTGAAATTTAACTAAGTCTAAGGCAGCTTTGAGGGGTTAGATCCTAGCTACTGATCACTACCTTTGACTCGGCGTTGCTGTTACCACTTCGGGGCAGTGACAATGATGTCTTCAGCTGTAAATAGCGGGTATCGGGGAAGATCTCTCACTTCCCTAGTGATCAGTACAAGGCCTTCGGGCTGTCGACGGGATCGAGTGCCACTCACTACACTCAAATCTATCATTCCTCACTAAGTGTAATGCTTTAGGAATATGACTGTACTACATGATTCCAAACTTATACAAATTTCATTATCTTACAGTTACCGATAAAATCTCAGGCATCCCAAGTAGCACAAATTCCTTACATACGTTGGTCCTACATTGGTCCTTTGAATGTTACATTGGCTTTCAGTGGCCTTCGTTAGCCGACATAAGCCAGCATTGGTCCAACGTTTGTATCTTTCCGTTGGTTTCGAAAATTGGTTGGCTTGGAGTTGGCTTACACTGGCCATCTTAATCCTTTAATGAACCAATGTAAAATGAAAATGATAATCTTAATCCTTTAATGAACCAATGTAAAATGAAAATGTAGATAGCCATCTTCGAGCCAATGATGGACCATTAATGGTTATTTTGACTGAAAGGATAGATGACAATTAAATAAAGCGCATAGGAAGAAAAACATTGTCATGGAACATACTCTATTAGCGTTGCCCTATTATTGTTTTATTACAATATTTTAATGGAAATATAATTCTGAATCAGATTAAATTATCGATAAACACATGGGTTATAGATGACACTGAATGTTTCATGCAATATTCACGAATTTAGTTATTAGAATTCGTCAACTGACAAGCACAACAAGGCAACAGATTTCTCTACTTCTCATTGTCAACATTAAATCTGTAATTTTGGGAAATTTGTATCTCAAAACAGGCAAATCAACCTATTGTAAACTTTGCTTGATTCACACTAAAGACCTGAATTATCAATTATCTGATGATCTGTCAACCAGCACCAATTGGCTTGTCTCTTTTGTAAATGACATTTACCCTCCATACACACACTGTCAGTAGACAGTGTGAAAGTTGCTCGTGATGTGAAATGTGTTTGAATTAAGGAAAGACTTACTACATCACCATTCTGTTTGTTTTACTCTATTGTTTTAAGTTTTCACTTTCGAGCAATGAGCACAAGATTGGAAGAAACCACAAAAGTAAGAGACGTATTCAGTAACGGCTAGAGTGAGAAATAGATTCGCTTTGATAATATTCGAATTCCTGATTGAGATTGGCCATTGTTACAGTTTAATGACAACAAAACCAGACTATGGTCATCTTTTGCATGGCAATCTGATCTATCGTGTATTTAATCTCGTGGTTGTTAATTCTCAGACTACGATTCTTACACATGCAATTCTTACGATGCACACACACACACAAAAACAAGGAATGGAACATCCTCACTTTGCAGGAGGTAATCCTACTCATATGCGTATGTGTGAATTGTTAGCACATGATGTGCCGTTACCTATATTTGGGAATTTAGGATGTGCAGAATTCGTTTTCATTCGGGAATCACTGATATTATGAAGCATTTACAGATGGGATGAATGAAGAGACAGGATCAGCGCATATCTTGGAAACGCAGCATTTCCATGATGTTTTATCAACATGTTGGCATGTCTTTCCGAATATATCACTGCCAGTTGAGCATGTTGTCAATCGCAATGTGTGTGAGACCCCGCTCGTCAGGGTTTGAGTGTTCAGGTTAAGGTCGAAACGAACTAGATGAGCACCTGCTGATGACTGACCACCTGCAGCATTAGTACGTCCTTTGGTCAATAGGTTCAGCATGGTACCCAGAGTTCCGCTATTTCCGTTATTGTCCGCTTTTTTGGAAAATTGTCCTTTATTTCTCGTTTTTTTACCAATTTTTCCGTTATTTCCTTTTTTCTTACATTGTCACATGTATCTTGCAAAATGCTACTGAATCTTGTTACCATATTCCTGGAACTTTCATAGTAGCATTCAAATAAGTAGATTAAAGTGAAATGTGCTAAAGTACGATGATAATCTTAAAATCTCTCGCTTCAAGTGTGAATATAATATGATTTTGAGGAGGTTCTACAAAGGGAATATTAACGTATGCGTTTATACGTATGGGATGTTTCTGATGAAATCGAAAAATCCTTTCTGATTTGCTGCTCCTGCATCATATCATCACAATCTGGGCTGTTTGTAGAAACATGGAGATCAATTCAGCAAAAGAAGGACAAGCTTTGAATGCATAAATTTCTTCTGAATTCTTCAAATCCGTTTAAGGGTGCAAAACTCAATGTAATCCTACTTTTTAGCTTTTTATCATTTCTGAACACACCGTTAGAATATTGCGCTCGTACTTTCATGGACCAAATATTTGTGGTACTTCTGTTTTTTATGTTCATATAATCTACCATTTAGTACAAAAGTGCATTTTACAGATGCATCCACATTTAGTGAACAATAGGTATATGGCAGTATTACTTTATCAAGTCCTTCGCTACATCTTAACCCTCATCGGCACACCTGTCTATCTGTGTAGACGCCATGTTTTTTGAAACTCTGTAACGTCTTCAAAAATGGTGATATCTTGATGAAATTTATTTTCCATGCTTTTTTTAAGTATTATACTATTTTTAGAATTTCAGATCTAAAATCAATTTCGGTCATGTCAAACACGCATTACAATCATATTCGGCACACCTGTATACCTTTGCATAAGTCAGTACTTAATGTACAAAAATGGATTTTCGGAAGACAATAATTAAGCTCTTGGTTCTGTTTGAGTGTCAGGCGTACTTAGTTGTCTGAGAGAACATTTTACGGAAGTTCTTTTATGGGTCACAACGGTCAAAGTTCGTTTGGTCAAGTGAAGGATTGCCACAATAAAAACTATTGCACATGCAGATGCATCATGTTGCATTTGTGTTTTGTAAGTGACAGTCTGAAAGATATTCTACAGGGTATGTGGCGCTGGTCAGTCGAAGAAGTCAAAGTCCACTCCGCATTGGTTGAATCATTGCATAAGAAGAATTGGTTCATACATAATAGAAATATTTACTTCCAACTTCGGTAGGATATCATCGATCGTTATTCTACGAAATTCAGCGACGTTCAATAGATTGGCGATCAACCTAAACTTTAGTTTGGTGCCTGTCTGCACAATATTATCATAACATGCTCACATGAATGGCGAAATTAATTGTTTCGAAATTTTTTTGAAACTATGAAGTTCAATTACTGAACATAATCGAACATTTTTCAATAGTAAGTACTCACGATGGTACTATTTAGTAGATGCTCATTGCTCATTGCAATTCATGAAGAATGTGAACCTAGGTAGCCTCACTTTTTGCTTTATCCGTTTAACGTCCTTCACTCCATCTCCGTTGGGTTGGACGATGATTCTTCATGGAATGCCTCCATGTGTTCAGATCGAGGGTTTCCGCTTCCTTGAAGCCCAATTGCCAACAGTCTGCGGACACTGCTTCTTCCCAGGTCTTTTTTGGGCGGTCTCTTGTTGGTTCGCTGATTTTCATTTTCCATACTTTCTTCACCCAATCGCTGCTATCTTTCCGCCGTATCATCGCAATCTGCGCACCCTCATGTCCCCACCGACCGACAGCAGGCTCAGGCACGCCAGAAAGTCTTCGCTGGCCACTCTATCTTCGAGAGACACTCCACACATTCATCTGATCATCGTTTTGTCTGCTACCTCCATTCTCCTCTTTTCTACAGCTGTAAGAACCCATGTCTCTCTTCCGTAAGTCATACAGGCTCTGACGCATGAGTCATAAATCTTGCCCTTCATCCAGTATGGAGTAGAACAACTGGTCAGGGTAGGCGATATCTCTCGGAATTTCGCCCCCCCCCCAGCCACAATTCGCGCAGTCACAGCTGCCTCCTTTCCACCACCGGAATCCAACATGTCTCCCAAGTATCAGAAACGAGTAACAGTGTCGCACCCGAGCATATCCTGCCCTCTTCACTTGTTAATAATTGCGCCAATTCTTTCCTTCTCTTGAGATTGCCAAATGATCCTGTGGGCATTCTCCTTTGCCTTTGCATATTCTTCTTTGATCACTTTTCGTCTTGAGTTCTCTTCCATATGGCGAATCGCATTCTCTTTTCTTTCACTGCTGCGTCTACTTCTTCGCACTCCATGTGTCAGTATGTAACTTGGTGCACACTTCGTCTTGCCGCTAAGTGAAATAAGAAATGTAAGTCTAGCTCTAGATTATGTATTCAACAACTCAAATGTTCTATTCTTCATTTTTGTCGCATTAATGTGAATTAATCTGTAAACGAAATTAAAATCTTTTTCAAATCAATCGTATAGGTGGCGCTATCAAAGTGCCGATTACGAGTGAGCAGCTCAAAGTTGAGAAGAGCGGTAGAGCACATGCAAAAAGCGAGCGGTGAATTTCGACGAGATCAGCAAACTTCTTCTATCGAACGACAAAGCTTGGAAAAAGAAGGGAAAGAAATATTAAATGGAATCGAAGTTGCTGATCTTCAGACAGAAGAAGGAAACTCTTGACGGGAGACTGCTGTCAACAGTAGATATATAAAAAGAGAAGATCATGCATGGACAGGAATTGATTCACACGAGTTTGAAAAGAAAGAAGGAACTTAAGAGTGGAATTTGATGGTGTAAATCAAAATGACAATGACTTTACTCACTCTCACTCACTCATCCCTTTTTGCGTCCTTTTCTTCCAGAAGATGCTGGGTTAGACGTTAGCTGCTTGAGTATGGACTTCCATTTCGGTGTATCACGGGCGTCCGCTTCCTGGGATCCAACACGTTTGAGGTCATCTCCATTTGTTCCTAGGTTTTCTTTTGTCTTCCTGCTCACTGTCTTACCATCTACTTCCATCCACATAACTTTTCTGATCCACTCTGTCTCATCCCTTCTTATCACGTGGCCAAACCGACGAAGTCTTTGCCTTCTCGTGACGTCTCTGATGTTCTCAAGACCCATTGCTTTTCTGATGCTGTCATTCGATTTCCTGTCCGATAGTCTGACACCACACATTCACCTTAGCATTTGCATCTCTACACGCTCAAGCATCTTATCATGTTATGAAAACATCGGCCATGACTCGCAACTTATAAAGCATAGCTTGCCGCACACAGGCTCCATATACACGTCCTTGGTTCTCAAAGATGGCTCTTCAGTAGATTCCAACTTCTGATATATATATATATATATCTATATCTTTATTCACTATACTGCTTTGTTATTACAGTCAGTTTCTCCACTTCCTCAGATTGACGGAGGCCAATAATACGGAGGAGGGGTGATGCAAAGACAAATAGTATCATTTTTATGAAAGTCTGCGCGAACTGTTGAAGAGTACTTTCTTCCTTCATGTTGACAGTTGATTCGTAGCGTCTCACTTGTGTTCTATATGTGCTAACTGCAAATCATAACTCTTTCGTTAGATACTTTATGTACAATTTGTTTGATACACGAAATACAATGTGATTTGATGAAGTGAATCAATGGGATTAGACAAGAAATATTAACAAGATTTTCAACCATGGATGGCTTCATATATTCAAATAATGAGCGTAGAGCGTCAACTGGTGGAAAATACATGAATGACGCTGTGCAGCAAACTTAACGTATTCCTTTATTTTTCCGTTATTATTCTTCAGAAATTGCACTGGGAACCCTGGTTCAGTATTGGTAGAAATTGATCATCAGTAGAATTGTGGCATAAGTGCTGTATTCCACTACTATGTAGAAATGTAGAAAAAGAGTAGTTATTTATTTTGTGTAGTGTTACTTCTAGTGTGTAGCATTATTTCTATTAAGTTCTAGTATACGCCTACACATACATGTAGCTATACTCGTATGTCATACTCGGCTGCCAATCTTCCGCCATCTGGCTGAAATTCGCCGAAAAAGGGTCTGAAAAGTCGACTATTTTTCATCCACGGACACGGACGGCTTGCTCTCTACAATTTCAGTGAAATCGTTAATGTTACATGCTTCAAACTGATTCAACCTGATAATTGTCTACAATGGCTCTCAGTTATTGGTTGTATCGTGACTCTGTCGTCTAACATAATTTTGGAGATTTTATTATCCGGGCATTCGACCTTTTGATGTTTAAAAAAATTTCCGCCAAAACGACTTTCTTCTGCTGAGAGCTATGCATCTAGTGTCATTGCATTTTTTGCTTCCATTCTCTATTTTTGTTACTTTATCAATCGGCCTTATCTTGTTTCAATCATGATTTTCTTGACTATCGCGACAGCAATTTGCAATGCTTCATAGAAAAAGTGAGTGCAATACTGTGTATCACCAACAGGTTGAATTACGCAGATTCCTTGTCCATTCTCCTTTTGATTCGATCACAATTTGAATTCTTTTCCACATGTGTATGTTTCCTTGATTTCTTCGTCATTATACCACATCATCAGGAAAGTTGAGACCATCTGTTGCTATGCCTTGCGATATTTTTTCGATAGCCAGAAATTTTTTGATTGGTTCAAGGCCTAGTTGCGGCATTGACTCCCTTCGAAAATGTTCCATGCATTTCCGACTAAAGTGACAAGCAGCATTGCATTGTTGAAGAAAATTGCCATCATACTTAAGAAATTACACGATGGTCGATGATTCGACTCTGACATGGAAACCGGCCGGGATGTTGGTGTCGGTCGGGCTCCGCGGCCGGCCTAGATCGAACTTCAGACTGGGATTAATAGCGGCTTCATGTAGATTTTATCCAAGATTCAACCTATTTTAGCTCAGTTTCCTGTTATCAAGGCCTACTTTGGACCGGCTTCGGTCAAGCTGCTTCACGTTGAATGCAATTTATTTGAGAGCAAATTCAGTTCGCCGGCACTGATCGAGCCAGACCACAGGGAAATAAACGATATGCTCTTACAATGGTGAAGTTACTAATATTCATCAATTTTTGAATTACTCTTTTAATCGTAGCACACGTTAAATATCCAATCAGACTGTAGTAAATATGTACCCATGCAATACACAGATAATGCTGTCTTGAATTCCTACAAAAGAGTATGACGTTAGGGGACCTTATGCCCATGCAGACATGTCTTCGAGTAAGACATGGCACGTAAGACAAGCGGCGTAGCAACTTGTTCAATGTATGGGCTACATGTGAGACTAAGTTCAAATCGCTTAAATCGTTGCTGCTTCCGGAATATTAGTCCATTATGAATTATAAATCATTCCCTCATTTCATTTTTCATCACGCTAGTAATGTGCGTATAAATTTGTGCATATAATGTGCATTTTCTTGTATGTTTACAGTCAGGTTTGTATCTCGCCAAAATTTTGATAAATATAATACAGTGCATTCCATATACATGCGATCATAAAATAGCACATATTTTTTCTTTTGGCCGAAACTTTATTTGTCACTTAAATATTATACAGACTGCTCGACGTGGTTTCAGCACTTAGTGCTTTTGTCAATACCTAACCAAAACTATGTTTGCATCTTAATTATATCTTCGTGTTGTGATTCAATTCCCTGCGCTCATGATTCAATTCTTACTCATCAACATCTTATTTCTTTGTTATTGTGTCCTTGTATCTAATGTTTCTAATTAGTTTTCAGTCAATTTTGCCAAAATTCAGAGCTATAAGTGATTATGGTGAAGTGTTTGCTATATTGCTCATCATTTTCACGAAATATTTGAATTATTTGGCATAATCATCTGAATTGGCTACAGCATCAGGAGTTCCAACAAATTCCGGTAAGACAATAATCGGGATTACGAATTGGAGAAATTGAGATATTTTTAAAGTACACATCTATGGGTTTACTTTGCAGATGATGAAGCACTGCGCTCATGATTCAATTTCACCAACATCCAAATGCTTGCTGCAGAGGACAACTGTTTCCCGTAGAAGATTTTATGAGTTCGAAGTAGGCCAGCGGTATGACAAGGTAAGGAGGCACTGAAATTCGAGTGAATTTAAGCCTACTGACACACTCGATCTCATTCATCGAGTATGTTCCTGATTTTTCAGTAATAACAGACTCGCTTCATTCTTGCATTGTTGCTCATCGGTATGTATTCGCACGGTTAATTCAGCTTCTACTTGATAGGGAAAATGCATGAACAGATTGTTTCCGGAAATGCTGTTCTTGTCTATTCATGGAGTTTTCGAGCAGCGCGACTTTGACGTATGGACGAAACATCATGTACAATCATATGTTTAAAAAATCTTGGAAATACTTATGAAGCAATACTACATGAACAGTAAATATTACAATTTTTTGAATTTATTATTGTTGAAATGCTTCGCACATGTGTTAAAGTCGTGCTCATTCTCGATAACTCAATTAACAGGTAAAGACAGCATTTTTCATAAATGGAATAACTGTTCATATGTTTTCATACTCATGCAGCAGTTGAATCTAGCCGGACACGTCAAAGAGTAACAATGTAAGAATAGAACGAGTCAGATATCGCCGCAATATTAGAACTACGCCCTCAATCGAGTTCGAAATTTAATGTAATCACGCTTCTTCGCTCTCGATCAAGAGCGATGTATTGACAATCACGCTAATTTGTGCTCGATCGAGTGCGAAAAATGAAAATCGCGTTTGATCGTACATTAAGTCGACCAATGTTTGCTAATGGGAGGCTACGGTGGGATTAGGTTGACCAATATAAGCTATCGGCGGCAGCTGAAGGCTACGTTGGCTTAAAGAGGCAATAAAGTGGGATAAAATTGGCGTTTGTTGGCATAAGAATGGCTAGAGCGGCGCTTGGATGGCCATCGCACGAAAATATGTTGGATTACGTTGGTTCAAGACCGGTTATAGGTTGGATTGCCTTCATAGAACCAATGTAGGCCCGCTGTATCATTTCCAACTTTTGACCATTGTAAATGGCCAATGAAGGTCCAACGTAGTACCAACGTATCTGTGTTACTTGGGATGGCAAATGACAAGAACCGAAAATTCCACATCAAAATGTGTGTGTGCGGTCGAATAAATCGCAGTGCGGACGCCAAGGCGCATGTTAAGAAGGCAGGCACTGACCACATGATTATCCTGAATAGGGTTGCGTGTGTAAAGTGTAGAGTGTTGAAGGGTGATGAGGATGAGGCGCGTTTTTACAGAGTGCATGCTGACTGTAGTGGAGGTTTGGTGAATGACTTGCGATTCACGCAGTTGATTGTTGAAGAGAGGGAGCGAATGTTGGCGATAGAGCGAGACGGCAAGGTGGAGAATATTGTTGAGAATGTTGTTGAGAATGATGAGTTGGCGAGAGCAGTTGCTTCGTTGGAGGCTGAGATTGAGCGAAAGAGAGTGCTTGAGAGTGATGATGAGGATGATGTGGATTTAGACAGGGAGCGTGTGAGGAAGCGTGTGAGGAAGTTGAGCTCTTCGTCGTCGGAGGTGTCAAACATTGTCATCACCGACTCCCCGCAGAGCTCATCTTCCCCAAAAGTGAAGAGTGGTGGGATTCGTATGCAGTCGGCCAGGTGGTTGAAGGATGAAGAGAAGAAGCATGTATCGCAGCAGATGGCACATGATTTGTTAGTAAATAAGTATGAGAGTTTGAAGAAGTCGTGAATGAGTTGGATGAGTTGAAAAAGAAGGAACTGAAGTCGAAGGAGGTAGCGGATGAGAATATTCGAATGAGGCGTAGTGTGACTGATTTGAAGAATAAGACGCGAGAGTTGGAAGAGAAGAATGATGACTGTGAGAAGAGGGCGAGTGCTGCGGAGAGAAGAATGAGATATGCAGAAGCGAAGTTTGAGGAGATGATGAAGGAGATGAGTGTGTTGAGAGCGAGGAATGTTGAGTTGGAGATGAATGTGGCTTGGCGGGGTGATGAGAGGCAGGCGTTTGAGAAGTTGGAGCGCATGAGGGATGAGTGGAATCGTGTGAATGAGGATAGGTTGTTTGAGTTTCACATCCCTATTCGGGATAATCATTTGGACGGTGAAGCACTCGTCAACCGTAGTCTCGACGAGTCCATAATTTGTTATAACGGCCATCCGACCAAGAAATGTCTGCATGCCACCCTGAGAATGCGCGGCCATTTACACAAATTCTCTGTTAGGAAGCGCGCGAGACTACCTAAGGATGGCTAACTTGGTAAGTGAAAAGTAAATAAGATAGTATATCCTATTCTAATACATATCATTTTCATTGCAGACCTTTGCCCGCCTTCACAACCCCATCACGACACTCCCGAGAACGAACCATCGGCTCTCTTAAGGGCCACCATGGGGCAAGACATGATAGAACCTCCACGCCGTATGCCCTGGGCAGTCTTCGGACTGGCGAATACTATCATTAAGTTGAATCTGCTATCAGTCAACTTGAACGTTGCGTCGCGTTAGAGGGGTATATAAACCACTACCTCTCATTTCATTTCATTTCAATCATGCAGACGCCGAACAGTCAAGTCAGCTCTCCTCGCGGACCGCAGTTAAGGCCGCGAAATTTATTTCAGGAATTTGTCAGACTAGAGGAGCAAGACAGAGTTTTAATAATCTTGCTCGGATTGGCAATCCGATGACAGCAACTGTTGTCAATCCAACGGAATGGCGCTACATTCCACTTTTCAGCCACCTTCTCTTTGGTAGCGTGGAAGTCGACACTGCTACCAAAGAGAGAGTCAAAGACTCTCTCAGGAGAATTGGTAGGCTGAAAGATGACGTTACTCCCGAGAACGAACCACCGGCTCTGTTAAGGTCCACCATGGGGCAAGATTTGATAGAACCTCCTCGCGGTTTGCCCTGGGCAGTCTTCAGACTGGCGAATACTATCATTAAGATGAATCTGCTATCAGTCAACTTGAACGTTATGCAGTCGATTGCTATCCCTGAAGCATTCTGATTCGCTGTTGAGAAATTCATTGTTGAAAACCCTATATAAGCCAGAAGATTGTAGCGCTTCTCATTCAATTTCAAGTCACGATGGAAGCAACATCTGCTAGCACCATTCCCGTCTTCATCGATGAAGACAACGCCATTCCCGACTTCATCATCCTCCACGAGTGGGATGAAGAGGATGAGAAGAAGGGGAAGATTAAGAAGATCATTTGGACGGATGAGGTATGGACTCCGAATACCACCCGCATCCGAAAGGGGTCAGATGCACCAGCACGACCTAGGCGGTATAGAATCTATGAGAACCTAACCGTCATACCCATTGACTATTCAAGCCAATAGTCAACTTAATTGACACCGAGAACGAACCGCCGGCTCTCTTAAGGGCCATCATGGGGCAAGACATGATAGAACCTCCACGCGGTTTGCCCTGGGCAGTCTTCGGACTGGCGAATACTATCATTAAGTTGAATCTGCTATCAGTCAACTTGAACGTTGCAAATGAAGTTCGGTGTAATACTTCCTTTCGACGGGCGTTCCTGTAAAGGGCGGTGGTGAAACCCGTAGCTATGTATACCGCAAGGGACATTCGGCAATGGTCAATCTTGTTTAACCTCCCTGCGTCATGTTTGCAAGTGATTGCCTCTGTCTCAACGTAGTATGTATTCGCGCCAGGGCGACATTTAGCCAACTGTCGAAGGTTGCCTAAAACTTTCCATTGCATACGTTATGAGAACCATGAGTTCTACCTGTCCCTATCAATGAGACGAATTGATGAATGAAATGGGAGGACACTCACGCGCCACACGCAACATAACACACTTCTCTCTTCCGTAGTCTAACAAGCTCTTTACACATGGATCGCAGTCGATTGCTATCCCTGTATCAGAAGTGTAAGCCATCTTAATTTTATTTGACACTATTTCATCTACCATCATCGCCCATATGAAATGTTTTAAGAGTTACAAGTTAGACTAAGCGTGCTACTATTTCCAAATGAAAAAGTATACATGGTTAAATCATCCACTTAAGCCCATCCGTAGTCTAACAAGCTCTTTACACATGGATCGCAGTCGATTGCTATCCCTGTATCAGAAGTGTAAGCCATCTTAATTTTATTTGACACTATTTCATCTACCATCATCGCCCATATGAAATGTTATAAGATTTACAAGTTAGACTAAGCGTGCTACTATTTCCAAATGAAAAAGTATACATGGTTAAATCATCCACTGAAGCCCCATTCAAGTAAGTCAGTATGAAAGCAAAGATAATACGAAATAAAAATTTATTATGGCATGTATTTCAAAAGGTCTTCATCGTCAATATAGTCCCAGAGTCTGGCTTCACATAGATAACAAAAACAGTTCACTTGCTTTAATCGTTCTTCCACTGCGAGCCTCACTTTGTCGATATACTCCCACTCCGCGTAGTTCGTGGCTGGGAGTTAGGGGTGTACAATTCCCATAATTGGTGGAGGAATTTCGTGCTGGTGATCTCCATCACATCGTCAGTATCGTACTGGAGATACTTCCACCTCACGCCTGTTAAGTCGGGACACTCCTTCTCACATACACTCTCTTCGCCGTCCGCTGGTAATGACAACTTTCTGTTATTGTCCAGTCGGTACACCTTCTCTACCTTCCCCTTCGTTGGAGCGTTTGGTGCAACGAGCGCCTTTGGTGTTGAGCATGGAGAAGAGAATTTTGTGTTTGGTGTTGTCGGAGGGCTTGTCATGTTGACTGTGAATAATAACTTTGAAATGTTTTCTAATTCTTAAGTATCAACAAGCAACCAATCAGAATAAACAGCCAATGAATGATGAATATGAAAGTATATATGTAAAGTGACATTCGTGTCATTTCACTCTGTCTTTGTGACATATAAGTGAAGTGTTCTCTGGCGAATTCTATATTTGAGGCGTACAAGTGAACTGCTCTCTCGTGAATTCCAAATTTGAGTGAAGTCTCTATCTTGTTGAAGTATCAACCTTAAACTTGATTTCGTTGAAATGGTAAGTTGAAAATTTATTCACTCATCTCCCTCAAACGTGTGGCTAATAGCATCTTCCTCAATTTCAGGCATCAACTTCATCACCAACGCCCTCCCTTCTCGAGGAAAGTTTAGAGTTGTTGAGTCAAAGTAGGTTGTAACAATACACTGAGACTTGAACAGAGATGATAGAATGATTTCTCTTTCATGTGATGTGAGTTCCAGCTCAGGACTCTCGCGACAAGGCAACGAGTGGGAATGTGCCGACTGCGGACATATGTTTACAAGGAAGCACAGTCTCCTTCGACACATCAAACAACGTGTGTGTCAACGAAAAGCGGCGTCAATCTCCGGAGGTGAAGTTGATTCTGACGATGATATCTCCTTTCTTTGCGATTTGTGCCCTCTTTCTTTTGATAGTCACTTTCAGCGATCTTCGCACAGACTTCAACACACGCATGCAAATGATCACTACACCAACGGTACCTCTACCATCTCCCTCATTAATGTTTCACATAATAATTTAGTACGCGACTACTGCATGGAGTCCAATACTCAAATAGTAGATTTTCCTGAGTGGCTCCTTCAAAATTCTAACATTATCGAAGCGCTCTTCAACAATTTAGACATTTTTAGAATGAAGGCGCTCATCTACCTTAAACTAAAATATATCAAGATAGATTTTCAAACGGGTCAAGTGACGGAGAGAATACAGTTTCATGTTCCTTCCTCTTCCGCAACCGAAGTTGTAGACTGCGAGTCTTGGCTAAATTTTCACATTCAATGTTTAAAATCAAATGTAGATAAATTCAATCAGCGCGACAGCGCTCTCATTTTTGATGGCGTGGACTCAGCCATGTTCAAAATTTCCCTGTTAGAAAGTCATGCAGCTCGAGGCACATTTAAACTGCCAAAAACGTTGTATAATAAGAAAGCTGTCATCAATGTCGATTGTAAATCGCAGTGTTTCAAATATGCCGTCCTATCCATTCTCCACTATAATGATATCAACGCGAATCGAAATCATACCTATAGCTAAAGACAGTGGGAGGATGAACTAGACTTTGAAGGTTGTGATAGTGACAACATGAAAATCAAAGATGCAGAAACGTTCGAAAAACATAATAAGATTAAAATTGTCGTTCACGTGTGGGAGAAGGGGTTGAAGGGTGCCCGCTACAATTCACGTTCAACTTGGTATGAACGTGTAGTCAACCTCTTATTAGTGAAACAAGATGATAGCGAGGAATGGCACTAATGTGGTATTCCCAAAATCTCTCGCTTGTACACTCACTTGGGGCACTCTAAAAGAGGTGAACATTTTGTATGCGACCGCTGCATCCGCTTCTTTTGGAGTAAAGATAAATTTGAAACTCACTATGAATGGTGCAAGCGAGGTAAATTACAAATGGAACGCATGCCCAAAGATAAAATATTTTCACATAGGGATAGTGGTGACGAATTAAATCCCCTGCGTGTCATTTACGCAGACATAGAATGCTACATTGATGATGTCATCCACAAGCCAGCAGCCATATCCTGCTATGAAGTATGGCATGACAACTTTAGGAATAGACAAAACAAAATGCATACTTGGCAAGGTGAAGATTGCATTTCAAAATTTCTAGAATTTCTCGATAAAGCTGCTAAATTTCAACAATCATATGATTCCCATTTGCAGCGTAAGTCACTACATATGTCAGATGAAGACAAACAAAAATTTGAAAGTTGCACATCGTGCCCTAAATGTCATAAAACGTTTGATGACGATAAAATTAAGGAAGTGCGTGATCATGATCACATCACTGGTAAATTCAGAAACGCACTCTGCTCCAAATGTAACTTTTCACTTAGGTTGAGACGTCGTGTACTACCCGTCATTTTTCATAACTTTAAGGGCTATGACAGTCATATGCTCATAAAAGGAGGGTTGAGCCAGATGAAATCGTGGCAGTTTAATGTAATAGCGCAAACGAGAGAAAAATTCATGGCAATGACAGCAAAAGTGCCAGTAGATAAAACTAAAGAAAATAAGACAGTCTTCTTCGAAATAAAATTTTTAGATTCATTCCAATTCATGTCAGCGTCACTAGCTTCTCTCGTTCGTAATCTCAAGTTTCTTCCCCATAGTCAAACTTTGAAGAAACACTATCCAAACTTAACGGATGAAATAATCACTCGCAAAGGAGTCTTTCCCTATGCGTATTTTAGCTCAATGTCTAAACTAAATGAAACAACCCTTCCTTCCATTGACAAATTCCAAAACGATTTGACGGGTCAAGATTGTCCAGTAGAAGATTATGAACATGCTGAAGAGGCATGGTTAAGATTTGATTGTAAAACGTTAGGCGATTATATGATCGCTTACTTAGAATTAGATGTCATTTTGCTGGCTGATGTCTTTCAGGAATTTCGACGAGTGGCATTAGAAGAAGACAAATTAGATCCTGTCCACTTTGTCAGTCTACCAGCCATGTCCTTTAAATCAGCCTTTAAAATGACTGGTGAGACCATTCATCTCTTACAAGACCCGGAGATGTATAATATATTTGAGCGCGGAATACGCGGTGGTCTCACATTTGTAAATAAACATCATATAAAATCTGAAACAGTAGGTGATGATCATATCCACCTAAAGTACTATGACCAAAATAATTTATATGGTAGTTCACTGTCTAAACCACTACCTCATTCCGAGTTTAGTTGGTTAAATCAGATGAGCTTGAGTATTACTCCAACCCTTCAAACATACTGAAGATTCCAGATGAAGGTGATTGGGGATATTATTTTGAAGTGGATTTGATTTATCCAAATAGCATTAAAAATAAAACTGCTGATTTCCCACTCACACCTGAATCTGGTGAAGTGACTGAAGATATGTTTTCACCATTCATGTCACAATTTCATGATAACTTAACAGAGTGTGGATAGCCATGGTACAAACCATGCCGCAAACTTTTACTCATCCAATATGACAAGAAAAATTATCTCGTACACTTCTGCATACTAAAATTCTATTTCGAAATGGGCATGCTTCTAAAGTCAGTTCACCGCATTATCAAATTTAGACAGAAAGCCTTCCTCCAACACTACATAGATAGTAACAGTCAAAAAACGTGCACTCGCCCAAAATAATTTTGAAAAGGATTTTTATAAATATAAGAATAACAGTCTTTTCGGAAAGACCATGGAGGATGTTAGAAAACGTATGAACTACAAACTAGTCGTTGATGAACAAAAATATCACAATTTGACCTCATCACCTCTTTTCATTGATAGAGACATCATCGATGAGGATCTTGTAGGTGTTAAAATGATAAAATCAGAAGTTGAGTTGTGCAAACCTATCTATATTGGGCAAGCCGTTTTAGATTATTCCAAGCTTGAAATGTATCAACTCTTCTACAAAATATTAAAACCATGCCCTCTCGTAAAATAGGTTCGCTTGCTGGGTGGTGATACAGATAGTTTCTTTTTAGGAATTACAACTCAAAAAGATTTAAATTTTAATGAAGTAGGCAAGTCATTAGAAAAATATTTCGACACATATAACTACAATCCAACTCATCCACTCTATTTCATACAGAATAAAGCCAAACTTGGTTGTTTTAAGGATGAAACAGCAGGAAAGGAAATAGATGAAATGATTCTGCTCCGTCCTAAAATGTATTCCATGAAATTAAAAGAATGTGCAGACAGTATTAAGCGTGCTAAAGGTATATCAAAATCCATTGTTCACAAAATGAAACATCGGTCCTATAAGAAGGCCTATAAAAATAAAACTATAACGTTTGTCAATATGACAATCTTAAAATCTCAAGTTCATACTGTGAAAACGCACACGTTCAAGAAACGAGCGCTTTCAGCATGGGAGGATAAGAGGTGTTGGATAGGACATAACACATCTCTTCCACATGGAAATCCTGACACAAACATACCTCCACCCAAAAGAATAAAACTCACGCTACCACATTCAGGAGACGTCTTAGCATAATCAACTTTAACTCAGTATTCTGATGTTGCTTTTTGTAGATATACATGGTTGTTTTATGTATCGCATGAGATCGTTTCTTCCTTGTGAATATATGCCTACAGTCAGCCCATTCCCACTTTTTCTGTGAAAAGACTTTTTCATACACATATTTTTATTTCAATAAAATTTTACAATGACTTCACTTTGTTTTCGGAAACACTAAAGTTACGAGGGATTTAGTATCTTTCACACGGATGCACTCTTGTAAACCATTGGTAATTTTGATAGCAATAGAGGGTATAGTTTGTTTGACGACGGGATGATAGAAAATAGATTCAAACATCTTCTCGACTATTCCATATGAAGCGTCTTTATCATGAATGAAATCACGTAAAATGTATTTTTTTTCACACCAACAGAAATAGGAAGAATCAAATCACTTTGAATGTAAAGGTGCTGTTCATGTTTATCAAGTGTCATTGGTGTTTCTATACCAATCGTATGCGCAGCAGTAAACACAGTTTGTAGCATTGAAAAACCAAAGAGTTTTTTCAAATTTTTACTCAATTGACATTGAATGTCATCACCAATTTTCAGAACAACGCATTGATTTTCAATTGAAAACGAAATGTGATGTGTCTTTACATCATATTTACTTTTCATCACATGCTTCAACTTCTGTTGTATATAAGGATTTACTACATGAATGAAGCTTTCAACTGTATGATATAGACGCGACATTATATTGATAGCAACTTTAGATTCTTGATAAGACTGGTAAATTTTCTTGATGCGATCACCATAGATGTCCACCCACCATTTATCATTAACTGAATCAGCTTTAGTGTGATATTCATGAGAAGCATACACCAGACCGCTTCCAATAATAGGGGTTGGATGTCTTACAAAATGACGCAAGGTTGGAGAGAAATAAACTGTAAGTTTGTTATTATATTTCTGAATAACCAACTTATTTTTGTCCGCCATAATTTTCTCTCCATACTTCTTACCCACAGTCTCATTCCATCGTTTTACTAACTCAATAAGTGATAAAGGTTGAACACCACGCTTTTTCAAAATGATGCGTTCTTCACATTCTACAACATCTTCATCAAATATTTTAAATTTATAATGAAATTTGTTGATTCGATTTGAATAAACTTTTTTAACATTTGCAGTAGCAATTGACGTTAGATGTAGTCCATGGCCAAAACCGAGATGTGGATAGAATTCATTATCCAACCTCAGTAAAAGAACCTTTAGTAAAAGAATGAAAGCGAAGGAACTGTCTCCCACTCCAATGATAGATAGTAAACTCATAAACTTTCTGATCCTTATTCTTCATGATGGAAGTATTACCACTGTTGAATGCCTTAATAATTTTCTCATTCCCAAATGGGCCATAATAATCTCATTTTATCTGAATCCATTCATAGTTCCACTTTCCATCTGACGTTAAATTGTATGGGAACTGGAATGCATTATTCGTCGTTATTCCATCATGGGTGCGAGGAGTCAATATCATTTCTTCCAAATCATTCACATTCTGAATATTGCTATCATAGCAAATACTAGAAACGCCAACCTGCCATTCACCTTCTAAATGTAGTGGACGATTTAATTCTAGTCGATAGTCTGATGGTTTATTTTTGGGAAATTTATTCATAGAAGCACTACTGGGCAAGTAGATTAGAAACGAGTCCTTATTTTCACTTTCCATATTATTCACATTGGAAAAATATATTAGCATACTTTTGCATTAACTCTTCATTCGGAAATGGAGTGTGATACTTGTCACAGCATCTTTATGAAAAGGAATCAACGCACCAGCATCGTCATAAATTGCAATATCAATTTGTGGGATGTAGTTTGATTTCAGCTTTGTATAATGCACTTTCTTGAAAGTATGCTCAGATAAAATACTGCAGCTTTTTGGCTGGTATGGTATCATTGCTGGCAGTGGAGCTTCAACATCTCCCACACGTACATCTTCACCGATATTGGAATATATCTGAAAATAGTTAATACGACGCGATAGCGACATGTCTGCGCTAGCTTTGGTTACAGTACCACTTTTGAAGATACAGTAGAATTTGCATATATCGGCGCCTCAAGGGGCAGACGAAAACCGCCGATACACGCGAACCGCCGATATATGCGAACTCCCTGAATTTTGAAGTTTTGTGAAATCTACACGAGCTCTGAGATCATGCCATGCATCATGCAATGTATATACGTGTATTGACTCATGAATTATTGCGTTGCTATACTTAAATACATGTACATATTGACTTATTGTCCAACATGTACAGTACATTTACTTGTAATTGTGACTATGTAATCAATAGATATCTAAAAATTGTGCCTTTCTGAACTGATGCTTGCAACGTAAGTATCACAAACTGGATATGTGTTTGTCAAAAACTGAGTATGCTTTTTGAATCAAGTAGATTGAAGCTCAAGATTGTATCATTGCTAGCAATGGAGCTTCAACATCTCCCACACGTACATCTTCACCAATATTGGAATATATCTGAAAATAGTTAATACGACGCGATAGTGACATGTCTGCGCTAGCTTTGGTTACAGTCCCACTTTTAAAGATATTTTGATCAAAACCCAAAATGTCCATCAGAGTTTTATCCATAATTAGTTCAATACCTTTTCCACTTACAGTGAGAGACAAAGCACCTTCTTTTTCAGAAAATGAAATATGTTGCTCATTAATCACTTCATTTAAATAATCTACAACCAATTTAACTGAAGTAATAATGCAAGGCATCAACACTCTTGTTTCATGTAAGATACCACCTAAAGGCTCTACACACTTTCTGTATAAAGATACGGTCCATTCTGTATCAAATTGATTTGACCTTTCACATGGTAAATGTTGCATATCAAATTTTCCATGAACAGCTGCAGAACGATGTCGTAAGAACTGATGAAAATCTTTTGAACAAACTAATACTAGATCATCATCATTTAATTTACTTATTGCAATATGATTAGATGATTTGATATAAGTCAATGTTGCCACTTGTTTACCATCAACTCGAAGGAGATAATTAAATTTCTTCAATAATGTTTCAGGAGTCATGTTTGTCTTTCTTGGCTTAATCACAATCTTCTTCACCAACGTCTTCTCATTTTTTGGAATAAGATCTACATAATAAGCTTCCTCTCGATATATTAACTGTTTATGACCACTTATGTGGTAATTAACGTTATAATTATCATAGCTTGTTAAGACGCTAGCGAGGTAACCTAAATCATTTCTTAAACTTGGACTTAAACCAGCAATCCAATCTTTCTCAACTACATGATGTACATAATTATGATCATCATTGTGCGGAGTAAATTGGACAATATGTTTACACTTTTTATTCAAGAAATCATATATAAACTTTTTACATGATAAGAGATCTTTCTTTGGCCACTGTGGAATGTATACTCGGCAGCCCTTTTCACATTGGTAAGCAGCTGTACGTCTCATATTAATAGTCATCACCTCATGATCAAAAGTATAGACACAGTTGCTATGAACAAGTTGAGTGACACCCACTTCCCACTTTCCATTTAGCTGTTGTGCATGATCAATTGGAGTAGAAAAGAGTGCGGCTCGATTACTAGCAAATCTCTTTGCGGCCGCATTGCTAAGCAAAATATGATAAAACGACATTTTGATATTGCTGATCTGCGGCTTTGCATAACATCATGAAGACTTGGATGTTGGACTCTCTACAATATATCAGAGTTGATCGTAATGGAAACGTACATTTCAAAAATTCTCATGGTCATACATCAAGAGGTATTACATTAACATGGCGACAATTTGTCAACCTCAATGATATCATGAGGGATTTGGAATATTTTGAAACATTAAGATTCATCTCCTTGGGTGATCAAGTTTGGCTTCAACATTACAGAAATGAAATTCAAATCTGCCATTCTCATTCCGCAAACTGTTTCTCATTTCGCAAATACAATTGGGAGAAGTATAGAAGATACATACATCGCTCCATCATGACATTTATTCGTCGTGAGTTCATCGCCCTACTATGCAAATCTTAATCAGACATGACTACCACGCACCATTAGTTGGAAATTAGATTCCCTACAACGTATTGAAACTGATCATGATCGAAACGTCTATTTCAAAGATTCAACTGGAAATGTGAGAAGAGAGTTTGCTTTATCTTATCGTCATTTTCAATCTCTACATCATATCATGAAGGATTTGAAATACTTCTATATGAAAAGACATTCACGTATTTGAAATCGCATCTGTTTGCGCGTCAACAAACGGCGAATTCAACTCTATCATTCCCAACTCCATACTAACTTCACATTTCATCAAGGTAGTTGGGAAAAGTATAAAAGGAAGGTACATCGCTCAATTTACTCATTTTTTCATCATGAAGCGCCATCGCTACACCATCGTTAACATTCTCCGTCGCTTCAGACTCTACACCAAAATCGATCTCACAACATTACACCAACAGCTTCCAAACAGCAAGTATTACCCGGGTCGTCCTCAAATGTTAGTGGTGAAGATGAACAATTCACGGAATCTTCAACTCTTCCCAAATGGGACTGTACAGATTCTCGGCGCCCTTTCTCATTCATCGGCGCAGTCAATGCGCTTAGAGCTACAGAGACTACTACGTCGGATATGGAAGAGGGAGAGGTGTGTGATGTCGAATCTGACTGTGGACAATATGGTGATCTCTACTCAATTGAGTGAAAGTGTATCATTTTTGAAGATTCGTATCAGCAGTTACAATTTGTGTTGTGAACCCGAACTTTTTCCTGCAGCTCTCATTAGTTGTTGGTTACCTGTGCATGTTGCAATCTTTTATAATAGTAAAGTGATCATTACTGGACTAAAATCTCATGTACAAGCAAATGTGATCCTAGACTATCTCATCGAGTATGTACGTACCCAGCGGATTGTAAAATAAAAAGCAATCTTTCCAACATGATGTTTTTATTTCAAATCATGATAGAACTTACAAATCATTTTTTCATTAGAGGATGGATTACATGAAAAGTTTTGAATAACAGATACAAATCGAGATACATGTAAACGTTTTAAGATGAAGTACAGTACAAAAGCACCACACGTTGATGAAAGTGGATGTTGTAGTATGCGTTCATTTCGCTGATATTGACGCGTATGTTTTCTCAACCACTGCTGTGTTGGTATATTTGGAGGTTGAGCAAGAGAGTCAAATAGTTCACCACGTCGGTCTTCTCCAATAAAGATCACTTTCCAATGCTCACCGCCTAAATTCTGCGAATGAGTGTTTAGCACAATAAAGATGGGATAGTGATCTACTACAGGTGGTAAGGTATCGAGCGAATAGACATTATCGAAAGCTTTCAACGTCGCTTCGTCTGCATTACGCTGTACTTTAGTTTTAATATCGTCAGCAGTCAACCAACTCATTAACGATTATGCTGAAGAATCACGTCACGATACTTTGTAATTTCAATATTTGAATCGAAGACTGCATAAATTAATACATTGATCGTCTCAGGTAGTGTTCTTTTGAACGTCAAATCCAAACGAATATTATGAGGCACGTTCGCTTGACGATAGGGTGCACTGATATCGCTGTCAGCAGTCAAATCAAATGCATAAATAGTATATCCACTCTTAAACTCTTTCATAGTGAGTCCGTTGGTGTCATCCGTATTGTAAAAGCCAAAGACATCCATAAAATCAACATAACTGCGCATAAATTGATCCGAAGCAAAATCTGGTTTGTAGGGTGGACCAGGATGACTCACACCATTTACACGTAAAGCAATTTCACTTAACTGATTGTGTTTAAAATTGAAAGGATTCTTCTTTATATTACCATTAAATGCATCATTTTCAACCATTGCCACCATGAGGAGCTTCGGTGCTTTCGATGGAAAGAGGCCATCTTTCATGAAACTCTTTTGATCTTTCGGAATTGTAAAGGTGAGAAGCTTTGTATGCTGAACGGGGTAAATGGCATTTTGGCGGTTAAGACCTTCAGCATGTCCTCTAATGACACTTGGATTCGGTACTACTCGACGAATGTAAAGTGTAATATCTTCCACATGAATTCTAAAATTGTCAACTTTACCAAATGCATTCAGCGCAAATTCAGGCTTATTCAATGTCAGCTTGAGTCACATGCTGGTATTACAGAGTAAAAACTTTGACTGTCTAAAGAAGTCGAAATTCAGCGGACCATATAGCTGACATACTTTACTATCTTTAATCATAGCAGATCGCTTTACAAAGCCACTGTTTGTTTCAACATCAAATTTTCCTGCTTCATCTCTGTACCATCCCATGGCTTCCATATGACTTTTTTGTGCTGCTGGATGAAACTGTGATACATGATTGAAATATGATTTATAGGGATAATCGCTTTGACCACCTTCCACCTGCTGCTCTCCAATCGTTAGAGAAACATCGCGAAGTAATGTAGTCAATGGTAAATTGTTCAGTCCAACTTTATGTGCATCGTCAATAGCAGTTCCATCTGCTTGCTGAATTCTAAACCTCAAATCAAGCATCGCATAACTCAAATCTATGTAGTCATCACTACCACCAGGAATAACAAATTCATTGGGGCCAGCATTCTCAGCTGTTCGAGGATGATAATCTACAATACTTGAACTAAGAATATCTGTCTGTATGGCTTGTTGATCAAGCAAACAAAACCCGGAAGTTTTACACTCCATGATTAGAAGTTATGGCAGCGTCGTCGTTCAGCGCCTGATGAATGATTAGAGCCTCTGCGACGTTTGCGTGAATGCCTTTTGACTGAAGATCGCACCTTACCAGCTCCGCGAAGTTTCCTTCTTCCTTTATTCATTCGTTTAGGTGATTTCTTTCCTTGAGTAACACCAGCAAAGGTCTGCTTCAATGTTTTTAAACCGCGTTCCTTCCCACGATTCAACAAACTGCTCTTAAAACTTCTACCTCTGGAAAGATCACTAGCAACATCACCAGCGCAGCCAACGACATTACTTAAAACATTTCGTTTTAAAGATCTACCGACATTGGATATGAGAGGTGCTACAACAGATTTCAGTGCACCAAGTATGCTACCTCCACGTTGGCGGCGAGCGCCGATGTAAATTTGTCCTCCACCACTTACATAGGAGGGTCGTGAATAAAATGAGGCAGTTGGATTCATAGCTCAAACCCTAAACATTGTTAGTTACAACTTTGCATGAATGACTGTCGATCACTTAGATGAAAGTTGTCGGCACGACGCATCCAAGAGTTCATACTTGAAGGATAACCAGTCCATTTAACAAGACACCATTCTTCACCTTGCCGTTTTTTACATCGAATGATTTTCTCTACCAAATATGTTTCACTTTCAGTGACTACCTCAATCTCATCGCGGCAAAAGCTACCCTCAATTTCTTCATTATCGTAATCTTTCAACTTGTAGGTGGTGAGAGAGTCTTTTTGATCAATCCTTGATACTGTAAATACCTCCTCTGTCCTATTCGGAAGGTACCCTTTAGCAAAAACACTCTTCACTTTTGAGATACGAACTTTATCACCAATTTTCACATCACTTTTCACATGAGTGCGTTTACGTTGGAATGATTCGCGCACTTTATCTACACTGTCAGCATTTACATCTACTGGTCTGAGTCCAATAGAACGATGGATAGAGTGATTGTAGGCATGGAGTGTATCTTGTAGAACCTTTGTCCAATTTTGTGTCAAGTTGGCAGTAAAATGTCGCCACAAGCGATTTTTTAATGTGCGATTAAAGCGTTCAACGAGTGCAGCTTTATAAGCACTCTTTACACTAAACAACTCAATGTCATGCCTCTCAAATAATCTTCTCACATGCTGATTTTCAAACTCTTTTCCTTGATCACTCTGAATTCTTTTTGGAATGCGACCTTCTCGAAAAATTGTTTGGAATGCTTTTGCTACTCCTTTCCCTTCTTTAGGTTTTAAAGGTTGAGCCCACGCATAACGCGAGAAAATATCAATGACGGTTAAAATAAAATTATTGCCCGAGTTATGTTTTGAAATGGAGGCAACATCACACAAATCTCCTTGCCACTGTTCATCGATGTCATGAACAATATAATGGCGGGTGCGGTACTTCTTTTTCGCTTGTTTGTGGAGTGTATAGGTAGCCTGACCCTTTAACCATCGTTTCACTTGTGATTGTGGAAGACCACTCGCTTTTGATAATTTCTTGATAGATGCAAATCCTGCCGGATGTTTTACATCATAATAGATTGACTTCAAACGTTCAGCCGATGACGACTGACTCTTTTTCCTCCTTCTCATCTTTTAGTTTTCTTGCCTTTCTACATTTACAACAACTGCAGCATTTAGCTTTAGCGGTTTTGCGATCGTGTTCACATTGCTTAGGGGTTTCATTGTGAGAGCTGGCGCAGCAAGTGCAAGTGACAACGACATTCACCTCTGGCGGCTCATTACATGGCAAGCAACACATCTGCTTCATATTAATAGTCTGAGAACATGTATTTCCTGGGAGGAGCTGTTTTACGTTTCCCTTTTACTAGTTTTAGTGGTGATGTAGATCTACATCGAGTTCTTCCTCTTGTTTGCTTAGTGAGTGTGGGAGGGGATGTAGCAGGTGACGTCTTAAACCAATTTGTTGGCATTTTCATCGTCTGAAGCATTGGATCAGTAGCCACTGTTGAATCAAGTTCTTTCAATGTCTCATTATTCAAAGCAAATTTTGGCACATTATGCTTTTTCAATAGTTTAAGAAAGTATGACCAACCAGGTGGAACATAGCCCTGACGGCGCTTTCTACGTGTCGCATACTGAATCAAGTCTTCATAACGCGAAGCATCAATCACTTTATTTTCATCTGTAATGATTTCACCTCTATCATTTACATTGAGATGGGGTTCAATACTGTTGAAAAGAGATATGGCATGTGCGCGAGATGCTAAAGGTGTAGCAGTCGATACAGAGTCACGCATCTTATTCTTCAAGTTTTTCAATTGCTCAACAGTTTCCGATTGTAATAATACAGCACGATGTGGATCTTTGATGTGAACATTTTGCTGATAATCTATTTCTTTCCTATACATTTGATTTGCAAGAGGTTGCTTTACTTTCTGCATGGCAGTCAATTGTACATATTCATCCTGAGGAATAACAATCATGCGAGAATAAGAACTCATAGTTTGTAGATAATCATGGGAGTTTTCAAAATATCATTTCGAAATCTAAATTCTTCCGGACACTCTTGCGTAAAGTCAATGAATAAGTAACCGTATGGTTTTTCAGTAGCTGCTTGAAAAATTTCAATTAAGGCTTTTGATCCTCTGGGTGCAACTTGTCGCGCTAAAATTTCAAATTGACTTTTATCTCGCGGATTCTTGAAAATAGCATAATAGTGTGTATTCAGGTTTCGTGTACGAGCTTCTTTTCCATCAGGAAACAAATTTTGTGTGATATAGATGATAAAGCACCTTTTATGATGTGCTGCGCGAGTGAACATATCTGTAACATCTTTTGAATTCTTACTTTCTTTTAATAAATCATCCAATACAACAACATCATTAGACTGAAGTTTATCCACTGGAATAATTCCTTCATGTCGAATAAAGTTGCGACTTTGCAATTCCTGAAATAGCGACGGTTGATAAATACCATAACACCAAATCACTCGATTGATAGGTTCCTTAAACAACTCCCTTCTTTTATCCAATAAATTCAGCGTGAAACCAGTTTTGCCTGCATGAGATGGACCTGATACAGTCAGAACTTTATCACATTGAAGTCTGAAATCCATTTTATTACTTTGAGATTCAAAATTTGCATAATTAACGCTTAGAGCCAAAGATATTACCCAATAGGTTACCCACGACAGGAGCTAACATTGGAAGTATTGCTGAAAGGAAACCGCCCTTTTGTGTTAGAGTTTTCCTCTTTCTTTGAAGGGTGACTTTAGGATTGGAGATGAAACGCAATTTTGTGGCATATCGCTTAAGTAACTTTCGTTGTTTTGGCGCTAATTTCTTCGACCTCAACTTCCTCACATGAGAAGTAATTTCACGAATGAATTTATCGTTAGCATGTCGTATAGCATTGTATCGCTGATTTGCTTTCATTCGTCGGAGAGCTTGGATGGCTGAAGAATACTTTGAAGACTTTTGACTTTTACGTTTCGCCATTTTCCGTGTTAGTCTTTGCTAAAACCTATCTTTACCACATTTGCATAGGTACTAACTATTGCGGCATAAGTGACACTCGAAATGAGCAATATCACAATGGTTACATTTGCAAAGTTGAATGCAATTACGTATGAAACAGAGTTGACAAAAAGCGTGCTTACATCTCTTGAAGATGCGCTTTTCATTTCCATCCTTTCGCTTACATACATCACAACACATAGTTCCACCGTTACTGATGTCTATAGCAAGTCTTTTTGAAGATATGAATTTGCTAGCCTTTTCTAAATAATAGACGCATGTACAGAAGGAATATACTTCGAGAGTGAGCAGACATAGCTCGAAAACCAGTTGTGCTACAATCAAGTACCACTGCATTTTCAATTTTTCTTTATGGAAAGTTGAATGTGAATATCTGAAATCGCTTCAATCACTAGACTGCTGCCATGATGGTTAAATGCGTTAAGACGTTCAGCAATTTTTATCATATGTCTTTTAAAAAATTCTTCGGGGTGATCTACCACTTCCATTGAATAAGAAGCAAAATGGAAAGAGCGACTTTCCACCTCTTCCTTTCCAAAATGACTAAACTTAATTTTCGCAACTAATCGCGCCATGATAATGCTATCAGAGAATGTATTCATTAACTCTAGAAATAGAGTGCTAGCATCATCGATCACTGCTTCGATGTCGGTCTCATCTTTATGAAAATTTATCACATAATCTTGAACAGCTCCTTTTAAACTTTGCCTATGAAAATGTAATGTTCCGCAGTCGTTTGAGAGAGACATGATCGCCCTTTATCTAAACCATCCATTGCATGAAAACAACTCTTCTCATAGTAACATTTATTGAATAACGGTAACAAGCATGGATTATAAATCAATGGTTTGAAACAGATAAAATAGATACAGCTGGTAACTATCATACAGCGAGCAATGATAACCATACAGGACTTTGGCAGTGTTGAGGTAAGGAGGAAAGAAGCATTGGTTATGAACGTAGCTACTACAACGAACAGACAAAATAGGAACAGACAAATCCTTGAAACGTTTCGTGACTTCATGGTAGTGTTGATTCACTCTACTATCCCAAGGCGGGAGCAAAATATCATCAATGATTAGATTGGGAAATACTTTCCTCTCCTTACCAGGATTATTACAAAAGATGCGTATAACATTGAAAGCAGCTAACCATCGTTTAAAGTCAATAAAAAGAGCACTCTCACAAGAAAAGCCATAGTCTTGCAAATATTTCAGATTAAGTCCATGAATGTGTTTTCTCGCCCATTGATCAACATTGGGATCGCAGTTGGCATGTTGATGATAGACACTAACAATCTGATATGTCCAATTGTTCATAGCAATAGCACTGAGCTCCTGCACAGGTTCACCCTCACAATCCATAAAAATGATGATAGAAGCCTAAAACGGAAATTTACACATCTAAGGAAACGTTCTATAACATATCACAAAATGAAGAATTACATCGATGCTTTTCACGACAAAATACACAAATGATATGATGGCAACGAAGAAGTAAAATGTATCTAATGAGACCACGTCTACGACACTCAAAGCACATAAGCGAATTGTCATAAGGTAGAGTTAGGAAAGGACTAGTAATTCTCCTTCTTTGATTTGCGTTTTGAGGCAGCATTCTTCTCCGACTTGCGCTTCGTACCACTGCTGTTAAGGATTTGATCAATTATGTCGTCCACGTTGGGTGGTTTTGGAATATATAGGATGGATTCCATATGCATGGAGAGCGAGGCTATTTTATTATCCTTATGCTGACCATAATATAGCCCATTCACTTTGAAAAGGATATCCCAAGTACCTTCTCCGAGCTCGTCGCATGTGATGGGTGTTGAATGATCTCCCTCCTTCTTATAGTAAGTGCACCAATGTGATACCTGTAGGCAAATTTGATTACCATCCCAAATCTTTCTATAGGGAGTATCCTTGTCATCTCTCGCCTTCCACTCTTGAGCAAAGGGAGTAGGAATGTCCATATTTAATGTCACGTACTCCTCAATAATATCAAGTTGGTGGCGAATGTACGGACTCACGGGGATCAGTATGTAGTCCCCATACTGATTGTACATTATCTTGACATCCGTGGAAGGGAGCATTCCCGTTTGGAGTACTACGCTATGATCGTCATAACGCAAGACTTGTTTAAATTTACGCTGTAGCGGTGTAGGATTATGTACCTTGGTTGTTTCTTCCACTGGCCTCAGTTGTAGATGATCTGATCGTAGCGAACCTTGTAACGTTTGACCGCCATTTTGTCCTACTAGTGCAGCAGATGGAGTAGATGCCTGAAAATGAAAAAGATTGTATTAAGTTTACGTTCAAGGGAGGAGAGGGAGGAAAGTAGCGACTTACCATTTTAGTTGGATAATAGAATAGGGAACTAGAGAGAGAAAATGTGCGTCCGACACTCGTGTGATTCAACGATGGAATGATTCTCACTGTGGAAGGCTCGCTATTTATATAGAAATGCTTGATTCTCATTGGATGATGATCCTCATTAGACAATAACATCAAGCTGATTCCAAATCTGGCCTCCGTTTACCAATCCGAGCCTTCATTCGCCCGCTGGAGCTGTTTCTTGGGAAATTCTAACTCTGTCGTTTTTTGTCAATCTCCCAAAATCTTAAATGGCGTCTCACATCTAAACGAAGACAGATATGAACAAGCCGTTTCTTTCACTCAATTTGTCTCACTCTTAGCTTTCAAACGAGCTATTGCACGACTTTCTACGATCTCTAGAAATAAAGTTAGAAGATTGCTGTCGGGGGGGGGGGGGGTCGGTGAAATTTGATGAAAAATGTTTTGGTGAAGGTCCCAGGTCGAAATGACACACTTTGGAAAATTTTCAAAATTTTACCCATACAAAGCCACTCTGACACTTAGGATTTTTTCAGGTGAGCTCCGACCTAAAATCTTGTAACAGCTAACTTTTGAACGGCTGGTCCGATTGACTCGCGACAAAAATGTCGCGACAAAACTCGCTAACTAGATAGCACCATTACTTGCACCAATTTTTCGAATTAAAAATTTGAATTTTGAAGGTGAAGGAGTTCGAATTTTGGAAAATTTTTTGTCTGTACAAACTCTGCGTCATCAATAGTACCTAAACATGTACAAGTACCTTCTGTACAAACTCTATTCAAAAAGTTGGTGTTGAAGTTGGAGCTAACTTCAACGACATGGAATTTATCGGGTATCCAGAAACCGATTTCACCTCTTTTCACATGCAATTTTAAGAATGATCAAAATCGATCAATTCTTTTCATGCAGAACAGTATTATTCAATTTTACCTCTTCACTTTGACATTTAATTGAAGTCATCAATCACATCATCATGAGCCTATTTTATGAAAACTAATTTCATAAGGTACAACTTCACACTCTCATCATACAAACTACCGACCTGTGGTTGTGACTAGCTGTGCATGCAGAAGTATGGAGCGCTTGATAGCAAAAGAGTTATTTCCTTTTTTGACAAAAAATAATTTTTCCATGCCTCAGAACATTTTTGTCATCTAAAAACAAAAGCAAAAAGTCATAGACAGAAAAAAGGAAAAAATAGAGTTGAAAGGTTATTTTACGGATTTGTGGTACCGTAACGTAGATGACATACTGGTACAGTGGATTCGTCCTGACAATGAATAGGAAAGATTTCCTTCTTTATCTCAACTCATTTCGTTCGACAATACAATTCACCATGGAGCTCGAATCGACTCGGTTAATCCTTCTACAGAGAATTAACAACAGCATCACGTTCAACGTACATATATAGAAAGCCAACCCATACTAGCCTTTATTTGATTCGGTCTTCTTGTCACCATCCCAGTGTATTTAAAGGACTTGTCAAGACACTGTGTCATCGAGCCCAAGTGAATGGTTCTGCCGATTGTCTCGACGATGAGCTCCGATCGCATCAACGCATCTTCCAGATGAATGGTTTCGGCCCCAGGGAAAGTGTACGTGTCTTCGATCCTCTTCTAAATGACGCTGCTGAAATCATGGATGAGGATAACGTGAGATGTGTGATCCCCTACGTTCTCCGTCTGGTGGAGTCAATTTCGAAGACACTGATTCATCCAGACACACTACAAGCCCATGCATGTGCTGAAGTTCTTATTAATCAAGAAGAGACCCGCAAAACCCCAGCCTCTCGGCGTTGTTTATCATCTCAAGAACAAAGATCTCAATCGTCAGTGGTCATACGTCGGCCAAAGCTCGAGAACTTTACCGGAACGTCTCAAAGAACGTAAAAGGAATGTCAGGAACTTCTCCACGTCCTCGGAAGTTGCCAACCATGCTCCAGATAGTGGCCACGACATTGATTGGGACAACTGTGGTATGGTTGACAGCGATCCCATATACCGAAGACGTGTTATTTAATAATCGTTGTGGTCCAGGAATTTCAACAGTGTCAACAAGGTGGAGTGCAACACTGGATCTGTGTGGAATGATGTACTGTGATCGTCGACTTTCAACTCTCTTTTTCCTTTTATCTGTCTTAGACTTTCTACTTTTCTACGTATAGCAGCATCTGTCTAAATGCGTTATTTATATTAGCACTGTATTTACACATCATCCGTGTTTATGATGTCATCACTCTGAGCGTCTGTCATTAACTCTGCAATCATTTCATTATTCGCGTGATGATGTGTACCGGGGGTGCATCGCGTTTTGCACTCTTTTAAAGAAAGCATCAACCAAAGAACTTGGTTTTCCCTGGCCCCAACCTATTCCTTAGTATTTCTCTGGAAATATCTTTTCTTGACTAGAAAACTGTTTAACGCGTAGGACACAATTTGCCCGCATTAACGGCTCCTGTTCCTCATCATGTGATGTTACGAGTGGTATTGCTCAAGGCTCACTTCTTGTCCCATACTCTTTTTGGTGTTTTGCAACAGCGTTATTTCCTGTATCTAGGATTGTTTTTTCCACGCTAATGATATTAAATTGGCCTACAGTTTCGCTCCCGGACCAAATGCTTCTTCACAAGGGTCATCATTTGGCCTTCAAAGCAATCGCGATAACGTGCTGAATTGGTCAAATATATGTGGTTTCCGGTTCAATGAAGCCACATATAAAATTGTAAGTTTCGGATATTCGAATCAAAATCGTGATTACATAACTAATTGTGTCACATTCAACAATAATGATTGTAACAGAGATATGTTTATTTTTCCTCACCATTAAGCTTTGGCTCTCATATAAACAATGTGGCTTTAAGGGCCAATAGAATTTTTGAAGACATTTTACATTGTTTCTCGTGATATCAATCTCATATTACATATTTACAAATCTTATGTTAGATTTACCATGGAATTTAGTTATGTTTCTAGGTCTCCATACCGAAAGCATCTAATGGACCAAATAGAAAAGGTTCAAAAACCTTTTACTCTCTGCTTCCCTAATCTGAGTCACTTGTCCTACAAAGATTGTTAAAACTTGTTGAGCTTATCGGCAAGGCGATTACGCCATTGACTTAAAACTTGATCAATGGCATGACCAATCCAATTCCGACGAATTTCTCTGAATTTTCCACTTATTTCCGTGCCCGACGTAGCATCCAGAGAAGAATCCTACCTCGTGCTAATTGTGACTATCATCGACCCTTTTTCACGACGGATATAATTTTCCTTGGAGTCAACTGACAGATGCTGAAGTTTTGGCTTTCAACATCCATGCTTTCAAGAGGAGGATAAATCAATCTGATCATCAGGATGAATCATCTTGAGTCTTGCTTATGACTTTGTTGATTTTGTTGATTTTGTTGACCTCATGGGCTTCTTATTTGCCACTGCTATTTAATCATTCTTATTTGTACTCAATTTTTAGGCAAATAAAAAATCATTATTATTAATAATGTGCATCTTGCAAATACAATTTACAGTGAAACTGCTGCAAACGTAAATTGGAAATCGGTTAAAAGTCATGTTCAGAGAGACTCAATGGTGATGACAATCAATGTCATAGAAATTACAACAATGAAATCTCTGCAACGCATCCTCAGTTTCTTTCAATAAACGATAGTAACACAACAATCGCATGTGCTGTGTCCATAATTGCACCTTCGAAACCCGTCAACGACTTCGTGAGTAAATTAGACTAATTTCCGTGTGTAATTATCCACATTCTCGTATCGGGCTTTTATGTCACAAATATAGGTCTCCTTTGCAAACGTGCCCGTGCAGTATACCGTATTCAAGTTGTAGCCTGTGATAGATTTGCGATTTTAAAATTTTACATTTGCAACAGGACTCCCTGATCATGAAATCGACATTATCAATTAACATGCTATAATCATGTATAAAAGCGAATTTACTAAACACGACTTTTGCAATTTATAGTTTACAGTTCACTCACAAAATAGGTTCCAGATGTTACGGATATCCAACTTCAAAATCTCCATCTTTCAGATCTCAAATATGCTCTTCTGAATTGCAATTTTAAATTGACATGTTGAAAATTTTAGGATTCCTCTTTTTAAAGGTTTATGGTGAAGCTTGTTTGTTGAATGCGATTTAACGAGGGGTTGTTCACACCCCCAACAGCAATTCGTAGATGTACAGTTATGCACGACAACTAGAGCAGGTAAGCAGGGGTCTAACATAGCTGGAAAGTGCAAAGGTTGCCAATACAGGTAGTTGGTTAAAGCATGTGTTCATAAGAATGGAACCGGAAATCAGCTCTTGGGTTAGCCCAAACTAAAAACTATGTGGACGTTGTCGCTGTCCGACAACCACTTTACTTATGACGCAATTGATATGTGCAGTGCATGTTTGGAGCAATATTCAGAACGAACAAAACACTGCAGAACAATGCAAAGTCATGAGATGGCCTACACATCATCAAAAAATGAGATAGCCTAACCATTATCAAAAACCAGTTAAGCAATCATTCTCCGCAACTTAAAGGACTCGCTTTCCGTTTGCCGTATGGGATAGTAATCTTCATAGCTGTCTTCATCGAAGAATGAATTTTATTAAACTGATAGTAAAATAAACGGATCTTTTCCGTTATACCCCTCCAAATATTAAGCCCCCTCCACTGTCATTCCTCTCAAACTTTATCAACAACTCAGTCCAATAGAAAATATAAATGCGCAAATACTGCCTATCCTTCTTCCGAATGTCACTGCAATAAAAAATGACTCATGCCTCATATAATACAAATGACTCATATAATGACGTCTTCGCACGATCTTAACGCAAGGTTAACATTGTATCGGTCAGTGTAGTAGGATATGGCAACTAACCCATCGCAGCATGATTGACAGTTACTTATGCGAGTTTATGTGGCGTCGACGAATATTAGCCAGTAATGAAAACTGTTTTCAGCATATTTTGGGAGACATCATCTCCTTCTGTCCTCCTTCATAGAGGTAAGGTATATAAAAGATAATTTGGATTAAAGTTTCTTGTTTTTTGAGTGGAGGGGGCTTAATATTTTGATTTCAAGGAAATGCATTAGTGGAGGGGGTATAACGGAAAAGATCCAAATAAACTGCGTTGTAGGCGCTCCGTTCTTTTCTCAGGCACCCAAATCAGCAACCTTCCCAATCCCAATTAAGTTGAGCCCTGGTCTAAGCGTTTCACTGAGCTGAGGCAACACGCTTTTCAAATTATATATTTTGTCTAGAAACAGTTTACTTCAGAGTTACTGTACTTAAAATGATAGCGTAGCACATTTACCTCATTGCTGCGCAGTATAGTACAGGCAGCTAAACACATCGACTCATTTTTAAGCAAAAGTGGACAAAACGAACATTAAGCACTCTTAAGATCATCTTCGTTGAAAAATGAACTCTGTGTTTCACGCATGTTGTTGGGGCATTGAATTTTGCGTTCACCCGAGCATTTGATCCTCCCGAATATGACAACAGTGAAAAAGCAAGCATTCCAATTCAGCGATTTCATGTAAAACCGAGTACAGTTAATTTTACAAACATGAAGGATGATCATTTCGTCTCGTGAGACACAGTGGTGGGTGGTTCGGATTGAATTTCCTACTTTTCGATAATCTGACCACTCACACAATTTGAATAATCGAGAGACAATGATAGCAAAGATTACAAACTTGATTACAAAAAAAGGAAGGTAACGATAAACTCGCAAAGTATAATGTCGGATGAAAGGAAATCTGCAGAATTAATAACAAAATGCGGATGACCTGAGAACACCTATTGTCGGAAAGAACGAGTTGCGGCGCATAGTAGATCGAGAGTGTGGGACAGAAATTCGACCACTGGGTAAAAGCACGGAATAATGAGTCTCATTGTAGTCTCGTCATTTTCAATCTGCTCGAATAGTTTTCATGCGGAAGAATTCAGTCTTGTTTCCAAATCAGGCACTCCTCCACAACCTTTGATCTTCAAACAACGCCTCTGAACACCTGCAGTCTGTTAGAGTCACCCTTTGATAAGCGTATGAAAGCAGGGCATGAATACTCTATAAAAGAGCGGATCAAAACATTATAAATTAAGATAAACTGCTCAGGAGTAGCAAAAGCTCTGATTCGACGCAAAATATTCAATCGTTGCGCGCACTTTCTCTCAAGGAAGTCTATCTGAGCCTTCCAGCCAAGAGAATCACTCAAGACAACGCCAAGTAACCGTACATTATCTTGCAAATCAACCTGAGAAATATAAGATTGAACATCAAAATTAATTGTCTTTAAAATAATCACGATAGTGAATATGACCGCTAGTTTTGGAATGAGTCAATGATAAATTGAAAGCATCCGCCCACTCAGAAATGTTCTTGATCTCATTAATGACATAATCGATGTCATCTTGAGGTGAATTCTTTCTAGTGTCAGCCCCAATACGAATGTCATCTACATACTTTATTAAGTAGGCTGATTATGTGAGAGGTTTCAGAGATTGGATTGACTTGGACTGAACGTTGATTTGGACTGACTTCTTCCAACCAAACAGATAGGGTTTACAATCCCGGGATCCCGGGATCTCGACCCTATTTCCAAGATTAAAAATCCCGGGATTACGTCTTCGAGATCTCGAGATATTTCGAGATTGGCCCTGAGTTCCTTCTAAGTGACATAGTTAAGAGAGTCAATGGCTTTTTTGAAAATGCATCTAAATTTTTTATGTTCCAAGTTTGATAAATTGCCAATGTGCTGTATTTGCCGAGCCAGCTGGTTAAGCCTCGTTCACACGATGACACTAGTGTCGTGACATTAGTGCCGAGGAGCAGCGCGAAATCTGGGCTAAATCAATGCCGTGACACAAACCGTTCAGACGCTTAATAAACAGTGTTGTGACACTGCTACTAGTATTGCTTCTGTAAACTGAAAATACTTCGTAAATTGATAGCTGAAAGACAAATCACAACGATTTAAAATAACGACTAAAAGGCCCGTTCAAGGCTCGTTCAGACAGAGCTAGGTTGTGGTTTGCGGTCTTTGAGGGAAAAACCGTCGAAGAAACCGTCATTCAACCCAGTGAGTCTCCCGAATTCGCTCTATTGACAGGTCACCGGACTGCTACTGCAGCTGCGCTGTGTTGGTTTTCACACATCGACAACGAATTGCGTCTCGGTGATTAATTGACGGTGAAAGATAATTTGAAAAAAATCATCAGTCATCGACAAAATGACATTGCAGTTGTATTCATCTTGTTGTTGTGATGAAGACAACGTTTCGTTCATCAAAATCGACCCAGTGGTTCAGAAGTTATGTCAAAAAATGCATTTGTTCTCTAAGTGAATGTATGCTCAACTGACAAGTGAGTACCGTTGACAGAAAATCTTCGAAACACAAAATGGCGATAGCTCAGCTAATATTACATCAAATTTAACAAAATAGACTTCATTTTACTTGTCATCTCATGATTGTGAAGAAAATGTACAGACAGTTGCTTACACAGATATAGAAAATCTTTTGCCAATACTCATTATCACATCAGTTGATATTGCACTGATAGATTTTTCTCCAACATTCGGTAGAAACGGAAAGGGCATTCTCGGCGGCCGGCTTGTTCTTAACGAAATTACGGTCGAGAATGAGTGATAACACAATTCAGTGTCTTACCTTACTTCGCCAATATTTTTTACGAGTTGACTAGTTCTACCTACTGTAGATGTTTGTTTAGTTCACGTTGAAAGATATACATTTTACAAGCACGCATCGTCTTTTGAAATATTTCTTGAAACTTAATGAATAAAAACATATACAGTATATACAAATCTCGATCGAGATCCCGGGATCCAGGGATTGCGATTAGCCAGTCTCGAAAATCCCGGGATTGAGAAAACGGCTCGAGATTGTAAATCCTACAAACAGAATAAGCACAATCAAATTATCGAAAATGCAAGGTAATTTGTTTTCAGATTTTGCAAAGGTTTCCGGATACTGACTCTAGCTTAAATGTTTTTTTTCTTTCTAGTGTCCAGTCTCATCGACTGACTGCTTCGGCTTCAAGAATGGAATCATGATTGCTATCTGAACGAGACTGTCCCCGAAGTGCTTTAAAACACGACGATCTCCGAAGCTCCGCTTCGCTTCAGTGTGTGCTAGTAGTAAGCCCGTGACAAGAGCAAGGCCAAAATGAGCAGCGATGAGTCATGCCAAATACAAGGCCAAAATGAGCAGCGATGCCTCCCCCCTCCTCCTGTCAGGGTGGAGCCAAGGATGTGTTGGTTTGGCTCGGACCGAGTGGAGGAAACCGTTCCTATGTGTCGATGAAAAAGCACCCCCGCTCCTGTCAGACTTCCAACTTGGGTGGGAGTGATTGTAGAAAGTCGTGCAATATGTGAAAGCTAAGAGTGAGCCAAACTCAATGGGAAGTGTCCAAGTGTTCCTTGCTTTAGAGTGGAAAGTGACTTGAAAATGTCAGGAATCTCCGAAAAAACGACAGAGTTTGAAAGTGGAGGTTTTGGATGTTTTGGGATAAGAAAGGTCCTATTTCGGGGTGAAGGAGTGTCTGGATGGACGAACGGAGGGCAGATTCGGACTCTACGTACAATGTCACATGAGTAGGGTGATTTTCAAGTCAATCGGAGAGAAAAGTGCAAACCTTCATTATGGACCGACACTTAGGATTTTTCGTGAAAAATAAATTTTTTTCAAAATGTCAGAATTGAGCTCCGCGACCCCTCCCATCGTGTTTCTCGTGAAAAGTTGGGTCGGTGATGTGTCGATGAAAAAACACCCCCCCCCTCGAGTCGAACTTTGTCAAAAGTGATGTTTTCACCAAAGTTGGTCAGAAACATGTGAAACAAACTTCTATCAAGGTTTGGTGTTGAAATTCGCAGAAAAAATTTTTCGAATTTTTCTTCCCTATTTCTACACTTATGATTTTTCGTGAAAAAAAAAATTAAAAATGTCAGAATTGAGCTCCGAGACCCCTCCCATCGTGTTTCTCGTCAAAAGTAGGGTCGGTGAAGTTTCGGTGAAAAAAAACTTCTATCAAGGTTTGGTGTTGAAATTCGCACAAAAAAATTTTTCGAAATTTTCTTCACTATGGGTCGACACATAGGATTTTTTTCCTGAAAATGTTAAATTGTAGCCTACTTTGGTGACGACTATCTCAAGAATGAAAGTGAATGAAGAGCTCCGGTTTCTTTTAGTGGAAACACCGCACTTTGTTCTCTAGGATCCTACCTTTTCAGATCTGTGGAACGTTTCATTTCCAAATGAGAGTTTGTTTAAAATCGAATTTTTGCTCATTTCCCAAGATTTTGGATAGTTTGAAAACTCGTTAGTTCAACTCGGGTTCTGGTAATCGTAGAGAGTCTAGGGATGACTTAAATGAAAGGTGAGAGCGAGAAAACGTGACTGTCAAAATTTGAAGTCAATCGAAGCACTAGAACCGGAGATAGAAGTGTTTAAAGTTTTGGATGACTGAGACTACGTCATCAGCTGATCGCCACAAACTATATAAGCTGGGAACCGAATGAGAAATTTCATTAAGACGAGAGAGATTGTCAAAGGTAGGTCGTCTCTCCGGATCTCTGATGATAGCATCGGAAATTCCAAACTTCAGGTTTGGAAACCGACTTAGAAGATTTCATTGCTGATATCAGCTAAGGCGTCAGACGTATAGGTTAGCCAGGAGATGACCTTAGTCTCCAGGCCATAAAAGACTCCAAAACCTTAAAGGCTTGTAACTTTGCTTCTACAAGTCCTTTTGACTTGATTAAAAAAAGATTCGATCGCTATTGATCAGACCTATATTTACAGACTACTTATAGATTTTCATAAGTAGTGCTAAATGCCCAAACATTTAAATTCGCAAATTTTGGTGATTTTTCGTGGTTTTCAAACCTTCTGATTTTAATAAAGACCTTTATAAAGTTGTCAGAGGCGAGCTTCGGCTCGAGACTTGCTTCCTGATGTAAATAACTCCACCAGTTTTCATGTCAAAATCGGGGTCCGAATACCAACACAGTGATATGACGCACGCTCTGTCCGCGGGAGGTTGGATTTGAGGGCCGAGGCCTTGGAGTCAGGATAAGATCCCCTCTGAGTAATGCCTGTAACGGATTCATCAGCCTAGTTTGTCTATCCTCATTGACATACTAGTTGAATTTTAAAAATGATGGTCAGTGGATGTTTTAACACCTAATCGCTTGCTATAAAGTCGCTATGGCTTCTGCTATCAGGCCTTTGTGAAATCTCGTCTAGCCTCAGTAACTTAGGGTTGGTAACGTCTATTATTTGTCATTGTAACTTGGTAAAAATGAGAGGGTTGCTGCAGGCATTGACGTCAAAACTTTTCGCGTGATAGGGTAACCAGTCTTTGTGTTGGGAGTTGGTTACTGAAAACACGGTGACTGCCGATGCCCATAGTTGGTAAAACCGCTGTTGTCATGTCAAACGCATGGCCAAATAAGGAAGGTCTGAATCATGACTTTGTGCTGATTGGGTATATAAACGGCGTCTTTTCTCTAGTCCTCACTCCTGTTTCAAGTTGCAAGACGAACGGTGAGTGCTCTGACGTTTGCTATCAAACGTTGCAAGTTAGGTTTCTCTAGACTTCACTTTTTTTTCCTAACGAACAGTGAGTGTTCTGACAACGTTTGCTATCAAACGTTGCAAGCTAGGCCTCTCATGTAGATGATATTATTATTATGAGATGACTACTGTTATCTCAATCTCACAAACTATTCTATCTCCTTTTAGAGATTTTCACAATGACAAAAGATAGCAACTAGAAGCTTCAGTTGGCGAAGTGCGGCTGTGGAAATGTATTTAGGGGTGAGAGACTTCCATTCCATTTGTCGAAGAATGCGGGGCATGTTGTAGCGGTGAGGGTGTGGTATTGTGTGTGGTGTACTGTCAGGAGTGATGAGCAGTGCGATGAGTTTAGCATGGTGCACTCAAAGTGTGAAAATAGGGTGATAGGGAAGGACATGATGAAGAAAGTGTTGTGTGGAGAGAAGGAAATGCTGTTTGAAGCAGGTATGGTGGCGCGCGAACCTTCGAAGAGTGTTGAGCCGAGTGATGAGCGTTTGAGTGATGCGTCGAGTGATGTGGATTTGGATGATGAAGTGAGTGCACCCAAAAGAAAAAGGATTGTTGTAGAGAGTGAGGATGAGAGTGAGTTTGAGACTGTAGATGTGAAGAGGCGTGTTGTCAGTGAGGAAGAGAGTGCAGTGAAGACGATTTTGCCAGCGACTAAGCCGCTGGCACAATCGTCTCCTGAGCGATTGCCGAAGTGTGTTGTGAGAGTGAGTCAGTCGAGTGTGCCGGGCAAAGTGGTGCTGTCGAAGGATGATGCGTTGGTGTATGGGAATGTGAGGAATGAGCGTGACAGGCTGCGGGGTCAGTTGAATGCTGCAAAGAGTACGTTGAAGGAGGTGACTGTTGAGCTCGATCGATTGAAGGCAATGAAGAAAGATCGTGTGGAGGCGAAGAAAAGTGAGGTGGCTGAAAGAAAGTTGAGGGAAGCGATGGAGAGAAAGTTGGATATGAGTGAGCGAGAGCGGATTAAGGAGTGTAAATTGAAGGAGGAGGCGTTGAAGCGAGTGAATGAGCTTGAGCGTGACTTGGCGTGTATGAGGAAGAATGATGAGTCGAAGTCCCTCACTTCCATTCACATTCCTGTCCTCGGTGTTGTCCCCGAACGTCCACTAATTTTGCCAAATATTTCAATGGAAGACACCCAGGAGTGTTTCAATAGTGCGGATGTCCGGTGCTATCACCTCAACATCGAACATCGAGAGGACATCCGCATTGAATACAGGAAGTCGCACAAATTTCGTAAGTATTATGACTCGAACATAACATTGTACCATCTTCCTCATTCTTACTTCTTTCATTGCAGGCCAACTGAAAAAGACCTAATCGTTCCCCGCATGTCAGTCCCGAGAACGCACCATGGGCCCTCTTAACCCCTTGACTGCTACCAAGAAATTTGACAAGAGGCTGTGTGGTGCGGATGACCAGGTAGTCAAGTCATAAGGATGATTCCGTTATATGCGACTTGACGAGTCCTCCTTCGCGTGGTGTAATTAGCTGATAAAGCAAATATAAGAGTGGAATGAAGAAGTTTCAAGCTGTTCGAAGATTAAGATCGGCGCTGAGGGGAAAATGAAAATTATACAATTGGCAAACATATTCAGATGATGTATGCATAGGTTGAACATGGGTTGAACGATTTATGAAGGATGATAAAGGAAGAGATTCATAACAGATAAATTGGACAATAAAGTGGTCGAGTAAGTATATTTTATTGAATACAATTGACTATGTTCGCGATACTTTGATGCTTTCTTGAATAGCGGGGCAACATCAATGAATGGCAACAATAAGATTTCGCGGTATCAAAGTAAACAAATCTATCTTCTCGATGCAAGTAAGTAAACAAGAGTATGATTTCTCAAATCTCTGTTATTTCTCTTAGTGAATGATACTGAGCTCAGTATTGTCAACAGACTCTTTGTGTTCAACAGACTTGGTAGTTTATGTTTTGATATTGAAACACTAGATGACATGCAACGCGTGATTCACGCGTAATTGCGGAACACCCCAAACATCCGTGGTTAAGGACATTCTATTCTTCTACCCGCGCGCATACACGCTGCACAAAGAGTCAGAAATTACTTGATCTGAAGCTGTTAAAACATGGGAAATGTTTATGAATACGCGCGGGTGAGCGTTTATAGCTTGCGCGTCGTCCACGGTTGTCTGCGCTGCTGCTTGAAACACTAAGATGAAACGCTAAGCATGTTCTGTCTTCCATGAGCATGAAATTGAAGTCCTATCACATTGTTTAGCCTCTGATACATGCAGACACATGATGCGATCGATACTTGGACATGGGACATAAAATATATGCCGATAATTGGTTCAACAGTCTGCGCCTCGCAAATTTTCTTTTGAACAGAACTTTTTTGATTACGACTATTCGTCTAAACAGATGTGTTCCTGTAGTGTTCAAATCAGAAGCTGTTACTACTCGATCAACTTCCTTTTGTAAGATCAGGTAGCATACTTTTGTCGAAATTTGGGATAAAAAATATAGCGGACTGAAAATTGTTTACATTATCGATGCTTTTAATGTTGCAAATATGCATGATGTATCTTGTGTGACAAAGCAAGGTAAACAAATCGATTTTCAAAAAGGTGAAAGTATGATTACCTACAATAAACAACAATAAAATTAAATAAACAATAGATCAAATTGCCATGCAAAAGATGTGCGGCTGGCAGGATTCGAACCTACGACCAAGGTCAACTAGACCAGTGCTCTAACCAACTAAGCTACGAGCCACTTACCCGACTCTGTCAGTTGGGAGGATCAAACCCTTATCACCACACATCAGTTGTCAAGGCAACAATAATCAATGGATAAATAACGCGATACGCGATTCTCGACGCTTTGTAATAACGCACACAATTTGGGTAAGGGAAATTTTGTTGAAACAGCGAAGAGCAATTACGTCTCATAGTCATATCCCGGTCTTTCCTATAAACATCGATGGCTATAAAGAAATGCATGCCCAAGCGAGGATTCACAATTCTTATGCGTTACTCTTTATCCGCTTTTAATTTATGAAAGATTTTATCTATACCATTCATCAGCACAGACGACTAGGCGAAGATGTTATTATGTAACCAAATTAGCTCAGACATCGAATTTGTAAATATTGACATTGTTTGTGGGTAATTATCACGATGGGAATCATTCTTGTAATCTGTTAACAAAATCTCCAGCACACAAGCGGTTAAAGTGACCATTTTAGAGCCGCACACAGGATGACACAAGCCATGACTAGAATACCTAGTCATTAGCAGTCAAGGGGTTAAGGGCCAACCTTCTAATGCAGCGAACGTGGTCCCAAGCCCACCACATGTCCTTGGACATGGATGTAGAGGGGAAAATTGAAAAAATGATGAAATGAATTGGATGGGTCACTTGTGTGCCACACACAAACACATTACAGATTTCTCTCTTCACGAGTCTGTCAAGCGCATCGTCACTCATGGATCCTACTGAAACATGATTCGGCAAACGCCGTTTTGTATACGGTTTGCTGTGAATACTTCTGTGAAAACTCACAAGAAAGGATGATGTATAGAAAGAAAATTCTTAAACGAACAGAAGTGTGTTACCAAAACTTAGAACATCAAGTAAACGTTGTCAAAACCAAACTCACAACAAACTATAATGTGCAACACTAGAAACTTGAAACATAAATGGCATCAAGTATGATGGTAGTAAAGTAGGAAACTTGAGTGCTGTCAACATTTTATTAGGTTGAATCCAATTTAGTTTTGGAAATAGCAATGACAATATGGTTTATTTTATTGAGAAGTAAATGATCGCAGTAACCATGAAAGTTGTCCATCCGAGAAACAATCTTACGCAGATGTCGTGTATAAAACTCAGAAGCATCAATAGCATATTCTTGTCCGTAGGAATGAAATTGAAAGTCAACACTTTCCGCTTCTTCACCTTCTGGAAAACTGAAGGGTAGGGTTCTCTACGGTTGGATTTTATATAACACAAGTTGATGTTAACCGCTAGATGAAACATAAAGTTTGAAGAAGCTTTGAATGTTGAAAGTAAGTTGCATTCTTCAACATTGTCCGATGTAAATCAACTGCTTTTCATTGTAAGAAATGTATTATAGAAAAGTGACCAGAAGTTGAAATATACAGGACTCTGTAAATTAGGATGACATGAATCTACTATGAATGCCCATTCAAGTAGCAAACATGAAACGCCATTTGACACGGTACGAAATTTCATCTGGAATTCACACAAGACAGATTCATGTGTGATGTTTTGAAAAACGTTATGCAGTCACTATCGATAGCGCACCAGTTTTACTAAATGTGTCGTTTGCCGTTGTCAAATTGAATTCGTGTGTAGAATGTTTTGTAAACAAAGACAGTTAGTGTTAAAAGTTTTTATAGCCACCATCGTCAGCATTCAAGTATACACATAACAACTTGTAACGTTTCTTAAAAGATTTTTCAGAAAAGTCATTTCTTCTTCGGGTACACATTCATATTAATAGCCACCAAATTTTCGCCTTACGGCTTTGTCAAGGTGTGATAAATGATTGATTATCTGCACTGATTGATTGCATGCATTTATCACACCTTGACAAAGCCGTAAGGCGAAAATTTGGTGGCTATTAATATGAATGTGTACCCGAAGAAGAAATGACTTATCTGAAAATGCAACAGCCTGGGTACGAGGAGAACCCAACCTTCCTTATATTTCTTAAAAGAGTCAAATGCATACGAGTTAGGAAACACTCAAAACACGTGTGAGATAAAAATCAACCTGCTAGATTGCGTGAGTACCTCACAAAAGTGTTGCACAAGTTTTACGGGAAACTTGAAAAGGAGAACTGCGTATCGAGAACGTCTAACATCAGCTCAGCTAGATGAACATGAATGATATATTCTAATTTCAACTTTCTGACGCTCAAATGAAATTCGTAAACATGAAGCTCTAGACTCCGTGGTGTAAAACTACATGACGAGTGACAACAACTTTATGTTGGTAATACTTTCATAGGTTGATGATTGCAGTCGCGTTTAAAGTAGAATAAAGTACTGTAGAAACGCATAAGTTTTAGATGCAGTTCACCGTTGTGACTTCAACTTCGCACATTGAACTAGTAAAATGAAAAAGTCTGTGTAGAGGTACACAACACTCTCATCGGTATGAAACAGCAAAGCATGTAATGTCATTGAATTATCAAAGGAAAGTATTTGAGTTACAAGTCTGTGTTGACGAGAGTGGAACTATTTCATTGGTATGAAACAGTGAACATTACATTAGAACATTAGGACTGTCCATGAGTATTGTAAAGAAAGGTTAGAATCAAACGTGTAAGTTTGCTTTTCATGTGCATTACAAATTGAGAGAATCAAAACGTGTCTCATTCCAAACGAGCAAGTTAAGTGAGTGTAGACGATGAATTCATAAAGCGCTATTTCATCTAAGGTTTCACACACACTCGGTGTTGCAAGTTGAAATGATAGCATCAAATGTGAAACGTGTCTCATTCCTAAACTAATCGTGCGTTGCTTGTAAGTTGATACATTAATAGAATCAACATTGAAACCTGCATCAAATGATTTTCTGTGTGAATGCAGAAGATGTGAAAATGACACACTGGTTGAAACTTAACAATGCTTGCAATATTCAACACGCTGCTATTCAAAAGCAGCTAAAACGTTTATCATAAAACCTATCAGTGAAACAGATGTCATGATCATCCGGTCTTATCTTCCAACCCTCATGTACACACAAAGGTTCACGAGTAGAGACAGCGCTGTCTGTCGCTTGTTTGTCGCGCAGCCCCCTCGGCAGATAGAGTGTTTCAAGAACACAAAGTTGAATGACAGCGCAGCCGGTTGGCGATCGTCTGTCGCATTAAACACATTGCGTCCTCAGCAGATAGAATGTTTCAAGAACATAAAGGTGAATGATAACGCTCTCTCTGTCTGGCACCCGTCTGTCGCATTGTCCCTATGCACATTGAATTTTCTATCTCACTTGTCCAACAAACAAGGATGCAGGAACTTATCGTCAACTCTCTCATCTCAGACCCTCCCATCTAGCTGATTCCCACACAGCTCATTGCTATCGCACCGGAGATATCATCGTGGGTGACTGAAAGGATTCTCAAGTTGACAATTTGTTACTGTGCACTCTCACAGTTCCGCGCGCAAGAAACCATTTGCTGCTAAACCGCGGACAATGCCGATTTGTTCAAGTCTTCAATGCCTTGCTAGCCAGTTACAAAAAATGTTGGAGAAATATAAGGGAGTCGTTCGCACTCATTCACCAAATACAAGTCGTTTGATATAGCTTTCTTTGATATGAGCAGAACCCTTGAGCTCCGCTGTGGATGCAGAGTGAAGATGGGGCAAGTCTTTCTCCTGGCTGCTTTGAAGGCAGAGAAAGGCGAAGCAATTCGCTGCCCCATCCACCTCACTCCACATGAGCTTGTGGAAAACCCTTTGTTCAGGGATATGGCGCTAGAGTATCTGGCGTTGCTGAGAACTCAGCGTCCGGAATACTTCGAGTAATCGAAGTATTTCATCGGTCTTTCCGAGGGCCCGGTCACCAATTCGTTGGAGGCCACCATATTAACAAAGAAAAGTTACAGACTGTGCCACACACAAACACTAGATTCAAGGATCTCTATCTTTCTTAGAAAATGAAGAAGCTCTTATTAAATTCATCTGATGAGAAAGCAACTTCATGACAAGTGTTAAACGTGTACGTTGTCCAACACAAATCTTTGAGTCCTAACTGCCATGAAATCATCATGTTTGAAGTTTCAAAGCCCATATGATAAGAAACAATGATATATTGTAGTTAAATGGTGTAGAACATAAACGTGTGTAGAGAGATGATGAATCTTAGACGTGAAGTCATGAGATTTATCTCTTCACCACCCGTCAAATGGAAATAGTAATGGTGTTAGTTACATTGGAAGAATCATCAGAGCAAAATGTTCTATAGTAATGCAGGCAATGACAGTCATGTATGGCTGTCCTGTTTCAAATAGTTGTTGTGTTTACCAGAAGTTTCTCATATAAAACGGTATCGCATCGTTTCCACGCTAGTTCATGTCAAGAAGAATGCGTCATAAAGACTTATACATACGCGTCCTCATAAACGCTGTGACTGACTTCATGTTGAAAAATAAGTGTGAGAATATTGCAGTTAGGAACAATGTTCCCATAGTTCAACCTTTCAGATGTATAGTCGTGACAGTGAATAAACATAGTGATGCGACTTATCTTTACACTGTAGTTTTTTCACACAACCTGGCAGTGATGTCTCATCTGAGTAAAGAAAACGTGGTGATCAACTGCGTAAATGATGGCCTCATACCGTGTACTGATGTAGATAGAGACTTCAACAAATTTCCATCAATGCATTCACATATATTTCGATAGAGAATGAGCTTGTCCACACCCAAACAATGGCAAGCCTGAACCAGAGAAAGAGATAATCAACGGACCTGTTTGATACTGCTTTTGAAATGGAAACATTTACGACATGTGTACAGTGACTTATTTCTCGACACATCAACCTTCCAATGATGAATTCAACATAACATACAATGATCAAGTCAATCACGCTTTCAGATGTAAATCAATTTTCAATCACGACTATTTCATGGGCCTCATCAAGACAGTCTGCTAGATCTATAAACATGACGTGATATAATTCATAAAACCCTTAGCAGAATCTGACTGCACTGAATCTCACATTGACGACATCAGTCATTTTTCGATCACATGTTACTAGTCTCATCAAAAGGAAAGGCTTGTAGTGACGTTCATGGCAAGCTTTTACAAATGACGTTTCATGTACCGTTGGAATACGATCCATTTCAATGCATGCTCCATGATATGTTATTCCTACTTTCGTACTCAGTGTCTTGCGTGCATCAACAAGTTACTTCAATCTGATTTTTACATGAATAAATCAACAGTCCTAATGCTGTTTGATGATATCTCGATGTGTCACTACTCTTACTTCTAACCATGAAACTGTTTCATACAGATTGCTACATAAGGTTACATAAATCTCCACTCAATATAAAACCTTTTAGCACTGTGAAAGTAAGCTACAAAACAATCTACACAGTGCAGTAAAACCTTTTAGATACAACTTTCTAGCGCTGTGGTGAACACTGATTTAACATATAACAGCATTCTAAACTCTCAGTCTCACTGCAGTAGAAGACTGCTTTTAGTAAACCTGAATTTCTGTTGTGAGTATACAAGTTAGTTACTGCTTACTTTCAAATTGATGCAGACATCTGTCCCATATTTCACTGATCCCACCTAACATTTATAAAACGTGATGAGCATTTATTCTAATTGATTCACTGTTGTGTCTATCTAATTCAACAAGTAAAACGTATTCGCTTCTACATTGCTTTGCATCCACTTTTAATCCACTCTTAGCTAATACTGTAGAGTTTATTCATGATTATTATTGATCATCTACCTTGGAAGAATAACTTTATCACTCATGTCTAATGCTAGGATTTTAGAAGCCTTTTCGCTGTTGCATGGTTGACTTCAACACTTAGTGGGGTTTAGTTCTGGAACTCTTGTACATTGATAAGTTTTAAGTTTCATGTGATCGTCTTTCACTTGTATCTTTCATTTCAGTGATCAGCAAAACTGAACGTCTCATCTAATTGACATAGGATTGAGTTGTTGATGATTGCTTTCGGCTTTGTGTTTGACGTGAAACTTGATGACCAACGTTTAACTTACACACTCATACCGTTGCGTCTTTCATTACTTTGAAACTATATTGTCAAGAAATGCAAGGTCATACTCCATTCAACAATTATTTCTGTCCATCTCACTTTTCATATCCAACATGTTAAACTTAAACTTGGGTTTTTCATAACACACTCAAGTGGTCAAAAACTTGCAAGCGTTGTCTAATATTCAATTCACTCTGTACATCTAACATGATTCGCTTTACTTCACATCCTAAGTTGATGTTTACCTAACAGATGTAATCACTCTGAGTTTACACTTCACCGTTAGTGAAAAGATTGTCACATAAAACATTTTATACACTGCAGTCCCCGTCTCAACTAAGGATAAAAACCTTCTAATGCTGTTGTGAGTTCAGTCAGTCATAAAACATCACCATCAAACTTTGCTTTCATAAAATTCTGTTGTGTCATACTTTGTAACTACACTGACATTTCCTAAAACCTCTGTCATGATCAAACTTTACTTTTATAAACTTGTGTTGTGTCATACTCTCTAACTACACTAACGGTTAAAACTTGTACAATGATCAAGCTTTACTTTCACAAACGTGTATTACGGTAGAACTATTTGACAACACTAAACTTTGCTTTTGCAAAACATGATAAGCTTTCTGACTGCGTTCACAAGGGCTTGTTTACTAACGAAGAGAGAAATGAGCTTGTGGTTGCGTGTGGCGCATGAATGTCCCTTCCAATTCATTCCATTTCATTTAGCCTCGGTGATAGAGGCAAGCAGAGCTCATGGTTCATTCTCACATGTATGGCCAACTATCGGAAGACAAGTGCAATGGAGATTTTATAAGGCAATCTGTGGCAGATAGCTAAATGTCGCCCTGGCGGTCAGAGTACAACGTTGAGACGAAAGGCAACCACTTGGAAACATGACGCAGAGAGGTTTCAGAAGGATTATCATTGCCCACGTCCCGTGCAGTACTCATCGCTACCGACTTCACCGGTGTCCCGAAAAAGCGCCCACCAAGAGGAGTTGTTACACCGAAAATCTCCGTCACTTGCACCGTCAATGACTTGATGACAAGACATGAAACTTAACGTGCTTGATAGCAAGCCGTTTTTTGAAATGTAGAGACTGGCCTGATAGCAAGTCATCAACCGTTTTGGTTTTAAGCTCTTGAATCCGTTGCAGTCATTACCCAGAGGGGATCTTATCCCAGCTGCAAGGCCTCGACCCACAAATCCAACGTCGGGTGGACACAGCGTGCGTCATGCCACTGTGTTGGTATCCGGGACCCGATTTTGACATAAAAACGGGTGGAGTTGTTTACAAGAGGAAACATCCCAAGTCGTTGCCTTGACCAGCTTGATAGCAGGCCGTGGAGAGGGATAGCAAGCCGTGATTCACACGCGTTTTGGAATGGAGATGTTTAGTAGCCACCCATGACAAAATAGCTAAGACTCAACCGACTGGCGTTCGAAGTCCTACGTTGAGAACTGTGTCAAATGCCCAACATGAGTTGCCCCAGAGGTTTCGGTCTAAAATATGACACACTCCCATGCCACACTTATCACTACGGCATCATCCGCCGTCCCGAAGGAACACCCTGTCATTGGACTATTACAGCGAAACTCTCCGTACCATGCTCGCTTTCAGTAAAAAACCGCTTGTATCATGTAAAGACATGAGAAGATTGGCTGGTGCACACCTATACATGCCTTCTTTGACTTCAGCAGGGTTGAAAACCCCAGAAAACCTCCAAAAATAACATATTTAAATTTTTCAACTTTTTAGCACTACTTATGGAATTTTATAAGAGATCTACGACTTGACCTGAATCATGAACTCTCGAACCTTTTTTGAATCAAGTCAAAAGGACTTGTAGAAGCAAAGTTACAAGCCTTTAAGGTTTTGGAGTCTTTTATGGCCTGGAGACTAAGGTCATCTCCTGGCTAACCTATACGTCTGACGCCTTAGCTGATATCAGCAATGAAATCTTCTAAGTCGGTTTCCAAACCTGAAGTTTGGAATTTCCGATGCTATCATCAGAGATCCGGAGAGACGACCTACCTTTGACAATCTCTCTCGTCTTAATGAAATTTCTCATTCGGTTCCCAGCTTATATAGTTTGTGGCGATCAGCTGATGACGTAGTCTCAGTCATCCAAAACTTTAAACACTTCTATCTCCGGTTCTAGTGCTTCGATTGACTTCAAATTTTGACAGTCACGTTTTCTCGCTCTCACCTTTCATTTAAGTCATCCCTAGACTCTCTACGATTACCAGAACCCGAGTTGAACTAACGAGTTTTCAAACTATCCAAAATCTTGGGAAATGAGCAAAAATTCGATTTTAAACAAACTCTCATTTGGAAACGAAACGTTCCACAGATCTGAAAAGGTAGGATCCTAGAGAACAAAGTGCGGTGTTTCCACTAAAAGAAACCGGAGCTCTTCATTCACTTTCATTCTTGAGATAGTCGTCACCAAAGTAGGCTATAATTTAACATTTTCAGGAAAAAAAATCCTATGTGTCGACCCATAGTGAAGAAAATTTCGAAAAATTTTTTCTGCGAATTTCAACACCAAACCTTGATAGAAGTTTGTTTCACATGTTTCTGACCAACTTTGGTGAAAACATCACTTTTGACAAAGTTCGACTCGAGGGGGGGTGTTTTTTCATCGACACATCACCGACCCAACTTTTCACGAGAAACACGATGGGAGGGGTCGCGGAGCTCAATTCTGACATTTTGAAAAAAATTTATTTTTCACGAAAAATCCTAAGTGTCGGTCCATAATGAAGGTTTGCACTTTTCTCTCCGATTGACTTGAAAATCACCCTACTCATGTGACATTGTACGTAGAGTCCGAATCTGCCCTCCGTTCGTCCATCCAGACACTCCTTCACCCCGAAATAGGACCTTTCTTATCCCAAAACATCCAAAACCTCCACTTTCAAGCTCTGTCGTTTTTTCGGAGATTCCTGACATTTTCAAGTCACTTTCCACTCTAAAGCAAGGAACACTTGGACACTTCCCATTGAGTTTGGCTCACTCTTAGCTTTCACATATTGCACGACTTTCTACAATCACTCCCACCCAAGTTGGAAGTCTGACAGGAGCGGGGGTGCTTTTTCATCGACACATAGGAACGGTTTCCTCCACTCGGTCCGAGCCAAACCAACACATCCTTGGCTCCACCCTGACAGGAGGAGGAGGGAGGCATCGCTGCTCATTTTGGCCTTGTATTTGGCATGACTCATCGCTGCTCATTTTGGCCTTGCTCTTGTCACGGGCTTACTACTTGTGCTCCATCAATACAAATCTGAAATTAGAGCCTTTACAAAAAGCACTTTTACGGGCGCTTTCAGCATTGCACAAAGTTGGAGTGGTACGTCGAGCTGAAATATTCTATTACTTGGGAATTGATGAGTTAACTGGACGGCTCGGATGGACCTGGACCAAAGAGAGTGCGACTTATTCACCATTGAGTTTTGAGGTTGAACTTCCAACTTTTGAATGATCGATTCCAGCCGTTATTTACAAAATTGGTCGCATCCAATTGTCGGATATCGCTATTGGGACTTCAGTTTTTCGTTCAAACACACTTTTCGAGAAACACACGATGTAGATAATCGACATACTTTCGATAAGTATACATGAGACCACCATGAATGAAGGAGATGAAGCGAGGAACATCGATTTCCATTAAGATTCAAATATTTCCATGATCATAAAATATATAAATAAATAGTTGACACACTTTCACTGAAATTTGTCAATAATTATGAATGCAATTGGCTCCGATCATGATTGCAGAAATTATGAAAATTGTGTCCAAATAAATTGATGAAGCTGAAGAAATACGTCCTGGAATGCAAAGAAATTCGTTTTCTTACTTGGAACCTTTATGTGCTCACTATCACAATGCAACATAAGATGCGTAATATGAATGAGCACGACATGCAGTCTAAAACGTCAATATCACTCTCGTACATAAATTACTATGAAGATCTGAGTTCATTAGTAGTGAGGAATCGAAGATCCGTATTAAAGATAATAATGGCCTCAATTAGGCAGACACGTCCTCAATATGGTTTTAGCTATCCCATACATAATTTCCTCAAAATGACTTCACGCTTTTTCTTGGAATTAGGGAAACTGCAGTGTAAAAATAAAACTGCTTCTCCAGTCGCTGTGAAGACAAAAAAAGTTTCACGGTGCATGCAAAAGCTATTTTCAATAATCCTCCTCTATTTCAGAATGACAACGCATGGCATCTATTGAATAGTCAACGATCATGATCTAAGATGAAGCTGTGCAACAATCAACTCAAAAAAGGAAAAATTGCATGGGAGAAAAAGGGCGTCAGAATTTGTCAGTGGCAACTTAGTGATATTAGGCCTATATATCGCATCCATAGGCCTACTTTAGAAGCAGCTGCGCCGTGGCTCATTCTCAAAGTTTTTCACTTAAGAAATGCTAGAAATGCAATATGGGATAGTGCGTCAAGTGCTTCAAAGCCCACCACACCTGGTGACTCCTTTCAAGATGAACCGCTATGCGTACACAGAAAGACAAGATTGCAGAGCAAAATAGGCTTACTTGTCAAAATTAGGGCATAGCTCAATCATGGACTCCTAGATATATATTACATATATATATATATATATATAGTTATCAAATCTCAACAGATGTAACCACCACGAGATCTGTTTCGGCCTGTTGGGCCTCATCAGTCTTGGGTAGGCTTGAACCAGCGACGTTGGAGCAAGAGGACGTGCAAGCATACCCTCTAACCACAAGGCCACCGGACTATCTGTTGAGAGCGCAAATTAACCAGGAAAGCACTGCTTTAACGCAGGCACGTGGAGTGTGGATTGCATTCTGCAATCACTTAATACCGCCTGCGAGATTGAGGCGTTTCACGCAGGCGCTACTCGTACAGTGGTTACCTGTCTTAATATATACCGTATATATATATAAGAGTTCATGGCTCAATGCATTACATAGATATGAAACAACATAGAATTCATAGTGGTAGGGGCAGGTAATCGGGCATGGTCAACCTTTACACCCGCTAATCAGTGCATTTTATTCTGTCCAAATAATTTCTCTTCCTTGACAAAGTTAGACGCGTGTTTGTGCTTGCATTAATTTTACGAAAAAATGACCACAATTTAATAATAACCAAAAATTTTTCTTGCATTTTGTATCTGATGGTGATGCTCGGTAGTACAATGCGAAAATTACTGTGAATTTTGATTGCACCATTTTTTGAGCAAAATATTTGACTACTGGCAAAATTGGTGCTTCAAGAACTGTACATCTTTCCATTAAAATTTCATAGCATTACAAGAGAAGCCACTTAACAGTTGGTCGTCTTCGAGATGTTTTCATTTTACAAGCGAGATCTTTCGAACATTCCACACGATCATCGTCAGGAAAGTGACAAGAAGCAACAGATCAACACACATGAGAAGCATTAACCAAGACAAAATTATGAAATTACTCAAAGTCATAGAACCAAAAAGGATAAAGCATTTATTTGCCATCAAACAAGCAAGTAATTACATGTACATTAGTAAAAAGTTCAAATGGCGGCGTCACAGGGTTCGCGGACGCACGCAGCGTTCCCCTTCTGCACAGCTATTGAAAGTCGCTGCCTCAAGAAGAGCGTTGAGCGGTGGTCACTGTTGATGGCAGTGATGCGGCTGCCAAGCTCACGCAGGAAGGTGAGCGTGTCTTGGCCGAGGCCGCCGAGGGTCTCTATCGCAACAGGTTGGAGCACGGTGTGGGGAATCAAGTCTTTGTATTTTCTCCTCTTCTTTTCTTCCGCCAAAGTCGCTACTGTTGAGCCTTCATGCTTTGAAATATCAGTGTAACTGGCGGCGAGGCGATGGACACAAGTAAAGTCCCACACAAGTGGTTTCCCGCCTTTCCAGGCGAGGAGGGACGCTCCATCCGGCCGCTTGCCGTCGTTTCGGGAGAGGCCAAGAGGTTCAAGGGTGGCTGGCACCTCGGCGGTCTTCAGGGCTCGGAGGATGATGTCGTTGCCAAGTCGATGTCTGGCGTGCCGGCTCCTTTTCTTATTGCAGACGAGGGCATGCTGTGCCGATCGCTCCACCTCAGCGCCACACACACACGTGTGAGCAGCACAAACAGGTGCGCCGAGTCGTAGAGCGGTGGCAGTCGAAAACTGCTCGTCCGACAGTCGAAGCCCGAGAGTCCCGGAAGGCAGGGCATTGAGCCAATCCCCAGCACCCGGAGCATGACAACCATGGAGGCGGGAGGTGGTAACCTGTTCGGCGTCATCCAGGAGAATGGTGAAGTGGCGGTCAACGATGGGCTTGGTCCAATGCTTCTGGCGAGTATGGGCTGCAGGAGGCTCAGCCAAGGAGAGTTCACGCCAAGAGGCACTCGCTTCCTCGGCATGGGAGAAGGGCGTAGCTCCAAGGATGCAGGTCGACAACGGAGTGGAGGCGTGGACGGAGGCGAGGTACGCACATAAAGCCGTGGCCAAAGGTGGTGGGATTCCGAGGTCGCCATCACGACAGAGAAGGCAGGACTGCCGCCACCTCGCGTCGTTGAGGGAGGTGTTCGTCACGTCGGTAAGGGACGCTCTCAAACAACGGTCGATGTCACCAATGAGGTCGGGGGCCAAAAACGTCGGTGCATTCCTAAACGTGTACAAAAATTTTGGCACAGCCAAGCAGTTCTTCAACAAAAAGAATGCATCATGATGGTGAAGGATGCTCAAACGTTTGCGAAAATTAGAAAACACTTGTATCTGGGAGGAGAGAGTACTGCGCATAGCATCTCAGTTGCAGCTTTAAAAGCAGAAAAATCTGCTAAGACTGTACACCAGTGGTCACCTAGAGTAACGTCATCAATATAGCCAATGTGGAAGCGAGATTTCAGACGGTAAAGATCTTTATTAAGGCCTAAACAGAAGCCAAAACCGGCTAAGGGGTCGCCTTGCTGAAATCCTTCGGATGAGGAAAACGTTTCGTCACTAAAACTTAAAATGGAGTCATTTTCATATGACAATTTAAAAAAGGGCAAAATTTCAGGAGCCTCCTCAGATATGCGAAAAGCAACGTGGTCTCGGCGCATTGTGTTAAACGCATTAGAAAAGTCATTAGATATGCGAAAAGCAACGTGGTCTCGGCGCATTGTGTTAAACGCATTAGAAGTAGACAGGTCTAGCCCCTTTCACACACAATTTTCACTAAAGTACATGACCTTGCCCCATGCATCGGAGCACACGCCCACGCATCGGAGCACACGCCCACGCATCGGCGCACGTGGGTGCTAAGAGGACAGGAAGCGGAGCACCAATCGGAGCACTTGCATCGGAGCACGTGGCGCCGGGGCACCGGAGCATTTGATGAGTCACGCTAGGGTATATAAGGAAAGGCGCTGACAGAGAAGATCATTCTCATTCTAACCATGCAGTACACGTGTGAATTCTGCCGCCAGTCCTTCTCTCGGTTTCAAGACTGTATTGCCCATGGAGCAGCGGAGACGGGTCGCAACTATTGTTGGACATGCTGTAAATGGTATGGAGACGAACACGATTGCCGCGCGTTTAATTATGGCGACGACAATGACTTGCTGTGTCTGGATTGCGACGAAAGTTTCGACGTGGAGACGTACCATAAGCACGCGTGTGTGGGACGATGTCGCTACTGTGATATAGTGGTGAATGCTGAAGCGGAAGGATGGGATGAGCATTTGTGTCCCTACCTGTTTGAGTTCATGCAAGAGGGTGGCGCAACTGTGGAAGAAGAACGTATCATGGACGGTCGCGAGTATAATTATCGATTTACCCCTCCTCAAACCACGAATGAATGGAGGACGTATTTGAATTCAATGCATGCGGACTTGTATCGTGTCATTGTGCAACAACACCCCCATGAGGACGTGAAAGTGTTTGTGAGTATGAAACTCAGGTTTGCCAAGATGGATATGTCGACGGGCGAAGAGGAAGTGAGAGACATGTCCACACCCTCATACATTCATGAAGGCGTCCAAGCACGTAACTTTGATGCATGGTTCCGTGACATTGTGTCAAAGATTGAAGGATTTATTGAAGACTATCAAGAAGACGGATCAGGATTTGTGGTGAAGGAAGTAATAGAGTTACTGGTTTAAACAAGTTCCTTCCCTAATTTTCGCATGGGCGCACCGATTCCTATCCCCCGAGATATCAAGCTCTGCAAAGGCATATGTGTGTTTCAGCGCAACAAGTATACATCGCATTGTTTTCAAGACAGTGTCCTCTATTCACTTGCCTACCAAGACAATCGCATTCCTCGACGTGGACGTGTTGATTCCCGCACCAAGACATCCTATGAAATTTATCAGAATCATCTTCCTGCAGTGGGCAAGTTGAATTTGAGCCAGTATTATCATCTAGACTTTTCCATGATGACGTCAGAGGGGTTGATGAATACACGGGATATTCAGGATTTCGAGAAGAAGAACAATGTAATTGTTCGTATCCACGTACATGACGGTAAAGGATTTGTGGGCCAATTATACCCGGTCCGTCAAGCTGTGAAGGAGAACACGCGCATCGTTCATGTGGTGATGGTGACGCGGTACGATATGGAGGATCAGTCTGGACATTTTCTTCCCGTGACGGATTTTCAGAAATGTGCTCGCATGTGGTATCGGAACATGAACCAAACGCAAGTGAAACGTTTTGAAACACGTGAGTTGTGTAGTTTACGATTCAATTTCTACGAGAAGGCCGTAAAGCATGAAAAGACAAAGGACATGGCGCACAAAGAACGTCTGGAACATCAAGCGAAATGCAATGGAGGATTTTTCCAGATGGAAACGACCCCGGAAGATACGAAACCGCACGAATTTATCGACCACGCGAAAACCACTCAACCCCTCGCTGTGATGTACGCGGACATTGAGAGCATGATTGATGCCGTGTCCAAGAAGCATACGGCAGCGTATGTGGGATCCTATGTGGTGTGGCATCCGGCGCTGGACATGAAAGAATCTGTGGTGATCCATAAGGGGGACGAGTGTATTCCTGCCTTTATTGCACACATCAGACAGGTGATCTTGTCTATATTTAATCACACGGAAGCGACGTACAGCAACATGACAATGACGGAGGCTGATATGCGGGACTATGAACGGACAGCACAATGTAACATGTGCGGATGTGATGTGAAACCTCCGAAGCAAGGTGAAAAGAATGGACCTACGACAAAGGTGCGAGACCACGATCATATCACGGGCAAGTATCTGCAAACCCTGTGCAATGCATGTAACCTGCGACGACGTCAATCCCGGACCACATTAAACATCTTGTTTTACAATTGGAAGCGGTATGACAGTCACCAGGTGATCGTACAAGGCTTTACCAAGCTGGATCACAAGTGTGGGATCAAGCCCATTTATGTGTCAGGAGACAAGACGTTGGGAGTGACCATCTTTCTTCCCATTGCACCCAATACCCTGTATAAACTCCGGTTCATCGATTCGTGTCAGCTTTTGAAAGACTCTCTGAACAATTTGTCAACGACCATCAGTGACTTTCCTCACTCAAATCACATATTAAGCAACGTCTATCCGAATTAAGGTCACACATCTATTCGGAAAGGATATTTTCCCTATACATACTTTGACTGCTGGGATCGTATCCACGAGACTCAATTGCCTCCGAAGGAAGCATTTTACAATGATTTGAGTGAGAAGGAGTTGGAAGAGGACGAGTATGTTGTGGCACAAAAGGCGTGGACAGAGACGGGGTGCAGCACGTTTGAAGATTATATCCACTATTATTTGACAGTGGACGTAGCCTTGCTCGCAGACATCTTCGAACACTTTCGAAGTGAAATGCGCGACGTGTCTGCATTGGACCCCATCCACTATTTCGACACACCTGGCTTGACCTATTTATTTTTCTTTAAGAAGACACAGGTCAAGTTGGAGAAATTGCGTGAAGTGGATATGTACCGCGTGTTTGAAGCAGGGATTCGTGGAGGGATGACATTTGTGAATCAGCACCGCGCTCAGGCAGAAGAAGGTACTCACCTGTTTTATGTAGATGCTAACAATTTATACGGACCGGCCATGATGGGACCTTTGACGAAGGACTGTTTTGCCTGGGTACGACCGGAGGTCTTGATGGACATCAACGACGAATGGGTGAGACGATACAATGTCAATGTCACCACACGTCATGTACTGTGCGTCGATTTGGAGTATCCCCCACACGTCCAAGATGCCACGGATGATTTACCATTGGCTCCTTACCGCGGGGCGGCGAAATGGGAGGACATGTCTCCCTATATGCAAGACCTATGGCAGGAGTTGAACGGGAACCGACCCTTTCACTCAGCCGACAAATTAATGATGACGCACGAGAATCGCAAACAGTATGTGGTACATATCGCTGCTCTCAAGTATTATGTGGAGAAGGGCTTACATATCACCAAGGTTCATTACGGGATCTCCTTCAATCAAGAACCATATATTCGCCCCTATGTATAATACCATACGCAAGAACGTGCCAAGGCAACGACGAAAATGCGCCGCAATCTCCACAAGTTGATGGTGAACGCACTGTATGGCAAGACGATGGAGAATGTGCGGAAATATGGGAAGCACTATTTTGTACGTTCACCGAATGTGTTTAGCAAATGGACACGTCATCCCTATTGTCAATCCTTCTTCAACATCAGCGACAAAGCCGTGGTGGTGAATGTGCGCAAGACCAAGGTGGACTTGAAGAAGCCCATTTATATCGGACAATGTATCCTGGACAACAGCAAGATCATCATGTACAAGCTGTCTGACCAGTGGAAAGCCAACAAGACGTGCACCTCAGTGGAGTTCATTGGTGGGGACACAGACTCCTTCCTCAAAATCCGCAGCCGGAGTACACGCGAAGAAGTGCTGCGTTCGTTTGAAAACATCCCGAATTTTATTGATACAGAGGCGAAAGGTGTTTTCGATACCTCAAATTATCCCGTGAATCATCCAGAGAGACGTACCGAGAATGCGAATCGTTTGGGATGTTTCAAGGATGAGTGTGTGGGGGATAGGGTGAAGGAGTTTGTGTGTTTGAGTGCCAAGATGTACTCTTACATTGTCCTCAAAGGTAATGAGGAAGAAATCCACGACTGTCGCATGAAGGGAGTGTGTCAAGCGAAGAAGCGTCAAGTGAAACATCAGAATAATGTGAACGCATTCGAAAATCATTCGATTACCACAGTGTCACAAACCTTCCTCCAATCCCAACACCACGAGATGAGAACGGTGACGCAAGTGAAGAAGGACTTAAGTATCTGGGAGAACAAGCTGTGTTGGTATTTACCCAATCAGAGTCTTCCATACGGCAACCATAGCCTATATGAAGAAGGGTATCTACACCCCGCTGTCAAAGATGTCAAGGATCTGCAACCGCATGGTGGAGCTGAGAGCATCCTCCGCAATACCACTGCAGACATTGTTACCGCAACTCCCACTGGCCACATACCGAGCATCACGCCCTTGTCGAGTCTATTGGAGATGGAACTATTCGGTTGCTGTACAGATTTTCCCACGGGGGTGTATCCAAATTTTGGGCAACCACTCTCTGGAAACATACGATCGTATTTGTAAAGAGATGAGCCAATTATTCGCCCCCTACGAATTGGACGTAAGCGACCCAATCACAAAATCCTGCACACTTCAATGTCAATGGAACTATACAAAGGACCGCATGCAAACCATTCAGCAGCTGCCATCGACATCGGTGATTTCCAACGAGCGCGAGCTGTTTCCCGGAACGTTAATACGCAAAGGTAATTTGCACTGTTCCTTCTTTTCCAACGGAAGTGTGATTGTGACGGGTGTCTTATCGATTGCAGAAGCGGAATCGTTGGGGGAAGACATTCTCAAATCCCTATTCGATGGAGATTCCCTCAATGAATCGGACTAGTATCCCAACGTCGTGGGTTGTCGCAAGAGACCTTGGATATTCATTCAAAGCTATAGAAACTGTAACAAATCTCAGGGAAAATATCACCGCTGGTGAATTAGTTGATCGACTAATGGATCTAGATGAGCATGCTATGAATCACAATTTGGATCGTAGGTGGATAGAGGATTTCTCCATGCTACACTGCAATGAAACTATGATGAAATTGGCGCGATCTGGAGTGAAAAAGAAAAAAGTGACATTTGCAACTGATTTGTCAGGTAGCTCTACCAATAAAAGTGACTTCAGAAAGAAATTAGAAGAAGAGACATTTAAATTATTATGTGAACGGAACTGTGTTAAATGTTTTAAACAGGAACGGTCCCTTCTCTTTTACCATGTTCTCATAGCGTTATGTGTTCTACATGCTATGTACCCTTTGAAACTTCATCTTGTCCCCTTTGTGATCAAGAAATAATTTCAACAGTCACTGTATATCGTGCATGATGAGTCATCATGCACGGAAAAGCTCTGTGTACAGTGTGCTATAACTAGTGACGCACTGAACTCTGTTTCATGTACAAAACCTTGTGGTATTAACCTCTGTCTGAAGGAAGTTCAAGGGTTCCATTGAAATAAAAATACAATCATTGACATGATTCATTTCTTTATTGACTTCAAAACATGGGATAATGTAGAATACAAATAGGAATAGACAATTTTATCATTGAAGGACAAGTAGGTTTTAATGAGTTCTTGATCTTTCTCGTGAGCATCCAAAGAAGGTTAGTGTTTTATCCATAGACGTGTTAGAAGGGCGATGGTTTAAAAAGTAAATACAGTGAGCACCACAATAGGCTTTAGGACCTTGTACACGCAGAGGGCGACGATAGTCTAGAGGATAAGGTGTTGTCGATAACAACTCGTTAACGTGTGGATAGTGAGATGGAGTGAGTCCATAAGAGTCAAAGAATTCGCACACGCGTTGATCCGCATTTTGATAAAAGGCCAACCAATGCTTGCCAGGTTGATGAGAGCGATCACTATTGACAATAAGTGTCTTTGATTCCGGGGAATGAGCAGGAAGTAGATCAGCAGGAAACACACCTTGGAAGGGAACGTAAGAAGATTGGAGGAGGCGATGAGCAAACGTTTGACAACTACACTGAATAGCACAGAGAAAATCATCTTTGCACATGCAGGCATTGAGTAAATGTTTCTCTTGTAATTGATTCATACCCTGCATGATTCCTTCGATTTCCGTGTTGCTTAACCATTCTCCCATTCAGCCAACGCTGAGCTTTAATGAGACGATGTTGATAAAGAGGAGTCCAAGCTATAGGACGAACGTGATACTCGGGTTCCTTCAACATGGCTTATGATGATGTCAATGCGCGCCAACACTTAAATAGCGGGTGGGATATACGCACTGGAGATGACAGCATTCTCCGGTGTGACGGAGAATTGTTCGTCATGAATGACAAACATTAATAAATCCATATTTTGCTTGGTCGTATTCTCAAATTGCAATTCCAGTCCATATTGACGTGTATTGGTGGGTTGAGCACTATCGATTTGTTTATCCAAGGTACAGTCAAAGGCGATAAAGTAACAGTATTTGGTAAAATTCTCTAAATCAATACCACACGATTCATTAGTGTTATAGACTTGAATCGCACGATTGAATTGACTGTAGGCAATCACGTCATCTTTGCAATTGATGGCTCCTCCTGTCATGATGGCTCCATTCGTGGTCATGGTGACTTGAGAGAGTCCATGCCTTTCAAAATAGAGTTTACGACTTCCTGGATAAACCAAGAGTTACTGGGAACAACAGCGAAAAAGATGAGTTTAGGACTCAATAGAGCGGCCACATTGGAAAACGTCTTCTTTTGTACTCCACTTTCAATCGTTTGTTGTTGGACGGTCATGCCATTGTAGCGATAATAAATGGCTTCTGACTTGCGTCGATTCGCAGTTTTCAATTGCAGTTCTGCATTCGGTGTGAGCATGGGCACATACAATTGGAAAGAGATGATTTTGAACCTGTACTTTGTAGAGGTCGTCCCTCCAGGATGTGCCATATCATAAATGGCATATTCCGGTTTATTCAAGGTGAAAATGAGATCCAGTTGCATGCCTGGGGGCAGAGCAATCACTTGTTGGAACAAATTACATTTCAGGGGAAAGTCAAAGGTACGTTTAAATTTGTGGTCTGTCCATTGTTTGAGAATGGCTTGATTTAGTGCATTCTCTTTATCTGTAAACTCTACCGCCTTAGACTTCACCGTCTTAGTCGCTGCATCAAACTCCGTGTCATACATCACTTGAGGAACAGTAAAACCTTGTGTGACCATGTGTGTATTCTTCACATCATTGGTGTATTGTAAAAGATTGCTAAGGTAAGCTCTCAAATAATACAAGTCATTGCCTCCTTCAATGGTGCGTTCATTCAAGCGGATGGTAATGTCGGAAAAGAGGGAGTGGGCCGTATTGTTGATAATAATCGCCTTGTCTGACGACTCACATGGCACGTCTGCTCCTTTAGCCGCATCATGTTTCATGAGTTGTACTTCCACGCGAAAATAGGCATTGCACACATCCATCCAATGAATGGCTAGTCGAGGGACCGTGAATTGAATGGTACCGGGATTTTCCAATCCATTGACTGGCGTCAGAACGCTCGTATGCTGAGAAGTACTCGAGACATCGACTTTATCACTCTGGAATACATCGTAACGAGCATCCAATAATGCAGGTGTTTCCGCCATGCTTGATGGTACTGATTTCCTAAGATTGCTTAGTTCTTAAAAGAGCATGCGTTGTTTAGCACCTCCGCGATAACGCCCCATCAAACTTCCTTTCCCCCATTTCGTATGATGGGCAATGTCCACATGACCACGACGGCGTTTACGAGCAGGTGCTTCCACCATATCCCCTTCTTCATCCGTAAAGATGCGTTTCCGACTCACTTTATTTTGAATAGCTTCTACAACACGTTCGGGAGTAGTCTGTAAGGTGCGTTTGGCGAGCGCTTTCACACTCTTTTTGAGACGGTGAACTCCTTCTTGTGCGGTAGAGCTGACAGCATCCGTGACAGCTTGTTTCGCAGAATTTAGAAACTCCGTCGTACGTAGCGATTTTCCCAACGTTTTCTGTACCGTATGTACAAGTCCTTTTTGCGATGTTTTTCGCGATGCTTTTTGCGATGTTTTTCGCGATGCTTTTCGAGATGTTTTTCGAGATGCTTTTCTGGGAACTCTGTTTTTGAGTGATTTGGGCAGACGGATGGGTGATTTCTTGACACCAGTGACACGTGGTCTAATCATGCGTGTTTTCTGTCCAATCACTTTATTCCATCCACCTCGTTGCATAAATGATCCTCTTCCAAACAATCGTCCAGAGGAATTTGTTCGGTTACGGATTAAAAAGAGATTCGTCATCGTGTCTTGATGTGTTTGGGAAAAGACAATTACTTAATTGCACGACGTCGAAGATACATTTTTACATAGGACCGTCCGTCTGTCATAGGGATGGGATGGCCGTCATCCGACATGAGTTTGATTTCAATATCTTGCACATTTTGATTTTTCACAGGGAGATAGGTGACATTCTGGAATTCATGATGAATACTATCTCCATAATCTTTCCCCGTGTAGGGAATCACACACATACAGTTTGTTTTCATACCCCCCACATACTTATAGCCTACAATATTACAATACAGTAGAATATTGTAGGTAAAGGCATTCAAATTCAAAGGTGCAGTCGCTTGCTGTGAGGAGGTGAGTAAGTCTGTTTTAAACCCAAGACTGTCTTTGAGCAAAGGATGGAGTTTCATACTGTAGTGTGCGGGTACTACCACTGAGACATAATGGACATTAGGTGCCAATGTAGTGATAGAAAAGTGGAAATTGTGTCCATGTTGTCGATTCTGATTCAAACACTGCATCAACGTCTTCTCCGAATAAATACCTCGTGGAATTTTGAAGCGCGTAAACATGCCTTGCTCTCCCTGTTTGCATTGTTCACCTTGTTTGCCTTGCTCTCCTTGTTTGCGTTGTGGACCTTGCTCTCCCTGTTTACCGCGTTCTCCTCGCGGTCCTGGTGAATCCGTTTTGATGGGAATGATAGAGGGCGTATAGACTGTCGGAATCGTCTCAGGATGATCATTCAAAGCCCCCACACTAAAGTTTGCATCCACGGGTAATGTCTGAAGGGTATTGATGAAGTTGACTACGGAGATACCTGCTTCCCATTGATCCCCATGGACCATGGGGATGGAAGGAACCAAGCGATTTTTGAAATGATTGGCTCTATTTTCAGGAAACAAATTGGGCTGAGCATTACTCAACAAGTGAATCGTTTCCTCATGCATGGTCGATAGTCACTCTGTAACCAATTACCTAGTCTCCCTACGGCGGAGATGGAGTTTGAAATAGGATCGTCCTTCATGAATCGGAATAAATTCGCCATCATCACCACGCAACTGAATTTCAATCTTATCAATAACAGATGTAAAAATGGGGTAATAATCAATATTGGACACTTCATACGATACCATTTCCCCCAAACGTTGTTTCTCTTCAATGGGGTGAATTTTCAAGATTTGTTCACGCTGTCCTCCCACAATACTTTCCGCCACAATATTACAATAGACGATAATGTTGAAGGAATTGGGGGTCATGCTGAGGGGAGAGAGTGTTGTCATCTGTGTATTGGGTCCATAATGGGATTGTGGTAGACCCATACGATAACTCAACGCTTCTCCAAAATCAATAAAGGCATTTTCCGCGGTTTTCACCGTCAAATAATGTTCTTTCGAGAGAGAGAGAGGGATACATCAGTCCACGCCTGTAAATTCACCTGGAGTTTGGAAAAGAGTCCTTCCAAGGTATAACTCCCTTTGGGAATGAGGACACAATGTAACGAGGTAGAAATGTCCAGGGTGGGGTTGATATAACCTTGCCGAATCATGTGTTCATAGATTTGCAAAGGTTTCATGGTCTTGCTATAGAGATGAAGAAAAGGGCGAGGTGTGGTACGTGTATTCACCATAACCGATTGAATATCTTGTTTTCCCAAATCCACTCCCAACACCATACCATCCACTAGATAAAACATGTTTTCTTGCCAGCGTTCCACCATGGTCGTCATGAGCCCTTGCATATCATCACTGAACCATCCAATAAAGGAAGTCAATCTATCTTTGCAGACTTTCAGGTTGGATCCTTCTTGATACGCTACAGGGGGTGAATACAATTTCTTATCAGAGAGTCTATCTCCAAACAAGTAGGATTGTAAGCACGTATTGGCCAACAGATCTTTCGATTCGTAAGCATAAGGGAAATAGGATTTCTGAAACAAGCTATCCAATTCCTTCCCTTTCCATGGGAAGAGGGTGTCGAGGGTGTGGTTCCATCCTTTGGCATAATCAAAGGTATATTCCGGTAAACCATAGATGTGTGATGTCATCCCATTGGTGACATGTTTTGGACGTTGTTGATACCGACGGTAACTTGCAGAACAATGTTCCGGCGTTTCCGAGTGTATACAGGTTTGTTCATGATAGGTGAACATACCATATTCATGACTATGATTCAACACATGTTGCCAGAGTTGTGGGAAATTGATTTTCAACAAATACCCTTCCACGATTTTAAAGTGAAGCACGTGAAAGACGCCCACTGTTGTATACGTCACCCACACCATATCAGGCAGGTGGATGGCTTGATTGAAAGCTTGCACAAATGATTGGAGGGTATAGTATTTCGTGGGTAAATTGAATCGTAATGGACTAGGGAGATGAGATAGGGTATGAAAAATCTCAAAATAGTCTCCATGCTTGATGTTGAGAATATTGGGATGCTTCCTATCCTCGGTCTTATACTGTTGTGTCGGTTTTCCGTTTCGATACAAGTCATGTGTCCCATTCAATGCATAGGGGACACTATTCTTTTCAAAGAGAGCGTCCAATTCCATGGTTTGTTTCTGAAGGATAAAGAAGGGAACATGAATCGTGCTGAGAGGGATTTCCAAGATCCATTCTTCCCACACGTAGGTAGCCACTTGTTCTGCTTTGAAAATCTCATAGGCTTTAGATTGCTGTTCCATCTTGATTTCCATATCCTCCGTGCAATCGATGGTCAGTTCATAATGATAGGACATGGATGTGATGGTCCATGTCATGGGGGCGGGGAAGATGGTATTCAAATAGGTTTCCAACGAATAATAACCTGTGGGGGACGATAGAACTCCACGTCTTATCACTCTCTAAATTCTTGTAATAAAATGATTCAGGTCTAGACACATAAAATAACAGTTTGTTCTCCTTGGATAATTGACAAAGATCCGTTTTCAACACAGTCACTTCTTCATTCACCCTATCTCGTTCACGAACGTTCTCGTCAAGATTATCAGTTCCTGCAGTGGGTTTGAATTCTTTCACCAACTTTCTGAACGTTGTCAAACGTTCCTGTTTCACTTCAAAATCATGGAGAATATTCCCATACATCTCCATCAAATCCACCAAACTATGATAGGCAAATACATTATAAGTGTTGTAGATATGATACTTCTCCGTAGGTGTGAAGGGAAGTGCATGTTGTCCCGTTTCATATTGCATATCCGCACCACTGGCCAATACATTTTCTTTCCCATCTTTAGGATGGGAATGAACTAAATGATGAATGATGGGCCGTTTTGTGACTTGTTCCTTTTGAATCGATTTTCGAAAATTTTTCAATAAGACAGTATCAAACAATCGCTTCTTGGCTCCGAATCGTTTAGAGACTAAAACACCTTCCATCTTGTGTTGACGTAGGATTCGCATCATGTTGCGGTACGTTGCATTCAGTGTGTTGATATAGGTATGCAAGAAACGGGAGGTAACTAAATCAGGAGCATCGGCTATATTGATGGTAGGATCGATCTTGTGTAACTGTGTATCAATTTTGTCATACAATTGATCAAAACGGTTTCTGAACCATGGCAAATGTTTTTTCTTGGGATGTTGATAATCCTTTTCACGATCTTTTGGGGTGAGTGGATTTAGGAACTCCACTGGGAAAATAAATTGATTTTTCATGGTGCGTGTTGGTAAAACAAACCATTTTTTAGAGGCCAAATGTTGCAATCGGAAAAAGGTGTGTTGATACATTCTCACTGCTTTCATCAACTCTCTCAGTATAGGAAGAGGGGTGCGAAGATTATGAAACAGGCCTATAGTCCCTCTGGGAATACGAGGCGCCTTTGCATTGCGTTTGAGAGAGCTCACAAAGGTATTGGTCCACATCCACACAGCAGGTGTCGTGTCATCACTCAGGGGTTGTATATCCTTATTAGGTAACTGGGGGAGCAATGTAAACATTGGCTATTTTCTGCAATTCGGATAGGATCCCATAATCCATAGCAGACAATGTATAATTGGAAGCATGCTTCACATGAAAGGACAAACTGTTGGACGAATGAAACACTAATTTCCCCACACCAAACCATTCTAATTGCTTGAATAAATTGAGCACTGAGATTTCATTTCCCAACATACTTTTGACAGCGGTGTAAGGGAATCACACTGAACCAATAGTCATGGGCGGGATATTTCTTTAAGTCACATTTCTTTCGATGAATGGAGAGACGTGTATGGATCCGAATGACATCTTTCAGCGATAAATGATAGACACATTTGTCCAATAAGAGTGAGGCCGCCAAATGAGGGGAAAACACAAGGACGTAATGAAATGCGGAGAATTCCTTGATTTGAAACGGGGAAAATGGGGCAATGTCAATCACATAGACATCTGCTTCCTCTATGCCATTGCATCCATAATACAAGTAGGATGGATGTGTCGTGACAGTCATCATGTTGGAAATGGTACGACGTGTATATAATTCCAACGCTGTGATAATTGGTACTTTTTTACTTCCTCATCGCATTTAAAAATGGTGTGACGACGGACCACATTGGTCCCTTCCATCGTATAATAAGGCAAATAAGTCTTCAAATCTTTCGTATCAACCATTTTCCCCACGGTAATATAACAATCTTCGGGAATCGTATCCACATTATTCACATACCCAAACTCTTTCAAGCCTACTTCCCATGTTTCTCCTTTAGGAATAAAAAGTGGATTTTCCAGTCGTGTAAAGAAATTATTGGCTTTATTGTCATACAAATGGGGTTGAGTATTGCTCAACAAGTACACATGTTGTTCCTCATGCAGTTCCTGCATGATTACAAAATCAATAGCGGCGTACATTACCTAGAGGTTCTAAGTCTGTCACCCATGAGTTCATCGAGGCCGGATAACCTTGCCAGTGCACAAAATATTCTGTACGTCCATTCCGACGTCGGGTCTTGAACACTTTGTCCACTTGATATATTTCTTCCTCCCGATGAATCACTTGTAATTCCTGAGCATAAAAGGATCCTTTGATCTCTTCTCCACTCAAGTCTTTGATCTTGTACATTTTGGTACCATGAGGGTTCTTGAGAATGTTGGAGACAATGAACTCTTCCGTCGACCAATTCGCTTCATACCCCCATCCAAACGTTCCTTTATCACGTGAAATACGTACACGTGCTCCCACAGGGATAGACTTCCCCGGTACTGCAAACTTCCTATAGTTTCGTCGGAGACGTTTCGCATTGATTCGTTTCACTTCCTCGGTATTGGAGGCATTCACATCCATCGGGGCGAAACCTGTGGATGAATGGGTGCTGTGATTGTATGCATACATGACATCTGCGATCTAATCCACCCAATTCTTGTTATTGGTGGCTGTAAAGATACGTTCCAATTTATTCTTGACAGTACGGTTCAATCGTTCGACATGGGCACATTTATAGGGACTGTAGATGGAAAACAATTCAAGACTTCTTTCACCGGTCGGTTACAAAATTCACGTCCTTGATCCGTTTGTAGTCGTTGCGGGATGGGAATGGTTGCGAAAATGGCTTCTAAAACCCCCGACACTTCTTTGGCACTCTTGGTCTTGAGAGGGAATGTACAGGCTTTGCGTGTAAAGATGTCCATTACCATGAGAATATACTTCTAGCCACGATTATGCTGTGCATACTTTTGATAATCGACAATATCCGCTTGAAATTGAATTTGCGGACCGCGTACACGATATGGGTGCAAGGGCTTAATACGATGCAATCGAGATTTGTGAAGGGTGTAGGTTGGTTGACGCATTAACCATTGTTTGACTTTTGTTTTTGAATAATGTGAAGCAGCAGCAAGTACATTGACGCTTCCGTAGCCAGCGGGATGTTTGGGATTGTAATAAATCTTCTGCAACACTTCCTCCATCAACACAATCTGCTTGGAATTGACGTGGGGGTTGAAGATATGCGGTATTCCCGTTGGAACAACAATTAAAGCTCGCCGTGATGGTGTACTGTGTCTCTGCGCTGTCGTCTGCGTTGCCTTGGCCGCAACAACTCCCAAAGATACGCGATAAGAATGAGGAGGCAATTGGCGCGGCTGCCGTTGCCATTACTTGAATGGTCAGCCATAGGATCCCAATTCAAGAACTCCTTTTTTACTTAAACGAGTATTGATGGATGATTTCAATGGAGAACGTTTAGTCTTAGGAGATTTGACAACAGAAGGTTTGACGACTTTCCCTTTAGATCTCTTGAGAGGACGGGTGGTTCTGCGACGTGAGTGAGCGGAGGTTTTGCGACGTGAGTGAGCAGAGGTTTTGTTGTTTTTTTCCAATCTCTTCCCACTATCATCGTCCAAATTGAAAAATTGGCGACGAACTTTATCGAACAAATACATACGGGCGTTCCATGCAGCGATATTATTGGCGGTAGGACGGTGTCGCACAATCTCTCGTGCAATACGGTCAAGATGGGCTTGTTGAGGATTCATCATGTTTCTCACCCTCTGATCTTCCGCTTGACGTTGCAACATGGTCGACATCAGTTTGGTAGTGTCACCACCACCACCACCCATTTGCTGTCCGCCACCGGTGTCTTCATTCATTTCAGATTTGGGAACCACCACTAATTCACTAAAGTCCATTTTCGTTTTATTGGGTCTTCTGCTTAACTTAAACACAATCATAGGTGGATTAAATAAGTTGGTGCGAAATCGGTACTCAAACGGACAATTTGTAGTGAAATCAATAAAGAGGTAGGCATAATTCCCATACTTTTGAACCAATGTCGCTAACATATCATGCACTACGCTCATATTGCCTTTCGCGAGCATTTTCCCCATGAATTGAGCCAATTGTTGTTGATTTCTCGGATTATTGAAGGCGACCAAATAATGGACATTGCCATTACGAATACGTTGTTCTTTATCACCATACAAGTACTGTGTGATTTGCACTGCGAAAAACCGTTTATGATGAGATCCTCTTAAAAATAATCCCGTAACAGTTTCATTGTTTTGAGATTCCTGTTGTAAATCATCGAGAATAATCAAATCATTTTCTTGCAATTGATAAAAATTATCTTGGGTAGGGACACCCATTTTCAATATCACATCTTGTAACTCTTTATGAAATGGACTTTCTATCCCATAATACCACAAGACTTTACGAATGGGCTTTTTAAATAAAGTATTACGATTCTTGATCATATTCGCTACAAACGTGGACTTTCCCGATTTACTAGGACCCGAGACAATCGTGGATGAGTCATTCTCTAAACGGAAATCCATCTTGTCGAATCATAAAAGTCAGACATATATTCCATTCATCATGTATTAAACATAACTTAAAATTGTTTCCAGAACAAAGAATCATTTCCAGAATAAAGAAGAGGTGGTATAAAACGTCCACGTGTACATTTCTTAAAGAGTGAGTTTTCAAGAGCAGTCATCATTTCACTCATCAATGTCCTTTCCATGTCATCGGTAAGAGGATTCATTTTGTACCGTGCAAATGCTTCCTTCAACATATTGGGAAAGGCTCGACGATGGATTTCGTAGGTACTACGAACAATGAAATAATGTTCAATATAGTTCAACACAGACCACTTCTCATTGACACACTGTCCTGCTTTGTACCATGAGGATGACACATACCACTGACTCTCCTGATTGTGTTCCACCATATCCTTGAACATTTCGAGGAATCGATTGATCCATTTCTCGGCTTGTGTTTGATCACCGTCAAAGATATGCAGCGCGTGTGACTCTTCCCGGATGCGAATGTACACGCCGAGTGCTTGCGCCTTGGCAAAATCCGTCCGCATCATCCTCCAATACTCCTCCTCCGTGGGTTGAGCACTCCACCTCTGAGAAATCATGCTTGTCATCTCATCCTCCTTTTGTTTCATAAGTACAGTGCTGTCGCCCTCTGATTGGGATAGATGATCGAGATCATCTATAAAGTGTTTGAGTTCCTCCCAATCAATGTCATGTTTTGGTTGCACCATGTGTATCAGATTAAATAACCCACTGGAGTGAATGCCCTTTGTCTTCTTCTTCTTCTTTTCCTCCACCGCTGTGCTCTGAAATTCCTCCACCTGTTTGATACGGACTTGGACTTGATCCACAGTAAAACACAGTTTCAGAGTCTTTGTCTGTGGATTACAGTACATGCCTGTGACGCGGAAAATGGTATTTGCTTGAAGGAAGGTATTCACCTTGAGAATGGAAAGAAGATGTCCAATATTGGCCAAACTAACTTTCTTGTTCTTTCCATTCTCCTTCATCAGGAAGATGGGCGTGTCCTGCTTCAGCTTCATAAAGACACTGTCGTAGGCCGATTTCTTGTGTACATACCCGAGACAGGAGATGAGGTTGTAGGCAGATTCGGGTTGGACTTGTTTGTAGAGGGATTGTATCGCATCCTCCAACGTCTCCACATCGCGTGAGACTGCTTGAGAAATGGTGAATAGGGAGGCGATTTGATCGGAACCGTACCCAGTGTTATTGTACGTTTGTGCACGCCATCCATAAAATCCCGTGGCAAACACGAGTTTTGAGATGTCTCGTCGTGATTGCCAATCCATCGCATCCATCGTCGCATTCTCTCCGCGAATGGGATAATATCCAGTGATACCCCATTTCTTGCCCAATACCAGACGTGTGATGGGCAGAGGTTCCAACTGTGTATGTGCCTTGGAAAGGTAGTTCTTCTCGGCTTTCCCATTCGTATGGAAATAGGGTTCCGTCGCTTCAACAAAGACTGGCTTCGATTTCGGTGTATCTGACGAATACGTGACTTTCACCTTCTTCGCGAGAGGAGCTTCCAACGTGTTCCTACGTTTACCCATGACTGAATGAAAATGATTGAAATGGCTCAGTTTATATAGAGTTGAGCGTGGGAAAATTTCTTCTCATTGGTTGACACCCACGCATACAAGTGCTCTGATTGGTGCTCCGTGAAATTCACGATGAATCATTCATTTTTGATGGTGTACGGGACTTGTCCCTTTTTGTAGGTCAAATTCGCGAGATAACGCTTGATTTCATGGGAATTTGCTGAGTCATTTTACGATAACATCGGTCGATTTGGTGTGGAAAAGTACCTCAGAATTCTCGATAAATCACCTGATTTTACGAGGATTTGTAACAGAGTGTGTTCTTCAAAGTCACAGTGAATCGATTGATATCAAGGGAAAATAACACATCAAATCCGTAGTATTTCAAACGATGTCATGGGAAAATCAACCTTTAAATCTTCGGTACATCGTTTGATTTCATAGGAATTTTACTGTGTGAACGTGACTCATTCACAATCTTCGGTAAATCGTTCGATTTCATGGGAATTTCATTGTGCGGTTTGGTGGGATTGAGTATAGGCGTTTTGGACATATCATAGTTGACTACTTCCACATCTAGCAAGGGTTTTCTACTATCTTTACGTTTTTTGATATCTTTCATCATTTTTCGACCAGATAAGAGGGTAACCAAAATGAATATGACGAGTGTAAAGAATTGTGATAGGGTTTCTTTGAATGAACCAATGAGTGAACATTTTAAATCTCCTCCGTTGGCTGTTGAAATAGTGTTCACTATGGATTGAACATTGTCCATGATGACGATGTTGATGACGTGGGTGTGGTTTACGTAGTGTTTGGAGCCTCTGGAGCTCTGGAGTGTTTGGAGCTGCTGGATTATCGTGATATGCCATGGCATAGGCTTGTGCGAAGGGAGTTTGTTTCTTGTTAAATTTCCGTTTTTGACCCAAGTATTTGCGAGTTTGAGGGGGTGGTTTCACAAATTTGCGGAGAATTCCTTTGTAAGATTGAATAAACTCGTGCTGTAAAGGTGTTAATTTCCCTGGATTCTCTCGCATTTTGCTCATGAGTGCTTGCATATCCTTGACATAGCGACATGGCGGTTAATTTTCTTTTTCGAACATCCTATCCCTGAACTTAGGGATTTCAGTACATCGGTAAAGTCCTGACGTCGACTTGAACATGTTTCACACTGACACGTCATTCTTGTATATCATCCTCTATCCCACATAACTTAGTTTACATGGCGTTCACCAAATTCATGTAGCGTGCGTGGACGTCTGCATTTTGGTTGGTTAAGTGGGCAATAAACTCTTCCTTTTGAGTCAGCAAGTCACGCATGCTTTCCAATGTCTCATCCAAATAGTCTCCATTGCCATCTGTACGATTGTGTTCATGAATGTTTTGATTAAATGCATCTTCCAACACGTGCAAGATGCGTTTGTGAGCATTTAAATGACGTTCATGGAGACGAATAGAATCGTTCAACAGTTGAACAATGGCGCTGTTTTTCAAATTGTTCAGTTGAATAATGTACTCATGGGAGTTGTCAATGACAGGTGAGTTGACTGGGTAAAACATTCTTTCCTCCATGGGGTGTGCGTCCATGGGTTGTTGAGGGGTTCCTACCCCCACTGAGTGTTGTTGGAGAGGGGTTCCCACTCCTCTTGATTCTTGTTGATCAACCTCTGGATTTCCCACTGTGTTCGACATGGCTTGGACATAACTGTTGTGATCATTGACAGGACCTGGGTAGTTATCAAATGTCACATGACTTAGTGTAGGTTGAATATTTTCTAAAGATATAGGACTCATATCAATCTCATTAGCAGCCATGGCTAAAACATCTGGCGGCAATCGATTCAATTCTTCTTGTATTTGATGGACCGTATGGGTGGGATCAGGGGGATCATCCACTCTTGCTCGATCTTCAACCATACTTTTCACTACAGCTTGCAGCATAGTGTGAGAATTATCAGGTGTTGCTTGACGTGTTGTTAAGGCGCGATGATCAGCTGGAGAGGGTCGAATTAATGCTTCTAGACTATCGTCTGCATCCAAATCTGTATTCATAGGTTGAGGGGGTCGCAAGGGGGTTGTACGACGTGAGGTGGGTGATAATTGTCGATCTTGTCCTGTCAACGTAGATGACACCTTCAAAGAGGATCTCGGAACATGCTGTTGAATAATATATTTGAGTTTACTAGCATTTTCTCCCTCCATTCGCTCGTTTAAAATATGGGTATGTTGACGCGTAAATTGTTGAGCTGTCTTCCTATCAACCGTTCCATCGAGTGTTTCCCCGCATAGACATGCATAGATGAACTCTTGACTTGCTTTCATCTCTTCTTTTGTTTTATATTTTAGTTGGTGTGAATTATAGATATGCCTTCTCAGACGATCTTTTTGATAAGGTCATTTACAGATAGGACATAGGGTTTTTCTCAATTTTTGCAACGTTTGTTTCTCTTCACTTTCACGCGTTCCTCCCTTCATGGTTGATTTTTTGTTGTGTGTTCCTGTGCATGCTTAAATACATTCGTTGGCCATTGAAACAAAACACTGAAATGAGCACAGATACGACTCAATGTCTCTTTGATATAAATAAGACTTGCTGCTGAAATCACACGTTTATTATACAGCTCTTGTAAATATTTCAAATGTTTCTTATTCATAAACCTCCATAGTGTTCCCTCATACAAAACATCATCCTCAAAAATAGCCATGAGTAAATACACACGACCCAAGATGGAATAGTGCTCATTCAGTATCAATTGATTCAAATAGACTGTGGACGTGTCGGTAAACTCTTCTAATTTGGGGATATCATTGCCTCGGATGCGTTCATCGAACCAAAAATCAATAAGGAATTTCATCCGCGCTTGGTGCGAAGGAAATGTCGATATTTCTGTTGGCGTGATGTCCATCCTCCACGTTGTCGTCTTTTTCGAGGACGTCTTTTCCGAATAGGGCGATGTCGTCTTTTTCGATAATAGGGCAGGAGTAACATGATCTTATTTGAGAGAGTGTGAGGATCCACAACTTAAATCGTCACTCATAGCGATGAGTATGCATACAATCTCTCTCAGAAGAAAAAGGAGTACAAGTAGCATGATTTTCCAAATCTATCAACCCCAATAGCAGAATACTTATAATATGGAAAAGCAACATGATTCATACAACGACATTCTTTATTCATACTTAGTCTGTGTCGCTTACATATTCTTCTTCTGATGTCCATCCAACAGATATATATTCAAAATTAAACGTTATACAATAGACACCAAGAATCTCTTCGTTAACACTGTCCATAAATTCATAGTCCCATACGTTCTTCAGTGAGGATAAATAGTCATCCACTTCTTGGATGTCACTTTCATAATAACGTTCACTGGCACCCATCAATGGTGGAGAACCATTTCTTTTGTATTCACAAATCGTGAATGTATCCATGGACAGTTCACATTCAGGCTTCACTTTGATCTTCTCCTTCACATATGGAATCACTTTCTCCAACATCGCATGCGATTGACATGTCGATTTCGGGTAAATAATGAGCTGATTTGGGTAGGTGTACACGTGAAAGTCTTCCATCACCCATGTGTCTTCCATCATGTATGTGTCTTGATCGTTTCTCCATTTTTACCTAGTTCTCCAATCGATAGGTGCTCCGACATGGAATGGGGCACACCCAATGCTCCGTTCTGTGCTCCGAACATGGAATGGGTCACACCCAATGCACGGAGCAGGGGATGGGGTATTTGCAAAACTATAAAGCCAAGTCGAAAATGTTCCACCTTCATAACACTCGTGAACATGATTTACCAACGTGACAAACTCCAATTCCGACAAGTGGATCCTACTAACATACTACAACGAAGAAATTTTCAACACCAACACGATACGGATAGTGAAGGGGAAATGCTGATTGTGATCCCAGACACTCCAACTCCAAGCCCACTACCTTCATTAGCAGCCAGTTCAGAAGAAGACGATTTCCCAACGGATCTCCCCTCGAACTGGGGTTCCATTCCCGATCCCAATGGACCGTATTCCCTACCTCCAACACCACCCAACATCGATGGACCATATTACATCCCACCGTCACCTACATTATCAACCTCCGTCACCGACCTAGGCCCTCCAAGTATAAGTGAAGGACAGGTGAAAGATTTCCTGGTGGATGAGAAGGAGAATACGCCCCCCAATTCCGACAGTTATCCCGAACTAGACTTTCACTGTCAACCCTTTCGACGAGCCCTCACGGATATGAGCAGTAGATTCAATCGTCGCACTGAATTGGAGAACATTGACGAAGCTATCGCCAACTTGAATACAGTGAATTTTATAAATGAAGTCAGTGACTGGGTTTTTTAAATGTATGTGTAATCATTCTTTCTATCTTGATTTCTTCTCAATAAACATACATGGTAAGCTGTGACTATTTTATTCAAGGGTGAAATTGGGCAATAGGATGATCATGTAAAATGTACACGTTAGAATTATTTTAATGTTAAGAGATAGGATTCATAATTTGTACAAATTAGAATTATTTTAAATGATGAAAATGGTTCATAAGATTGGCAGTGCTAGTGAGTATTCCCAAGTAAATGATCATCAAAAATAACAGGTGATTGGAATAACATTTATTATAGAGATGCACTTTCTTGAGTCATTTCACAACATGCATTATTCTTGCACAAGATACGATGTTCGGCATAGTCACTGAAGTTACAATAATGAACAATGTAAGACTTGTAGAGTTGTCCATTGTCCACAGTGGTTGATTCATGCATCACAGTGATGTGGTCAATCTTGGTCTAGGCCCATGCAGCTTCACAGAAATCATAATTTAAATACAGTGTATGCACATAAAGTCGATAGTGTAGGTCAAAGCAATAATGAAGGAGAATCTCGACCACATCTGACAGCGCACAGTGGTACCCATACTGTACCTTGGCAGCTTGAGTTTCTGTGAGTGCTTTCCCTCGGCGTAAATGTAACAGGGCTCCACGGTAAGCTTCTTTCCCTTCATACTGGGAATGATTCTTCCAGTGACATCCGCGACGCACATCTTCCTTGTAGCCAAGCATATACAGTTCACTATCCCGCATACATGAGGTGAATATATTCCAATGAGAGTCAATGCGTTGAGACCATTCGGGGAGAGAAATACTATCCATTGTCACTTTTTCCAAGAGTTTTATGCTTTTCAACCAAGCTCTTTCCATCTCCGATAATCCATTCCCTACAATCAGTTCCACGTCTCCATACTCGCGTGTCATTTCATGGACCCAGAAATTAAAACGGTGAATAATCACACTCTCTTCTGCACCACATTTCCCAATCACACGTGGATTGAGACCATGAATAAATTTAGTCGCAAAAACATCACACACCGATGTCTCATGTTTGACAAAGTCATGGAAGCGCGATGTAATGGTCACATATCCAGTCGGTTTATCGTCTCTGGGCGTATAATGACACCAAATGGCAGCGACTTCCTGCATGGGATCTCCTTCCGTATCAAATACGATGAAATTGCGCACCGGCTTCTTCTGCTCCACCCACCGTTGTTGCACTTTAGGATGATCAAATGTAATGGTATAAGAACCTTGCATGAGCTCGCCCAAATGCTGAATCCGACGCATCGTGAAATGAATCTCACCTTGTGTGTCTCGACTTATATACCCGTCCCTAGGGTGATGTACAACATGATTGGTTTAGCGATGATGACGTCTCCTTCGACGTTTTCCTCCTGACATTTTATTCGCGATAGCACTTACGCCTGTGGCACCGGCTGCACCCGCTGCTCCCAACGCTGCAGCTTTCCCTGCGGCAATAAGTGCAGGGATGAGGGGTGCTAAAAATGGGAGGATACCTCCTCTTTGTCTATGACTCCCGCGGTAGATTCCACCCCTTTGTCTACGACTACCACGGTAAATACGTGAATTCTGACCTCCGCCTTTTTGACGACGGCTTCCGCAATAAATACCTCCACGTTGCATGATTACCGTGATAGGCTAGATGTCCTTACTTAGTTCTTCATTAATAGTTTCCCTAACGTCTTTAACTTTCCCAACTTGTTCCTATTTAGATCGCGTTTCAACCGTTTCCATTCTTTCTTTATCATTTGATTATTGGATTTATAACGTGGTCGCCACGCTGCTGGCAACAACGTATTGCCCAAATGACGCCGAATCAATTCGCCTTTATGTCTCTGAAGAGCTTCACGCCCTCTACGATGCATTTGAGATTTTATATACCGTTTCACATGTCTTACAGTTCCCCCTCTCTGACGTCGTTTACGGTGTGTCATGATTAATGTTTACGCTTCCCAATCATAACTTAGTCACAAAAATAGTAGATTGATCAATACATTTATTCATCATCATCCAAATCCACATTATACGTGAACCATTTCAATTAGTTCTTAAAAACAATGGGTTTCAGAGGTCTCCCTCGTTTCTTACTAAAGTCAAATGAATATTTGCGTGGGTCCCGATTTCTATTCTCTGGTCAAAGCGAGGCTTGGGGGACACTATTCACTTCCTTGGGCGGATTCGGTTGACTCTCATATATCCGTTTCAACTCCTCGCGCTGATTTCTCCATATCTTCTTGCCCATATGCTCCTTATGCAACGAGACAAATTGACGGACCTTCTCTTCCTCCACGTCACGGTGCATCATCTCACCACAGACACATATATAGACAAAGCTGTCACGTGCCTCATTCGTCTTGCCCTCGCACCACGTCGGATCGCTTCGACGCACCTCCTTATGCTGTTTGCGAACATGTTCCCATAAGAAGAATGCTTGGTACATGTTATGACACCAGGGACAGCGTGCCAACTTCACTTTTGACAAGTCGTACGGATATGAATTCGTACTCTCCGACTCCACTGGGCGATTCGGGTCCAAGGGTTCGGTGGGCATATACATGCTCAAATAGGGACATAAATGTTCATCCCATTCATTCTCCTCCTCCTGAATCTTCTCATCACAGTGCCTGCACCGACCCACACATGGATGTTTATGGTAAGCTTCCATATTATAGTCTCGCTTGCAAAGCATGCAGGTGAACTCACTCTCCTTGTCGCCCCAGTAACTCATTTCCAGAAAGCACCAATGATTGTTATCGGTACTCCACCATTTCCCACAACGATCGCAATACTCCTTCCCTGTCTCCTTGCGTCCATGACTGATGCATTGTGAAAACAGTCGGAAGCGTTTATTGCAAAACTGGCACTCATAATAGGGTTGAGGGCGGGGACGGACTGTGGTTCGCCTCTTCTTTGTTGGTGGCTCCATCATATCGTTGTTCAGATAATGTATCTTACGTAAACAATGAACCAAACCCAATGTCAATCTGAATACACAAGATTCCTCCAAAATAACGACACTCCAGTTTAGAACGTAATTTCTTCTGCAACGAATCAATCAGCATGTCTTGGTTGATGAATCTCATGACAGTTGAGCTTATTGTCACTTCCCTGACGTGTGGAGCGATCGAAAATCTTGTTCGTAAAGCAGAAACATCTCGAAAATGACCATCTGCTTTTCGTCTTTCCTTGGGACGTTTTGATAATAATTAGGACTGTGCTCGGTCACCGGTGCACCGGTTCTCGGGCCGGTGCGCCAAAATGCGCGAATTTCGATGAAAGTAATGCTTGATAGTATAGTTTCAATTATAATTAATTCATTTAATCTTTTATCTTACTCAAAACAAATTGTAAAGAAAAGCATTTCAAGCATACGGCACGATTAATCCATTTAGAGAATATTATTCAATTCTATTTATCAATTCAGTTCAAACTTTAAAGTTCTACATCATGACGATGGAAATCATGGCTATATCACAAAATGAACGATGCATTTCCTGGTGATGAGAAATATATGAAGAAAGAGAAAATTAGGTAATCCAAGTTCACGATACATCGTTCATTTTAGGTCACAAAATCTCAATTTACGTGACCTAAGAATTTCGGAATCTCATAGTGAATACTCCATAAAGTGATGTTTCTCTTTTTGTTGAGATAACCAGTAGGCTGTCTTAACTTTCCAGCGGCCAACGTTCCGTCCGAAAGACTTTTTCCGGCATCTGGTAACATTATTACATCACAGAGAGACTGTTTGAAGGCGAGTTATGTATAGATACTGACCTATAACTGCGACAGAGCTTCGAATCCTTCTACATTTCCTAATATATTCAAGTTTTGTAAAAAAAGAATAAAGAAGTAAGTACTTTATAAAATAAACACTTTCTCTTATGCCATTATTTTGATTCGATGATTGTCATTGACCGCCTACATCAGTTTAATCATTCGTTATATAACTGCAATTAGGATAATTCGTCGGTCCCACTGTTGATGATCTTAAAGTGGTTGAATTATAATTGGGTCATCTGCTGAAGTCAAACAAAAATTTATGAATTCATTGCTTCTTCTGCTCAATTTCCAAGAATGCAGGGTAGTGTTTTTATAAGCAGTAGTTGCAAAAATGGAAATTTCTGAAGTGTTAGTTAATCTTGAGCATTGGCCCTGGAACTTTCCATATGATTCACTGGAAGGACTGTTTCAAGAGAGACCTGGAAAGCACAGATGAAGACTGGAGAACATGGAAGGAGAAAGCGAAGTACAGATTGAAATGGCGGCAAATTTTCAAGGACTCGGCAAAGGATATGATGGAGAAGGCATGAAGTAACTACGCTTTATACTGTATATGAATGTCGTACGTATGTTGCTATTTTCTATGTGTATGACATTCCCCCTACTCCTTTTCAGGGATGCTGTAGATGTTGAAATTAATAAAATAAAAATGAAAAAGGCCCTATGCAAAATTGCTTTAAAATGATCACTAAGGGTGGAATCCAATGCGGAGACTTAAGTCGAGATTAAGGAAATCGCGGCTTAAATCAGGACTTAAATCTAGCTTCGTATCCAATGTTATGATTTTGACATAAGCTGAGCTTAAGATAGCCAAGTTAAGTCGCGATATTTAAGCCACCATTTTGGCGGCTTAAGTCAAGAAGCAGCATTGATCGAATACAAAAATCCAATCAGCAAACTCATGCAAAGATTACGACTGATAGGGCTCAAGACGTGGTTATTGTTTATGCGTGTCTACATAATATGGCAAATGAATACCAAAGTGATGCGGAAAATGAAGATGCATATCCAAGTGAAGAACACTCCAATGGATCCGATGTTGTAGCATCTTATGAAAATTCAAATAGGGGTGTGGCTGTCAAAAGCCAAGTTACTTCTCAATATCATAGAACTTGTACTATATAAGCTAACATGTATTGTGATATAGCTACTGTAGGGCCTATAGTATCATTATGTCCAAAAGATAATATTATGCTTGTAATGTCATGTATTATATCATGCTACCAGTACACGGACCATGCTTGCTGAAAAGAAGTCTTGTTGATTATCATGATTATAATACCATGCATGACTATTATGATTCATCATTACTCGTCATTATTTCTGATTCCAATACACATACTATGCTTTCTGAAAAGATCCATTCTTAAGAAATGATCCCAAATGAAACCCTTTAGTACATAATTTATAAACGGTACAATCCATGAAGAAGATCTATTTCAAAACATAGAAATCACATTTGATGAAACTTGGATTCGCTATTGAAAATGTCATCGTTCTTTTTAAGATTTTCTAGCTTAATTTCTTGAATTTTCAGTTTGTTTTCAATATTTTAGTCTGTAACACCGCATGTTCTTCCATTATTCCTACTTCACGGAGTAACTTTTCGCGTTTACACATCTAGTAATCAATAAGTGCACAATTTGCTTGATCGGCAGTCCTCTTGGCCAACTTCTCGGTCTTGTCGAGCTTCAACATTTTTGCAGGAGTCGGAACTGGGGTATCACATTCTGAATCTATGTCTATTACTGACCTGGAGATAGATGTATCAACATTGGTAGTTGATGTTTGCGGAAGGTCAGGTGAATGAACAGAAGCGGAATATGCGTCACAATCGTTGTTACTATCCAAAGGATGAACTTGATTTGGGATTATTGCCAGAACCCTCCTGTTCAGATGTTCATATCGCCGGCTGCAGAATGTCCACCACCAGTCTTGAACTTCTCCTTCCTAATATTTGCTGCCACCTTCTTTGTTGAGAATTTCAAATTTTTCCAGCATTGCTCGAGTTGAGTATATGTCCTCGTTCTGTTCGGAAAGTCATTATTATTCTCAAGTGCTATTGTTTTCCAGCAATTCTCTTTATCTGCCACAGTAGTGGCGTCTGTGTTCTTGTTTTCGATAACTGATCGATATTTCTGCACCAGTTGTATAATGACGTCCTCTCATCATTACAGAAGTTTTCTTTCCTCTTAGACTCATGTCGCTCAGGCATGATAGCTTGTGTTGACCAGACGAAACAAAGTTGTATTATGCTCTTTTGAATTTGACACAGCTGTTGTGCGCAAATATGAGTCGAGGTCAGATCTGACCTCGTTGCTAAGATGACAGAGGTTTAACTCTGGCTTAGTTAATTCGCTTACATTGGATACGGCTTAGACTTAAGTCTCGATGACGAATTAACTAATCTCAGATTAACTTTAAGCCAGAGTTAGGTTTTTCTCTGGCACCGGATTCCACCCTAAATGACGTGATAAATGGAATAAAGAGTTGATGAAAGATTGTAATCAATACTTGACTCGTCACATGAGACATTTCGATGTTCTGCGAAGATATTGCTGCACATTATATCATCAAATGAATCAATGATTGCATAGTTAGGTTGAAAGCTCTCAATACATTAAGCATACTCTCTTAGCACTAACACAAATTGGGAGCGAAATTATGCTGGAAGACAATGTATCTCTGATAAATGGTATGTATAGTTAAGACATTGCATTGATGTTTCAATTAGCTCGAATATTGTGTTTTCTCTTGCATTCCAATTATAGTTTTGACAAACCGTTATCACTTCCCATGAAATAATCAATAAACTACTTGACCATGCACTTAAAAGTAGGCTAAATGAAACATTAAGCTAACAGGTCGTATAGACTCACTTCATAGTTGGTGCAGAGGATTTGAATTTTCTTACCTGAACAAATATCGTCTATTACCGATGTTCGTATTAATGGCAGTTTTGTCGGACAGAGACTAGCATATCCAGTGATATCTACAATTGATGACAGGCGAACTCTGAAAAGAAAATTAACATCTTATGTTTATCATGCATCAATTTCTTGTTTACGACGGATGTAATCAATGACATCGCCCACTATTAATCCAAAGCGTAACTGAATGATCTGTAGTGTCAGTTTTGATACACAAACTGTTTCTGTGAAAAACGCTTGGGAAAAGCTCCTGTGAGTTGAAGCGCTGAGCTTTTACTCACACAATTCAAAATTCATCATTATTTTAGAATGGCATAAATAAAATCAAGAGATCAAAAGAATCAACACATTTGTCATAATTAGAATTTGTACTTCCCCACGTATTTATGCACCATGCGAACTATGTTTACCATTATAAGCCTATTCGATTTCATGGTTCAGCGGCATACACCATCCGAAAGTTTCAATGTTCTAATTATAGTTCTGCGAAGTCAGTTAGAGAATCCGAATGCAATCACTTTGTTCTGAGAATTACATAACTGATCTGACAGTGATCTTTTGGCAATCAACACTAGCAAGTTACTTTATGAAAAACAAGCATGCTCTATTAGAAGCATGAGCTCTGAAAAACTTAATCGAAGGCTTTTAGAATGTCACATCCATGTGCTACTATTCAGAAGTCCATGTTTCAATATATGAATGTATGAATTTATATATATATATATATATATATATATATATATATATATATATCCTCCAATATATAGCTCCAATATATATATCCTCCAATACAGCTCCAACGTCGCTGGTTCAAACCTACCCACGACTGATGAGGCCCAACAGGCCGAAACATGTCTCGTGGTGGTTACATCTGTTGAGATTTGATATATATATATATATATATATATATATATATATATATATATATATATATATATATATATATATATGAAAAACTAAGAACCCAAATAGTCAAATCAAAAACAATTGATGCACGAGCGCTTTCATTTCAATCAATCTTCAGGTACATTCAAAAATACATTTAAAGTGAAAGTTATAGATGATAACATACATAATACAAAAAATAGGCTATAGATATAAAACGTTTCATAGATTTCTTGTAGATGAATTATTGAGCTTAGGCTTGAATAGATCTATGAAATATCTTTCTTTACATTTGCGTTCTATATCACTATCAATTTGAATCTTATAAAATGGGAAAATCTTAAAATTTCCCTTGCCACATTTCTCAAGATGTTCACTCAGCTTTATTTGTCTGTAGATGGGATTATTCAATTGCTGTTTGTGGACTCTAACTCTAACTCTTAAGGATGTACCTGTTTCACCTATGTAATATTCTCTACAGCCATGACAAGTTATAACATAAATCAGATTAGAAGATGCACAAGTCATATCACTTTTTATAGCAAATGTTTTTCCATTGAAGTTATAAGAGTTACCTTCCATTAAAAATTGGCATGTACCACAACGTTGGTCATTACATCTAGTGACAGAAAAAATGTTAATATCATTTTCTAAAAATTTTGATTTACACAGGATTTGTTTCAAATTTTTGGATTGCCGTTTGCTGTTAAGAAATAATTTGTCTTTGAAGATGTCTTTAGTCTGTGGATCACTTTTCAAAATTGAGTTAAAATGATTAATCATGGGAAGAACATTTATATTTCGAGGATTATGCGTGCATACAAAAGGAATCAGGGAATTGTTGTTATTTCTTTTTACATCATTATCATTTATTAAGGTTGAACGATCAAGCTGTAATGCCTTGGATATACCATCATCGATTAAAGAATTTGGATAACATTGCTTTTTCAAAAATGATTTCAAGTCATCTAGTCGCTTTTTGCGGATTGATATATCGCTAACAATGATACATATTCTTCTAGCAAGACTGTATGGAATTGAACGCTTAATGTGAGATGGATGACAAGAACCAAAATTCAAATATTGGTGCGTATCTGTTGGTTTATAAAAAACATCTGTGAGTATCCTACCTTCATTTTTAATTACAAGGATATCTAAGAAAGGGATCTCATTTTCACTGAATTCCATGGTAAATTTTATATCAGCATTTAATTCATTTAAAATATGATGGAAAGCATGTAATTTATCTAAATCAAATTCCCATATTAGGAAGCAATCATCCAAATAACGTTTCCAATTTTTTGAAATTGATTCTGCGAAATCTTCTCCCCATGTTTTGATGAGTCTTTCTTTTAATTTTACCTCCAAGTATCCAAGGGTAAGGGTGGCGTAAGTGGGTGCTACTTTAGTACCCATTGTTGTACCTATATATATATATATATATATATATATAAACTAAAGAAGACAAATCAAAATGCTAGAATTATATCCAAAAATGATCCCCAAAGAAAACACAGTATCAAATAAAATCCCCGACCGGTTTCACTTCATTCTCAGAAGCTTGTCAAGGGAACTAAGCAGACCAGAATGGTTCGGTCTTTCAGGCAACCTAGGTCCCTCATGAATATCTTGAGTAATAACAATAGAAGGACTATAACTGGGATTACTAAGTGTGAAGAACCTAGGTGCGGTTGCTGTGATATCTTAGTAACGGGAAAAACCATCCAATTTAAGGTTGGTAATTGCGAAAGAAACTTTGAGGTACAGCGTAATCTCAGTTGTACTTCGAAGAATGTTATTTATTTTATTAGGTGCCTAGGTTGCCAAGAATTCTATATAGGTCAGACCGGAGATATTTTCAGGAACAGGCTCACAGTACATAGGCAGCAAATGCTTCGTCCAGAGTATAAGATCTTTGGCATGAGCAAGCACATAGCTTCTTGTGGGAGTTCATTATCAAAGAAATTTGAGGCTGCTCCTCTCTATCAGATGTCACCGTCGAAAACCAAGGTTGATAGGGAAGCTATGGAACGGCGTATCATTGAGTTGCTGAAACCTGCGCTGAATGCTATTTCAGTTTGAATTTTATGTATATACATAGATTTAATTAATAAATCATTCCCTTGACAAGCTTCTGAGAATGAAGTGAAGCCGGTCGGGGATTTTATTTGATACTGTGTTTTCTTTGGGGATCATTTTTGGATATATATATATATATATATTCCATGTTTCAAATATGATTTCTGTTGACCATCAATCTCAATTCCTGAAATTACACATTTAGACCCATTCCTTTGAGGAACGCAATCAAATTAGTTGAATTATTGACTAAATAAACTCACCGCTTACTTATCAGACCATGTGTAAATTGAATTTGAAAATGAAATTCGAGACCATTGCCATCGTATACAAGCAGGAAAGCATCATCAGTTGTATTACACACATAACTTTTTTCGGCCTTTGTAAGTAAAGAATTTTCAACCATTTTACTTGGCGTAGCTGTCTCGTTGTATTTCTGAAACAGTTGAGGCATTCCTGCAAACGGAAAGACAATATCCAAACATGTCTTGTTTAATATTGCACTCAATTCTGCAACCCGAGTTATTGCGTCCTTGTTATATTCCCTCTGTGATAATTTTTCCTTGACCTTTGCCATATTAGCGCAAAACAGAAACGCATTATCTGCAATGAAAAAGCTTAATAACAGAACGACTAAAGCACGACACATAATAGGTTTGTCGGAGGGAATGGGAATTCCATAGGAATTGGATGGAAATAGGACAGCGCTTTCAGATTCATTTTCAATTGGAATGGTCATTGGAAAATATTTGACATCAAAATTTAATTTTTCAGCATATCTACATGTATGTAGTTACTTGTAGGTGAAAGGAAGCGATGACAGTCAGTCCTGGACAAATTCAATTATGTGCGCATAAGCGCTCATTTTCACTGGTTAGTCATCATTCTCACTGATGATACGAATGCATCACTTCTTTCTACTGACTTAGATTGTTCAAGCGCGTGAATTAATTCACTAAAGGTGGAAACTACATATACAGTGGTATTCGGATAACGCGTCATCAAAGATATTTAATTGTTTAAAAGGGCTAGATGAGAAATAGATGCCTAAATTTGAACCCATTCTAGTACGGTCCTTATCGTGGCAAAAAAAGCATCACGGCAATGGGGCAAAATTGCTGTTTTGTCGGCTGTGTGGTGTGCAATGCGACAAAAAGCCTTGGAAATGGCACATGATGTAAAGCATAATTCACTGATATTGTGTGATAAGTTTCAAGAACATTCGTTCAGTAGTTTCTCTGAAAAAAATTGTTAAAGATGAGAGCGGTAATACAGCAATTTAATACAGTACTATCAATTTGGAAGAAAAAATATTCAGATGAAGACTGATGGGGCATTGATGAACATTCAACTCCTTCTGTAGAATTCATGACCATTAACAAATTCAGTGAGAATCCGAATATTATACAGAGGAATTGGCTATCGATGAGGCTTAGCCATGTCAACAACGTCTTTCGAGTTATTCACCAGGCTGAACGACAATATGGATCTATGTATTGCAATTGGCGTAGGCGTATTAGCGTGGCGTGGCAGCGGTGGGCACAGCAACGATATACATGTACAACCATGGCCAGGCTGTCGTACTTATTACAAAGAAACAATCTGCATGATCAAAAGTAAAGACGCGGTTCATTTTTCTGTTCAGAAAAGTCATTTAGTCATGTATTTGGTGAATTGTAAGTGAACTTCGCTCTGCTTTTGTCTAGGGATGGAGCAGTTGGTTTTCATTTGTGCCATTAAAACATTCTCTCTTCAGATTGAATAATCAACTGACGTAAAATAATGCAATGAAGTCTAATTGAAAGAATTGTATCAACAGGATGCTCTTATTTACAACTGCGGTTTGCAAGACATCTGAAAAGTAGAATAGACTATTATTTGTTGTAATATGAACGCTGCATTTAGACATATAGGCCTATGAAAATATCTTGATTTATTATTATAATGCGTTTTAGTTCTGTAATTACGAAAAAGAGGCAATGAAAATGAATATTTGTTGCTCGCTTATAAATATTTTCAAATTCATGCAATATCAGCTGGTTTTCACTGGTTTCGTTGCACACAAGGTAAAAACACGTCTATTTCCTATCTAGCCCTTTATAATATTAAATATCTTTGCGCGTCACTCATACTTAACTCGTCACCGATAAAAAATTCCCTCCTTAAACAGCTATCTGACATAATTTTGACTTCTATTAAATCGTCAAATCGGATAACTCGAAACACGTAATAGAAAAAGTAATAGAAAATTGCCCAAAATGAAGGTTTCTTCCGGTAAGTCGTCCACGTTTTGTAATTTTTACAATGCAATTTTCAATATTTTAAGCCAGCTGACGCCTCATGGGGCCTAAGAGTACTGTTTTGAACTATGATTGGATTTATGCACGTACGCTTTGGTGTATAAATTTCATAATGCAGCAGAATGAAGTTTAACTGAATTAGCATACATGTTAGCCTATAACAGGCCAGGCCTAGTTGACCGTCTACATATGTGGGCCCCATCCACAGCCTGCATGTACAGAAAATTCATTCTTTACGAAATAAAAAATTAAACATGTTACAGAACTGAGATGATGGAATGAGTTAGTAACTTATATATAAAATAATTCACCATTTGTAGCCTACGCTGTTTATAGATGCTACCTACTTAGAAAGTTTACAATAATTGGCCCCTATATACAAATTGGGCAGCCTGCATGGGTAGTAGAAAAAACCGACATGCATTTGGTTTCTTACGCAGCAGTGCGTGAAGTCGGTAGCGTAATATCATAATATATTTAAAATATCAAAATAATGTTTAGTTAATGTTCAGTCTCCTCATGATGAAAAAATAACTTCGGATAATTCGTCAAATAGGATAACTCGTCATGTTTGGCCGCTCCCGACGGATGACGAGTTATTCGAATACCGTACTACAATAACCGTGCATATAAGGGATGGATGCATTTCAGACAAAAAGATTGTTTTAATGTTAGCAGTATATTGGAGAATCGCACGAACGAAGTAAAGATAATGAAATGTAATACAGTCCGTTTCATAAAAAGTGGATCATCCTAAAATTTGACCAAATAAAACATAAGTATGATAAAGAAAGCATTTTTCATGTTATTTCATGTCCCTAATATATTTAAATGTCCTTATATAATCTGATAAGCTATGATACAGTAACGGTTCTTAAGAAGCTAATATTTTGTGGCCCTACCCTTATTGTCAATGACATTACCAATTCGTCTAGGCATTGATTCGATGATATCGTTGATTTTTGACTGATCTAACTTTCTCCACTCCCTTTTTAACAGTGACGTAAGTTGTGATACGCCATCTGTAGGTAGCAGTGAACGACGAACGTTACGTTATAGTGGGATTCAGATCAGGAGAACGAGCTGGCCAAGATAATGTCCTAAGCCCTAATTGAGACTTGCATAAGTTGACTCTACTACTCCTGTGACACGTAGCATTATGATCCATAAATAACCAAGTCGATGGATCACCAAGTTGATCTGTCATTTGGCCAATGTTCATTCGTAAAACATTCACATAGCGTTCAGAATTCATGGTTCCTTGCTGTATGTGAAGTTCAGAGCGGCCATTGGTCCAAATGCCAGCTCAAATCAGTAGAGTCGCACCACCTTGTACCCGGAGACGATGTAAATGTCTCGGAATTTCCTGATCAGATTTTATCCATAATCTCAATCGACCATCACTATCCTTCAGACGGACTGATGCCTCATCAGACCAGACAACCCGATCCCATTGATTTCGCTAGTGACAATGACTCATTGCCCATCTGAGACGTCTTTTTGTATGCTGATCTGATAATTCGATCTGAGAGGGCCTCTTACAGCTCTTTAAATTCGACTCAATAAGTCTTCTACGAATAGTGGACTTAGAAATAGACGAGTCTAGTGCAGCCATCTCAGTTAACGAGATACTTGGATCAACTTTAACAATTCTCAAAATTAGGCGGTCTCTACGTTTGGATGTTTTGCGTGGACGGCCAGAGCCCTCTTTACGACAGAGTCGAAAATCATCATTATGCCATCGATGCACATTTGTGTAAGGGACATTTAGTCGCTTGCTTGTAGCTCGCAAAGAAAACCCTAGTTCTAGCAAGGCTATACAACAAGTTCCAACAAGTTCGTTGGCAAGTTCCACAACGAAGTCAGGAAGCTATGGAACATGAAGTCCAGTTAATCACATGTAGCAGTTACATTATTGTTGATGAATAATGGTGCTATACTGGCTCTGATTGACCGATTTTCTTTATTTTTGTTTTGCTTGATAGCTTTTGGCTTGTAGAACAACATATTACATAACAAAGGAAACAAATGTAATTTTATAAGAGTGAGGTGTGATTTTGTGTAACATTGCTAAATGAAGATCAAATTATCTACTACTTTTTTATCTATAACAGGAAAACGACTCAATATTCATGCTTGAAATTTCCAACAATGATATTAGTAAGCACAACTGACATGAAATTCGTTCAAGTTTGGCGGATTTAGACAAAGTTGAAGTTAAGGCGATGTTTAAGGGTGATCCATTTTTTATGAAACAATCTGTAGTGGAACAGCGATTTCGGAACATTGCTATCTAATAATTAACAGCTCCTACCTCTACATAACTCAAGACCTAATAGAGAAAATTGAAAAACATAAATTTTGAAATCACAATAACACAAGCATTCCTATGAGAATATTAGTTTGTATCAAAGAAACGAAAAATAGTAAAAAAAAGAATACCGCGAGAATTTCAGTATTTTTTCAATATGAGTTGGATGAAGAATTCCGTTCCACCAACAAGCCCCATGATATAGGTACATGTATCTCACTACTTTGACTGCTTCAATTGTTTATCCATGTTATGTGGAGCCAAATGCTGAATAAGACAGCTCCCTGCGGCTTTGATGACGGAGGCAAATAACAAATTAAATATACAATATACAAGCACTATGTAATAACTATATATAATTGTTGACATCATTGTTGCTCTATTTGGACCCTGCAATTGGATCATTTTCTTCTCTGTCGGAAGATGTGGAGGAGATTAACTCGATGTTTATCTCATATCAAACTCCTACGATTTCATCAACTCCTATTGGGTATGAATCTTCAGCAAAAGTTGATTGGAGACCACGTCATCGAAGTTGGAAAGATAATGCAGTTACTTTCTAATTTGAAAGTAGGCAAAGCCCCTGGTCGCGACATGATACCTAACCGTCTTATAAGGAGGGAGCATGTATCATAGCACGACCTCTCACGCACATAATAAACTGTTTTGTGCATCTGTTTTGTCACGGCAGTAACCTGAAATATGGAAACACAGCCTATGTTCCCAAGTCACTCCCAGGTTCTGTGAATGAATTGCGTCCAGTCTCATTGCTTCCGGCTCTCTCTCGAAGATTTCTGAGAAAGCAGTGGCAAACTTAGGTATTATGTCTAAGCTTCGTCAAGGCTGCCTCGTCAGGTTGGATACATCCCTCATTCCTCAGCAACATCAGCTCTCATCTGCATCCATGATGAAATTACGAATGCTCTGGAATCCAGGACTTCATTGAATGGATTGGAGACTATCTCGCCAATCGAAAGTAGTATAGGGTATGATATCCGCCGCAACGCTTCGCTAGCTCCGGATATCACACCTATTTGAAAAATGAAAATGAAATTACTAATGCAAAATAGGGTCCTCCCGAAATTCATAAAATGAAATTACTAATGCAAAATAGAGTCCAATTCATAGAATGAAATTACTAATGCAAAATAGGGTCCAATTCATAAAATGAAATTACTAATGCAAAATAGGGTCCTCCCGAAATTCATAAAATGCAAAATAGAGCCCCTCCCGAAATTCATAAAATGAGAAATGAGAATTACTAATGCAAAAATAGGACCCTCCCGAAATTCATAAAATGAGAATTACAAATGAAAATAGGATACTCCCTAAATTCATAAGATGAAATTAGAAATACATATTAGCAACATCAATAGTTGCAAGACAAGAATGCTCATTGTATTAAAATATTTGCTTAAAAAATGGAAGATGAAAAAACAAAAGAACCATCAGCCCCTTTATATCCTTCATTATCATATGAAATGGATATGGCAAAACACAAAGATAGAGTCAGGTATATGAAAGATTAGGAATCGCAACTATTATTAAGATTAGAACATTATGATAAATTAAGAAAGAGATGGGTTAAAGTTTAGAATGTAACACAAGGTGTTGGAATATTTTTAACAGTAAGTCTAGGAGTATCTACAATTATAATAACTTCAGGTGTTTTAGTAATTCCAGTAGTTGCTACAGCTTTAACAAGTACAGGTCTTTTTGTAACTTCAACTGCAACAATTTTAGAAAAATCTTTAGTATCAAAGAAACAAAAATCATTAAAAAGGAAATATCAACATGTTAAAGAGGCATATGATATTATTATTTTCAAAGATCAATTGATGATAATGCAATTACTTTAGAAGAGATAGAAGCTTTTGACCAGAAGGCGTTGTTAGATGATTTTAGATTATTAAAATCAAATATAGATAAAAGTATGCCTAAAACTATGCAATACGAACATTCTACATCATTCATAGATGGAAAAGGACAAATGAGATTCTGTTTAGGTGGAAAGCCATTATATATAAAGCCTAAAGAAAAATTACTTTTTACTCAAGATAATTTAGCTTTTGATTTAAATAGAGATTTTCTAGATCTTTTAAGAGGAGGAGAATTGAAAAATTATCATAGAGATGAATTAATAAAATACAAAGCTATTCTAGATAGTGTAAACGCAGCAAAAAATTCTAAACGTTATAAAGCACTAAATAGCTTATTAAATCCGACTGGAATGAGTGCTCCATCTGGAATGACGACATCATATGGAATGCCACTATATGGGATGAGTACACAAGCATATGGCACATCATATATACCAAGATCAATGGGAACACAAGCATATGGAACACCATCAGTGATGTATACTCAACCATCATATGCAACATCAAATGAACCATTAATAAGTTTTAGTCCTCCAAAAAAGTGATCCTTCATCCAAAAGAACAGGGACAGGACTAAAAGAGACAACGGTTTTCCTACCTGATGATCCACAAGAACTAATAAATAGATTAGAGATTTTATTAGCTGCAACAGAAGAAAGACATAACTCTAGCTTTCACGAAATATACGCAATATTGAAACGGTTATTGGAAAAGAAAATTATAAATGAGAAGGACTACAAAAGTTTATCTAAATTATTTAGTTAAAAATGTCTTTGGCAGAACTAGAAAATATTAATAAACATTTAGAAAATTTAACCGAGATTTTGACCTCATCAAAATTTAGTACGACATTAAAATTTATAACAACTACTTCATCGCATACTTGTAATTTAGACCCTATTATTCACTTAGAACAAGACAAACATTATGAAGTAGCATTAACTAGTTTTTCAACATTAAACATTATACAAAATATTATCAAAGATGTAAATGACCGATTTAAATATTCTAATGATAAAGGTAAAACTTGGAAAATACTGACTTTTCTTCCTGGATCTTATGAAGTTGAATCGATTTCCAATGAAATAAAAAGACATTTAGGTATTCAATTTAAAGACAAGAAACAATTACATTTCGCAATTGAACCAGCAGTAAATAAATTTTCTCTTACTTTAGATGAAAATCATCAAGTTGATTTTGATATTGAAAAATCTTCATCAAGACTATTAGGATTTAAAAAGAACTCTATGCACAAGGTTTTCATATCAGTGAAAATATACCTAAAATAACTGAAATAAATTCAATCAACGTTCAGTGTGATATTATAGAAGGTGGTTATGTAAATGGAAAGCTAACAAATAATATCTTCAGTTATCCAGCATTTACAGTTCCGATTGGTTACAGTTTAAATGTAATCCCAAGATCATTAATATATTTTCCAGTTACAAGAAAAACAATTAATTCAATCACCATTAAAATAACAGATGAGAAAGGAAAGGCAATAAATTTTGGAGGTGAAGAGATTATGATAGATCTATTATTACGAGAAGTGTAAATCTCTTGTGGAACTTCGTTCCGGCGTGAAGTTTAATTTTTCTTAAAAATATTGACTTAAAAATGACTTAAAAATGAGTGAAAACAGTTCTGTAAAATATCCACTAAACAGGAAAGTGAAATTCAATCATCATCATAACTTGTCAAATAAAGTTTTATCAGTTATCTGTGGAAGATCAGGTTGTGGAAAAACGTATCTATTATTTAAAATTCTCACGACACCAAACTTTTTGGATTATAACAATCTTATCATTTATACAACAACAGCAGAACAACCTATTTATCAATTTTTGAAATATGGTTTTGAAAATAATCTTACAAAATCAGCTATAGCTTCACTGTTTGAAGAATAAGAAAAATCTGAGTATGAAGAGGAAATAAGTTCCTGGTGTGAAGAAGCAGCGACAAATAGACAATTAGTAGAACCCAATATAGATAAACACATATCGATGCAATTAATAGATGATAGTGGTAATATGCAAGATCCTAGTAAACTAAATAAAATGAAAAAACATTGTGTTGTGTTTGATGATTGTGTTAATAACAGAGATCAGGCAGTTCAGAGAAATTATTTTACAAGAGGACGACACAATAACTGTGGTGTCTTTTATTTGACACAAAGTATGTATTCATTAGATGGCAGCGTTATTAGAAAGAATGCTAATATTTTTATGCTTTTCGAAATTAATTCAAGAAACCTAAGTGATTTGTTAAGAGACTTATGTATAAGAGATAAAGATGATTTTAAACAATCTTGCAGTATTGCTTGGTCAAACGATTATGGATTTATTACAATCAATACCGATAAAAAGGTGCATGATAGAGTTATAGAACATTTGTTCACAGAGTGAAACTCTGAATCGAATAATTGTTCTCTGACTGAAAGTCAATAGAAATGCTCTCTGACTAGTGCATTATAATTCCTCTTCCCAGTCTTCACTATCAGTGTCTTCACTATCACTGTATTCCATTATATTACATTCTTTTTTTATTCGTTGAAATATTTCGTCTTGTACATCTTCTCCGTTATAAGGTAGCATAATACCATTTGCATCAGGTGCTTGACGTTTAAGAATATTTATTTTACTAGTGAATCTTTTTTCTTCAGTGCTATTATTTTTATCAGGAATACTAATACCGGTTTCTAAAGATCTTTTTCATGGTTTATTAACAGTTGTTGCCAATGTTTCGCCATGGTATAATTGTATAAAATCTTCTACTTTTACTTTAGTTTTTGTATAGCCTTTAAATTTTTTCTTTTCGGCTATTCTTCCATGTTCATCTACAGTGATACAATATTTTATTTTAGGAGCAATAAACATTGCAGATATAATTCCGCCATTCCCATAATCATTTTTCCCTTGACAAAGATTTCCACCAACATATCCAGCAGCATCTAGTTTATTGAAGAGTTCATTGAAAATATATATTGAATCAGTATCTGTATAATGTATGTGTTTTTCTTTAAAACCATTAATTTCTAAAATAAAGTTGTTCATGATTCGTCTAGAGTGAGCAAGAATAGAAGAACCTAAATGTGATGGCATGAATGATGTCTTTTCAGTGTCTGTAATATAAGCTTTAAGAGATTCATCATCTTCCATTTCTACTTTCACTAAGAATTGTTCATCATTTACTTTTTCAAAATCTTTTACTTCTTGAGTGAAATTTTTTCTCAATGTATTCTCATTCCATAAATGATATTTAGTGGTTATGTCTTTTTGTACGGTCTTCCATATAGTGAATTCATTAATAATTTAATCAACTCATCGCCTACAGTGTTTCCTTCTATTTTAAATTGTTTTCTTAAGTTGAAGAGCTTTTCAATGTATTTTCGAAATGGTGAAACATGATAATTTTCTTCATAAATTATACCATCTGTAATAGATAATATTTTTCCACCACATCTAACAATTTCCTGTATGTCTACAGAAGTTAATACATCATAACACATTCCATTCCTAAACCTTATTATTTCTTGATTGCAATTGTTTTCATTTTTTTACCTTATCTTTCGCAGGAACTGGTTGGAAAAACATATCATCAGGATAATGAAACACAACTGTGAATATTCCAGTTTTAGGACGAAACGATTGAGTGTTAAATTGATATAATGCTGCCTGTTCTTCTTTTTTTCTAAATTTTCTAGCTGATTCAGTTTTAGGATATTCTGAATGTTCGTCATACATAGCTGATGGATATAAAGATGTTGCATCAAAAGTCATTAAGAATTCATTTTGTTGTTCGAGCAGTTTATGTTCGATTTCTTTGCATTCTTGTCTTGCAACTGATTATACTATTTCATTAACTCTATTAAATTGTTACCTGGTAAATACCGCTGTAATATTGCTATCAAGATGTTACAAAATGGAGATGTATAATTTCTTATATTTGCTGACACTCTTCCACCTTTAACAGATTTTCTAGCATAGTTTCTAGTCCATAAATCAGCATGTGAGTGTATAAGTGTATTGTCCTCTTGTACTTTCTTCATCCAACCGTTAAATGTTAAAGCGGAGGATGTTAAATTATTAGTCATATCTTCACCAACTAATTCTCGCATAACATTATTATACTTGAAGATACAAAATGCTAATGAAAGAACATCGTTGATTAAATACGATTTCCACTCATGTTCATTTACTTTATAATTGTCGTGCGTAATTTCTCCAATTTCATAATTTAATTTACACATACTGGTGGGGGTTTTAAAATTCTGGAAAGACTCGCTTTCACGTGTTGATAGCTACATTTCATTACAATAGTTTGTAGTGGTAGTATATGAGGATTTCGTTTGGAAGATTGTTGGCTAGATCTAGAGGAACATTGTTGCTTAGATCTAGAGGAACGTTGGATATACTGACTAACACTTTCAGTTGTATAAGGATTTTGTAAAGAAGCAGTGAGTATTCCTCTTGATGTTTTAAGCGGTGGTTTAGTTAATTTAAAATTAGATTTTATCGGAAAATATGAATCGAATCCTGATAAATTGTGCGCTATTAAAGTTATTTTCCGATAATTAAAAGCTCCAAGGTTTTGAAAAATTGATGTATCGGACATTCATCTTGCAGCGGGGATTCATCTTGTTTCCTAATAAAGATTTTCACACAACGTTGAAGTTTGTTAAGTTCTTGTTCAGTTAAGTTATTGTATTCACTTATCTGTTTCTTAAGTTCTTTAATTACATGTTCAGCCTTACTACTTTTATTTTAATCATATCGCGTAACAATCGTGCGTCTACTTCTTTCAATCTTCGCTTCGGTAAGCAACACATGAATTTTTATTGAAATTGATAGCAGCTAGAGCATAAGGAATAGGATGAGCTGTTGGACAACGAGGATCTGGATAAGTTTCGAGATCCCATATATATGTTGAACCATAGTCAATTAGTTTCTTTGTTACGGTTTTATACGGAAGTGTTGTTAGATTTTCGTCAGTAACTGTTTCATATATTGGTTTGAAATTATTTTCAATTTTTCTAATAGCTGCGGGTTTATGATTCTTGTCTATCAAACAATAATGACCAATATTTGAAGATGGATAATAATAAATGTAATAAACGTAATTATGAGTCGTTTTAATACCTCTAGGATTTAAATGACGATTAGTAAGGCTGTAATACTGAACACATTCTCCAAAGTATTTATTGAATTGAGAAAATTTGCAGTTTGACATGACTCCTGTTCTAGATGTAGCTTTCTCTTTACATAAAAAGTCATTAAACATCTCGAACATAATTTTAGCTTGTTCTTGATTGAAACCACGTAAGGCGTTGTAACATTTTATAAAGCAGAAATCTTCAGAAGGAATGTAGCAATATTGTCCGATGTATTCTTTGATTCTATATTTCATGTTAATACCACCACCTCTATGTGATCTTTGTACTAGCTTCATTCCAAAATCTTCGTATTTGAGACTACCTGTAAAAACCCATTCATTAGTATCTGATTTGTCATCTAGATTACGAAGCCATGTTTCAAATGAATTTTTATTATAAAATGTAGCGTAAAAATTTTGTATTATGGTTTCATCTTCTTTGATTATTACACCAAATAAATTTAAAACTTTCCCATTTCGTAAAAGGTCACGTATATCATTTACTACATTAGTAAAAATTCATTTTCATACGTGATTTCGTTCGGATTAAGCAGATTCAATAGATCGTCACCAAGTCTGTCATTAGAGAATATATCAGTAATTTACGTTTCTAATGTTTTCTTTGTTCTGCGGTTTTGTTTTTTAATATTACGTTTAATATACCTTTTCCCGGTCAAATTAGCATAATGTTCAATCAAATTAGCACGCGTGCAGTGAGCGCACGCAGAAGAATCATCATGACGTCAGGGGTATAATTGAATTCCCTATTTCATCTAGATTTACTCTCACTATATTTAGATATCAGTATTTAATTTAAGCCACATTTAATTGATAATGAACACTTGGTTTGTGGATTATCAGAATTTATTTTGCTACAGGTAATTAAGACAAGTCAGAATCCCATATTTATCAATTACAAAATGTTTCTATAGAAATGGCATTAATAAAAAACAATGACTAGGTCTGTCTACCCAAACCACAAATGCACTTAGTCAAAAATATCCTGTTTCTGTAGACAAGCTGGGGCATAATTCAAGGTATATTTGAACCATGCTGAACATTTCTCTCGCGTTATTTCCACATACACGATTCTATGGTTCCTTTCAAGATGGACGATCTGTGAGCATGGAACGTCATTCCCTGCGCAGCTGCAAGTTGATGGCTAGATAGTCTCACTTGTATTGATGGTTCACTCAATTTCCTCTTGCAGTGAGCTTTTAAACACGAAATGGCCATCTCAGTCATATTTAGAAATGGCGAATACCTGGGAAGAGGTTTAGTTTCATGCTCAGACATCATAACCGGCGGCTTTCGATGTGCGGGAGCGTTGTCAAATATCAAAATAATCTCCTCGTTCTCAAGTAAAGCAGAAATTTCCATAACGAAGTAATTGAATATTTCTTGGGTCATTCCACTGTCGAAAATTTTGTAGTGCACCAAACCAAACTTCTCCGAAACTCCAAGAACAACAGTAGTGTTTCTTCCTCGCTGCCCACATAATGAGCGAACCGCACGCTGTCCTCTCAATGATCGTCCTTGACTTCGACATGTCCATATATTGAATCCACATTCATCGAGATAAACAGTAGATTTACTGCTAGAAACAGGAAGAATGCATTCCATGAATAATTTTCTGTCTTGTTTCAGCTTTTCGGTATTCCAATCGAAAGGCACATTTCGCAGAAGCTTTAAAGTTACAAGTTTTCCGTCGAGAGAGCGTGATACAGTCATTCGTGACACCATTGGACGATTTGGGAATTTTTCATGTAATTTTGCCGACAGCTCGAGTAAAGTTGCTGTAGGCTTCCCCTCGACGAAAGTTATTAAGGCATTTTGCATTTGAGGAGTCAGAATGGACAGTGAACCTCCTCTGGGTAAATTTTTTCGCCTTCCAGTTCTTTGATATCTTCGAATTTTTCCATAAGCCGTTCGACGATTAATTTGCAGGGTATCGGCAATAAAAATAAAGTCACGGCATTCATCAAAAACATTTATAAGACTCTCACGAGCTTCGGCGGATATCCGCATGTACGGCATCGTGCGAAATGATTGGGTACTGATAACGCGCTGCTAATATCATTGTGAAGCGTGCTAATTTCATTGAACATAGCAGAACCAGTGGAATTCACAATTAGAATGCGTCACACGGGCGCTAATGTCATTTGTATAAATAGCTAATAATAGGGATGACGCTGAAATAACGTCAGCAATCCTGTGCGCCTCTCTTCCCTCGCGTGCTAATTTGACTGAACAGCTTGCTAATTTGACCGGGAAAAGGTATACTACGCTTAATACTACGTTTAGTGCGTTTCTGTTTTTTAATACGTTTACGCTTCTTTAATGAAGCAACTTGTGAATCAAATTCAGCAATTTGTTTCTTGATTAATTCATCAATCGCATGTTCTGATCCTTTATTCATTTCATCATTCATATTTTTTAAAAGAAAAAATTATGTTTTTTATTTTTATTTTTAAATATATACAGGAATATTTAGTTGATGTAATGTTTCTAACTCATACTTTGTTAAATTTTCTTTCTTAACCAACCACCATAAATTATTGTATGCTAAAAATACTCTGAAACTTCGTAGACAAAGTGGAAAGGTTTTTGTTTTAGAGTAACTTCTTATACCGTGTTTTATTTTGTAGTCTTTAACGAACTCTATGTATTTATGATGGTAATAAAATTTAATTTCTTTCTTCGAATTTACAGGATTTGTAGGATGCCTATAATCTTTTAAACCTGGTACATGCTCTATTTTGTACTCGTTAACCATATTTTTTTAAAACGAATTTAAATTTTTTAATTGCGAATTTGCATTTTAAAAACGAATTTACATTACGAGTTTACATTTTACATTTACATTACGAGTAAATTACGAATTTACATTTTATTTAACTCGTTAAATATTGGTTTTATATCACTTAATGTATTCTTAGCATCATAAACTAAAGGCTTCATACTTTTCAATACATCTCGGAAATCACTAATTCCTGTTCGTATGGCATCTAGTGCATCCCTATTTTCTAATCGTTTAGGTGTTTTAATCCCCAACACATTATTCAGATAATGATTGAAATAGAAATAAAATGTTTCTGGTATTATCATTAGTGGTTCAAGTGATTCGTTTTCTAAAAAGATAGTTATTTCTTCTATGTTATGAGGTGATTAATTCTTTGCACCTGCAAAAACGCTGATATCAAAATCTGATAAATTGTTATATAAATCATGTTCACTATCTACCAATACATTTAAATCTTTATCATATACTTGCATTTATTTATTTATTTCACGAAAACATTTATGTGACATTTATGTCTCGGGGCGAGACTTCAAGGGCACAAGAAAAACAAAACGCAGCAAAACAAATTCGATCGACGTCACAGGAGAGAGGCAAATGTTAGAAAATGAGAAGCAAACAAAAGCATATCATCAGTGACTGAAGGCAGTACGCAGGAGTTCGGATTTCAGGGCCCTCTTGAAGGAAGGGACTGAGGGAGCCGCTTTGACACTATCCGGCAGACTGTTCCACACGCGGGTAGCCGCGATCGGGAAGGCCCTGGCACCGAAAGTCTTCAGGCGAGAGGTTGGGAAAAGCAGCTGGTCACCTGAGGCCGAGTGGGGACTTTTACGGGAAGGGATGGAGGACACACGATGCAAGAGGGACGACAAGTATGAAGGGGCTCCTCCCCGAAGGCACTTGAACGCGAATACCGCCACGCGGAAGGTGATGCGATGGCGGATCGGGAGCCACTGCAGCGACTGGAGAAGCGGAGTGATGTGGTCACGGGAGCGGGCACGAAACAAGATCCGTGCTCCAGCATTCATCACGGATTGCATTCTGGAGAGGGAGTTATCAGGGAGGCCATACAGCAGACTGCAGCAGTAATCAAGTCTGGAGAGCACTAGGGAGACCACGAGGGTGTTCAAGACAAATCTGGGAAGGAAGCGATGTATGGTTCGGAGCTGACGGAGAGTCGAGAAGCACTTGGAGACGATATTCGAAATCTGGGGTTACATTGATAAGCAGGGGTCGAGAAGCACACCAAGATTGCGGACTACGGTTGATGGACTGATCACACTCTCTTGGTTGATGGCGGTGGGAGTCAGTGGGGCAAGGTGACGACGTCTTTTGGAGGTGAGCCACATAACTTCTGTCTTGCTGATGTTGAGCAGAAGGCGATTACTTGCCAGCCAGCGGTGGACCTCCGCGAGGCAGTCGCTCATCTTGGAGGAGAGATCCATAGCCTGAGAGGGTGGGCAGGACGCGTAGATCTGGATGTCGTCAGCATACAGATGGAGGGAGAAGCCATGGGAGGCGATGATGTTGGGAAGGTCTGAGGTGTAAAGCAGGAAAAGGATTGGGCCAAGGACGGAGCCTTGAGGGACCCCCTGCGACGATCTGGCTGATGATGAGGTGGAGGACTCACACACCACAATCTGACTACGGTCGCGCAGAAATGAAGCGAACCACGACAGGACATCCCTACTCAGGCCGAAAGTCAACTCAAGGCGACGGAGGAGGATGTCGTGGTGAACGCAGTCGAAGGCAGAGGAGAGGTCAAGGAGGGAGATGAGGCACAAGTCACCGCTGTCGATGGACGAGAGAAGATCGGACGTCACCTTCAAGAGGGCGGTTTCGGTGGAGTGCAGGGACCGGTACGCTGACTAGAGATCGGGAAGGAGGCTGTGGGCGTTTAGGTGAATCAGAAGCTGACGCGCCACCACACGCTCAAGGACCTTGGAGAGTGTGCACAGCTTGGAGATAGGGCGGTAGGAAGAGACGTCAGTGGGGTCAGGGTTGCCTTTCTTCAGGATCGGGTTGATGATTGCTTCCTTCCAGGATGTTGGGAAAGATCCGGAAGATAGGGACGTGTTGAATAGGTGAGCGATGAAGGGGGCCAGGATATCGATGTTCAGCTTAAGAAGTTCAGCCGGCAAACAGTCACGAGAGCTGCGTTTGCTCGGGAGGCGTGAAGCAATCTCGACGACGTCAGAGTCAGTGAGCAGCTGAAACTCAGTGAAGGAGCAGGTCGGTGGGGCTTTGGGGAAATCAGGAAGTGGATGGTTCGCTGTTTTGTCATGAATGACCTTGACCTTCTCGGAGGAGTGCCGCTGGAAGGACTCGGCGCAGATGTTCGCGTTGGGATTGCTGTAAGCGCGGCCCATCAGTGTGTTGATGGAGTTCCACATCAGACGGGGATGCCATTTCTCCGAGTCAGTCTTTTGTTTCCAGAATGCCTCAAGCTTTTGAAGGGTCAGCTTCTTGTATGATCGTCGGACGACTTTGAGGTCAGCAGAGGCGGAGGCTGCTGCAGCAGGATCGGAGATGTTGAGACGCTTGATGCGTCTTTCAAGGCACCTGGCATGCCGCTTTAGCGTCTTGCAGTCGTTGTCAAACCAGGGATCTGACACTCGAGGGCGACAGCGCACAGTCTTGTGAGGGACAACGGAGTCAAGGGCACTAGTGACCTCGTCATCGAAGAGATCAGCAAGATGATTGACGTCAACGTCAAAGGGCAGAGAGGAACACATAGTAGAGGTGATGAGAGCAGATTGCAGAGCCTGATTGTCCAGAGATTTCCATGGGCGTGTGGTGATGGATCGATAGACAGGTGGAGGGCGAGGTATGGATGTAGACCACTTAATCAGGCGATGATCTGACAATCCAGGGTCAAGTACATCGACAGCTGGGGAAGGGAGATCGGTTCTTGACGCGACGATGTCGAGAGTTCAGCCTTTATCATGCGTAGGACCTGTCACTCGGCAGTCTAAGCCATAGGCGTGGAAGAGGCTGAGAAGAGACTTTGAGTGGGGGACGTCAGCCTTCTCTACATGGATGTTGAGGTCACCTACTATGAAAAGGGGCTCATTGAAGGTGATGAAGGAGTCTAGCACGTTGGAGAGTTCGGTGAAAAACTGCGATGTGATGGGGCCAGCACGATAGATGGAAATAACGATGGCAGACGTAAACTTGGATGTGATGCGGACGCAAAGAGATTCGAATGTCACTGGGCTAGGGGAGGTGAGTCTGGTGATCTTCGCAGTATTCATTCAATCATTCATTCATAAGTGTTTATTTGATCAAATGAAAATCAATAAATTACATTGGCAAGTCACAAAATGAAGGAAGTTATATACGAAGTCAAGTGAATTCATGGAGGCCGTTCTTCAGCAATGACATATACACAAAAAATGAAGTCTTTCGTCGCGTTGTTCTGAATGGTGGGATCAATAAGCGTTTGGGGTGGGCACTATTTTTGATCGATCGTCGCATGCGGTTGTCTGTCTCGTCGTCTCGTGCGTCCTTGATGTTTTCTTGATTTTGTGATCGTCGATATCATTCGAAATTGGAATTTTTTATATCAATCGACGTCTTTCAACGTTGCCTGTGTCATTTCGTGGGAATTATTCATCGTTTGCATCGCATTTCGCCATTTTTTGTGGATTTGTGTGGATTTCTCGGTCTTTCGGTGGTGATTACTATTCACATCTATCTGGCATCATTGATATCTGTAAGTTCGCGAGAATCCACCAAGTGCAATCTCGTGTGTGTTCAATCGACCATCTCGCTCGTGATTGATCGCTGATCAGAATACATTCAGTGTTCTCGGATTGTTGCGAATCAAGTGCACCTCCAGTCGTGTGGCTTCAGTTTCTGCCTGTGATCCCAGTGCCCTGAGTTCGATTCCTTTTCGAGTTAATTTTTGTGGCATCCAAGCTTGTATTTTCTCGATCATGTCGGAGAGTTTGTCAGTACCAGAATTCCGTAAGATGTCTGCTTCCGAGATTGGAAAACTTTCAAAAGCCAAGCTGACTTCAGCTCTTCTGAGTGCTGTCGATTCCATCGAGAAAAGTGAAAAGGAAATTCTTACTCTCAAAGACTTGAAAGTTGCCCTCGATGATGCCATCTACAGCATCAAGAATGATGTCGCTCAACAAACAGAGCAAAAGCTGAAAGAGATTGAGGAGACTTTCGTGAAGAGAATGAACGAAATGCATGTTTCTCTAACCTCAGGAATAGAGGAGACTCTAACAAGTCATGTTGACAAGAAGCTACAATCACTAAAGTCGTCAATGGAATCTGACATAATTTCTGAAATTGAGGATCGTGAATTTCGGAAAGACAACCTGGTCATTTTTGGTCTACCCGAGCAAAGTGATCCCGAAGTCGATTCCGAGAAAACGATGGAGTTGTTGAATTATCTTGATGATAATTTTGTCGATTCTCATGTTGTCAAGTGTTTCCGAATTGGCAAACCTGGTCTTAAAACTTCGACCAATAAAGGTGAATTTTCTGCTGTTTGAGACGAAGATGAGATTGCTCAAGTGTGGTCCTATGCTGTCAAAATCCTCAGACTATCGGAACGTATATATCAAGCCTGACCTTACAAGGAAGCAACAGAACGAAGAGAAAGAGCTACTCCAAGAACTGAGGCGACGAAGGAGGAATGGTGAAAAAGTCGTTATACGCAAAGGAAAAATCGTGCAAAGCTTGTCGAGCGTTTAGCAGTAGTGATAAAGGTTCTGAAAATGTGTCCATGTCTCGTGCACCAAAAATTTTAGTGATGAACGCTCATTCAATTGTTTCTTCTGGGAAAATGGACGATATTCGCATTCACTGTGCCACCTTGAAGCCAGATATTGTGATAATCACTGAATCTTGGCTAAGTAATGTGCATGACAGTTGCCTTTTCAATATAGATGGTTACTCCATGTTTCGATGTGATAGAAAGAATCGTACAGGTGGTGGAGTAGCTGTGTGGGTTACGTCTGAACTCCAAGTTTCCATTTTTGAAAGTAATGCTAATCCATCATTTTGTGAATGTCTGTTTTTAAAAATAATAATTAATTCTGAAATCATAAATTTGTTGGCTATATATGTACCTCCTCGTATTGTTTCACATCATGAAGAGCTGAACGATTTTGTAATTGATGTCTTAGACAGTATGACTGAAAATCAATCTTTCCCAAACGTGATTATAGGAGGTGATTTGAACGATTTTGACTCATCCATTTTAAAGCGCAGTTTTGATCTTTTTAACAAGGTCTGTGATCCAACTCGTTTTGAGTCCACGTTAGATATTTTTCTCGTGAATAGAACTTTGAGTGAAAATTACGGATCTGCTGAAGTTGGGCCCTCGCTATTCAGTGATCGTAGAGCCTCTCATTGCTCTGTTTTGTTAGTTCCATTTGTAACCAAGGCCGATACTCATGATTTCTGCGTTCGTAAACTTTTTGACTTGAGAAGTTCAAATGTGCAACATTTTTTATCTGCTCTGTGTGAAAGTTCCTTTCAATGTGTCTATGAAGCTGATGATGTTGATAGTAAAGTTGAACGGTTTTACTCAGTTTTTCTTGATTGTCTGTTTAGCTGCATACCAATCAAAGAAGTTCTCATTTCAAAGAGAGACAAGCCGTGGATGACTCCATTAACAAAGGATTGCATTAATCGCAGATGGCAGGCGTACCGAAATCGTGATTTTCAGGAGTACAACAGACTTAAGCAAAAATGCAAGGAAATTATAAAGGCCTGTAAAGAACATTGGGTGAAAAGGTCCAAACAATCATCGAGAGATATTTGGTCCATAGTAGCCCACTACAAGAGCAAGCAAGCAAATAATAGCACTGTGGAATCACTAATTTCTCAATTTTTGTCTGTTGAATATGCTGTTGACGAAATCAATCGTGTATTTGTGAACAAATTTTGTGTCTCTCAACCTATAGAATTTGATTTTGATGACAGTTGGTGTCCTCTATCTGACCCTGTTGAAGTTTTCGGCTATCTGGAGAAATTGTCCGTCAATAAGTCTTCAGGAGCTGATTGTATTCCCAACCGAATTTATATGATTGGTGCCCCATTTATTGCTGAACCGCTGTGTCACGTTATCAACTCGTCTGTTTTGCTGCGCTATGTTCCAGCATCTTTCAAATCTTGTGTTGTAGTTCCTGTGCCGAAGAAATCTAAAGTTTCTGTTAAAAATTTGAGGCCCATTACAATATCAAGTGTGCCATGCAAGCTTTTGGAGAGACATGTGTTGTCATGTATGTATTCTAAAATAACTAGCTGTATTCCTGACTTTCAATTTGCCTACAAGCCTCAATCCGATTGTACATCAGCCTTGATTACGATTCATAATTATGTTACTGAGATGCTTGATTCCGACAATGTCACATCTGTCATGTTAATAGCTTTCGATTTTTCATGTGCTTTCGACAGGGTTCGTCATGACATTTTGGTTGCCAAGTTGCAGGCTCTTGGCTTTCCCTCAGGTTTCATTTGTTGGACTATCTCCTATCTTCAGGATAGGTACCAAAGTGTTCGTCTTCGTGAATGTTTTAGCAGTAGCCGGTGTGTGTCCAGTGGTTGTCCTAAAGGATCCCTTCTGGGACCATTTTTGTTTGTCCTATACTGTTTTGACATAGCTACCGCCAATGAAACGACAAAGATTGTACAATATGCTGATGATGCAAATTTGATTGTACCTTTGACTAAAAATGATTATAATATAACAGATCGCGTTTTCGACGAATTTCTCTGTTTGGAGAAGTGGTGCTCTGAGAATGATAAGCTTCGCTTCGCTTTGCTTCGCTTCGCTTGCGCCGGATGTCACACTTTTGCGGGTTTTTTCAAAAAATCAAAATTTCAAAAATTTAGGTAGACTTCAAATTTCACGTGGCCGAAGGCCGAAGGGGCGAAAATTTAGGTAGTGACAAATTTTCAAAAAAATCAAAATTTCAAAAATTTAGCCGGTCTCAAAATATCACGTAATCTCAAATTTGAGAATTACAATTTTCACCCTTAAAATCATGACCGTTCCAGAACACCGAAAATCATAAAAGTTGAGAATTTCAAATTCATGAATTTTATCCATCTTTCAGGTTTTTAAAATATAACATGTGACTAATAATATTTCTTTAAAAATGGAAGAAACAAAAGTGGATGAAACCGCAAGAATATATCCTTCGTTATCTCAATTAAAAACAGGTGAAATGGTTCTCAATTATTATTAAGATTAGAGCATTATGATAAATTAAGAAGACGCAATTATTACTTAGACATTCTTCGTTATTGTATGCTCAACATTATTTAAAGTACTAATTGTGTGAACTAGAAGATCATTGTAACTCATAAACTCAAAATTATTCAATGAACCCGTACACTGCCTGATAATTGAAGAGAGAGAGAGAGAGAGAGAGAGAGAGAGAGAAACATCTAGCAGCTTTCCCCTAAAATTATGTTGAACAGCGCAATCATTTGTCATTTCAATTTACGCATCCGTAAAATTTTGACATTTCAATTTACGCGTGCGTAAAAGTTTTGACATTTCAATTTACCCCTACGTAAATTATTTTCAGAATCTGTTTTCAAAATCCATTTGTAAAGTCTGCTTTCAAAATTCATTTAGCGTTTCTTCTCTCCGCTGTATTGATTAAAAGTACTTCCCATTGTGAAGACATGAATAGTTTAAGCACATAAGAATGCAGTGACAATTAACCAATTCTTCTTCTAAATTTAGAACGCATAGACGGCGACATACGGGATAGTTGCTAATTTCAGAAGATTGTATTCAAAATATTTATTCAAAATATTTCTTTAAAAATGGAAGAAACAAAAGTGGAAGAAACCGCAAGAATATATCCTTCGTTATCTCAATTAAACTTTTACGGAGCAGCGTGACTTCTTTCTTTCTTTCTCTCTCTCTCTCTCTCGATCCTGTCTGTTACAGGAATATTGTATTCACAATGACATGCATTCTTTAAAACAATTGCTTGTCTTCAATGAGAATAATTCCCATATGCTTTTAATAGAATGACCTTGAACGCTAATGGAAAATACACCAACTGTCGAACCATATCGACAGCCATGTCGACAAACTTTCTGACATCGGTTCGACAGTTGGTGTATTTTTCCATTCAAAGCAATGTCGCATGAATGATTGTTATGGAAACCAAAATGAAGAGAAATGCTCATTCATTTCTCTTCTCTCTCATATGTCTATTGTGTTTAGATTGTATTTTGTTCTTTTGTTCTCATAGTGTGAATGAGATTTCACAACCCGTATCATGAGCTATTGTCTGTGATTTCCTTCACTCGTATCAGCTGACACAATTTTAGCAGCTGCTACACGGCAATTCTTTTGAGAAATTTCTGAAATAGATTTTATTCCATTTAAAATGAGTAACATTAGAGACTTTCTAAAAATATACGGCAAACAAAACCACATCAAATTTCGATTTAAATGAGATTGCTAAGCAATTGGGAATAAAGAATTTTCACATATTGACGAGTAATGAATTACTATTGATAAAAGATGTGCGAAACACTAACTCTACTAATACAATGCAACAATGTAACGTTTAAATTTAGATTAAATTAAATCATTTCAAAATTGAATAAGTAGTAAGGAAAGTCATCATTGTGGAACAGTTTTAAATCAATACCCTTTCACTTCTGACTTCTAGGGGTCCCTTAAGAAATTTTTTTATTATAAAATGAGCAACATAAATGAGTTTTTGAAAGTATATGGAACACAAACGACAACGAATTTTGATCTAAAGAACATCGCACATCAATTGGGAATAAAGAATTTTCATGTCCTAATGAAAGACGAATTACAATTGATCAAAAATAAGCCAACAGGAACCTTCAGTTCCCGGAACAAAGTTTCAACTGTAAATTTCATAACGAATCTTCACACTTCAGACCAAAAAGGCGTACATTGGTCAGCAGGTATCTTTAGTAAAAATCGAGATAATTACTATTTCGACCGCCCGGAGGCTGAGAACTATTGGTTCGACTCTTATGGACTTCCAACTACAACTGAAGTCAAAAAATTACTTGGCAATGGAACTTATAATACATTTCAAATTCAAAAACCGGGAACAACTTATTGTGGTCAATTATGTCTTTATGTTTTATTTAAATTGCAAAAAGGAGTGCCATTTCTTGATATTATGTTAGAATTGAACGAACCGTAGGTTCTATAGCTGCGCCTAATGAAAATAATGATAATTAAAAATCAGTTCGTTGTAATTCATTTTGATAAAATCGGCCTCTGATATCTTCATCATCTAAATCTTTGATTTCGTAAGTAATCGGATAATTTTGATTAATTTTAGAAATTTCAAATATCTCTTTCGTCCAGTATCCGACGAAGCCTTTTTCAAATTTATTCTTATATTTAAATATTCTAACTCTATCTCCAATTTTAAATTTCGGCTTAAGTTTCTGCAAATTCGGATTACTCTCATTCAAATTATTATTCTCGAATATTTTTTTTCTTATCAAATCAGGGTCGTCAGAAGCATTCTTTGGAGTTTCTTCAATACCAGAATGAACTTCATTATTGTACTCTTCTACAACTCCTGGTAATATCTTCAACCATTTCTGATTTCTTTGCTCAGTAAATTTCTTGAATAATTTATTTTTTAACGTCCGATTGAATCTTTCTATCACTACGGCCTTCCCTGCATTTTCAGTTGAATAAACTGAGCCTTGGCGATGACTTTCGTCTGTTTCAAATAGTGGCTGAACATTTCTGTTATAAAATTCCGACCCTCTATCAACAAACAATTTCCTTGGCTTTCTATTACTTTCTTTAAAGATTTCTTCAAACGCATATTTAACTGATAGACCACTTTTATTTTTTAAAGGCTTTACCCAAGCGTATCGTGTATATAAATCTATAACGGTCAATGCGTATTTGTAGTCCCTTTCATTCGGCATATGAATAAGATCAGCACTCCAAATATCATCTTTATTAAATACTTTTACTTTCAATAAATATTTAGGCCTTCTATATTCCTTGTGGATTTCGGACGCGTAGGTTCGAGCGTTGCTCTCAGACAGCTTTGCTGTCGTTTCATTTAAACCCTGACCGAATAATATTTTAGCTTGTAAAGCTTTCTTAACAAACATTCTTTCAATTTTTTCTCTAAATGTTGGATTTTGAATACTATCTAATTCTTGAATCATCTTCTTATCAGCTGCATGTCGAGAACTTAGATCATGATTTCGATAAGCTAAATCATGTCTATAAGCGGCGGCATCTACTCTATTTATTGGTTCTTCACCTGGTTTCGGATTATTATTCTCATCTAGTCTTATATCTAATCGAGTTCCTGGACCGGTATATGAATGACCAGGAAGATGTTTTTCTTTCGAATATTTACTCCAAATAAAACCAGGAAAGTTTTCTAATGTTTTTTGTATGTCGTTACCTTCATAAATTTTACAATTTGAGTTTTTATTTTTGTTTAATAGATAATTTAATAAATCTAAATTAGCAATTTTTAATTTAATTAAAATTTCGGAATTTGTAGAATTCATTTTAAAAGATAAAATAAAAGTTTTACCTTATGGACCAAAGGTCCTGAGGTTATTACCTTATCATACTAGGACTTAGATATATTCCAGAACCATCTTTAGTTTCTTTAATTTCAATTAAATCATCAACATTGTGGAGAATATTTTTAAGAACTCGTTTTCCTTCATCAACTAATTTTAATTTACTAATAAAATTATCTACTATTCCGTCACCCCTAGCAACTTTCTCTAACTCTCTATTATGACGTTTTTGTTCTTCTAATGCTGCCTTCTCTGATTTATTTTTATTTACTGCTTGGACAATACCAGTTGTCCCACCTGCAACACTTCCTGCTGCTGCTATGCCACCTATTATTAGAGGAATTAATGGGAGAATCCCGCCATTCTTTTCTTCTTGTAATTGAATATTCTCTATCATTGGTTTACTTATGTAATACTTTTTTTTGTTAATCGTAATAGTTTTAGGGGTATTTTTGTCAACAATATTACGTAATTTTAATTCAACAGTTTTATTATTATTATTACTTCTCGCTTGCGACATTTTTAATAAAAAAATTTTAAGTTACGAAAAAATTTTAAGTTAAGAATTTTGATCTATTCTAGTTATGAATAAATTTTAAGTTAGGAATTTTAAATCTATTCTAGTTACGAAAAATTTTTAAGTTAAGAATTTTTAATCTATTCTAGTTACAAAAAAATTTTATTACTAATTACTAAAAAAAATTTTAAGTTATCAAAAAAAATTAATTAATCGACGAAGTCTTGGGCTTTAGCCTATCGGACCAAAGGTCCTCAGGTTATTAACCGATCCTAACCATCTTACCATTAAGAATTTCAATAGAATATTTGACATCTTCCAGCAATAAACCATAAGCCATCAATGAAGTTGTGGAATCTTTCTTTTCAATATTAATTGTTACATCACAACCAGTCTTGATAATATCTTCAGATTGTGCACTTAAATCGAAACAGAAAACAGGATATAAATGTCTCCAATCTCCAGGAGTTAATTGTGGTTCAACTCCAAATTCTATACAAAGATTTCGATAAGAATCATATCCTTCCATAAATTGATTATTGGTATCATCGAATCTTAATGGATCAATTGGATATCGGGTTTGATTTAATGAAACTTGTAAACATCGAATTGTATTAATATGGAAGAGATTATTGTTCTTATCAAAACTTGGAGAATTATTTCTTTGAAAAGTTAGTAATAAATATCTTGGTGTATTTGCAGTTCTAGTAAAATGCCAGTTAAATCTTTGTTCGGAAAAAGTTACTGAACTAGCAGTACGCTTTAGAAAATTTACTGGAATTGGTTTGTTAGTATTTAATCTTTTTGCAATAGCTGTTTCAATCTCTAAACTAGGAGTAATATGCTTAATCCACCATTCAAGTCTATCAATTTTTAAATATGCTTTTTTTCCAGTCTTACCAAAAAAGATTAATTCATTATTTGCTGTACGATGAATTATTAATTTAAATTTTAATTGATATGATATTTTATCATAATCTAAATATCCGAATAATGGAGACAATGACCAATTTACTGTCTGTTTACTTTTCTTGTTAAATTCACGTCTTTCTTTATATGCATCATTATTTGTTTTATTTAAATGTTTTGGAATATTTTCTACATCTTTCGCAATTCCTGCTGCATCTGTTCCAGCGTGAGTTAAATCATCAACAATTATACCATCATTAGTATCAGGAAACCAACCTTCGATTTCATACTTTTTATTATTTTCACCAATTGTTACAAATCTAAGCATTGTATCAATTACACCTGGAGAATCACTTATTGTTTCTATATTTTGAGTTGCAATATCTAAACGCATTTGTGTAAATAATCTTGGAAAAAAATTATTCTCTAGTGCAATATTATCGGTTTCTGGTAATGGTGTTGTAAAATTGGCATCACTATACAAAGAATATTCACAGTGTAAACATCAATCAGGTAGATATATATAACTCTGCTGATTATCAACTTCAAAAATTAAATCAACTCCAGTATTTACTCTACTGGAAGATCCGGGATTCATAGCAATTCTTATATAGTCATTCTTTTTTTGATTGCAACTGACGAACGGAGGATCGTCTAATCTAAATTTATTTTCGATAAGCGAAGACATTTTTATAAAAAATAATTTGACTTTTTGTTTTTTCTCACATACAGAAAAAATTCTGCTAAAAAATATATTTTAGAATTTTGCTAAAAAACATAATTTCAGAATTTTGCTAGACCAGCTCCGCTACAGCTTTGCTGGTTAGACCGAAGGTTGCTATTAATACCATTGCCTCTCATTTCTTCAATTGAACGAACCGTAGGTTCAATTGAACGTTTTATGGCTACGCCTGATTTCTTCTTATGTTTACTATCAGACGGAGCTCCGCTCCTCAAGGTTTCCCCAACAGCAATGTTAGCAATTTTGTTTTTTGTTTCCTCTGAAAGTTTTTTTAAATTTTTTAGTTCTTCGGAATCATTCCTAAGTTTACGAATAGCTTCTAGTTGTTTTAATTCGTTCTGAGACTTGACAGCATTTGATATTGCACTAGCTGTACTACCTATAGCAGCTGCTCCTTTTGCAGCAGATGTAATCAAATCTTTATTATTTTTAATTAAGTTAACGATACTTCCAATACCAGAGAAGATGCCAGCTCCTTCCGTGTGAACGGCACCTGCGGTGCCTAGGAACTTTTCTGTTCCGACTGTTTCTCTATTATCATAATGATAAACAGGATTCATACGTGGTTCATGAGCAATTCTTTGATTTGAAGCAAATTGTTTAAGATTGTGTTTATAAATTATAGGCATTTTTTAGGATTAAATTTGACTTTTGGGAAAAAATATTTACGTTAATATTTACGCTAAGACTTACGTTTGTGAATGGACAACAACTTCGAGATAACTTTATTAATTGACTGTTGCACTTTATCTATTGCGTCAAGCAGCGTGTGATGTACTTTAATTTCTTTTCTATTAACTAGCATTTTCTGCTGATTAATCTTCAATGCCGTTTTAAGTGCATTTAACTTAATTTTAAGAACATCTAATTGTCTTTTAACAAAATCTAACTGTTCTTTATTTTCTTTAGAGTATTCTTGTAAATTTTTCTTTAATTGATTTTCTAAATTGATTTTAAGAGTTTTCATTTTATCAACTCTTTGATTAGTGAGTTTACTTCATTTATTATTCTATTCATCTTTTTCATTTGTTGAGTAATTTTAGAACTCAATTCATCAACACTTTTTTGGAATGTAGTTTGTAACTGCTTTAAATTTTTTTTAATTGTTTCAGGTAGTTTTTCTATTTCATCTTCTAATTGTTCTTTTAACATTTTTATCTGATGTTTATTTTTAATTACAGCAGATTTTAAATTTAAAGAAAGTAATATTAAAATTTTTGATTGTTCTGAAATCTTTTTAAAAAGTTTTGCTATATCTGCTTCTAGCTCTTTATCCTTTTTATCAAGTTTTAATAATTTTTCGTTTAATGATTTGTCATTAAGTTTTAGCAACTTCAATTCATTCATCAGTGGAACCATAACATCGTTTATATATTTTTCTTTTAAGTCATTGATTTGTGTATCAACATATTGTTTATTTGTTAACTCTGTATTTTGTTGCGGAAGAATAGAAAGATGTAATGGACCAGATAAAACGTCTCCAGTTTTCATGATATAATTTTCTATCTCTATTTCTAATTCACGATTATTCGGGATATATGCACCTCCACCAACATTTGGTAACATCATTTTTTAACAATAAAAAAATAAATTTTTTCTAATAAAAATAAAAAAATAAATTTTTTCTAAAAAAAATGGATAAAGCAAATTTAAAAAAATTATATTCGTCCGCATCATCCTGTTCTTCTTATTCGACGAGATCAACGGGATTTCAAAATAAATGTTTTGATAATAATAATAATAATAATCCATGTATAGATGTTAATCTTTTGTTTGAATTACAAGCCGAAATATTTAGAGAACAGACTAAAGGTTTACCTTCTATAGAAACTAATTATTGTTTATTTCCTGGGGATCCATTTATTAAATTTATGGATATTGTTAGTAAATATAATGATGTAGCTTATGTGGAATTAAATAAAGAAAATATGGTTATAATAGGTCATAATAATGTTTATGGATTTATTAGAGCAGTGCTACCAATTAGTAATACTGATTGGATAGAAACTAAAATTATTAATTATATCAATATTAAAGAATTAGTTAAAAAATTAAAATCTTTTTCGAAAGAAAAAATTAGATTATTTGTTGATGAACAAAATCAATATAACATTCACATAGAGAGTAAAAAACATAATGAAGAATTATTATGCCAAGTTTATTATAGAGATACAATTTATAAACAAGAAACATTAGAAATGCCCCAAAGATATGATGATGATACTTATATAGGATTGTATTCCAATTTAAATATTGATTTGTTAAAATCTTATATAAATGGTTTAGCTCAACAAGAAAAACTTTATATGTGGACAACACCTTATACTATTAACAATGACCATAATCATAATCATAATAAACGAACTGAAGGTTCTAGGGCTTTGCCCGATCTTAAAGAATCTTATGATAATAATGATGATAATAATATAGGTGATGATAATATAGATGATGATTCTGAAACATCTGAAAATGGTGTAAATGGTAAAAAAGATTATAAAAATATTAGTAATTATAAAAATTTATCTAAATTTCATTTTCTTACAATTGAAAATAATAATGATTTTTTTTCTTCAGTATTATTATTTTTATCAGGAATACTAATTCCAGTTTCTAAAGATCTTTTCCATGGTTTATTAACTGTAGTCGATAATGTTTTCCCCGAATATAATTTTAGAAAATCTTCTACTTTTACTTTATCTTGTGAATATCCTTTGAATGTTTTCTTTTCACTAAGTCTCCCTTGTTCATCTACAGTAATACAATATTTTATTTTAGGAGCAATAAACATTGCAAAAATAATTCCGCCATTCCCATAATCATTTTTTCCTTGACACAATTCCCCACCAACACATCCAGCAGCATCTAATTTATTGAAGAGCTCATTAGAAATGTATATTGAATCAGTATCTGTATAATGAATGTATTTTTCGTTGAAACCATTAATTTCTAAAATAAAGTTATTCATGATTCTTCTAGAGTGAGAAAGAATAAAAGAACCTAAGTGTGAAGGCATGAACGACGTCTTCCCATCTTTTACAATATTAGTTTTAAGAAATTCATCATCTTCCATTTCTACTTTCGCTAAATATTGTTCATCATTTAATTTTTCATAATCTTTTACTTCTTGAGTGAAATTTTTTCTCAATGTATTCTCATTCCATAAATGATATTTAGTGGTTATATCTTTTTGCACAGTTTTGCCATATAGCGAATTCATCAATAATTTAATTAACTCATCGCCTACAGTATTTCCTTCTGCTTTATATCTTTTTTTCAAATTAAAAAGTTTTTCAATATAATTTCGAAATGGTGAAACTTGATAATTTTTTTCATAAATTATACCGTCAGTAATATGTAAGATTTTTCCCCCACATCTAACAATTTCTTGTATGTCTACAGAAGTTAATACATCATAACATATACCATTTCTAAACCTGATTACTTTTACATGAGAATTAATATTTTGATTTTTAACTTTATCTTTAATAGGAACTGGTTGAAAAAACATATCATTCGGATATTGAAACACAACTGTAAATATTCCAGTTTTAGATCAAAACGTTTGAGTATTAAATTTATATACTATTTCCCGCTCTTCTTCTTGTCTAAATTTTCTAGCGGATTCAGCTTTAGGGTATTCTGAATTTTCATCATACATAGCTGATGGATATAAAGATGTGGCATCAAAAGCCATTAGAAATTCATGTTTTTGTTCAAGTAGTTGATTTGAAATTTTCTTACAAATTTCAGTTTTATCTCCTAAATCTCGATACTGTTTCATTAAATCTATTAAATTACTTCCAAGGGACAAAGCCCCCCCAGGGGAGCGACCAGGTAAATACTGTTTTAATATTGGTAACAAGATGCTACAAAATGGAGATATGTATTTTCTTATATTTGCCGAAACTCTTCCACCTTTAACAGATTTTCTAATATAATTTCTAGCCCATAAATCTATATGAGAATGAATATTTATATTGTCATTTTGTACGCTTTTCATCCAACCGTTAAATGTTAAAGCAGAGGATGTCAAATTAGTAGTTATATCTTCACCAACTAAATCTTGCATAACATTATTATATTTGTAGATACAAAAAGCTAAAGAAAGAATATCGTTAACTAAATATGGTCTCCATTCAATTTCTTTTTCTTTATAATTTTCATGTGTTATGTCTCCAATTTCATAATGTAATTTACACACATTCATAGGAATTTTAAAATTCTCACACCATTTAGAAAGACTTGTTTTTACATGTTGATAACTACATTTCATTATAATAGTTTGAAGTGCTAATTTACCTGAAGGTGACTCTTTTTTCATATTGTTTTTAAATCTAAGAGATTTTTGAATGTATCTACTAACACATTCAGTTGTATAAGGATTTTGTAATGAAGCAGTCAATATTCCTCTTGAAGTTTTAAGAGGCGGTTTAGATAATTTAAAATTAGCTTTTATCGGAAAATAGGAATCAAAACCTGATGAATTGTGTGCTATTAAAGTTACTCTCGAATAATTAAATTTTCCAAGAGTTTTAAAAAATTGATGGATCGGACATACGTCCTCTGGGTTTCCCCCGATCGGACATTCATCATCCTCAGTTCTCGTAAATATTTTCACACAATTTTGAAGTTTATTAAATTCTAATTCAGTTAAATTATTATACTCATTAATCTGTTTTTTAAGTTTTTTAATTTCATCTTCATCTTTTGATCGTTTAATTTTAATCATATCACTTAACAAACGTGTTTCTAATTCTTTCAATCTTTGTTTCGGTAAACAACATATAAATTTATTAAAATTAATATCTCCTACAGCATAAGGAATAGGACGAGCTGTTGAACAACGAGGATCAGGAAAAGTTTCGAGATCCCAAATATATGTTGAACCATAGCCAATTTTTTTCTTTGTAATGATTTTATATGGACGCGTTGTTAGATTTTCATCAGTAACTGTTTTATATATGGGTTTGAAATTATTTTCAATTTCTCTAATAGCTTTTCATTTATGAGATTTATTAATTAAACAATAGTGACCAATTGTTGAACCTGCGTGAAAATAATTGTAATAAACATAATTATGAAACGTTTCAATTCCTCTAGGATTTAAATGACGATTAGCAGGACTATAATATTGAACACATTCTCCAAAATATTTATTGAATTGAGAAAATTTGCAGTTTGACATTACTCCTGTTCTAGATGTGGCTTTCTCTTTATATAAAAAATTATTAAACATTTCTTTCATCATTTCTCCTTGTTCCTCATTAAAACCTCGTAAAACATTATAACATTTAATAAAACAAAAATCTTCAGAAGGAATATAACAATATTCACCGAAATATTCTTTGATTCTATATTTCATATTAATCCCTGCCCCTCTATGCGATCTTTGTACTAACTTCATTCCAAAATCTTCATATTTAATGTTACCTGTAAAAATCCATTCGTTAGCATCGGATTTCTCATCCAGATTCGAAAACCATATTTCAAATGAATTTTTATTATAGAAGGTTACGTAAAAATTTTGAATTATATTTTCCTGATCTTTAACAACTTTTCCAAGTAAATTAATAATTTTACCATTTGCTAAAAGTTTCCTCATATCATTTATTACATTAATAAAAGATACATTTTCATATTTAATTTCATTTGGATTAAATAAATTACATAAATCATCACCAAGTTCATCCTTAATTCTATCATCGAAAAAGATATCAGTAATAGGAGTTTCTAATATTTCTTTTGTTCCACTTTTCTGTTTTTTAATATTGCGTCTAATACTACGCCTAGTACGTTTCTGTTTTTTAATACGTTTACTACGTTTACTATGTTTAATTTGCGCATCAAACTCAGCAATTTGTTTCCTGATTAATTCATCAATCCTAGACGTTTGTCCGAGAGACATTTCACGATTCATATTTTTTAAAAGAAAAAATGAATTTTTACATAGAACCTCGGTTCCGTTTTTACATATACACAGGAATATGTAATTGATGTAATGTTTCTAATTCATGTGTTGTTAGATGTTCTTTCTTAACCAACCACCATAAATTATTATACGCCAAAAATACTCGGAAACTTCTTAAACAAAGTGGAAAGTCTTTTGTTTTAACACGGTTTAATACCATGTTTTGTTTTATAATCTGTAACGAGCGCTACGTATTTATGATGATAATGAAATCTAACTTCTTTCTTCGAATTTACAGGATTTGTAGGATGACGATAATCTTTTAAAACTGGTACATGCTCTATCTTATAAGCATCCAACATATTTTTTTATTTCTATTAACAAAAAATTTATAAGAAAAAATTATTCGGTCACTCCGCGAAAATATTTTCTATCGACTTTCACACCGCGAAAATATTTTCTATAACTCTTTCATGAATTTTTTTATCAATATTAATTGTCATAAATCCATAATCTTTTGACCAAGCATTGTTACACGATTGTTTAAATTCATCTTTATTTCTTACACATAAATCTCTTAACAAATCACTTAAGTTTCTTGCATTTATTTCAAATAGTATAAATATATTTGCATTCTTTCTAATAACACTTCCGTCTAATGAATACATACTTTGTGTTAAATAAAAAACACTACAGTTATTATGTCTACCTCTTGTAAAATAATTTCTCTGAACTGACTGATTTCTGTCATTAACACAATCATCAAAAATTACACAATGTTTCATTGTTTTATCTAGTTTACTAGGATCTTGCATATTACCACTATCATCTATTAATTGTATTTTTATATGCTTATTTTTATTAGATTTTACTAACTGATTATGTTTTGCTGCTTCTTCACACCACGAACTTATTTCTTCTTCATCTTCAGATTTTTCATATTCTTTGAATAATGAAGCAATTGCTGTTTTTTTAAGATTATTTTCAAATCCATATTTTAAAAATTGATGGACGGGTTGTTCTGCCGTTGTTGTATAAATTATAAGATTGTTATAATCCAAAAAATTTGGAGTCGTTAAAATTTTAAATAATAGATACGTTTTTCCACATCCTGATCATCCGCAAATAACTGACAAAACTTTATTAGATAAATTTGGATGATGATTAAATTTAAGTTTTTTTATTTAATGGGGGTACTTCACTCATTTTTTAATAAAAAAATTTATTTTTATTTTATTTTTATTTTTAAAGAAGAAGAAGAAAATTAAACTTCTCTAGCTTCGCGTGGGAGTTTATACCTCCCGAACCAAAAGATCTATCATAATCTCTTCACCTCCAAAATTTATTTCTTGTCCTTTCTCATCAGTGATTCTAATGCCAATGTTGTTAATAGTTTTTCTTGTAATAGGGAAACATATTAATGTTTGTGGAATTACATTTAATCTATAACCAATGGGTACAGTAAAAGCTGGAAAACTGAATATTAAATTTGACAATTTACCATTTATATATCCTCCTTCAATAATGTCACAATGTACAACAATTGAATTTTTTTCAGTTATTTTTGGAATCTTCTCACCTAAATGATAGCCTTGACTATAGGTTTGTTTATTAAATCCTAATAGCTTTGACAATGATCTATCATGATTAAAATCAACTTGATGATTTTCGTCTAAAGTAAGAGAAAATTTATCAACTGCCGGTTCAACTGCAAAATGTAATTGTTTCTTATCTTTAAATGGTATACCTAAATGTCTCTTAATTTCATTTGATATTGATTCAACTTCGTAAGAACCAGGAAGAAAAGTTTGTATTTTCCATGTTTTGCCTTTATCAGTAGAATATCTAAATTGATCATTCACATCTTTGATAACGTTTTGAATAGTGTTAAATGTAGAGAAACTAGTCAATGCAATTTGATAATTTTTATTTTGTTCCAAATGTAGAATGGGTTCTAAATGACAAGTGTGTGATGAAGTAGTTGTTATAATTTTTAACGTCGTACTAAATTTTGATGAACCCAAAATCTCTGTCAAATTTTCTAAATGATTATTAATTTTGTCTAAATCTGCTGAACACATTTTTTAGTTAAAATTTTGAATAAACATTTTTTATAAAAAAATTAAAAACAACAACATATTTCAGCTACGGGCGAAGCCCTAGAACATTCGGTTCGTTATACTTTTATAATCCTCTTCATTTAGAATCTTCTTTTCCAGCAGTCTTTTCAATATAGCATGAATTTCATTGAAACTAGAATAATGTCCTTCTTTTATTGCAGATATTAAAATATTTAATCTATTTAGTAATTCTTGTGGATCATCTGGTAAGAATATGGTTGTTTCTGTTTTCTGTTTTTCAGATAAACCTTTCCCTACTTTAACTCCCGTTGATAATAAATTTTCTAATTGTTTATAACGTCTAAGAGATTTTACTGCACCAACTCTGTCTAACATAGCTTTATATTTTATGAGATCTTCTACAGCATAATTATTTGAATCTGCTCCTCTTAAAAGATTAACAAAATTTCTATCTAAATTAAAAGGAGATTTATCTGCTGAAAAAATTATACCTCGAAAAGGTTGTGGAAATATTTCTTTTTGTCCGAGATAAAATCTAGGTATTGTTTTTCCATCTATAAATGAAATAGAATGTTCAAATTGCATAGATTTTGGTAATTTCCTATTAATGTTTGATTCTAGTAATCCATAGTCATCTAATATAGTTTTGTGCTCTGGATCTGTTATATCAATTTGTTTATCATTATTTGTACTTTCTTTTTCAAGAGTTTTAAATGGTTTCATAGTTTTCTCAAAATCAGTTTTTACTTTCTCGGTTTGCTGCATTTTTTCAAACATATCAGATTGAATACCAGCTTTTATCATTCTATGTTGAAGATGATTTTCTTTCATAATATTTCTTTGTTTTATTAACTCTTCTAATTGTTTTATTCTTTTAAAATTATCAGCTTTAATTTTATCCATTTTTAAAATATAATATTTGAATTTTGTGGTAACATTGGAATACAGTAAAAACATTTTACTGAACAAATTATTTTTTTATTGCTTTGTTGTCTGACATCTTTTCGTTTAAAGTTTTCTCGTTTTAAGTTTTGTTTAATAAAGTTTTGCTTAGATTTTCGCTTAAAGTTTTTAGCTCTTCTAAAAAAATTTTGTCATTTTCTTCATTAGAAATTTTACCACCAGTAAAAGTTTTACCATCACTAGAAATTTTGCCACCCTGTTTATTCTTATCATCAACTTTTTCTGACTGTAATTGAAATGATATTTGATTTACTTCATTAGCTATTTGATCAAATTTTTCAATCTCATCTAACGTAATAACATTATCATCACATACTCTTTGAAAGTAGTAATGTAGTTTATCATAGACTTCTTTAATATGTAAATGCTTAGTTTTTAATGATTTTCGTTTCTTAGTTATTAAAGATTTATCTAACATTGTAACAAGTGAAGTTGCAAAAACACCCGTACCTGTTAAAGCTGTACCAACTACTGGAATTACTAAAACACCAGAAGATATAACAATTGTTAAAGCACCTAAACTTATTGTTAAGAATATGCCAATTCCTTGTGTTACATTCCTAACTTTAGTCCATCTCTTTCTTAATTTTTTATAATGCTCCAATCTTAATAATAATTGAGATTCTTTATCTTTCATATAGCGTACTCTATCTTTGTGTTTTTCAATGTTCATTTTTTCAATGTCCATTAAAGTAGAACTACGTTCATATGATAACGAAGGATATATTCTTGCGGTTTCATCCACTTTTGTTTCTTCCATTTTTAAAGAAATATTATTAGTCACATGTTATATTTTAAAAACCTGAAAGATGGATAAAATTCATGAATTTGAAATTCTCAACTTTTATGATTTTTGGTGTCCTGGAACGGTCATGATTTAAGCGAGAAAATTGTAATTCCCAAGTTTGAGATTCTTAACTTTTATGATTTTCGGTGTCCTGGAACGGTCATGATTTTAAGGGTGAAAATTGTAATTCTCAAATTTGAGATTACGTGATATTTTGAGACCGGCTAAATTTTTGAAATTTTGATTTTTTTGAAAGTTTGTCACTACCTAAATTTTCGCCCCTTCGGCCTTCGGCCACGTGAAATTTGAAGTCTACCTAAATTTTTGAAATTTTGATTTTTTTGAAAAAACCCGCAAAAGTGTGACATCCAGCGCAAGCGAAGCGAAGCGAAGCAAAGCGAAGCGAAGCGTCGCGCCGGATGTCACACTATATACTACTAATGATCTTATGTTGAATAAGAGCAAGACCAAGATTGTTCATTTTAAAAAGAAAAATTATGCATGTAATGACGCTTTTCTTGACTTATCCAATTTTATTGTTGATGAAGCAAAAGTGTTAGGTGTTGTATGGGACAATAATTTAAGCTGGTCCAGACATTTTCGTGAAGTGGAGTCGAAATGTTCTCAGCGTATATATTTATTGAAATCACTCAAGTTTACTTTGTGTCACGATGATTTATGGATCGTATATTACAACGTTATAGAAAAGCTTATGTTGTATTCAGCTCGTTTGTTTGGTGTGCTTAGCAGTGATGTAAAGGTGATGATGAAACGTATATTCAGACGATGCAAGAGAACTATTTGTAGAAAAGACTGTGCATGCTCTAACAACTTTGAATCATTTTCTATCAAAAGACTACGATCCTTTGAGACATTGTATAAGAGTTCTGTGAGTCCAACGCATCCACTAAATGTGCTTATACCACCAACTGGCTTGAGACGCATTAATGTACCTTTCTGTAAAACTACTCGTAGACAGAATTGCTTTCCAATTTCGTATCTGCTATATTTGAATGGACACTTTCGGCTGTGATAACTTTCCGCATTATCTTTGGTGTTCATTTTGTGTACCTGCAAGATTCACTTGTAATTTGACTTTTGTAACTGTTCATGTTGTAACTTTTTGATTCTCATTCGGTTCAAATATACATTCTCTCTCTCTCTCTCTCTCTCTCTCTCTCTCTCTCTCTCTCTCTCTCTCTCTCTCTCTCTCTCTCTCTCTCTCTCTCTCTCTCTCTCTCTCTCTCTCTCTCTCTCTCTCTCTCTCTCTCTCTCTCTCTCTCTCTCTCTCTCTCTCTCTCTCTCTCTCTCTCTCTCTCTCTCTCTCTCTCTCTCTCTCTCTCTCTCTCTCTCTCTCTCTCTCTCTCTCTCTCTCTCTCTCTCTCTCTCTCTCTCTCTCTCTCTCTATGAGAAGGCAAACACCGATTGAGACAGTGATTAGTGTCCTCAAACTTCTTGAAAAGAGACAAAGAGATGTTCGTTCGTCTTACATCTAATGGTTCAAGACACTTTCCATTACAGTCTTTTCCACATATGATACGATGTGCCCGCCTCTGAAGTTTCTCAATATTGTCACTCAGATTGGCAAGCAGACAGACGAAAAGAGGCGTGCAGTACTCGAGCAATGGTCTCAGCAGACCTTTGTACACAGTAAAAAGCTCTGCCTTAGACAGTAAAGATTTTCGAACTCGAAGGCAATGCGTTCTTTGAACAAAAATTCTCGTGATTTTGTCAAAATGGGCTTTCCATGACAAATTACTCGCCCACGTTATACCCAAAATTGTATAATTATCAACAAAGTCGATGTATGGTTGGTAGCGGAATAGGCTCGTAAACAGAAATTTTCTTCACAAAAAGACATTTCGACTTAAAATGATTGATGGACAATTTAACTTCATCCGCCCATTTTAAAATATTCTGATGCTCAAAGAGCACATGTTCATTGTTGCTGCCTTTGTAAAGGGGGATACAAATGGTGATATCGTCAATATATTTGACAGTAGCATAGTCTGAATTTAATGGCTTGAGACTACCACAAACTGCGTTAAACAATAACGGACCGAAAACAGACCCTTGACATATGCCAGAAGTTACATGGACAATGTTGCTAATTGAGGAATCAGCACGAACACTCTGGGCACGATCAAAAAGGTACGACGATATCAAATTTACAAAATATGGGGGGAAGTCACATTCAATAAGACACTCTTCAATCGCAGAATGATCAAGACTATCGAAGGCTTTCTTCAAGTCATACACCATTGTTTGAACTGCTGTTACATCATCGTCCTCCAACATTTTCGTTACTTGATCATGAATTGCGATAGATGCCGTAGTTGTTGACAATCCACGAGTTCCACCGTGTTGATTTGAACCAGCGGCGACAGTAAATTTTTCTTTGAGTTGTCTCGCTATCAATCTCTCAAATATCTTGCTAGGAACCGGCAAAAGACTTATAGGCCGAAGGTAGCAAGCGGTCGGTTTTGAAACTTTCGGTACCGGTACCACGTGAGCATATTTCCAAATACGAGGGAACGTGTCACTCTGGATGATGACATTGAATAAATGAGTGAGAGGTGGAGCTATGACACTTGCTGCAACCTTATAGAGTACCGTTGGTACTTGATCATTCCCAATTGCCTTGCCTGGTTTCAGTTTCATCAGTTCACTCTCAACTTCTTCCAACCAAATAACTGGGCGTTCATCAGCATCGATGTCTGAAAAACTTTGTACACTTCCCGGTCTGAATTAAGAAGCAAATATCTCGTTGAAATCATTTACAGCATCATCAACAGAAGGGTATGCAGAAATGAGTCTATGCATTGCATCATATCCTTTCTTGTGGCACACGTTGTTAACTACTTGCCATAGTTGCTTAGAAGACTTTTTGGCTTTTGAGGCCCACTTTCGCTTAGCTTTCTTGATTTCTTCTTTAACTTTATCACGCAAGTGACTGTAAAGAGGGAAATTCTTGGTCCTGTATGCAGTCCAACGCTGGTTTACGAGGTATTTTATAACAGGAGTAATCCAAGGTTTGTCACTTTCTGACATTTGTACTTCAGTAACAGGGATGGTCTCTAACATACAAAAATAAATTATCTCATGAAAAATTTCGCATTTCTGATCTGCTGTATATGACATGTGATAGAACTCAGTCCAATTAACACTCTTTAGGACAACAAGAAAGTTAGATATGTGTGAAGCACGGAGATCAAAAACAGTTTTAATCCTCACGTTGCCCGAAAAGTTGCTGAGTCTGGGCCTACTATCAAAAGAACACAGAATTGTATTGTGGTCAGAACCACCAATTGGGGGACCTGTTATGCACGAATACAAATTAGCATGAGTTGGACAGACAAGCACTTGATCTAAAATGTTTGTTCCTCGCATGAATTCTTTTACAATAGGAACTAAGTTGAGGTTACAAGACAATTTGTAAGTGGGAGATTTGTTAAAATCACCAGCGATGCAAACATGTAGGCCACATTTTCTATCAATGAACGCATCAACATTTAATACTACAAAATTCTCTATTTCGCATAGTAGCCCCACAGACAAATTAAGAGGTATATATAAAAAAAGAAGGAGAATTCCATATATCGGGATGACAGTCCAAATTGAGTACTATGGGTAGACGCGACCACAATGCCACCGTGGTTCGTGTGGAGGGAAGTCGCGCGCTTTCTGGGACGTGGGCGGTCAAGTACTGTCAGGCCAGCTGATCGCAGAAGCTGCAGGCTAACAGAATCCGAGTCATGCCAAGTCTCCACAAGGAAGAGAACATGAATGGACTGGCCGTGTAGTAGATCGATTACGTCATCCACCTTGCTGGTTAGGGAACGCACATTGAAGAGGCCGAGTGTGAGGGAATGTAGGGTCGGCGTAGAGTGTCGATCGGCGCGAGACGCAGGCTGCAGGCTGCGAGAGATGGTTAGCAGGGGAGCGGCGCAGTCGGCGGTCTTGGCAAGGTTCCTGTGAGCGTGAATCGGGCATGCGGACGGATGCGCAGCGGGGCTTCTCAGTAAACGAAGATACCACAGCTTTCGCCTCGTAGTGCGAGAAATGGGGAATGCTGGGGAGCGAAGATAGAGGAGTTGGTCTCGCGTGTAGGACAAAGGCGCCGAAGCCATGTGTAGGGATGATAAGTGACACAGGATAGCAGTGCGTAGTTGAAAAAAAACAGTAATTTGAGCAGAACAACTCAAAGCTCGAGGAGTAGGGATAGGAATGTGCGAGAAAACGAAGAGTAGAGCAGACGAGGAGTCCAACGATGTAAAAAAATAAGGTGATGGAAGAACGCTGGAGTGACGACAATGAAAAGTTTCTCTGCAAAAGCCAGCACGCGACGGACAACCGCCTCCTGCGGACGCTAGTGAATTTTACGCATTTGATTCATAATAGTATCAACACGTATTATACCATATTTCACATGTGCATACTTCGCCAAAGGTAAAATTAGTTTATAATTTTTCTTGATTTCTTCAAAGAATGCTGTATTATTTTGTGTAGTTGTATAAAAGTTTTTCTCTAATCTTAATATCTACGTCGCAAGCTTTATGAGCTAATACAACTATTCGTATATGATGGTGACGACCTTTTGTAAATATTTCTGATATGTTTTTTTGTTTCAATAAACTAGCTGCATCATCTAATATTAGTAAAGAGTTCTGCTTATATGCACCCGCAAAATTTTCCACATCTTCTAACATATCTAAATTTTCTATACCACAAACATTGGAATATCCTTTCCATTCGTCAGACTGCATACAGAAAATATGTACATCTTCTTCTTCAAAATGTTCTTGGATGTACTTACGCATAAATGTTGTCTTTCCACTTCCCGTTTTGCCATAAACAATAAAATTTAGGTTCTCTTGTATCAACTGCCATGTTGGTTTATCTTTTTGTTGTTTGTCCGATGGTTGTTTCCAAACTTTAAAAGCTTTTGTTTGTTCTTTATAAAATGCAACCTTTATCTGTTCTTGTGTTTGTAAGAAACCTAACCAGTTTAAGAAATGATAAATAAGATAAAGAATAATACATATGATAATAATTTTTACACAATGAAATTTTAGAAACCCAAAGAAACGACCGAGGTCGGAGTTATTATTAAATAGCGTTGAACCCATCGAGTAATCTTCCATTTTTTCCACCATTTTTTCTATTTTTTATATGGGAAAAACACTTTAGATTCCGTAGCTCTGGACCTCCAGTCCGATGCTCAAACGAGTGCATTATACCTCTGTTGGACTTCCGGACTACCACGGAATTTGTAGTCCGAGACTTAAAAGAAGGCAAGACACTCAAGTGAGTGTATGGACACGAGCTCCGGACTACTACGGACACAAAGTTAATTACACATGACAAATTGTTGCATGACGTGAGAAGTTTCTCTTCAATGCAACTATGCTGCAGTTATTACATTTCACTTGTGTTTTTAAACATTCTTTACATTGGTATTTACTTTCATAAAATTCTGTTTTGGATTTAAGAGTTTGACAACTAGTACATTTACGCGTGCTAATCAAACATGAATTAGAATGATTAGTAAAACCCTGACTAGTAAAAAATTTATTACAATTCAAACATTGTCTATCTCTTATTTTTGCTTGTGGTGGTAATTGACATGTCTTTTGACGACGTACAAAATTCTAAGATGTTATACTTTTTCCACAATCATCACACGTTCTTTTTACTTGTGGCACCATTTGTTGTTGAGCAGGTTGTACAATATATTGTTGTTGAGCAGGCTGTATAATTTGTGGCACTATTTGTTGTTGAGCAGGTTGCGCTTGTACATGTGTTGGATGTACTACTTTCATATGTTTATTTAATAATGCTTTATGCCGAAAGGATAAATTACAGATTTCGCATAACATATTTCTAAACAAAAAAAAATAATCTAGAAAAAATGATGTTAACAAATGTTGGGGGATGTGCTTACATTCCAAATAAACAAGAATCAGAAATAGAACTAGACAACTATATCATGAAAACTGGAGACGTTTTAACAGGTCTGTTACATCTTTCTATTCTTCCACAACAAAATACTGAGTTAACAAATAAAGAATATGTTAATATACAGTTCGATAGAATTGTGACAATGCTGGCTCCACTAATGAAAGAAACAAAGCTTCTAAAGCAGAATGATGAAAGACTGAAAGATAAGCTAACACATCCAAGCACCAAAAATGGGGATATATAAGCAGATATATCAAAACTTCATAAAAAAATAACAGAGCATTCAAAGATTGTAATCCTATTATCAATAACTTTAAGGTCTGCCATTATAAAGAATACAAATCAAAATAAACAACTGAAAGAAGAATTGAAAAATGAACTATAAAAATTTTCCGAAAAGAATCAAAAATTATTACAACAGTTGCAACAGCTGCAATCTACATTCCAAAAACGTGTTGATGAATTGAGCACCAGAATTACACAACAAGTGAAGTTCATGAATAGAATGATAAATGAAGTGAATGCACTTAATCAAAAGGTTAGCGAATTGAAGACCCTTAAAACGAATTTGGAAAATGAATTAAAGAAAATTATAAAGGATATAAGGACATAAAGGAACAGTTGAATGTTGTTAAAGTTCAATTGAATGCTCTTAAGACGGCGTTGAAGATGAATCAGGAGAAAATGCAAGTTAATAGAAAAGAAATTAAAATACACCACACGCTGCTTGACGCGATAGATGAAGTGCAAAAGCAAATTAATAAAGTAATCACGCGGTTGTTGGCCATTCACAAACGTAAATCTTAATCACAATCTTAAATTTAAGCTTAAAACATGCCTGTGATGCACAAACATAATCTTAAACATTTTACTTCAAATCAAAAAAATTGCAAGCGAACCATCTATGAAACTTGTGTACTATTATGACAGTGTAGAAACAATTCAAAAAGAAGGAGATGGCATCTTTTCTGGTATAGGAAGTATCGTTAACTTGATTAAAAATAATAACGATTTGATTTCATCTGCTGCTAAAGGAGCAGCTGCTATAGGTAGAACAGCTAGTGCAACATCGAATGCTGTTAAGTCACAAAACGAAGTAAAACAGCTAGAAGCTATTTGTAAACTTAGAAATGATGCTAAAGAACTACAAAAAGATAAAAAGCTCTCAGAGGAAACGAAAATCAAAATTGCGAACCTGGCAATTGAGAGTAAACAGGCGAAGCCTGACGGAGCTGAGAGTAAAAAGTCTCTTGAAGAGATGAAAAGAAATGGAATAGCAAAATTCTGGTATCAAGCTGATTTTTTCTAATAAAAAATATAATGTCGTCTCCGATCGAAAGTAAATTTAGATTAGATGATCCCCCGTTCGTCAGTTATAATCAAAAAAAGAATGACTATATAAGAGTTGCTATGAATCCTGGATATTCAGGTAGAGGGAGTGAATACTGGAGCTGATTTAATTTTTGAAGTCGATAATCAGCAAAGTTATTTATATTTACCCGATTCATTTTTACACTGTGAATGTTCTCTATATTCTGATGATGATTTTAAAACACCATTACCTGCTACGGATAACATTACATTAGAAAATAATTTCTTTCCAAGATTATTTACACAATTGCGTTTGGATGCTGCAACTCAAAATATAGAAACAATAAGTGATTCTCCAGCTATTATTGATTCGATGCTTCGATTTGTTACAATTGGTGAAAATAATAAAATGCATGAAATCGAAGGATGGTTTTCCGATAATAATGATGGAATAATTGTAGATGATTTAACTCACGCTGGAACAGATTAACCAACAATTGCGAAGGATGTAGAAAAAATAGCAGAACATTAAAATAAAACAAACAATAGTGCATATATAGAAAGACGTAATTTTAATAATAAAAGTAAACAAACTGTTGATTAGTCGTTATCTCCATTATTTGGGTATTTAGATTACAATAAAATATCATATCAATTGAAATATAAACTAATTATTCATTTTACTGTAAGTAATGAATCAATATTTTATGGTAAGACTGGAAAAAAGCATACATAAAAATTGAAGAACTTGAATGGTGAGTAAAGCATATTACTCCTAGTTTAGAAATTGAAACAATGATAACAAAAAGATTAAATACTAATAAATCAATTCCAGTAAGTTTTATGAAACGTATTGCTAGTTCCGTAACTTTTTCCGAACAAAGATTTAGCTGGCATTTCACAAGGACATCAAACACTCCAAGATATTTTTTACTCGCTTTTCAAAAGAATGAAACTCCTAGTTTTGATAAAAACAATTGTCTTTTCCATATCAATTCAATCAGAAGTTTACAAGTTTCATTAAATCAAACACGTTATCCTATCGATCCACTAAGATTTGATAACACAAATAATCAATTCATGGAAGGACATGGTGCTTATAGAAATCTATGTCGAGAATTTGGAGTTGACGCACAATTAACTCCTGTGGATTGGAAGAACTTATATCCTCTTTTCTGTTTTGATTTAAGTGCGCAATCTGAAGATATTACTAAGAATGGATGTGACGTGACAATTAATATTGAAAAGAATAATTCCACTACATCATTGATGGCTTATGGCTTTTTGCTATAAGATGCAGAATATTCTATTGAAATTCTTTATGGGAAAAGTGGTTAGGATCGGCTGAAGCCTCTGAACAAAGTGATCGACTAAAGCCTCTGAACAAAGTTCTATAGGTTAGTAACCTGAACAAAGTGATCGGCTAAAGCCTCTGAACAAAGTTCTATAGGTTAGTAACCTGAACAAAGTGGTCGGTTAAAACACAAGACTTAAAATTTTTAAATTAAAAATGGCGCATGTGAATAATAATAATAATAAAACGGTTGAATTAAAACTACGTATCATCATTGACAAAAATACTCCGAAATCTATTACGATTAACAAAAAGAAGTCTTAAATAAGTAAACCAATGATAGAGAATATTAAATTACAAGAAGATAGGAATGGGGGTATTCTACCATTAATTCCACTAATAATAGGTGGCATAGCAGCTGCTGGGAGTGTTGCAGGTGGGACAGCTGGTATTGTCCCGGCAGTAAATATAAATAAATCAGAGAAGGCAGCATTAGAAGAACAAAAACGACATAATAGAGAGTTGGAGAGAGCAGCAAGGGGACAGGGAGTAGTAGATAACTTTATTAGTAAATTAAATTTAGTTGATGAAGGAAAAAGAGTTCTTAAAAATGTACTACATAATATTGATGATTTAATAGAAATAAAAGAAACAAAAGATGGTTCTGGAATATATCTAAATCCTAGTATGGTGCGATAATACTTGATAAAATCTTGATAAAATGTCTTTCGAAAAGCTAACACTTTCTAATTTAGATTTATTGAATTTTCTTAATGGTAGATATAAAGAAGGTAGATATGAAGGTAATGATAAACAAAAAACATTATCAAATCTTCCGGGATTTATTTGGGCAAAATATAAAGGAGAAAAACATCTTCCTGGTCATTCATATACCGGTCCAGGAACTCGATTAGACATAAGACTAGATGAGAATGATAATCCGAAACCAGGTGAAGAACCTAAAAATAGAGTAGATGATGCAGCAGCTTATAGACATGATTTAGCATACAGAGAACATGATGATCTAAGTTCTCGACATGTAGCTGATAAGAAAATGATTCAAGAATTAGATGGTATTCAGAATCCTTCCTTTAGAGAAAGAATTGAAAGAATGTTCGTAAAGAAAGCATTACAAGCTAAAATGCTTTTTGGTCAGGGTTTTAATGAATCTTATTCAAGCGAAATGTCGAATGACCCAAGCCGCTACTCGTCTGAAATTCGTAAGGAATATAGAAAACCAAAATATCTATTGAAAGTAAAAGTGTTTAATAATGAGGATATTTGGAGCGCTTATCTTATTCATATGCCGAATGAAAGATGTTTTAAGTACGCATTGACCGCTATAGATTTGTATACTAGATATGTTTGGTTGAAACCATTAAAAAATAAAAGTGGTTTAACAGTTAAATATGCGTTTGAAGAAATCTTTAAGGAAAGTAATAGAAAACCAAGGAAACTATTCGTTGATAAAGGTTCTGAATTTTATAATAGAAATGCTAAACCATTATTTGAATCAGACGAAAGACATCGCCAAGGCACAATTTATTCCAATGAAAATGCTGGAAAAGCTGTAGTAATAAAAAGATTCAATAGAACATTAAAAAGTAAATTGTTTAGAAAATTTACAGAACAAGGTAATCAGAAATGGTTGAAGATATCACCAGGAATTGTTGAGAATTATAATAATAAGATCCATTCAAGTATTGAGGAAACTGGGAAGAATGCCTCCAACGATCCAGATTCAATATGAAAGAAAATATTCGAAAATAATTATGAAAATGAAAGTAATAGTAATTTACAAAAACGGAAAGCGAAATTTAAAATTGGAGATAGAGTGAGAATATTTAAATATAAAAATGAATTTGAAAAAGGTTTTGTTGGTTAGTGGACGCGAGAACTGTTTGAAGTATGTAAAATAAATAAAACTTATCTGATTACTTATGAAATTAAAGATTTAGATAATGAGGAAATAAAGGGTAGATTTCATGAAAATGAATTGCAACAGACTGAACTATGGTTTTAGCTTCGCTTGAGCTTTAGCTTTCTCTTTCGCTTTTGCTTGATTCATTTAGCTCCAACATAATATCAAGAAATGGCACTCATTCTTGCAATTTGTATAAAACATAGATACATAACTGTCCACAGTAAGTTGTTCCTGGTTTTTGAATTTGAAAAGTATTGTATGTTCCATTGCCAAGTATTTCTCTTACTTCATTTGTAGGTGGAAGTCCATATGAATCAAACCAATAGTTTTCTACACAAGTATTCTTTTGCCCTGCAGACCGAAGGGTGCCTTTTCGTTCTGATGTGTGAAGATTTGTTATGAAATTCACTTGTGGTACATCTTTGATGAATTGTAAATCGCTCTCTTTAGGACATGAAAATTCTTTATTCCTAATCGATTAGCGATTTTCTTTAGATCGAAATTCGTAGTCGTTTGCGTTCCATATGATTTAAAGAAATATAATGATGGAGCTGTGGCTTCTGTTATTTTTTCATTATCCTCCATTTTTGGTACAACATTTTGTCATGTTGCCGATTTAACTCATAACCCATTCAGACCCGAGAAGTAAAATCATTTCATGCTTTTTATACTCATACATTTATTGTACACACTACAATCAGCAAAGTGTATTTCCAGAGAGAGAATCAATAGGATAATATGTCATCGCAGAGTTTAGTGAAATGAGCATTTTGTACACGCGTGGACGAGATCTGATTGGTGGAAGCACGGTACCGTTAGAACAACACATCATTTTTGAGGAAAAGAACGTAAAATTGAATGACACACCATTGTAATAGCAAAAGACGAAATGAGCATTTTGTCCGCGCGTGGACGCGATCTGATTGGTGGAAGCGCGGTACCGTTAGAACAACACATCATTGTTGAGGAAAAGAACGTTAAATTGAATGACACACCATTGTTCAGGATAATAAATCTAGTTGCCGCACCAAAATTCTACATCACTTTGTAGACACTCTTCTAATATGCCTAGATTGCTTTTTAAAAGTCTAAGAGGAACAGACACCCTACAAAGCTTAGGAAAGTTGTCAGCTAATTTACCTAATCTCATTGCAAATGAAATTTCGGTGCGTGAATATTTGATCTGATTTTGCGTCAAGAGACTAAAAAAATAAGTCTTGTCATTACCACAAAGAGATAGAAGATAGTTGATGTGCTTACCAATACAAATTTTGCACGTCACACTGAGCAAGTTGCATCTTTTTTCATGGAACAAGAATTTGTGCAAGTTTACAATTGTTACATCCTTTTCACCATTTGGCTCTATGAAATCACTCAATGCCTCTCAAACACATTCCTCATCAATTCCTCTCGGAATTTTTCTATCCTCCCTGGCAACGATTGTTTTCTTCTATCCTCACTTTGCTTTTTCTTGAAAATTTTTCTTTCTAACCGCGATGATTCCATGAATTCTGGATGAAACAAATGGGGACATTTTCTAGTCTCCTTAGTAACAAATTTGACATAGTCGGCATGTTTTTCTGAAGGTATAAATAAATTTGCGATCTCATTGAAGAAATTTGATAAATTTTCTCTGATTATCTTTGCTTGAGTAGCGGAAAACTCTTGACTCATTATGCGAAATATATGATGACAGCGTTTTGGCACAACCGTCAATCTGAATTCACAAGAAGAATTGCTTTCTATCGATAGCCTTATATGTTCTGGATTCACAATAGGAGGTGCTTTTAATCAATTCATGCGGAGAGAGGAAGCTGTTCAACATAATTTTAGGAGAAAGCTGTTTGTTGTTGTTTTCCTTTGCTAGAATAATAAATCTCTCTCTCTTCAATCATCAGTCAGTGTACGGGTTCATTGAATAATTTTGAGTTTATGAGTTATAATGATCTTCTAGTTCACACAATTAGTACTTTGAACGATGTTAAGAGTACAATAACGAAGAATGTCTAAGCAATAGTTGCGATTTCTTATCTTTCATATATCTGACTCTATCTTTGTGTTTTGCCATATCCATTTCATATGATAATGAAGGATACAAAGGGGCTGATGGTTCTTTTGTTTTTTCATCTTCCATTTTTTATGCAAATATTTTAATACAATGAGCATTCTTGTCTTGCAACTATTGCTGTTGCTGATATGTATTTGTAATTTCATTTTATGAATTTAGGGAGTAACCTATTTTCATTTGTAATTCTCATTTCTCATTTTATGAATTCCGGGAGGACCCTATTTTGCATTAGTAATTTCATTTTATGAATTTCGGGAGGGTCCTATTTTGCATTAGTAATTTTATTTTCATTTTTTCATATAGGTGTGATATCCGGAGCTGGCGAAGCGTTGCGGCGGATATCATACCCTATACTACTATCGAACTCAATCTGTGAAAGTATCAAGCATCATCAGCTCCGAATGTCATCTGTAGTCTGGGATACGTCAAGGCTTTTTGCTCGGACCCGTTCTTTTTAACCTTGTGGCTGGTTCCCTTAAACTTGTATATAAATTAACAACAATTGTAGATTACGCCGATGACTGTACATTTATAATTCCTATTCAAAAGTGTAATGATGACACTTACATCAGCGAGCATAGAAATATGGTTGAATGGGCAGCTTCGAATGGCTTGAAATTGTATTTGGCGAAATGCAAGCTCATGTGGATACCAAAGTCCATCAATCATACAGCATCGTCCATTCCCAAGATATTCCCAGTTAATGATTTGAAACTGCTTGGAGTGCTTTTCTCGGCTGATGTCAAGTGGGAAAAGCATCTGAATTCTGTTTACAGATCTGCATCTCATCGATTGTACGCATTGCGTGTCCTGAAAACTTTCTTAAATAAGCCCTCTTTGATTAAAATATACTACGGTCTTATTCTTTTGGTAATGGAATACTGCCTACCGATACTTATAGGTATGGTTTCAAAGAATCATAAGTGCTGGAAAAGTTACAACGACGAGTTCACTTTATTGTCTGTGGAGATTCACACTGTTCGTGCGGAAGTTTCCCGGACATTCGCAATAGACGTGAAAATGCCACTCTGAAACGTATCCGAACGATTCACACTAATGCATTACGTCCACTTGACGATTTGTGTCCTAAGAAATCTTCTTTTCGACCTGACAGATCTATTCAGCCCCAGTGTCCTTCTGTGTGTCGACAAAATTCCTTTTCCCTATCTCCACCGCGATTGCTAACGGTTACTTCATCTTGTAGCTTAGGATCATAACATTTATTTACAATGCATGTACTCGTATGTTGACTCTTTAGTGCAACTTTGACTTTGCTTGTATGGCACAACCACGTGTGCACATGCATTGTATTATGTTTTGAATTTTACAGTTTTTTTTCTATATATGAGGTTTGTCCACTATGCTTGACAATTATTTCCATTGTTATTATGAAATATGCGCATTCTATTCTATCTTGAAATAGACCGAGTTGAAATGATCAATTCAATATGTCTATTAATAATGCTGAAGCACACACCGTAAAATCTCATTCGAAGCAGCAGTGCAAAAAAAACAGTCGTTGACTTTCTTTACGGGAGTCACATGGGAGGACATTCTGACTATACATACTGATTTCTATTCACATAAAAATCATGAAAATTGCACGCCTTTAGAGAAGCAAATTGAATAACACTTGTAGAATAGAAAGAATTTCCTTCAAAAATATAAAAATCACGAAAATTGTAACTGATACATGTCAGGAGAGCGAGACTTACTTCCTCGAATAAGAGAGCTGATATTCACTGGAGCTGAAAATATAGACAAAAGATAATATTTTGCATTATCAATTTTCTAACAGCTTTACTTGTATTATCGACTTCCGGAAGTAAAATCGGCAAATAGCTGTAGTTTGAGTATAACCAAGATATGTAGTTCACTTACATCAATTTACATAATTATAACCTTTAATCGCACATGCATGTCATTACAAACTTTCGAGTGAACGACCGAAATCAACTTTGAAATTTTTCTCAATGTTTTTCAATAGATGGCTTCAAAATCAGTGAATTACCCGATCAGTGTTATAACGGACGAACGATGTTAACACTGTGAGCCACCCAAGGCACGAATTTATGTTCTCCTGAGGCTTTTGTAAGCGAAAGTTCCCTTTTAAATCGTCAGCTTATGTCTATCTACATTAACACAGTAATCCCGATCTAAAAGGAAACTTTTCGTTTACTAAGCTTTTAGGAGAACATTCGTCTATTGCTTGCTTCATAATTCTGACCTCATCCGCCCATTATAGCTAACATCGGTTAGTCTAATTAATTGACTTTCAAGTCATTTATTGAAAGGCATATAGAAAAATGTCACGATGAAGTTCGATCTGAATATCCACCCTGCATAACGCACACTGAAGGAACCAGAATAAATGTCCGTTGTAAATATGCTGGGGAATTATGGATATTGTTTTGGAGACTGTTGTGTGTTATGCAAAAAGTGCGCTATATAGCCTACTGTATAATGACATAGACTAGACATATACGAAAACACTGGCTTTGGTTTCGACTTGTTTTGTCGCATTGACATCATTCAGACAAGAGAAAGTAATAAATATGCCTTCCAAAAGCATAACATTTTTGAGCTATTTGTTTGATGGCCGCGACCATTAGTTCTGACCGATGATGATATTGATATCATTGACTACGTTTGCAACATAAAAGAAGTAGAGTATAATTGGGTTGACACCATACTTCTGCACGATTAGAATATTAAATATAGCAATTGGCAATATTCAATAAATAGACTTAAGGCCGAATGAAATAACATCTAAAATCTTTAACGATTGACTGACAATTTCCTATAAATTCATCGTACCAAATAGCATTTCTTGAAAATGAATGATGAGGATTATCTAGATTTACAAAAAAATAATAATTACTATTTTTATATTTATTATTATACATTTTAATATTATTATTATTATATATTATATATATATTATTATCATAGTATAATTAATATTATCATAAATGTTATTATTTTTATATTTTATTACTATCCAATAAAAAATGTCAAAATAACTTAAAAACAATAAATGGTTTGCTGATACAAGTATAAGTTACGTGTACGTGGACCTATGCAACCATTTAAATAAATCTATATCCAAGCTGGATGTAGAAGTGTGTAAGTGAACGTTTCGCCTTCAAACACTAATCAAATGCAAGCGTGCATACGTTATATAGCAAGTAAAATATATGGATCCTCATCTTTGCAGTCATACATCGAAGACCTATGATGTCGTGTGAAGAAACAATTTTAAAAGTGCTGCAGCAGACTGATTGCATTTAGTCTCCGTTTTCCGTGGAGAATTCTCAATAGGGCACCAAGAACTTGTGACCTTTTGAAAACATTTTGCGGAATGTTCGACTATCCACCTGTTAGTCATCTGCTAGATCTGGTTAGAATATTACCTTCTATATTTTTAGTTAAAAACACCATTTGCTTGGATTTTCTAACCAAATTGCTTTTAGTTCTAATACTTGTCCGTTTTAATTGTGCTCTTAATGAAATTGGAGTATCCGAATATTAGGTAACCTTATTCGAATTTTCGAATCGGTCGCTCGAAAATTTGAATCAATGAATTAGAGTTTGCTACTGCGTGTAAACAAACATGGATATGTGAGATGATGTGTTTGTGATTAAGTAATGTGTACCCTCGACTTTTGGGGACTGAAAAATGATTTAAAAAACCCAACCCAAATAAGCTAGGATGGGTAGGCCGACAGGTTGAATCAAGGGTTAAATCATGAGACATGAATCACCTTACCATGAATGAACAACAGCAGATTTTTTCTGGAGTGTGAGAGGCTTCAGAGACATCGCCTCTCATAGTAATGGGCAAAAGACCGTTCCAGGACACCATAAAATTCAAAAAAATAGTATCTTTAAAAACGACATAAATTCATGAATTTGAACCCTTTTTCAGGTTTTTAAGACCTAAATACATGAATTTAATCCATTCAAAAAGTACCATTTTTTCAAAAAATGGTATTTTTAAAAACGACATAAATTCATGAATTTGAACCCTTTTTCAGGTTATGAAGAAAAACCCGTTTTTAAAAATACCCAATTTTTCAAATTTTTCAAAATCTCAAAATTTGAGAATTACAATTTTACACCCGCCCTTAAAATCATGACCGTTCCAGGACACCAAAAAAATCAGAAAAGTTAAGAATCTCAAATTTGTGATTGTGACATTTTACTTTGAAAATCATGACCGTTCCAGGTGTTTTAGTAATTCCAGTAGTTGCTACTGCTTTGCACTCAGATGATCACTCAATTGTAGAGAACATCTGCTTCTCGCATTTATGAAGAAAAGGCATTTCAGTGTAAAGAGCTGTGACCTCCAACTCAAACATTTGAAAGGAAACAATGTATGAAAGAACAAACAGCTGCTACTACTCTGTGAAACAATGAGATTTTAATTGTACGTTAGGCAAGTTGTTTTAATTCTTGTCTGTGCGTCAGCACACCCGTATGACGTAAAGATATCTGCCAGTTGTACTGTTTTCATTTATCTCTCTCGTCTGTCATTGTATCGTGTGCTGCGCTGTGATCAGTCATGACACAAGAAGTTATCGAAGAGCAGTCAAACATTATTGCTACGTTTCCGGAGTTATTTACAGAAATTTCAAAACGATATATTTCCAATGATAAGAAGGAAGAATATAACACTTTCATCATTGAACAAATGGAGAAATTTCCTATTATTTTTGACCCTACATTTTTTGATAAGGAAAGAAAACGGAGAAGAAAAGCAAAACGCTTACTCGTGAAAGAAAAGAAAGAAAGAGAAAGGGGCGGAAAGATTGACGACCTTCATCATCAATTATCGACGTCTTTATCTACCCGATATGAATTTGTGGATTCCTTAGAAGACTTTGTTGAGCCTTCAGGAGATACTGCTGAAGCCATTGCAAATTTAAATACTCTTTATGTGATGGAGAAGAAAAATAACGTTATTAACATGATGATGAAAATCTACCTGGGAAAACACGCGAATTATTTACTGGAACTGTGTGAAAAGGATAAGGCATACTTTCAACATTTATTGCAAACTAATAACATTTCTTATTCAAGGACTGAAATTGCATTTGCAATTAAATAAGGTAAGATGGCATCTATTTTTCCAAAGAATTGTAGACTAAATGTACCCTTACGTTTTTTGAAATCGAATTTATCATTGTTAGAAGATTGTCTTCGGAAATATGAAAGCTTTTGGAAAGAAGCTTAAAAGTAGTAGTAGCTGATTTTATTTTCTTTTACTGGAGAACGAAAATTCCTTGTCCACGGTGTGGACATTTTGTTAATGCAATTTGTAATATTATAGTTAATAACCGATTGTTTTAAGAAAGTTGAATAGTAGTAGCTGATTTTATTTTCTTTTACTGGAGATCGAAAATTCCTTGTCCACGGTGTGGACATTTTGTTAATGCAATTTGTAATATTATAGTTAATAACCGATTGTTTTAAGAAAGTTGAATAGTAGTAGCTGATTTTATTTTCTTTTACTGGAGAACGAAAATTCCTTGTCCACGGTGTGGACATCAATATTTGTAGACTTGTGTGGTTGCATTTTTGTAAATATACATATTGAAATATCCATGTGTTGTTTTTAATTTCGCATTTACGGGAATATAATAGAAACATTTTGTCTTCTATAAAAATGAGCAACATAAATGAGTTTTTTAAATTATACGGCAAACAAACAACTGCGAATTTCGATTTAAATAGAATTTCAGAAGATTGTATTCAAAATATTTATTCAAAATATTTCTTTAAAAATGAATGAAACAAAAGTGGAAGAAACCTCAACGGGGACAGCGACGGCAACGGCGACGACGAAAATGGAAGAAACCGCAAGAATATATCCTTCGTTATCATATGAACGTAGTTCTACTTTAATGGACATTGAAAAAATGAACATTGAAAAACACAAAGATAGAGTACGCTATATGAAAGATAAAGAATCTCAATTATTATTAAGATTAGAGCATTATAAAAAATTAAGAAAGAGATGGACTAAAGCTAGGAATGTAACACAAGGAATTGGCATATTCTTAACAATAAGTTTAGGTGCTTTAACAATTGTTATATCTTCTGGTGTTTTAGTAATTCCAGTAGTTGGTACAGCTTTAACAGGTACGGGTGTTTTTGCAACTTCACTTGTTACAATGTTAGATAAATCTTTAATAACTAAGAAACGAAAATCATTAAAAACTAAGCATTTACATATTAAAGAAGTCTATGATAAACTACATTACTACTTTCAAAGAGTATGTGATGATAATGTTATTACGTTAGATGAGATTGAAAAATTTGATCAAATAGCTAATGAAGTAAATCAAATATCATTTCAATTACAGTCAGAAAAAGTTGATGATAAGAATAAACAGGGTGGCAAAATTTCTAGTGATGGTAAAACTTTTACTGGTGGTAAAATTTCTAATGAAGAAAATGACAAAATTATTTTAGAAGAGCTAAAAACTTTAAGCGAAAATTTAAGCAAAAATTTATTAAACAAAACTTAAAACGAGAAAACTTTAAACGAGAAAACTTTAAACGAAAAGATGTCAGACAACAAAGCAATAAAAAAATAATTTGTTTAGTAAAATGTTTTTGTTGTATTCCAATGTTACCACAAAATTCAAATATTATATTTTAAAAATGGATAAAATTAGAGCTGATAATTTTAAAAGAATAAAACAATTAGAAGAGTTAATAAAACAAAGAAATATTATGAAAGAAAATCATCTTCAACATAGAATGATAAAAGCTGGTATTCAATCTGATATGTTTGAAAAAATGCAGCAAACCGAGAAAGTAAAAACTGATTTTGAAAAAACTATGAAACCATTTAAAACTCTTGAAAAAGAAAGTACAAATAATGATAAACAAATTGATATAACAGATCCAGAGTACAAAACTATATTAGATGACTATGGATTACTAGAATCAAACATTAATAAGAAATTACCAAAATCTATGCAATTTGAACATTCTATTTCATTTATAGATGGAAAAACAATACCTAGATTTTATCTCGGACAAAAAGAAATATTTCCACAACCTTTTCGAGGTATAATTTTTTCAGCAGATAAATCTCCTTTTAATTTAGATAGAAATTTTGTTGATCTTTTAAGAGGAGCAGATTTAAATAATTATGCTGTAGAAGATCTCATAAAATATAAAGCCATGTTAGATAGAGTTGGTGCAGTAAAATCTCTTGGACGTTATAAACAATTAGAAAATTTATTATCAACGGGAGTTAAAGTAGGAAAAGGCTTATATGAAAAACAGAAAACAGAAACAACTGTATTCTTACCAGATGATCCACAAGAATTACTAAATAGATTAAATATTTTAATATCGGCAATAAAAGAAGGATATAATTCTAGTTTCAATGAAATTCATGCTATATTGAAAAGACTGTTAGAAAAGAAGATTCTAAATGAAGAGGATTATAAAAGTATAACGAACCTAATGTTCTAGGGCTTCGCCCGTAGCTGAAATATGTCGCTGTTTTTGATTTTTTTATAAAAAATGTTTATTTAAAATTTTAACTAAAAAATGTGTTCAGCAGATTTAGACAAAATTAATAATCATTTAGAAAATTTGACAGAGATTTTGGGTTCATCAAAATTTAGTACGACGTTAAAAATTATAACAACTACTTCATCACACACTTGTAATTTAGAACCCATTCTACATTTAGAACAGAATAAAAATTATCAAATTGCATTGACTAGTTTCTCTACATTTAACACTATTCAAAACGTTATCAAAGATGTGAATGATCAATTTAGATATTCCACTGATAAAGGCAAAACATGGAAAATACAAACTTTTCTTCCTGGTTCTTACGAAGTTGAATCAATATCAAATGAAATTAAGAGACATTTAGGTATACCATTTAAAGATAAGAAACAATTACATTTTGCAGTTGAACTGGCAGTTGATAAATTTTCTCTTACTTTAGACGAAAATCATCAAGTTGATTTTAATCATGATAGATCATTGTCAAAGCTATTAGGATTTAATAAACAAACCTATAGTCAAGGTTATCATTTAGGTGAGAAGATTCCAAAAATAACTGAAATAAATTCAATTGTTGTACATTGTGACATTATTGAAGGAGGATATATAAATGGTAAATTGTCAAATTTAATATTCAGTTTTCCAGCTTTTACTGTACCCATTGGTTATAGATTAAATGTAATTCCACAAACATTAATATATTTCCCTATTACAAGAAAAACTATTAACAACATTGGCATTAGAATCACTGATGAGAAAGGACAAGAAATAAATTTTGGAGGTGAAGAGATTATGATAGATCTTTTGGTTCGGGAGGTATAAACTCCCACGCGAAGCTAGAGAAGTTTAATTTTCTTCTTCTTCTTTAAAAATAAAAATAAAATAAAAATAAATTTTTTTATTGAAAAATGAGTGAAGTACCCCCATTAAATAAAAAAAAACTTAAATTTAATCATCATCCAAATTTATCTAATAAAGTTTTGTCAGTTATTTGCGGAAGATCAGGATGTGGAAAAACGTATCTATTATTTAAAATTTTAACGACTCCAAATTTTTTGGATTATAACAATCTTATAATTTATACAACAACGGCAGAACAACCCGTCTATCAATTTTTAAAATATGGATTTGAAAATAATCTTAAAAAAACAGCAATTGCTTCATTATTCAAAGAATATGAAAAATCTGAAGATGAAGAAGAAATAAGTTCGCGGTGTGAAGAAGCAGCAAAAAATAGTAAGTTAGTAGAATCCAATAAAAATAAGCATATAAAGATACAATTAATAGATGATAGTGGTAATATGCAAGATCCTAGTAAACTAGATAAAACAATGAAACATTGTGTAATTTTTGATGATTGTGTTAATGACAGAAATCAGTCAGTTCAGAGAAATTATTTTACAAGAGGTAGACATAATAACTGTAGTGTTTTTTATTTAACACAAAGTATGTATTCATTAGACGGAAGTGTTATTAGAAAGAATGCAAATATATTTATACTATTTGAAATAAATGCAAGAAACTTAAGTGATTTGTTAAGAGATTTATGTGTAAGAAATAAAGATGAATTTAAACAATCGTGTAACAATGCTTGGTCAAAAGATTATGGATTTATCACAATTAATATTGATAAAAAAATTCATGATAGAGTTATAGAACATTTGTTTGCCGAGTGATAAAAATATACAAATATAGTGATATAATATTTTATTTTTTTATTTTATATATATATCAAATCTGTCTATCTTAGAAATTGGAAAATTAAAAAGGTGAAGTAGTTATTCCATCAGGTAAAATTTTTCTTTTATCATCAAATGGATCTAATGCTAATTTATGTTCTTCTTTTAAATACATTTTATGTTTCTTTGAATTAAGTCTATAATTACATGCTGTTTTTATTTCATTATGAAATAATACATTTTTATGATCTTGAAATGTTATTTGATTAGCCACTGATGCCTTTGAAATTCCTTTTAATGTTTTATGTGTTTTAATATTATTAGTTGTGTTATAACAATAACATTTAGATTTTAAAAATATAGCTTCTGTTATGAAATCTTCATTTCCTTCTAATTCATCTTTTACTTTACATAAATCAGAAGGATGAATGATATCTTTTATTTTATTAATTTCTTCATCAAGTGTAGAATTATACGGTACTGTTAATTCTAAGAAAACAGAATTGGTATCTGTAAAGTGTAATTTATAGTTTTTGCCATAAGCAGGTGCTAAATAATCATATATAAATCTATACATAAATAGTTTAGCTAATTCTAATATAGTGAATCCTATAAAATTAAACTTATCATGTTTTACGCTGATTCGACATAAATGTACAGCACATAGTTCATCACTAAATCTAGTAGTTCTTTTATATGTAGGTTTCCTTGTTAAATTTTGAAACCTATCTTTATCATAAACTATTTCAATATTTTGTCTATTACGCACATTTTCTAAAGTCTTACCATAAAATGCATTATTCATTAATTTGAAGAACACGTTTCCAAAATCATCTTTATTTCTTTTAGCTATTTTACGTTTTTCAATATTGAACTCTATATAATCTTTTAACCACCTAGATTTTTGATAAAATAGTTTTCGATGTATTTTGGTGAGAATCATTCCATGTTCTAAATACCAATCTAGCATTCTTCCTTCAACAACATACTTTCCTTTATTACTTTGTGTTAACATAAGTTTTTTTGTTGGTCTGTATTTCTTAGGAATTAAAGATTTTTGATAATCTGAAAAATCTTCTATATTGGGAATTTTGTTTTCGGGACAGAAAGGAAAATATTTTGTTTTAACTTTTATTTCATCAGGATATACTAAATCAACTTCATATATATAACCATGATTATAATTTCCATCATATGTTTTTTGATAATCAAGAATATTACACCATGACATGTCACCTGTTGGTAATTCTTGTATCATGCAAGAAGAATATAAGCTATTAAAATCATAATATAACAAATAGTTTTCTCTCATGAATTCATCAATTGCATTTTCACGTTCTACTCCTTCTCGTTTCGTTCGAAAAATTTCTAATATTTTTTCTTTTTCTTCTGGAGATGAAGGTTTCATTATTCCATATTCTTGTGGATTTACTTTCTTATTATAACATTTAACATATCTATTACCTAAAACTGATGAAACACCACCTCTAATCCCAGATCAAAAAATAATAACTTATCATATGTATTCTCTTTATAATGTTTAAGTTTAACATTTGTATGTTTTAATCCTGCTAACCATGTTAAACCTGGTGTAGAATAACAATAACATGGATCTATTCCGTAATATTCTAAACACATGTCACGAAAGTTTTCAAAAAGATCAGCAAGGATTAATACATCTATCTGAAGATATTTCATTGTATAATCATACATTGTTTTACAATTTAACTCTCTCCAATTCTTTTCAGCTTCTGCATAATCTTTTTCAGATAATTGTGATTGTTTTAATGTTGATTTAAATTTATTTATTGGAGGAAGTTGTTTTTCTTCCATAATTTTATTCACAGAATTAAAATCAGTCTTCGACTGTGAACCGCAGGTTTTATCTCCAGTTATGTACTCATACGGAAATATGCCTTTTAAAGGTTTTAAATTATATTTATTTAATATTTTACATTGTTCAGATTTCAAAGTTTTTCCCATAATATCTAATGAATAAGGAGTAAAAAATCTAAATGCATCTAAAATTCTAATACAACCTAATTGCATTGAAAAATATTCTTCTTCTGTTTTACATAGTACATTTATTTGTTGTTGTTGTAATTTTTCAGATGCAAATAAATCTTTCATTACTAGATGGAAATCATATTTAGAACCATTGTAGAAATATAGAGGAACAAAGTTATATTTAAATTTATTAGCATTAAGATTACAAGAATTATGTGCTGCACCTCTATATAATCCATTTAGATGATCATGATCTTTTACCTTATCAAGATATCTACCTTTGCCATTTTTATAATTTTTTGTAAATTCTTTTCCACAGTAATAACAATTTGTTTTATTAATAAAATTTAATTTTTCTTTTTCTGTTAATGGCATCATTGGTATATTTGTTTCAAGCAATTGTGAAAAACGTCCATGTAATTCTTCTACTTTCTTTGTAAACATTTCTGAACTATCTTCACCATAGTATTGATAATATTCTGATTTAAATAATTCAGGATAATTTGAATGAATGTACATTCCCCAACATAATGGTTTTTGTTCAAATAAATATTTTTCTTTACTTTGTTCAGGTGTACTTTTTTCATAATTATCATTTTTAGAATTATAATTTTCAGAATCGGGCGAAGCCCTGGAAGACATCTCCGATGTCCCGTGCTTTTGTGTCATATTAACATTATATGCTTCGAAATCACAATATATTGTAAAGGGTACTTTATTTTTGAAATACCATTTATTGTATTCCAAATAATCATCTTTAGGAAAAGTATTTTCAACTGCTTCGTTTTGTTGACAATTCTCCAAATGTCTATTCATTTCTTCTTTAGTTCTAAAACTTGTCATACATTGGAGACAAGGAAAATTAGCATTATCTGAAGTTTTTGTAAATATAGAAACATCTTTACACAATATAAAATGACCCTGATAATATAATATATTCGCTTCTGCTGGTTGTTTTGTCTGTTCTAGTTTTTCAAATTTATCTTGATATATTTCATGTGTTTCATCAATTTCTTTTGTGAGATTAAATGCATTTCGATGAAAATTTTGATTTAATATTTGTAGCTGTTGTTCATATTCTTTATTATATTGTTCTTTATATTGTTGTTGACATTTTTTTAAACATTCATTTAATTCTTTATTTTCTTCATTATTTACTTCTTTATTGGCTTTATTGTCTTTATTTAATTCTTGAATCGTTTCTATCTTATTTTGATATTTATGGTGATATTCTTATAGTAACATTTTTGTTTGTTGTTGATAATCTGTTTTACATTTTTGTAAAATTTCATTTAAAGTTTGTAATTTTTGTTGATATTCTAAAGATAAAGATGAATATTTGTAATTATAATCATCATTACGTCCTTTATAATTATTATGATTAATCATTATTGGTGATAGTGTTTTAACAATTTGAAATTTTTCAGTACATATTATATTTCCTTGGTAAAAAATATTATGATGCATGTAATTTCCTCTATCATTATATACTATTTCTGATTGACATAAATTTTTATTATTCAAATAAAATTTTTTTGAATCTGAGTAAAATGGAGCAACATCACCAACAGAAATATACTTCACATTTAATTCAAAAACATTTACTTCTATTAAATTTCTATTCTTTTTATGAAACTTCATTAATTTATTATAATCATATGGAAATTCATCTAATCCATGAGAGAGATCAAATTCATTTATGTATTCTTCTTTATTGTAATGACTTAGTCTTTCCTTGTGATATTTTGCAGGATGTAAATGTGCTATAATACTCCACAGAAAACAATAATCATCTTCATTTTTTATGTTGATTATTTGTGGTGAACTGAAAGGCAAAGGAACATAACTACCACCAGTATTATTTTTATATTTATCAATTACTATTTTCTTAGATAGTATTTTAATAAATCTCCAACCAGATTCACGTAACTGGGCTTCAATTATACAATTTTCTAATTTATTTAACATCGATTCAAATATGGGTTGTATATCATTTACATTATGAATTTCTTGTGAATTTGTAAAATGTCCTTGTATTATTTCTTCAGGAATTCCATCAGGTCCAGTTTTTGTATAAAGTACTTCTACATTCATATAACATTTGAAAGATTGATTAAATATTTTGAAAAATTTTGTTAATACATCATAAAAAGTTTCATCGGTTTCATTATGTTCAACAGACTGATTAAATAAATATTTTATATCTGTTACGGCTTCATCGGTTCGTTCAGCTTCATCAAATTCATCTATTTCGTTAAATTCATCAGTATCGCTAAATAAATATCTTCCATCTAGTACGGGCCAAGCCCTAGAACCTTCGGTTTGTAGGGTCTCATCTTCACTATTAAAAACTTTTTTATATTCCGAATGTGAATAATCATCAAACATTTTTTTAACTTTTACATCAGTATGTAATGTTTCTAGATAGTTTTTATAACTATTTAATTTTAATATATTTCCTTCATCAACTCGAACTACACTTTGTAAATGCAATTTACTATTTAAATGAGATTGATAACTTCTTTTTGTTTGCAACTTTTTTTCACATAAGACACAATAAAACTTGGTATTTTCCATTTTTTTTAAAGAAAAAATTTGTGTTTTCATTTTAGATATAAACATTCTAACATCAAGGTCTTGAGAGTTATTTTATATTATTATATATTTCACGTTCTTTAGTTATTTTATCTTTTTATCATATAATGTTTTATAATATTAAGTTTTATCATATAACGTTTTATCAAAAGATAATTTAAATTTATTTTCACTAACTATTGATTCTTCATCATCATAAATTGATTCTTCATCATCATCATAAATTACACTTTTTGGGATTAGATACCATTCTCTTATTGGAATATCTAACTCTAAATTACATTTTTTATCTGATAATAATATAATAGAGAAAAATATTGGTCTTGGATCTCTTTTGGAAAATTTAATAACACCACCATAATCTGAATCACTTTTAGTTTTTATTAAAGATGATAAAATTTTAAATTGATTAGATGTAAATCCTAATTTAAATTTTGTAGACCCGACACATAGTTGTCTAACAGTATCTTCAACTATACCATCATTATTATTTTCAATTCTAAGAAAATGAAATTTAGATAAATTTTGATTATATGTAGAATTAATATCATGTACATCAGTATGAGATATAAATTTTTCTTCACTTAAATTTTTATAATTACTAATATTTTTATAATCTTTTTTACCATTCACACCTTTTTCAGATGTTTCAGAATCATCGTCTATGTTATCATCATTATTATTATAAGATTCTTTAAGATCGGGCAAAGCCCTAGAACCTTCGGTTCGTTTATTATTATTATTATTTTTAAAATTATTATGATTATGATTATGGTCATTGTTAATAGTATAAGGTGTAGTCCACATATAAATTTTCTCTTGTTGAGCTAAACCATTTATATAAGATTTTAATGAATTAATATTTAAATTTGAATATAATCCTATATAAGTATCATCATCATATCTTTGCGGCATTTCTAATGTTTCTTGTTTATAAATTGTATCTCTATAATAAACTTGGCATAATAATTCTTGATTATGTTTTTTACTCTCTATGTGAATGTTATATTGATTTTGATCGTCAACAAATAATCTAATTTTTTCTTTCGAAAAAGATTTTAATTTTTTAACTAATTCTTTAATATTGATATAATTGATAATTTTATTTTCTATCCACTCAATATTACTAATCGGCAAAACTGCTCTAATGAATCCGTAAACATTATTATGACCAATGATTACCATATTTTCTTTATTCAATTCTACATACGCAACATCATTATATTTACTTACAATCTCCATAAATTTTATAAATGGATCTCCTGGAAAAATATAATAATTAGTTTCAATAGAAGGTAAACCTTTAGTCTGTTCTCTAAATATTTCTGCTTGTAATTCGAATAAAATATTTACATCTACACATGGATTATTATTATTATTATTATCAAAACATTTATTTTCAAATCCCGTTGATCCCGTCGAATAAGAAGAACAGGATGATGCGGGCGAATATAATTTTTTTAAATTTGGATTTTCCATTTTTTTTATTTTTATTAGAAAAAATTTTATTTTTTTATCTTTATTTGAAGAAATTTTATTTTTTTATTGTTAAAAAATGATGTTACCAAATGTTGGTGGAGGTGCATATATCCCGAATAATCGTGAATCAGAAATAGAAATAGAAAATTATATTATGAAAACTGGAGACGTTTTATCTGGTCCTTTGCATCTTTCTATTCTTCCGCAACAAAATACAGAGTTAACAAATAAACAATATGTTGATACACAAATCAATGACCTAAAAGAAAAATATATAAACGATGTTTTGGTTCCACTGATGAATGAATTAAAGTTGCTAAAACTTAATGACAAATCATTAAACGAAAAATTATTAAAACTTGATAAAAAGGATAAAGAGCTAGAAGCAGATATAGCAAAACTTTTTAAAAAGATTTCTGAACAATCAAAAATTTTAATATTACTTTCTATAAATTTAAAATCTGCAGTCATTAAAAATAAACATCAGATAAAAATTTTAAAAGAACAATTAGAAGATGAAATAGAAAAACTTCCTGAAAGAATTAAAAAAAATTTAAAGCAGTTACAAACTACATTCCAAAAAAGTGTTGATGAATTAAGTTCTAAAATTACTCAAGAAATGAAAAAGATGAATAGAATAATAAATGAAGTAAACTCGCTTAATCAAAAAGTTGATAAAATGAAAACTCTTAAAATCAATTTAGAAAATGAATTAAAGAAAAATTTACAAGAAAACTCTAAAGAAAATAAAGAACAGTTAGATGCTGTTAAAAGACAATTAGATGTTCTTAAAATTAAGTTAAATGCACTTAAAACGGTATTGAAGATTAATCAGCAGAAAATGCAAGTTAATAGAAAAGAAATTAAAGTACATCACACGCTGCTTGACGCAATAGATAAAGTGCAACGGAAAATTAATGAAGTTATCTCGAAGTTGTTGTCCATTCACAAACGTAAATCTTGATCGACGAAGTCTTGGGTTTCTAACCTATTGGAGCGAAGCTCCTCTGGCTTCAGCCGATCGGACCAAAGGTCCTGAGGTTATTACCTTATCATAAACGTAAATCTTAGCGCAAACATAAACGTAAATAATTTTTCCCAAAAGTCAAATTTAATCCTAAAAAATGCCTATAATTTATAAACACAATCTTAAACATTTTGCTTCAAATCAAAAAATTGCTCATGAACCATCTATGAAATCTGTTTACCATTATGACAGTGTAGAAACAATCGGAACACAAAAGTTCCTAGGCACCGCAGGTGCCGTTCAAAAAGAATTAGCTGGCATCTTCTCTGGTATTGGAAGTATCGTTAACTTAATTAAAAATAATAAAGATTTGATTACATCTGCTGCTAAAGGAGCAGCTGCTATAGGTAGTACAGCTAGTGCAATATCAAATGCTGTTAAATCTCAAAACGAATTAAAACAACTAGAAGCTATTCGTAAACTTAGGAATGATTCTGAAGAACTAAAAAATTTAAAAAAACTTTCAGAGGAAACAAAAAACAAAATTGCTAACATAGCTGTGGGGGGGAAACCTTGAGGAGCGGAGCTCCATCTGATAGTAAACATAAGAAGAAATCAGGCGTACCCATAAAACGTTCAATTGAAAAAATAAGAGGTAATGGTGTTAACAGCAACCTTCGGTCTAACAAGCAAAGCTGTAGCGGAGCTCTTCTAGCAAAATTCTAAAATTATATTTTAGTAAAATTTTTTTAGTAAATTATTTTTAGTAAAATTCTAAAATTATATTTTAGTAAAAATTTTTTCTGTCTGTGAGAAAAAAGTCAAATTATTTTTTATAAAAATGTCTTCGCTTATCGAAAATAAATTTAGATTAGACGATCCTCCGTTCGTCAGTTACAATCAAAAAAAGAATGACTATATAAGAATTGCTATGAATCCCGGATCTTCCAGTAGAGTAAATACTGGAGGTGATTTAATTTTTGAAGTTGATAATCAGCAGAGTTATTTATATCTACCTGATTCGTTTTTACACTGTGAATATTCTTTATATAGTGATGCCAATTTTACAACACCATTACCAGATACCGATAATATTGCATTAGAGAATAATTTCTTTCCAAGATTATTTACACAAATGCGTTTAGATGTTGCAACTCAAAATATAGAAACAATAAGTGATTCTCTAGGTGTAATTGATACAATGCCTAGATTTGTAACAATTGGTGAAAATAATAAAAAGTATGAAATCGAAGGTTGGTTTCCTGATACTAATGATGGTATAATTATAGATGATTTAACTCACGCTGGAACAGATGCAGCAGGAATTGCGAAAGATGTAGAAAATATTGCAAAACATTTAAATAAAACAAACAATACTGCATATAAAGAAAGACGTGAATTTAACAAGAAAAGTAAACAGACAGTAAATTGGTCATTGTCTCCATTATTCGGATATTTAGATTATGACAAAATATCATGTCAATTAAAATTTAAATTAATAATTCATCGCACAGCAAATAATGAATTAATCTTTTATGGCAAGACTGGAAAAAAAGCATATTTAAAAATTGATAGACTTGAATGGTGGATAAAACATATTACTCCTAGTTTAGAGGTCGAAACAGCTATTGCAAATAGATTAAACACTAACAAACCAATTCCAGTAAATTTTCTAAAGCGAACTGCTAGTTCAGTAACTTTTTCCGAACAAAGATTTAACTGGCATTTTACTAGAACTGCGAATACTCCAAGATATTTATTACTAACATTTCAAAGAAATAATTCTCCAAGTTTTGATAAGAACAATAATCTTTTTCATATTAATACAATTCGAAGTTTACAAGTTGCTTTAAATCAAACCCGATATCCAATTGATCCATTAAGATTCGATGATACCAATAATCAATTTATGGAAGGATATGATGCTTACAGAAATCTTTGTATAGAATTTGGAGTTGAACCACAATTAACTCCCTGAGATTGGAGACATTTATATCCTGTTTTCTGTTTCGATTTAAGTGCACAATCTGAAGATATTATCAAGACTGGTTGTGATGTAACAATTAATATTGAAAAGAAAGATTCCACAACTTCATTGATGGCTTATGGTTTATTGCTAGAAGATGTAAAATATTCTATTGAAATTCTTAATGAAAAGATGGCTAGGATCGGCTGAAGCCTAGAGGAGCTTCGCTCCGATAAGTTAATTAAAATTTTTGTTAACTTAAATTTTTTTAGTAATTAGTAATAAAATTTTTTTGTAACTAAAATAGATTAAAAATTCCTAATTTAAAATTTATTCATAACTAGTTAAATTGGTTGAGGCTAACCTCCGGTAGATCATAAAGAAAAATAATAATACTATAGGCCTAACTAAAAACTGAAAGAAGAAAAAAAATATAACTTATTACTGCGTTTTAAACAAAATTATAAATCTAACAACTTACTTATGACATTAAAGTCTAAAAAGGAGTGATTATAGACATGACACTTGTGTGTCTGCTTATATACTTCAAGCTTTGTAACTTATCTAAATCCCAATCTGCTATCAGTCAAATACAATTACAAACAGACCTGTCATTTCTAATGCGGATAACTGGTCAACCACGTGTGGTGCTACGCAAATGCTTCAATCGAAGTGAGAAGATGAAGCTGAAGATAATGAAAAGTAAAGAATTTGATCCCTCCAAAGGACCGATCTGGCTTTCCCACAGGTTACATGAAGTGCAACTAAAACAGATAATTGATATATGCTGTGATAAAGTTGATGAGGACAAAAACAATAGAGATCATCAGCAGGAACTTGAGCAAGATTCACGTTTCGGCCCCTTAATTCCTGTACGGACCGCGCGGTGAATTGTTTATTCAGCGGTCGCCGGAGCCAGTTAGTTCCTCAACCATAAGACTTTCCTCAGCATAAGTGCATGCCTAGACTTTATGACATCATACTGACGTCACTTCACTGACGTTTTGCTGCAACGTCACCAGAAAACGTCAGCTTTTGCATTCTTTCCTATTGATTCTTTGACGTCATTAATGTCTTTATAAGCTAGCTCCTCTATAGTTTCGGGAACACTTGTAAGGCTGCGCTCGACTCGCGAGGTGTTACTGTTGGTTTATCAATAAAGGATTATTATTTATACGGTCCGTAGAATAGATTAAAATTTTTGATAACTTAAAATTTTTTTATTAAAAATGTCGCAAGCGAAAAGTAATAATAATAAGACTGTTGAATTAAAATTACGTAATATCGTTGGCAAAAATACACCTAAAACTATTACGATTAATGAAAAAAAGTATTACATAAGTAAACCAATGATAGAGAATATTCAATTACAAGAAGAAAAGAATGGCGGGATTGTCCCATTAATTCCACTAATAATAGGTGGCATAGCAGCAGCAGGAAGTGTTGCAGGTGGGACAACTGGTATTGTCCAAGCAGTAAATAAAAATAAATCAGAGAAGGCAGCATTAGAAGAACAAAAACGTCATAACAGAGAGTTAGAGGAAGTTGCTAGGGGTGACGGAATAGTAGATAATTTTAATAGTAAATTAAAATTAGTTGATGAAGGAAAACGAGTTCTTAAAAATATTCTCCACAATGTTGATGATATAATTGAAATTAAAGAAACTAAAGATGGTTCTGGAATATATCTAAGTCCTAGTATGATAAGGTAAAACATTTATTTTATCTTTTAAAATGAATTCTACAAATTCCGAAAATTTAATTAAATTAAAAATTGCTAATTTAGATTTATTAAATTATCTATTAAACAAAAATAAAAACTCAAATTGTAAAATTTATAAAGGTAACGACGACAAACAAAGTTTGGCTACTACCTACGGTAGTGACATACAAAAAACATTAGAAAACTTTCCTGGTTTTATTTGGAGTAAATATTCGAAAGAAAAACATCTTCCTGGTCATTCATATACCGGTCCAGGAACTCGATTAGATATAAGACTAGATGAGAATGATAATCCGAAACCAGGTGAAGAACCAATAAATAGAGTAGATGCCGCCGTTTATAGACATGATTTAGCTTATCGAAATCATGATCTAAGTTCTCGACATGCAGCTGATAAGAAGATGATTCAAGAATTAGATAGTATTCAAAATCCTACATTTAGAGGAAAAATTGAAAGAATGTTTGTTAAGAAAGCTTTACAAGATAAACTGTTATTGGGACAGGGTTTAAATGAAACGACAGCAAAGCTGTCTGAGAGCAACGCTCGAACGTATGCCTCTGAAATTCATAAAGAATACAGAAGGCCTAAATATTTATTGAAAGTAAAAGTATTTAATAAAGATGATATTTGGAGTGCTGATCTTATTCATATGCCGAATGAAAGGGACTACAAATACGCATTGACCGTTATAGATTTATATACACGATACGCTTGGGTAAAGCTTTTAAAAAACAAAAGTGGTCTATCAGTTAAATATGCGTTTGAAGAAATCTTTAAAGAAAGTAATAGAAAGCCAAGGAAATTGTTTGTTGATAAAGGGTCGGAATTTTATAACCGAAACGTTCAGCCACTATTTGAAACTGTTTATTCAACTGAAAACGCTGGAAAAGCTGTAGTGATAGAAAGATTCAATCGGACGTTAAAAAATAAATTATTCAAGAAATTTACTGAGCAAAGAAATCAGAAATGGTTGAAGATATTACTAGGAGTTGTAGAAGAGTACAATAATAAAGTTCATTCAGGTATTGAAGAAACTCCAAAGAATGCTTCTGACGATCCTGATTTAATCCGAAAGAAAATATTCGAAAATAATTATTCGAACGAAAATAATAATTTGAATGAGAGTAATCCGAATTTACAGAAACGTAAGCCGAAATTTAAAATTGGAGATAGAGTTAGAATATTTAAGTATAAGAATAAATTTGAAAAAGGCTTCGTTGGCTATTGGACTAAAGAAATATTTGAAGTTTGTAAAATAAATCAAACTTATCCGATTACTTACGAAATCAAAGATTTAGATGATGAAGATATCAGAGGCTGATTTTGTCAAAATCAATTACAACGAACTTATTTTTAATTATCATTATCATTATTATTGGAACTAACGTTTCGGGAATGAAATTCCCTTATTCAATTCCCCTATTCAATTCTAACATAATATCTAGAAATGGCACCCCTTTTTGTAATTTAAATAAAACATAAAGACATAATTGACCACAATAAGTAGTTCCCGGTTTTTGAATTTGAAATGTATTATAAGTTCCATTGCCAAGTAATTTTTTGACTTCATTTGTAGTTGGAAGTCCATAAGAGTCGAACCAATAGTTCTCAGCCTCCGGGCGGTCGAAATAGTAATTATCTCGATTTTTATTAAAGATACCTGCAGACCAATGTACTCCTTTTTCATCTGTTGTGTGAAGATTTGTTATGAAATTTACAGTTGGCTTATTTTTTAGGAATTGTAATTCGTCTCTCATTAGAACATGAAAATTCTTTATTCCTAATTGATTTGCGATTTTCTTTAGATCAAAATTTGTAGTTGTTTGCGTTCCATATAATTTTAAAAACTCATTTATGTTGCTCATTTTATAATAAAAAATTTCTTAAGGGACCTCTAGAAGTCAGAAGGAAACCCTAGAAATTAGAAGGGAGGGGGTAGTAGAACTACGTTCATATGATATTGAAGGATATGTCCCCGCGGTTTCTTCCACTTTTGTTTCTTCCACTGTTAAAGAAATATTATTAGTCACATGATATATTTTAAAAACCTGAAAAACGTCTAAACTCATGAATTTGAAATTCTCAACTTTTATGATTTTCGGTGTCCTGGAACGGTCATGATTTTAATGGGGGTAAAAATTGTAATTCTCAAATTTGAGATTCTTAACTTTTATGATTTTCGGTGTCCTGGAACGGTCATGATTTTGGGAGTAAAAATTGTAATTCTCAAATTTTGAGATTTTGAAAAATGTGAAAAATTGGGTATTTTTAAAAACGGTTTTTTATTCATAACCTGAAGAGGGGTTCAAATTCATGAATTTATGTCGTTTTTAAAAATACCATTTTTTGAAAAACTGGTACTTTGTGAATGGATTAAATTCATGTATTTAGGTCTTAAAAACCTGAAAAAGGGTTCAAATTCATGAATTTATGTCGTTTTTAAAGATACTATATTTTTGAATTTTATGGTGTCCTGGAACGGTCTTTTGCCCATTACTTCTCATTGAACCCCGACCCCCAAAGAAAGAGACACAAAAGATCAGGTGAGACGCTGTTCAATTCGGATCACTTGGGCTTTCAGAAGCAAAAATTGCACATTCCGAGATTGTCCTCTATCTAATTACAGTTGCATTGGAGTTGCTAAAATGTTGGACCTGCGTATCCCTTACAACAATGGTAGGCAACGCGTGGCCACGGGCCACTTGGTGTTCCGCATAACTTTAGAACGTTCACTTTAGAATGTGCAAAACCATTTATTAATAACTAAATGTGAGCAATATAATGGTACAAAAATTCACATTCGAATTATCCAATGCTCCTTTCGTAATGAATATCTTCCCGCGTAAGCGCAAAATGGTCATCACCTGTGCGAGTTTACTCGAAGTCACATATTGTATTCCATGCCTTAAATTGACCGTACTTCACTGCGCAATAAACCACGCTTCAATGAACCCATAAATAGGCTATAGTACGGAGGCCTAGACTACGTTTCATGGAATCCAACCGTGTGATTATGACAGATAAATTTTTTAAAAAAATATTCTTCCTGAATTACATCTGTATACTACAACACTAATAGATTTTGTACTCGATTGGAATTAGCGCACGACTGCCGTTTGTGGCGCCCATGCACGGTTTTCGAAAGCCGCATATATTCCGCTGACATCTGTAGGCCTATACGTACGTACATGTAGCACGATCAATTTAAGTATAATCAGATTTATCTTCCAAGGCCTTCAAGCGGATACTTTCACTGTACTTACAGATTGTTGTTTATCGATGAAATAAGGTTGTGTCAGTCATATCACCAAAAAAGTCAAACTTTTGTTATTATAAAACAATCCAACTTTAAAAGCGAGAAAAAGGATAAAGACTTTTTCATGATGCATTAACAAAATTGACGATAAAGGCCATGCAACAATTCGATTTATAGTATATGTGGTAGGAGTCAGTCTCTCAACACTCAATTTGATACATAATTGAGCGTAGCAACTTTCGCTACCTATCAAGATCATCCCACAATCTGGTGGAGAAACATGAAGCTTCCCATGGATACATTGCTCACGCCGTTACATGTTTTTAGCGAAACCGCATTCAAGCGTTTTTTTATTTTGAATGGGTATTTTCCATTGCCGTACAATTTTCCATCACATTGAAAAGCAGTTTATTATCATCGAATTTTGTGAAGATGTTGCATTGCCTCAAATACAATAATTATCAAAAAAACTATATCAGAATTTTATGAATATTTGGATTCAGCTTTATTTACAGAAGAATTTGAATATGCACATTAGAATATTTGCGATTATTATAATTACATTTTCGAATATCCAAACAATCGAATGCCAGGTATAGTTACTTTTTAAAATATAGTTTTTGCTAATAATTGTTTTGAACTTACGCAGACCTCTTTTTGATATAGCGACGATTTGGCTGAAGTTTTCTGGTGCAGTCCTCAAACGCTCTATATCTTTTAAAGCAACTTCATTGATGTAGCCCATAATCTGCAAATTTCAAAGGAATTTGTTTAAGGTGGAACTTATGATGCAATTTGACATCAATAACAACACTGTTCATTGGCTGATAAGTTAAAATCAGTGTAACTAGGTAAAGGAACCATGAATTATTCACATGCATGTAGATACAATTATTCACATTTACAACCATATAGCGATGTCCATAAGTTGATATTCATTAGATCTGATTGACCTAATTACCGAACAAGGTGATTTTCACAAAAAACAATCTGAGGTTAAGCAGAGCGGAATCAGCCAGCGATCAGAGAAGGATGTGATATTAGAGGACAAGAGTGTTTTATCTACGCTAGTTTGGGCCATTCCAGGCTGTGGTGATGACGATCCCTTATAGGGTGAAACGCAGCGTCTACGGCTGTCAAAGAGTTATGTGCTTAAATTGTTAATGTATGATGATATCATTCTAATCTATGCCATAGCGAACTGGCACTCTGCAATCCTTATCATCCCTTTATCCTCAAATAAAAGTGGACATACCTCGTTTCAAACTGATTCGACCAGCACTCAATCTGAGTTCCTTATAAATGATAGCAAGGTGCTTGAATGAAACCACAGAGGAACTAGAAGATCGGTAAACCAGAAGCGGCAGGACCAAGCAATGAAGCACTTTGGGTGCTATTGGAGCTGGAGCGACCAGAAACTTGATTGTAATCATGATTGTTGAATGTGTTCAAAGATGTGATTGTGATTGACTATGTTTAATGCGACCAGAAACTATATCTTGATCATTGATGAGTAGCTTGAAAATAATGGTGATTGAATGACACGCTGTTGACACGTTGAGTGACAATAAAAAATGTCTATCGCATGCCAATTGACTTTGCATGTATATCCTTCCCATGAGTAGCCTGTCATGGCAGGTGAAACCGGTCGGTATTGAAATGACTTTTCCTTGAGTTTACTATTTGGATATATATGTATATATTTGGATTTACATATATTTGTTTATTTATTAAATCGAAATCGAATAATGTTCGGCAATAGTGAAGAAGCGCTATGGACGGAAATACAGTAGTATAAATTCAAGTTGCACATTATAAAAAATCATCAAGTTTTTTCTTGAAAACAGTCACAGATGGGCTCTCAATTATTGAAGCCCAATTGCTCCAAATTTTGATTGTTCTGTCTGTAAAGAAATAGAATCTCGGTCTGCAATTTCTAGCTAGCTGCCTCCGATACCGAAAGGCGTGTCCATGTGTTGCAACGCTTGACTGGTCTGGATCATTCAGATAAAGAGGCTGGACGAATAAATCAATGTCAATTTGAAAAGGTCGTTGTGAATTTTATGTAGCAGCAAAAGATCTGCTCTTATCCGACGATCACAGAGGCTTTTGTTTGGATTCAGTTTTTGAAGACGCTAGTCGCATGTTAGCATTCTCAAACTCGCAAACTTGCCGTGCTTCAAACTTTCCGTGCGGGCCTTCGGCGTGCAGCGCCTTCAAACGGTCGATGGTAACAGTAATGGGAAAAAACCGTCCCAGGACACCATAAAATTCAAAAAAATAGTATCTTTAAAACGACATAAATTCATGAATTTAGTCCTTTTTTCAGGTTTTAAAGACTTAAATAGATGAATTTAGATCATTTAAAAAGTACCATTTTTTGAAAAAATGGTATTTTTAAAAACGACATAAATTCATGAATTTGAACCCTTTTTCAGGTTATGAAGACCTAAATTTATAAATTTAGGTGTTTTTAAAAATACCCAATTTTTCAAATTTTTCAAAATCTCAAATTTGAGAATTACAATTTTCACCCTTAAAATCATGACCGTTCAAGGACACCGAAAATCATAAAAGTTAAGAATCTCAAATTTGTGATTATGACATTTTTCATTGCTCAAATCATGACCGTTCAAGGACACCGAAAATCATAAAGTTAGTATTTTTAAAAATGACTAAATTCATGAGTTTAGACGTTTTTCAGGTTTTCAAAATATATCATGTGTCTAATAATATTTCTTTAAAAGTGGAAGAAACAAAAGTGGAAGAAACCGCGGGGATGTATCCTTCAATATCATATGAACGTAGTTCTACTACCCCCTCCCTTCTAACTTCTAGGGGTCCCTTCTGACTTCTAGGGGTCCCTTAAGAAATTTTTTATTATAAAATGAGCAACATAAATGAGTTTTTTAAATTATATGAAACGCAAACAACTACAAATTTTGATCTAAAGAAAATCGCAAATCAATTATGAATAAAGAATTTTCATGTTCTAATGAGAGGCGAATTACAATTCCTAAAAAATAAGCCAACAATAACTATAAATTTCATAATAAATCTTCACACAACAGATGAAAAAGGAGTACATTGGTCTGCAGGTACGTCTAATATAAACGGAGATAATTACTATTTCGACTCTTATGGACTTCCACCAACAAATGAAGTCAAAAAATTACTTGTCAATGGAACTTATAATACGTTTCAAATTCAAAAACCGGGAACTACTTACTGTGGGCAATTATGTCTTTATGTTTTATTTAAATTACAAAAAGGGGTACCATTTCTTGATATTATGTTAGAATTGAACGAACCGTAGGTTCTATGGCTACGCCTAACAAGGGAATTTCATTCCCGAAACGTTAGTTCCAATAATAAATAATGAAAATGATAATTAAAAATCACTTCGTTGTAATTCATTTTGATAAAATCGGCCTCTGATATCTTCATCATCTAAATCTTTGATTTCGTAACCCGATTAACCAAAATCTATGGCACTCCTATAGGAAACGTCCTACGGAATTATTGTAATTTTCCTATAGCGGGTAGTGCTATTGCTATGGAACTCTATTCTATGGCACTGTTGGAATGTTTTGTCCCATTGAATTTTGGGGAACTTTGATCCTATTGCCTGTGGGACTAATTTGTCCCATAGACTTGTGGGAAATCCTGTCCCATCGAATTTCGGGAAATCCTGTTCTATCGAACTTCTGTCCCATAGAATTTTGGGAAATTCAGTTTTCATGGCAGCTCCTAATGCTACAGCGTGTCTAAACCTTTCCGCGACATACTGACGCTTTATGTGATCATGATTGTAAAGAATAATCAGTTTAGTTTAGCAATTGTGATAATGTCAATTTAAAGACAACATGCATGAGGTATTTGCACTTTTCACTTTCGATCCCCTTGACATGTCGGTGAAAGTCCGGCTCAGATTTTAAAAAAAAATAGTTTGAGAATCAATCACACTATGGAGCATTATTTTTTAGCTAATTTCATGATCATCACAAAACACCATTAAATTCAAAATACAGCCAATGATTTTTAATATCTTCTCTTTTTAGCCGTTTGAACACTTGCTCCGATGAAAAGTTTCTCAGAAATCATTCACCATATTTCTTTCTCTCCCATTGGGAAATGTAGTAGGAGTTGATCTGCAACAAACAGGAAATACATTATAAATATGCGATAAATGATAAGTTGATGATGGAACATAGACGTTCTGCATATAGGCAGATAAGCTTCATTTAAATAAAAAATAATGCAAAATATTGCAATTGAAGAGTATTTGATAATTGCTATGTTTCTTGTATTGGAGATTTATATTATTAATATAGGATTATAACATAATAATGCAAATGCGCCCCGCTGTGATCTTGCGGATGAAAAATATCGCCAGAAGTTTCATTTTACTTGTTTATTGTCACAACTGCGTTTCATCTGCTCTCAGTAGTTGTGACACGCAGAATGAATCAAACTGATTGAAACATGATTCCTGCTAGAATATCGATCAGACAATGGTCCTTTCTTTTTATTCAAGTTGTCGATGCACTTCTTTTCCTATTAGTAATTTTTCTGCATATGTACTTTTTAGCTACTACTTATTCATTTCGTGATTGCTTGTCCAGTGACTGTCCATTGCTTGATCGATACTCTAGCAGGAATCATGTTTCAATTAGTTTGATTCAGTCTGCGTGTCACACCTAGTGAGAGCAGACAAATAAACTTTTGACAATAAGTAAGTAAAATGAAACTTTATGGAACATTAGACTATATTGGTTTCCATGCATGCATGCATGCGTATATTCAAGGTGTAAGTATGTAAAGTTATTGTCTTTTCTCACTTTTTGCAAGCATCTTGCGATATTGGTAGAATTTTAGATTTGAAAGCACTGCTATTATTAGAGATAAGATTTATGCTCTTATGCTTTCACCTACTAAAACCGCATCAGATAAAAAGGAAAGAGGTTAAACTTATTAGGGTGATTATCATGTTTGTATTAAAATTCAAGTGTGAATTTTAATTTTAACACATAATTAAAATAATTTCAAATATTATGGACCATGGATTCAAGCTTCATAGATAATTAGAATACTGTGGTGGCGGTGATATTAGATTTCTGTCATTACATTTGGTCCATACATGCTTATTTAGAGAGCAACTCATCATCATTATGAATAGATTCTCTTCTTTGTTTCTTTGAAAAGTCGGTCACCTCAGTTTGATGGGAATTGTAGCATGGGAATAACAAAGAAAGGGCAATCATGGCTAGTACATATTTAATCTCAATAATACATTAATGGATCACGCATACTTAATTACATACATGCATAAAGACAAATATAGGAAGTATCACTTATTTGCTGGCGATCGACACACACTCTCAATTGTAGAGTCTCTCGTTTTAACGATCTATTTCTTCACTTATTCAATTAATCAATTAATAAGATTTGATGATGTAAAACCGAAATATAATTATAAGTAAAAAGTGGAACAGAAATATCTGTCGAATGTGCTAACTTTTAAGCTAAGATAAGCTCGTAGTATTCACTGCTTTTATGTGTTTTATATCATTATTCATCATGCGCTATTCCCACAATGACCTCCACAGTGGGAAATTTTTAACATCTATTTCAAGATCGCATCCCGATTCCCGACAATGCAGTTAATTTCAATTCCGGTCTCACCAATATAAATAAATACCAATTTTGTAATCTCGTTCGCGGTGCTTGAATGTTTTATCATGAATGCCAATCCCTCCCTATGTCGGCGCGCTCTGTTCTTATCTTACCTGTCAACTTCTTCATTTTTATCTTTTAGTGACACGTGTAAATGCCTGCTCAATTTGATTCATTTCATGATTATAAAAATCTGAAGGAAGGTGGAAAGCTCGATTAGCTTTCTCTCATTACTAGTGTGACTTTTACTATATTCAAAAAAAGAATACTTTCTCGTAATTATTTCCTTCCTTCTAAGAGAATTTCAAATAAAATATGTATCTTCTTTATCATTTAAAAGTTCTTAGATGCAAAGCGACATTTTCCTATCACACACGGAAAGGGGCGGTCACAGAAAATTCCAGTGGGGGGATTAAATTTAATTGTTCCATTCCTCAAAGAGAATAAAAGGTGAAATAATCAGCAAATGTCATAAGTTATATTGAATTGCCTGTTTTAAATTACATTTTCATGTATATGTTCATTTAAATGAGATGCCATCATTTGAATTATCAGAGAGTTAGGAAAACGAAATCCGTTAATTAAGCACGATAGAATATGTGTTAGGTGATCCATCGGCACAACATTTAAGAAATATTGAGAACGAATCGAATGACAGATACATGCTATAGTCGTTCCAATTGGCAAACCACCACACATGTGGGTGGAAAGTCCGTGGGTGGAACGGATTTGAAAGCACTTGGTCAACTTTCTTGCATCACAGAGCTGATGGGCAGAACATCTGTTAATTCAAGTGCATCATGTAGGATACGCAATATCACAGCGGGTCATCAACATCTGAGCTGCCTAGGATAAACAAACCTATTGCGGAGGCCGCTACATTCCTTGGTTTTACATGTCTCTAAATTGATAAGCTCTAAATCAGTGATATAAGCGGAAATGATGTAACGAGATAGAGTTCGTTTCGCTGTCCGACTTTTGTACTATTTCAGTGCAGATACATTGCCAAATTATTGCTTGGAAGCTAAAATGTAGAATTTGCTGATGTTAAATTGATAAATTGAATGTTCATATTTTATATCACAATACTTTGGGCTGGTGGGGGGATGCATCCCGGCATCCCCCCCCCCTTCTGACCACCACTGCATACGTAAAACGCTGCTTGATAGTGATATATTTCCTATCAGAACAACTAAATGTCGGAACTTACACTCCTTCATTTAAAGCGGCCGTCTTGAAATGTATTAATAGATGAAAAGTATTAATTTAATAATTGCAGGATCACAGAACTGAATCCTAGTCCTGATCTTATTAGTGATATTCATGTGGAAAGATATCTTTCATCAGACTGCTGGAGCAGGATATTAAATATGAAAATCCGCAAAATCTGAACCATCCGGAAAGGTGCATGAAAATATGAAATTCTTTCAAAATTATGTCTGAAAGCAACTAAATGAAATTAAATAATTTTGGGTCCCAAAGTCCTGGGAGACTTCAAGCCATGTGCTGCTGACTTCGCAACTCTCCCCAACTTCCAGTCAAAATATTGCGTAACACATACTCGTATAAAATTAGTTCAAGCCCTTCACAATTGATCTGACAATTGACTACAGGTTTTAATTTTCGAACTAAAATGGATCCATTTGTCTTCAGTTTTGATAATATTTTTTACAGAGGTCAATATTTTGATGAAGAACATTTTTTTAAACGTGGAGTTATTCATATCGATATGTGATTGATATAGATGTGAATCATTGCTTAATCGTAATGTTTTTAACAAGTAGGTAAAGAGAACTGATTTTTAACACATAATTTCCATGCTTGCAAATATCATTTCCTCTTCGTTTTTTCCTTCTTCATTTCTATGAAGAAAAATGTGATTTTTTTCAAAACTTGGATTGGCAGTATAAAGCGGCCTCGTTCACATCAGAACAAAGAAATTGAAACACTTCTCAATTAGCTATCTACAAGCACCAAACATGTCAAGCAACAAATTTGATCTAAAAACATTAGTTATGGCAAAAACGAGCCAAACTAAATATAACACAAAGATTAATATCTTGATTTGAAATCTAAAGCCTGCAGTCAATACCTGAGTCGAAAGGCAAAGCCTTAGACACTAATCACCATATCTTTTGCATCTAGCTCTTGAAATGATTGATTGATCTTTATGAAATGAAATTAGCTCTTGAGAATAAATCGAAATATAAACACACTTTTGAATAATTCTTTTACTATTTCCAATACTCATTAAAAGTAAATTCTCAGAAAAATACATTGATTTGGCATATTGGATTTGCTGATACGCACCCGCATTGACAACTCTATCACCGGTGCTTAAAAAAAATTTGTTACTTTTATATGAAAGAAAGACATGTCTGATCTTTAATCATGCTATTAAAAAAAGATTGTTGAAATTAGTCGATCTGAGATGAATACATGTACGAATTGCGAACAGATTATGTTAAAATACTATTAATGTTGTAACAGAGAATTATGACTATAACACACTATCTATCGCAAAATGTTATGACTGAACTGGAATAATGACAACAATAATAATCTACCTAAAGTTGGGAGGTAGAATAATTAAATATTGAGTTGCATCCTCAGTTGAAAATAATTGAAACAGATCTGAATAGCTGCTATTTCATCCAAAATCAGGAATCATCAGCAAGCCTAGTTCACATCTCTCAAGATCGACACAACTCCCTATTTAAGGTTGCAGCCATGCCTGGGTAAATTTGGGATTTGCAATTAGCAAGTTAGTGAAATTTCGATTCATTAAATATCACTTTAAACACACTGCTGGCAAATCGCCTAAGTAAGTGCGCCTGCAATAATTAATAATAACTTCTTTTTGCATACACGATATAAATAGAATGATTAAATAGTCCTATTTGATTTTTAATATTGAAAACAATGTTTTCTTATTCCATTTACATTGTGTTTGCAAAAAGCAGTTTTTATATTAAATTTTTATTTTTTTAAATAATAAATTTTATATTATCATATTAATTATTGCAGGTGCAGTAACTTAGGCAATTTGCCAGCATCAGTGTGTTTAAAGTGATATTTTATGAATGCCCGTCGAAATTTCATTAAACTTGCTATTTGGAAATCTTAGAATCTTTAGAATTAACAGTGGAGTCAACCTGATAGAATACATATCAAAGGTTTTGAAAGTGAAATTAAATAACGATTTTCTAAATGATAGCTAAAAGACCAAAAATAACTGGACTATAATTCTTTCAGATAGTAGTGTATAAATTGTTAGAACACCGGGGACTTGATAACTTACTTCATGGCTTAAAACACCGATTCGAGGATTTCACCAAACATGGATTTCTCAGAAGACGCATCAGACTCGTTGAAAGAACCCGATCAACCCTAACTGAAATTTAAAAACATAATCAAAATTGTTTACTTAAAATCTTTGCGTATAGCATTGGATGATATTTGCACAACTGTTTGAAGATAACTGTTGACCCCTAGATAACTTACGATGCCTAGGCTTACGATTACCTAGGCTTGGGCCAGTGAGAAAGCTATGAAACAAGCGGAATCAAAGGATATATCCGTTATCTAAAATAAGAGAAATTCTGTTATAATTTCGATGTAACTAACTGCTGCATCATTTAAGTGATTACAGCGTATCTTCAAGACTTGTAGCATAAATGTATGCGTAGGTCTTCGTTTAGAAAGTTCTACGATTTTTTAATTAATATCCTGAATAATTAAATCTAAATAAAATATTCAAATTTGCAATAATTTTTGTGCTGTGATAGCACACATGGCATAGCACTTGAACGTATTGTTAAACTGTCTACTTTATACATACGACAATAGAACGAGGAATAGATAAGACTGTCTACATAAATCTTATAATACAGTAGTTCTAGTTCCTACCTCAAAAAATCTAAATAATTGCATAATTCAATAAAACAGTGCGCGAATGAATTGCTGTAACAATGAGGACTTGATGATTTGACTGATGGACTATACAAATAATAAATTCGTTTCAATTGAACTTACTCCATTGGTGTGATGATTGAGACAAACCGGATAAGATGATTGATTCAGCAAACGACGGATTTTCATAAAAATACGAGACACTGAGACACGACCAAAGGATGTGATTAACAATGACTGTTGCACATGCCAAAAGCATCTGAAATTATACTGAACATGCGAATGTTGCAATATCATTGGACAAAGTCAGATTACGGAGTCAAAACTGTCGCTGCGCGTTTGCTTCTTTTGGATAGCTTCTATGGCACTCATATTTTCCCACTTCCAGTGAAATTGGATCCAATAGAGTTCGATTGAACGTTAAGGTGTGCTATGGCATTCCCATTGCGTGTCATAGAATACCATAGAGTGCCATTGAATTTGGTTAATCGGGAAGTAATCGGATAAGTTTGATTTATTTTACAAACTTCAAATATCTCTTTAGTCCAATAACCAACAAAGCCTTTTTCAAATTTATTCTTATACTTAAATATTCTAACTCAATCTCCAATCTTAAATTTCGGCTTAAGTTTCTGTAAATTCGGATTACTCTCATTTGAATAATTATTTTCGAATATTTTCTTTCGTATCAAATCAGGATCGTCAGAAGCATTCTTTGGGGTTTCTTCAATACCTGAATGAATCTTATTGTTATACTCTTCTACAACTCCTAGTAATATCTTCAACCATTTCTGATTTCCTTGCTGAGTAAATTTTTTGAAAATTTTATTTTTTAATGATCTATTGGATCTTTCTATCACTACAGCTTTTCCAGCGTTTTCAGTTGAATACACAGTTTCAAATAGTGGCTGAACGTTTCGGTTATAAAATTCCGACCCTTTATCAACAAACAATTTCCTTGGCTTTCTATTACTTTCTTTAAAGATTTCTTCAAACGCATATTTAACTGATAGACCACTTTTGTTTTTTAAAGGCTTTCCCAAGCGTATCGTGTATATAAATCTATAACGGTCAATGCGTATTTGTAGTCCCTTTCATTCGGCATATGAATAAGATCAGCACTCCAAATATCATCTTTATTAAATACTTTTACTTTCAATAAATATTTAGGCCTTCTGTATTCTTTGTGGATTTCGGACGCATAGAGTCCTAGGTCATTCGACATTTCAGATGAGTAGGTTCGAGCGTTGCTCTCAGACAGCTTTGCTGTCGTTTCATTTAAACCCTGTCCGAATAATATTTTAGCTTGTAAAGCTTTCTTAACAAACATTCTTTCAATTTTTTCTCTAAATGTAGGATTTTGAATACTATCTAATTCTTGAATCATCTTCTTATCAGCTGCATGTCGAGAACTTAGATCATGATTTCGATAAGCTAAATCATGCCTGTAAGCTGCGGCATCTACTCTATTTATTGGTTCTTCACCTGGTTTTGGATTATTATTCTCATCTAGTCTTATATCTAATCGAGATCCTGGACCGGTATATGAATGACCAGGAAGATGTTTTTCTTTCGAATATTTACTCCAAATAAATCCAGGAAAGTTTTCTAATGTTTTTTGTATGTCGTTACTTTCATAAATTTTACAATTTGAGGTTTTATGTACTTTTAATAGATAATTTAATAAATCTAAATTAGCAATTTTTAATTTAATTAAATTTTCGGAATCCATTTTAAAAGATAAAATATTTTTAAGGATATAATAAAATAAATGTTTTACCGAAAAGAACCAAAGGTTCTGAGGTTATTACCTTATCATACTAGGACTTAGATATATTCCAGAACCATCTTTAGTTTCTTTAATTTCAATTAAATCATCAACATTGTGGGGAATACTTTTAAGAACTCGTTTTCCTTCATCAACTAATTTTAATTTACTAATAAAATTATCTACTACTCCTTCTCCCCTAGCAACTTTCTCTAACTCTCTGTTATGACGTTTTTATTCTTCTAATGCTGCCTTCTCTGATTTATTTTTATTTACTGCTTGGACAATACCAGTTGTCCTACCTGCAACACTTCCCGCAGCTGCTATGCCTCCTATTATTAGAGGAATTAATGGGAGAATCCCGCCATTCTTTTCTTCTTGTAATTGAATATTCTCTATCATTGGTTTACTTATGTAATACTTTTTTTATTAATAGTAATAGTTTTAGGGGTATTTTTGTCAACAATATTACGTAATTTTAATTCAACAGTTTTATTATTATTACTTTTCGCTTGCGACATTTTTAATAAAAAAATTTTAAGTTATCAAAAAAAATAATTAATTAGTTAATCGACGAAGTCTTGGGCTTTAGCCTATCCTAGCCATTTTTCCATTAAGAACTTCAATAGAATATTTTGCATCTTCTAGCAATAAACCATAAGCCATCAATGAAGTTGTGGAATCGTTCTTTTCAATGTTAATTGTTACATCACAACCATTTTTAATATCTTCTGATTGTGCACTTAAATCGAAACAGAAAATTGGATATAAATGTCTCCAATCTCCAGGAGTTAATTGTGGTTCAACTCTAAATTCTATACAAAGATTTCTGTGAGCATCATATCCTTCCATAAATTGATTATTGGTATCATCGAATCTTAATGGATCAATTGGATATCGGGTTTGATTTAAAGCAACTTGTAAACTTCGAATTGTATTAATATGAAAAAGATTATTGTTCTTATCAAAACTTGGAGAATTATTTCTTTGAAATGTTAGTAATAAATATCTTGGAGTATTCGAAGTTCTAGTAAAATGCCAGTTAAATCTTTGTTCGGAAAAAGTTACTGAACTAGCAGTTCGCTTTAGAAAATTTACTGGAATTGGTTTGTTAGTATCTAATCTTTTTGCAATAGCTGTTTCGACCTCTAAACTAGGAGTAATATGATTTATCCACCATCCAAGTCTATCAATTTTTGAATATGCTTTTTTTCCAGTCTGACCAAAAAAGATTAATTCATTATTTGCTGTACGATGAATTATTAACTTAAATTTTAATTGATATGATATTTTATCATAATCAAAATAACCGAAAAATGGAGACAATGACCAATTTACTGTCTGTTTACTTTTCTTGTTAAATTCACGTCTTTCTTTATATGCAGTATTGTTTGTTTTATTTAAATGATTTGCAATATTTTCTACATCTTTCGCAATTCCTGCTGCATCTGTTCCAGCGTGAGTTAAATCATCTATAATTATACCATCATTAGTATCAGGAAACCAACCTTCGATTTCATACTTTTTATTATTTTCACTAATTGTTACAAATCTAAGCATTGTATCAATTACACCTGGAGAATCACTTATTGTTTCTATATTTAGAGTTGCAACATCTAAACGCATTTGTGTAAATAATCTTGGAAAGAAATTATTCTCTAGTGCAATATTATCGGTATCTGGTAATGGTGTTGTAAAATTGGCATCACTATATAAAGAATATTCACAGTGTAAAAACGAATCAGGTAGATATAAATAACTCTGCTGATTATCAACTTCAAAAATTAAATCACCTCCAGTATTTACTCTACTGGAAGATCCGGGATTCATAGCAATTCTTATATAGTCATTCTTTTTTTGATTATAACTGACGAGTGGAGGATCGTCTAATCTAAATTTATTTTCGATCAGCGAAGACATTTTTATAAAAAATAATTTGACTTTTTGTTTTTTCTCACACACAGAAAAAATTTACTAAATATAATTTTAGAATTTTGCTAGACCAGCTCCGCTACAGCTTTGCTGGTTAGACCGAAGGTTGCTGCTCACGCCATTACCTCTTATTTCTTCAATTGTTTTTTCATTATGTTTACTATCAGACGGAGCTCCGCTCCTCAAGTTTTCACCCCCCACAGCTATGTTAGCAATTTTGTTTTTTGTTTCCTCTGAAAGTTTTTTTAAATTTTTTAGTTCTTCAGAATCATTCCTAAGTTTACGAATAGCTTCTAGTTGTTTTAATTCGTTTTGAGACTTAACAGCATTTGATATTGCACTAGATGTACTACCTATAGCAGCTGCTGCTTTTGCAGCAGATGTAATCAAATCTTTATTATTTTTAATTAAGTTAACGATACTTCCAATACCAGAAAAGATGCCAGCTCCTTCCGTGTGAACTGTTTCTCTATTATCATAATGATAAACAGGATTCATACGTGGTTCATGAGCAATTCTTTGATTTGAAGCAAAATGTTTAAGATTGTGTTTATAAATTATAGGCATTTTTTAGGAATAAATTTGACTTTTAGGAAAAATATTTACGATTGGTTAGTAACCTGAGGACCTTTGGTCTGATCGGCTAAGGCCTCTGAACAAAGTTCTATTGGTTAGTAACCTGAGGACCTTCGGTCCGATCGGCTAAAGCCTCTGAACAAAGTTCTATTGGTTAGTAACCTGAGGACCTTTGGTCCGATCGGCTAAAGCCTCTGAACAAAGTTCTATTGGTTAGTAACCTGAGGACCTTTGGTCCGATCGGCTAAAGCCTATTACGTGTGTCGCTCCGGTTAAGATTTACGTGTGTGAATGTCCAACAACTTCGTGATAACTTCATTAATTTTCCGTTGCACTTTATCTATCGCGTCAAGCAGCGTGTGATGTACTTTAATTTCTTTTCTATTAACTTGCATTTTCTCCTGATTCATCTTCAACGCCGTTTTAAGAGCATTTAACTTAATTTTAAGAACATCTAATTGTCTTTTAACAGAATCTAACTGTTCTTTATTTTCTTTAGAGTTTTCTTGTAAATTTTTCTTTAATTCATTTTCTAAATTGATTTTAAGAGTTTTCATTTTATCAACTTTTTGATTAAGCGAGTTTACTTCATTTATTATTCTATTCATCTTTTTCATTTGTTGAGTAATTTTAGAACTTAATTCATCAACTACTTTTTTGGAATGTAGTTTGTAACTGCTTTAAATTTTTTTTAATTCTTTCAGGAAGTTTTTCTATTTCATCTTCTAATTGTTCTTTCAATAATTTTATCTGATGTTTATTTTTAATTACAGCAGATTTTAAATTTATAGAAAGTAATATTAAAATTTTTGATTGTTCTGAAATCTTTTTAAAAAGTTTTGCTATATCTGCTTCTAGCTCTTTATCCTTTTTATCAAGTTTTAATAATTTTTCGTTTAATGATTTGTCATTAAGTTTTAGCAACTTCAATTCATTCATCAGTGGAACCATAACATCGTTTATATATTTTTCTTTTAAGTCATTGATTTGTGTATCAACATATTGTTTATTTGTTAACTCTGTATTTTGTTGCGGAAGAATAGAAAGATGTAATGGACCAGATAAAACGTCTCTAGTTTTCATGATATAATTTTCTATTTCTATTTCTAATTCACGATTATTCGGGATATATGCACCTCAACCAACATTTGGTAACATCATTTTTTAACAATAAAAAATTTTTTTATATAATGAGAAAAAAAATAAAATTTTTTCTAATAAAGATAAAAAAATAAAATTTTTACTAATAAAAATAAAAAAAATGGAAAAACCAAATTTAAAAAAATTATATTCGTCCGCGTCATCCTGTTCTTCTTGTTCGACGAGATCAACGGGATTTGAAAATAAATGTTTTGATAATAATAATAATAATAATCCATGTATAGATGTTACTATTTTATTTGAATTACAAGCTGAAATATTTAGAGAACAGACTAAAGGTTTACCATCTATAGAAGCCAATTATTGTATTTTCCCGGGTGATCCATTTATAAAATTTATGGATATTGTTAGTAAATATAATGATGTAGCTTATGTGGAATTAAATAAAGAAAATATGGTTATAATAGGACATAATAATGTTTATGGTTTTATTAGAGCAGTATTACCAATTAGTAATACTGATTGGATAGAAAATAAAATTATTAATTATATTAATGTTACTGAATTAGTTAAAAAATTAAAATCTTTTTCCAAAGAAAAAATTAGATTATTTGTTGATGAACAAAATCAATATAACATTCATATAGAGAGTAAAAAACATAACGAAGAATTACTATGTCAAGTTTATTATAGAGATACAATTTATAAACAAGAAACATTAGAAATGCCGCAAAGATATGATGATACTTATATAGGATTATATTCAAACTTAAATATTAATTTGTTGAAATCTTATATAAATGGTTTAGCTCAACAAGAAAAAATTTATATGTGGACTACACCTTATACTATTAACAATGACCATAATCATAATAATTTTAAAGAATCCAATAATAATAATAATTTTAAAGAATCTTATAATAATAATGATGATAATAATATAGATGATGATAATATAAATGATGATTCTGAAACATCTGAAAATGGTGTAAATGGTAAAAAAGATTATAAAAATATTAGTAATTATAAAAATTTAAGTGAAGAAAAATTTATATCTCATACTGATGTACATGATATTAATACTACACATAATCAAAATTTATCTAAAATTTCATTTTCTTACAATTGAAAATAATAATGATGGTATAGTTGAAGATACTGTTAGACAACTATGTGTCGGGTCTACAAAATTTAAATTAGGATTTACATCTAATCAATTTAAAATTTTATCATCTTTAATAAAAACTAAAAGTGATTCAGAATATGGTGGTGTTATTAAATTTTCCAAAAGAGATCAAAGACCAATATTTTTCTCTATTATATTATTATCAGATAAAAAATGTAATTTAGAGTTAGATATTCCAATAAGAGAATGGTATCCAATTCCAAAAAGGGTAATTTATGATGATGATGAAGAATCAATTTATGATGATGAAGAATCAATAGTTACTGAAAATAAATTTAAATTATCTTTTGATAAAACATTATATGATGAAACTTAATATGATAAAACTTAATATGATAAAACTTTATGTGATAAGGAAAATAGAATAACTTAGGAACGTGAAATATATAATAATATAAAATAACTCTCAAGACCTTGATATTAGAATGTTTATATCTAAAATGAAAACACAAATTTTTTCTTTAAAAAAAATGGAAAATACCAAGTTTTATTGTGTCTTATGTGAAAAAAAAGTTACAAACAAAAAGAAGTTATCAATCTCATTTACAAAGTAAAATGCATTTACAAAATGTAGAACGAGTTGATGAAGGAAATATATTAAAATTAAATAATTATAAAAACTATCTAGAAACATTACCTACTGATATAAAAGTTAAAAAAATATTTGATGATTATTCACATTCGGAATATAAAAAAGTTTTTAATAGTAAAGATGAACATGTACGAACCGAAGGTTCTAGGGCTTCGCCCGCACCAGATGGGAGATATTTATTTAGCGATACTGATGAATTTAACGAAATAGATGAATTTGATGAAGCCGTAACAGATATAAAATATTTATTTAATGAATCGGTACGAACCGAAGGTTCTAGGGCTTCGCCCGTTGAACATAATGAAACCGATGAAACTTTTTATAATGTATTAACAAACTTTTATAATATATTTAAGAAATCTTTCAAATGTTATATGAATGTAGAAGTACTTTATACAAAAACTGGACCTGATGGAATTCCTGAAGAAATAATACAAGGACATTTTACAAATTCGCAAGAAATTCATAATGTAAATGATATACAACCCATATTTGAATCGATGATACTTAAATTAGAAAATTGTATAATTGAAGCCCAGTTACGTGAATCTGGTTGGAGATTTGTTAAAACACTATCTAAGAAAATAGTAATTGATAAATATAAAAACAATACTGGTGGTAGTTATATTCCTTTACCTTTCAGTTCACCACAAATAATCAACATAAAAAATGAAGATGATTATTGTTTTCTGTGGAGTATTATAGCACATTTACATCCTGCAGAAAACAATAATCATCTTCATTTTTTATGTTGATTATTTGTGGTGAACTGAAAGGTAAAGGAATATAACTACCACCAGTATTGTTTATATATTTATCAATTACTATTTTCTTAGATAGTATTTTAACAAATCTCCAACCAGATTCACGTAACTGGGCTTCAATTATACAATTTTCTAATTTAAGTATCATCGATTCAAATATGGGTTGTATATCATTTTCATTATGAATTTCTTGCGAATTTGTAAAATGTCCTTGTATTATTTCTTCAGGAATTCCATCAGGTCCAGTTTTTGTATAAAGTACTTCTACATTCATATAACATTTGAAAGATTTCTTAAATATATTATAAAAGTTTGTTAATACATTATAAAAAGTTTCATCGGTTTCATTATGTTCAACGGGCGAAGCCCTAGAACCTTCGGTTCGTACCGATTCATTAAATAAATATTTTATATCTGTTACGGCTTCATCAAATTCATCTATTTCGTTAAATTCATCAGTATCGCTAAATAAATATCTCCCATCTGGTGCGGGCGAAGCCCTAGAACCTTCGGTTCGTACATGTTCATCTTTACTATTAAAAACTTTTTTATATTCCGAATGTGAATAATCATCAAATATTTTTTTAACTTTTATATCAGTAGGTAATGTTTCTAGATAGTTTTTATAATTATTTAATTTTAATATATTTCCTTCATCATTTCGTTCTACATTTTGTAAATGCATTTTACTTTGTAAATGAGATTGATAACTTCTTTTTGTTTGTAACTTTTTTTTCACATAAGACACAATAAAACTTGGTATTTTCCATTTTTTTTAAAGAAAAAATTTGTGTTTTAATTTTAGATATAAACATTCTAACATCAAGGTCTTCAGAGTTATTTTATATTATTATATATTTCACGTTCCTAAGTTATTTTATTTTCCTTATCATATTAAGTTTCATCATATAATGTTTTATCAAAAGATAATTTAAATTTATTTTCAGTAACTATTGATTCTTCATCATCATAAATTACCCTTTTTGGAATTGGATGCCATTCTCTTATTGGAATATCTAACTCTAAATTACATTTTTTATCTGATAATAATATAATAGAGAAAAATATTGGTCTTGGATCTCTTTTGGAAAATTTAATAACACCACCATATTCTGAATCACTTTTAGTTTTTATTAAAGATGATAAAATTTTAAATTGATTAGATGTAAATCCTAATTTAAATTTTGTAGACCCGACACATAGTTGTCTAACAGTATCTTCAACTATACCATCATTATTATTTTCAATTGTAAGAAAATGAAATTTAGTTAAATTTTGATTATATGTAGCATTTATATCATGTACATCAGTATGAGATATAAATTTTTCTTCACTTAAATTTTTATAATTACTAATATTTTTATAATCTTTTTTACCATTTACACCATTTTCAGATGTTTCAGAATCATCATTTATATTATCATCATCTATATTATTATCATCATTATTATTATAAGATTCTTTAAAATTATTATTATTGGATTCTTTAAAATTATTATGATTATGGTCATTGTTAATAGTATAAGGTGTAGTCCACATATAAATTTTTTCTTGTTGAGCTAAACCATTTATATAAGATTTCAACAAATTAATATTTAAGTTTGAATATAATCCTATATAAGTATCATCATATCTTTGCGGCATTTCTAATGTTTCTTGTTTATAAATTGTATCTCTATAATAAACTTGACATAGTAATTCTTCGTTATGTTTTTTACTCTCTATATGAATGTTATATTGATTTTGTTCATCAACAAATAATCTAATTTTTTCTTTGGAAAAAGATTTTAATTTTTTAACTAATTCAGTAACATTAATATAATTAATAATTTTATTTTCTATCCAATCAGTATTACTAATTGGTAATACTGCTCTAATAAAACCATAAACATTATTATGTCCTATTATAACCATATTTTCTTTATTTAATTCCACATAAGCTACATCATTATATTTACTAACAATATCCATAAATTTTATGAATGGATCACCCGGGAAAATACAATAATTGGCTTCTATAGATGGTAAACCTTTAGTCTGTTCTCTAAATATTTCAGCTTGTAATTCAAATAGAATAGTAACATCTATACATGGATTATTATTATTATTATTATCAAAACATTTATTTTCAAATCCCGTTGATCTCGTCGAACAAGAAGAACAGGATGACGCGGACGAATATAATTTTTTTAAATTTGGTTTTTCCATTTTTTTTATTTTTATTAGAAAAAATTTTATTTTTTTATCTTTATTAGAAAAAATTTTATTTTTTTTCTCATTATATAGAAAAAATTTTTATTGTTAAAAAATGATGTTACCAAATGTTGGTTGAGGTGCATATATCCCGAATAATCGTGAATTAGAAATAGAAATAGAAAATTATATCATGAAAACTAGAGACGTTTTATCTGGTCCATTACATCTTTCTATTCTTCCGCAACAAAATACAGAGTTAACAAATAAACAATATGTTGATACACAAATCAATGACTTAAAAGAAAAATATATAAACGATGTTATGGTTCCACTGATGAATGAATTGAAGTTGCTAAAACTTAATGACAAATCATTAAACGAAAAATTATTAAAACTTGATAAAAAGGATAAAGAGCTAGAAGCAGATATAGCAAAACTTTTTAAAAAGATTTCAGAACAATCAAAAATTTTAATATTACTTTCTATAAATTTAAAATCTGCTGTAATTAAAAATAAACATCAGATAAAATTATTGAAAGAACAATTAGTAGATGAAATAGAAAAACTTCCTGAAAGAATTTAAAAAAAATTTAAAGCAGTTACAAACTACATTCCAAAAAAGTAGTTGATAGCCTGATACGGGAGGTAGTTCTTCATCGTCGATCAAGAAAAGAAATCAATGTAGGCACTCCCTTTAATTACAGCTGTTTCAAAGTAAAATAAAAGAAATTAAAATAGTTTACAAAACAGCAAACGTTTCGTGACCCAGTCACAGCGTCAGTGCTATAAGAAGACCAGCAGTGCAGTGTGATTTCCTTAAATAGCAGCCTTTGACAAATCCCGACACCGCATAGCGGAGTATCGCTCAGGCGACCAGCTCGTGTTTGCGATTGAGCTCCGGTCTGTTCTCGCGGATGAAGCGGGCCTCAGCTAATCTGTTTTCTAAAGGTGATTTATGTTTCGCTAAAAAGTGCACACTAAAGTCAGAAATGGTCAACCTATCGCTATGTTCATTTTTAGAGTGCTCCGCATGAGCGCTGGTTTTATTCCTAAGGGCTAGGCTACGCTTGTGTTCTTCGTAACGAATTCTAAACGGCCTATTGGTCTGACCAATGTATGATTTGCTGCAATAATTACACTTAAATTCATACACTGCAAACCGGACATCGCACGGATAATTACAGTCGATCGTATCACACAGTTCACAGTTACTATGCTTATAATTAGTTTTACGAGAAAAGTATTGACTAGTAGTTTTATTGGGTTTACTTATCAATGTTACGGGCAACTTATACTTATTAATCAAACGATTTAATTTTCTATTACAGCTATCATTAATAAAATTAATAGAGAATTTTACATTATTTTCGTTATATCTATTGTTTCTAGGCTTACATTTAATTCTTGGCTTAAGGTCACGATTAGTGTAATTATTTTTCCTTAATCTATTTTTAAATTTGTAAATGGATTTTTGTTTTAGGGGCGATGAGGAACATCTACTAGAAATACGACTCGTGGAAGTATAAACATAGTTGTTTTTAACGTGTTGCGGCAACCAACTGTCCTTATGTAAAGTGATTTCGGAATGGGTTGGTTTCGAATACCAAGCGTAACAAATTTTGTTGTCGGTAATGAATATAGAGATGTCAAGGAAGTTTAAAGTGTTGTTCTCAGGAACTTCTATGGTAAACTGTATATTATCATTAATTGAGTTGAAACAGTTAAGGATTTTATTGTAAATAGACATATCATGTTCAAAAGGTCCCATGATTATGTCATATATGTAACGGTAGTAGATAGGTGGTTTTATCCCAAAAATTCTAAGCCTCTTTAACGCTTCGGTTTCAATAAAATGAACAGTTATAATAGCAAAGGGAGGCCCATAATGCGATCCCATAGCGCAACCTTTAGTTTGTAAGTAAGTAAGTAACATTATCGAATTCAATTTCATAATTGTAAGCTATAAACGAAATACCTTTCTTGAGATTATTGATGGATTGGCCAAAACTATTGATTTTATCCCAGTTATCTTCGGCAAACTTAACAACACACTCGATACCGTAACTTATGGGAATACTAGGATATAAGTTTTTGACGTCTAACGAGATAAATTGTTTATCGTTCAAGTTGACAGACTTGAAGTTTTTGAAAACATCGATGAGCGATTCTGTACTGGACAGACTAGAGGGGACGAGTTTTGCAAGTTGATTCAAAATCTGCGTAATTAACCAGTCAACTTTTTGAGTTGGACTGTTGACAGTAGAGGCTATAGGCCTTAAAGGAAAACCGTTTTCATCCGGTTCCTTATGATCTTTAATAAAGGTCTTAAACGTCTTAAAGGCCTGCCTCGTTTAAGACCTTTATTAAAGATCATAAGGAACCGGATGAAAACGGTTTTCCTTTAAGGCCTATAGCCTCTACTGTCAACAGTCCAACTCAAAAAGTTGACTGGTTAATTACGCAGATTTTGAATCAACTTGCAAAACTCGTCCCCTCTAGTCTGTCCAGTACAGAATCGCTCATCGATGTTTTCAAAAACTTCAAGTCTGTCAACTTGAACGATAAACAATTTATCTCGTTAGACGTCAAAAACTTATATCCTAGTATTCCCATAAGTTACGGTATCGAGTGTGTTGTTAAGTTTGCCGAAGATAACTGGGATAAAATCAATAGTTTTGGCCTATCCATCAATAATCTCAAGAAAGGTATTTCGTTTATAGCTTACAATTATGAAATTGAATTCGATAATGTTACTTACTTACTTACAAACTAAAGGTTGCGCTATGGGATCGCATTATGGGCCTCCCTTTGCTATTATAACTGTTCATTTTATTGAAACCGAAGCGTTAAAGAGGCTTAGAATTTTTGGGATAAAACCACCTATCTACTACCGTTACATATATGACATAATCATGGGACCTTTTGAACATGATATGTCTATTTACAATAAAATCCTTAACTGTTTCAACTCAATTAATGATAATATACAGTTTACCATAGAAGTTCCTGAGAACAACACTTTAAACTTCCTTGACATCTCTATATTCATTACCGACAACAAAATTTGTTACGCTTGGTATTCGAAACCAACCCATTCCGAAATCACTTTACATAAGGACAGTTGGTTGCCGCAACACGTTAAAAACAACTATGTTTATACTTCCACGAGTCGTATTTCTAGTAGATGTTCCTCATCGCCCCTAAAACAAAAATCCATTTACAAATTTAAAAATAGATTAAGGAAAAATAATTACACTAATCGTGACCTTAAGCCAAGAATTAAATGTAAGCCTAGAAACAATAGATATAACGAAAATAATGTAAAATTCTCTATTAATTTTATTAATGATAGCTGTAATAGAAAATTGAATCGTTTGATTAATAAATATAAGTTGCCCGTAACATTGATAAGTAAACCCAATAAAACTACTAGTCAATACTTTTCTCGTAAAACTAATTATAAGCATAGTAACTGTGAACTGTGTGATACGATCGACTGTAATTATCCGTGCGATGTCCGGTTTGTAGTGTATGAATTTAAGTGTAATTATTGCAGCAAATCATACATTGGTCAGACCAATAGGCCGTTTAGAATTCGTTACGAAGAACACAAGCGTAGCCTAGCCCTTAGGAATAAAACCAGCGCTCATGCGGAGCACTCTAAAAATGAACATAGCGATAGGTTGACCATTTCTGACTTTAGTGTGCACTTTTTAGCGAAACATAAATCACCTTTAGAAAACAGATTAGCTGAGGCCCGCTTCATCCGCGAGAACAGACCGGAGCTCAATCGCAAACACGAGCTGGTCGCCTGAGCGATACTCCGCTATGCGGTGTCGGGATTTGTCAAAGGCTGCTATTTAAGGAAATCACACTGCACTGCTGGTCTTCTTCTAGCACTGACGCTGTGACTGGGTCACGAAACGTTTGCTGTTTTGTAAACTATTTTAATTTCTTTTATTTTACTTTGAAACAGCCGTAATTAAAGGGAGTGCCTACATTGATTTCTTTTCTTGATCGACGATGTTCCAAAAAAGTGTTGATGAATTAAGTTCTAAAATTACTCAACAAATGAAAAAGATGAATAGAATAATAAATGAAGTAAACTCGCTTAATCAAAAAGTTGATAAAATGAAAACTCTTAAAATCAATTTAGAAAATGAATTAAAGAAAAATTTACAAGAAAACTCTAAAGAAAATAAAGAACAGTTAGATTCTGTTAAAAGACAATTAGATGTTCTTAAAATTAAGTTAAATGCTCTTAAAACGGCGTTGAAGATGAATCAGGAGAAAATGCAAGTTAATAGAAAAGAAATTAAAGTACATCACACGCTACTTGACGCAATAGATAAAGTGCAACGGAAAATTAATAAAGTTTTCACGAAGTTCTTGGACATTCACACACGCAAATCTTAACCGGAGCGAAGCTCCGCGAGGCTTTAGCCGATCGGACCAAAGGTCCTCAGGTTACTAACCAATAGAACTTTGTTCAGAGGCTTTAGCCGATCGGACCAAAGGTCCTCAGGTTACTAACCAATCGTAAATATTTTTCCTAAAAGTCAAATTTATTCCTAAAAAATGCCTATAATTTATAAACACAATCTTAAACATTTTGCTTCAAATCAAAGAATTGCTCATGAACCACGTATGAATCCTGTTTATCATTATGATAATAGAGAAACAGTTCACACGGAAGGAGCTGGCATCTTTTCTGGTATTGGAAGTATCGTTAACTTAATTAAAAATAATAAAGATTTGATTACATCTGCTGCAAAAGGAGCAGCTGCTATAGGTAGTACATCTAGTGCAATATCAAATGCTGTTAAGTCTCAAAACGAATTAAAACAACTAGAAGCTATTCGTAAACTTAGGAATGATTCTGAAGAACTAAAAAATTTAAAAAAACTTTCAGAGGAAACAAAAAACAAAATTGCTAACATAGCTGTGGGGGGTGAAAACTTGAGGAGCGGAGCTCCGTCTGATAGTAAACATAATGAAAAAACAATTGAAGAAATAAGAGGTAATGGCGTGAGCAGCAACCTTCGGTCTAACCAGCAAAGCTGTAGCGGAGCTGGTCTAGCAAAATTCTAAAATTATATTTAGTAAATTTTTTCTGTGTGTGAGAAAAAACAAAAAGTCAAATTATTTTTTATAAAAATGTATTCGCTGATCGAAAATAAATTTAGATTAGACGATCCTCCACTCGTCAGTTATAATCAAAAAAGAATGACTATATAAGAATTGCTATGAATCCCGGATCTTCCAGTAGAGTAAATACTGGAGGAGATTTAATTTTTGAAGTTGATAATCAGCAGAGTTATTTATATCTACCTGATTCGTTTTTACACTGTGAATATTCTTTATATAGTGATGCCAATTTTACAACACCATTACCAGATACCGATAATATTGCACTAGAGAATAATTTCTTTCCAAGATTATTTACACAAATGCGTTTAGATGTTGCAACTCTAAATATAGAAACAATAAGTGATTCTCCAGGTGTAATTGGTACAATGCTTAGATTTGTAACAATTAGTGAAAATAATAAAAAGTATGAAATCGAAGGTTGGTTTCCTGATACTAATGATGGTATAATTATAGATGATTTAACTCACGCTGGAACAGATGCAGCAGGAATTGCGAAAGATGTAGAAAATATTGCAAATCATTTAAATAAAACAAACAATTGTGCATATAAAGAAAGACGTGAATTTAACAAGAAAAGTAAACAGACAGTAAATTGGTCATTGTCTCCATTATTCGGTTATTTTGATTATGATAAAATATCATATCAATTAAAATTTAAGTTAATAATTCATCGTACAGCAAATAATGAATTAATCTTTTTTGGTCAGACTGGAAAAAAAGCATATTCAAAAATTGATAGACTTGGATGGTGGATAAATCATATTACTCCTAGTTTAGAGGTTGAAAAAGCTATTACAAATAGATTAAACACAAACAAACCAATTCCAGTATGTTTTATGAAGCGTACTGCTAGTTCAGTAACTTTTTCCGAACAAAGATTTAACTGGCATTTTACTAGAACTTCGAATACTCCAAGATATTTATTACTAACTTTTCAAAGAAATAATTCTCCAAGTTTTGATAAGAACAATAATCTTTTTCATATTAATACAATTCGAAGTTTACAAGTTGCTTTAAATCAAACCCGATATCCAATTGATCCATTAAGATTCGATGATACCAATAGTCAATTTATGGAAGGATATGATGCTTACAGAAATCTTTGTATAGAATTTAGAGTTGAACCACAATTAACTCCTGGAGATTGGAGACATTTATATCCAATTTTCTGTTTCGATTTAAGTGCACAATCAGAAGATATTATTAAAAATGGTTGTGATGTAACAATTAACATTGAAAAGAACGATTCCACAACTTCATTGATAGCTTATGGTTTATTGCTAGAAGATGTAAAATATTCTATTGAAGTTCTTAATGGAAAAATGGCTAGGATAGGCTAAAGCCCAAGACTTCGTCGATTAATTAATTAATTATTTTTTTTGATAACTTAAATTTTTTTTGTAACTAGAATAGATTAAAATCTTTTCGTAACTTAAAATTTTTTTATTAAAAATGTCGCAAGCGAAAAGTAATAATAATAAAACTGTTGAATTAAAATTACGTAATATTGTTGACAAAAATACCCCTAAAACTATTACTATTAATAAAAAAAGTATTACATAAGTAAACCAATGATAGAGAATATTCAATTACAAGAAGAAAATAATGGTGGAATTCTCCCATTAATTCCTCTAATAATAGGAGGCATAGCAGCTGCGGGAAGTGTTTCAGGTAGGACAACTGGTATTGTCCAAGCAGTAAATAAAAATAAATCAGAGAAGGCAGCATTAGAAGAACAAAAACGTCATAACAGAGAGTTAGAGAAAGTTGCTAGGGGAGAAGGAGTAGTAGATAATTTTATTAGTAAATTAAAATTAGTTGATGAAGGAAAACGAGTTCTTAAAAATATTCTCCACAATGTTGATGATTTAATTGAAATTAAAGAAACTAAAGATGGTTCTGGAATATATCTAAGTCCTAGTATGATAAGGTAATAACCTCAGAACCTTTGGTTCTTTTCGGTAAAACATTTATTTTATTATATCCTTAAAAATATTTTATCTTTTAAAATGGATTCCGAAAATTTAATTAAATTAAAAATTGCTAATTTAGATTTATTAAATTATCTATTAAAAGTACATAAAACCTCAAATTGTAAAATTTATGAAAGTAACGACATACAAAAAACATTAGAAAACTTTCCTGGTTTTATTTGGAGTAAATATTCGAAAGAAAAACATATTCCTGGTCATTCATATACCGGTCCAGGATCTCGATTAGATATAAGACTAGATGAGAATAATAATCCAAAACCAGGTGAAGAACCAATAAATAGAGTAGATGCCGCAGCTTACAGGCATGATTTAGCTTATCGAAATCATGATCTAAGTTCTCGACATGCAGCTGATAAGAAGATGATTCAAGAATTAGATAGTATTCAAAATCCTACATTTAGAGGAAAAATTGAAAGAATGTTTGTTAAGAAAGCTTTACAAGCTAAAATATTATTCGGACAGGGTTTAAATGAAACGACAGCAAAGCTGTCTGAGAGCAACGCTCGAACCTACTCATCTGAAATGTCGAATGACCTAGGACGCTATGCGTCCGAAATCCACAAAGAATACAGAAGGCCTAAATATTTATTGAAAGTAAAAGTATTTAATAAAGATGATATTTGGAGTGCTGATCTTATTCATATGCCGAATGAAAGGGACTACAAATACGCATTGACCGTTATAGATTTATATACACGATACGCTTGGGAAAGCCTTTAAAAAACAAAAGTGGTCTATCAGTTAAATATGCGTTTGAAGAAATCTTTAAAGAAAGTAATAGAAAGCCAAGGAAATTGTTTGTTGATAAAGGGTCGGAATTTTATAACCGAAACGTTCAGCCACTATTTGAAACTGTGTATTCAACTGAAAACGCTGGAAAGGCTGTAGTAATAGAAAGATTCAATAGATCATTAAAAAATAAAATTTTCAAAAAATTTACTCAGCAAGGAAATCAGAAATGGTTGAAGATATTACTAGGAGTTGTAGAAGAGTATAACAATAAGATTCATTCAGGTATTGAAGAAACCCCAAAGAATGCTTCTGACGATCCTGATTTGATACGAAAGAAAATATTCGAAAATAATTATTCAAATGAGAGTAATCCGAATTTACAGAAACTTACGCCGAAATTTAAGATTGGAGATAGAGTTAGAATATTTAAGTATAAGAATAAATTTGAAAAAGGCTTTGTTGGTTATTGGACTAAAGAGATATTTGAAGTTTGTAAAATAAATCAAACTTATCCGATTACTTACGAAATCAAAGATTTAGATGATGAAGATATCAGAGGCCGATTTTATCAAAATGAATTACAACGAAGTGATTTTTAATTATCATTTTCATTATTTATTATTGGAACTAACGTTTCGGGAATGAAATTCCCTTGTTAGGCGTAGCCATAGAACCTACGGTTCGTTCAATTCTAACATAATATCAAGAAATGGTACCCCTTTTTGTAATTTAAATAAAACATAAAGACATAATTGCCCACAGTAAGTAGTTCCCGGTTTTTGAATTTGAAACGTATTATAAGTTCCATTGACAAGTAATTTTTTGACTTCATTTGTTGGTGGAAGTCCATAAGAGTCGAAATAGTAATTATCTCCGTTTATATTAGACGTACCTGCAGACCAATGTACTCCTTTTTCATCTGTTGTGTGAATATTTATTATGAAATTTATAGTTATTGTTGGCTTATTTTTTAGGAATTGTAATTCGCCTCTCATTAGAACATGAAAATTCTTTATTCCCAATTGATTTGCGATTTTCTTTAGATCAAAATTTGTAGTTGTTTGCGTTTCATATAATTTAAAAAACTCATTTATGTTGCTCATTTTATAATAAAAAATTTCTTAAGGGACCCCTAGAAGTCAGAAGGGACCCCTAGAAGTTAGAAGGGAGGGGGTAGTAGAACTACGTTCATATGATATTGAAGGATACATCCCCGCGGTTTCTTCCACTTTTGTTTCTTCCACTTTTAAAGAAATATTATTAGACACATGATATATTTTGAAAACCTGAAAAACGTCTAAACTCATGAATTTAGTCATTTTTAAAAATACTAACTTTATGATTTTCGGTGTCCTTGAACGGTCATGATTTGAGCAATGAAAAATGTCATAATCACAAATTTGAGATTCTTAACTTTTATGATTTTCGGTGTCCTTGAACGGTCATGATTTTAAGGGTGAAAATTGTAATTCTCAAATTTGAGATTTTGAAAAATTTGAAAAATTGGGTATTTTTAAAAACACCTAAATTTATAAATTTAGGTCTTCATAACCTGAAAAAGGGTTCAAATTCATGAATTTATGTCGTTTTTAAAAATACCATTTTTTCAAAAAATGGTAATTTTTAAATGATCTAAATTCATCTATTTAAGTCTTTAAAACCTGAAAAAAAGGACTAAATTCATGAATTTATGTCGTTTTTAAAGATACTATTTTTTTTAATTTTATGGTGTCCTGGGACGGTCTTTTTCCCATTACTGGTAACAAACGGGTACCATCGACCTTTTGAAGGCGCTGCACGCCGAAGGCCCGTCTAATTTTTACTTCTAACTTTTTAAGAAACGATTGACCAAAACTTTGGGGAGCTTTTCCAAAGGTGCTTTTGATGATATCAGATAGCCGATCAAAAGCTTGCATTGCGAAGTCGGGTCAAACGTCGTTACATGAACCAGTAAAAGCTGTAGAGAAATACTCATTTAATGCTCTCGCTCAGAATCTCGCCTCTGTCATTTGGTAAGCATTGAATGCCGTTGTAACCAGCTTGCTTGGATCTAACGTATTTGTGAAAGAATTTTGGATTGTGTTTTTCATTCCCGAATAAGTTAATCTCATAGACTCGAATTGCACAGACTACCTTTTTAACTTTTGCTGTGATTTGGCGAAGGCAAATTAGCAAGGCCTCAGATTTGCCAGATGCCAGAAATCGCTTCCAGATTTTATGCTTTCGCGCATCAATTTTTTACTTCTTTTGTCATTCAAGGAGGGAGAGATCTCGCTGTTTCATCGACAGTGAATTGAGGTATGTAAAGTCTGGACGCCAATTGATAATTGCCGAGAAATATGCGATAGCGCTCATCCGCAGATTTATCATTTAACTCATTTTCTCAATTTTTTCACCAAAAAAGTCAACAAATTGTCATAGTTTCCTCTTACTCTGTTCAAAGCGCCTTACTGTGTTCAATGTCTTCTTCACACACTCAATACGATAATTCCACATTAGAACATGATGACCCTTACGAACACCTCCAAGAGGTGACTGATGCTGCCCATCACATACGCGCCCACATTCATTTGTGATGACCAGGTCTAAAATGTTGGTGTCATCGTTTAACTTGAATGTCGGATACTTGATATGATGCATCAGAAAGAAGTTCTCAAATGCATCGATAGATGAAATTGTTTCATCAGAAGTAATATCTGAAATGTTTGAAATATTATAATCGGACCATCGAATCATAGGGAGGTTGAAATCTCCAACTATCAAGATTCCGTCAAATTTTTTTCAAAAACATATTATTAGCGACCTTCAGACTGTTAGTATGCATGAACTACAAACACACTTGGTATTAATTAAGTCTATATCGGAAATGCGGTGTTGATAAACAGCTCGCTACACGGGCTCACACGTACAGAAAGGAACAAGCAGTAGACAGCGGCACATACGGTTAAATAGGCTTGAATAGCTTACAATGTATCCCAGTGAATCGAAACTTATAAATCTTCCAAGAAACTTGCAAGATCTTAGAAGATTTGTAAGATTGGACTGTTATCTTGGAAGATTTGTAAGATTGGTCTGTTGTCTTGGAAGATTAGCCTGAAAGATCTTAGAAGATATGTTTGGGAGCTGGAACTTGGAAGATTTGTAAGATTGGTCTGTTGTCTTGGAAGATTAGCCTGAAAGATCTTAGAAGATATGTCTGGGAACTGAAACTTGGAAGATTTGGTAAACCACAAAGCCAGAGAAAGGACCCCGCAGCACCCGCAGTTGCGGGAAGCGCAAAATAATTTCATTAAGTTGAAGTTTATGAATTACTTATCAAAAAAATAATGGAGAACTTTCAATGTGACCTGTGAACTTGTATGGTGATCATCAGGGGCAACAACCGGCCCCGCTGTCCCCGCGCTGACTCAAGTTGCGAACTATAAGAATGCTTGCATGCATAGAATTGAGATCAGTTTTTAGTCAATTGGTGCTGCTTCTTCTTGCTATTTCGGCTAAGACGTTGGTTATTTTTTTATTGGATAATACTCAACCCTACATATTTAAAAACGATGTTCTTGGTCACTTTGGTATTAGTAAAATCGAGAATACGAAGTCAATGATCAAATCAGGAAATGGGAGCAATGTAAGTACTACGTACTACGTACTATACAAGTCTCATTATAGAACAAGTCAAACATTCAGAGCAGAAGCTATTCGGTTTGACAAAAGACAAAACCCCATTATTATTGTGTTCATGGGTTGCAGGAAGCAGTCCAGGCGCATTAAAAATATGTACGACGCATTCTATTCAGGTCACGTATGTTGCTACACTACCGTCATCGATCAGCCAGTTCTCCGCACTGCTGTTAACACGTTAACAGTGACAGCTTAAGAGCAACGCATAAAGGAGCAGCGTGCATGATTCGGTTGTCGGAAACATCACCACTGCTGTGACTGAGAAGCTTCTATTGCGTTGTCTACATTGCGGTTTGTTTCAATAACTGTACAGAAATCAATTCATGCTATTCGATGTTTATGCTGCTTTCTCAGGAACATTGACACGGACTTTGGCTGATGTTGTCCTCAATTTCATCAAATTTCTCATCGTCGCTGAAGGAATTTAAGGACGCGAGGAAGTGATGAAATTGCCACTCACATGATTCCTTGCAATAGAAATGTGGAGTCAAAGCTGAATTTCATCTGTGGTAAATTGAATCATCCAATTCCAGATCAAAGGTAAGAACATTTCACTGTGTCATAATTTACGCGTCCAATCTAGGCCATATGACATCTATAAATTAAGAGCTGTCTTAAGTCTGAACTACAACGGAATTGTAAATCAAATGCTATTTAGATTTTATGACTCTGACTGCGATAGGTAGAATGGCATACTTTGCTTCATACAAAAATACAGCCACGTCGTCCCCTTGAACTTGATGACTCGAAGAATGAATTGTCATTTTTCAACCGTTTCCCATCATAGATGCGTTCGAAAATTAGGTGGATCCCGTAAATTTAAGGCTAAAGTAAGATAAAGTTGAGGGTATTATCAATCTTCCTATTGAGGGCCCATATTTGGCTGGTGACAAGATATGAACAGATCGACAATGAAAATTTGGTGCTTACGGGTTATCTCCCCCTCACGATTTCAAATTTGTTTGAAATCTGTAAAAATGAATCAATCATCACGAAACTTAAAGTGCGCGTAGGTGAGGACATTTGCTATCCATATAGGCCTCCCAAACTTTATGCAATTCGGACAAATACTTTTTCTTACTAACGTTTCTGATATATTTCGGTAATGTATTCCACTCTGTGGCATCGGAAAAGTCAAAATTTTTTTGACCTAGGCAAGTTCTGTAATATTGTATAGGAAAATTGATAGCATTTCTTTCCGTGCATGTTCCATCAAATTTATATTTACAAATACTTTTCAAAGATAAGGGCAGCCTATCATTTTCATATTTGAGCTTGACATATGTTGAGAACCTCATAACGATACATGCGATTAACTCCTAGAAAACTCTCAAAAGCACTTAAATGAAAATTTAGGCGATGGTTCTATGTGATGGCGAGATCTATTCGAGAAAACGCGGTAGTCAAGCGAAAAAAGTTAACATAGCATGTTCATGAATAGAAATACATAAACATATTTAAATGCGCATAATATCATTGTATCTCTTGGTTTTCTGTAAATATCGACATGGTTTGTACATGTATTATTTTCATTTTTGAGTGAATAATAATGAATATGCATGCAGGTGGAGGTAATTACGTTATTAAAATGTAATGAAGGGGGGCCCAAGTTGGAATTTACGATAGGTTCCTTTAGAACCTCATGCTAGAATTAAAGCATTAATTAGGTTACAAGTAACAGTTACATTAAGTCTCAAAATTCTAAAATACTTTCTGCACTTTTTACAGGGGAAAAAGAAGAAATGGAAAAGAAGAGAGGAACATTGGAGGGGAAGCTAGATGACAACGACGACACTATTAGGAGCTTCGGCTTCCTCGATTCCTCAGGGGAACAACTATCCGAACCAGAAATAGATGCACAGTCTCTTGGAACAGATGAGGAGCCACTAAGAAATTCTGATACAGAGGTATGTCTTAGTCATAGAAAAAAATAATTAGACTATGGTGAAGGGACATCAATTCATTTTCAGCGAAATTAAATCTGCTCCTGATGCCTACTCTTTAAGAATAAAAGTTGAGAATCTTGTATGCCGGCATATTCTTGAACTGCGGAAAATCTAGGTTTATTTGTTTGCGATAGAGTAACTAGGAACATACTACAATTCCGTACACATTACTTTAAAGTGTGGATGTCTGTTTGAGACTATGAATACATTAATTTTCAATTATATGTACAAGTGATGCGTTACAATTAATTGTTTCTTGTTATACTGTTATATTGTGATGTTACTTAAAACTTGATAAATGTTAAATGCACACTCCTGCTGGCGTATTTTGCAGGCATTATATACTAACAATCAAATTCTTCTTGAAATAAGGGAAATGAAGACCTTTTTGGAGGACATGAATAAGCGGATGGCTTCATTGGAGAAAGAAAATAAGAGAGTAAGTAATTAGTGTGAGCTGTATAACTAATGTAATTTAGTCACATTGAGTTACAGTATGCACATGTGCATGTAATTTCTCAAAACGCCAGTTTTTATATACTTTTATTACGTACGATAGAAATAATTAAATACATTACTTTCTCTCGATGGTTGACTTAAATTAATCACGGACAATTGATCTTATCTTACAGAACCGAAAGGAAGCATCAAGACACTTGGTTCAAGTTGAAGACGAGACATCAAGTTCTTCAGCGGAGCCCGTCGTAAGTTAAAAGGCCGTACTGAATGAAAATAGCCTCTTTGTTCATAACTGCAGACTTCGCTCATCATTTAAAACTTGAAAGTGCATCATGCAATATTTCATCTTTCAGATTTTTAATGGAAAGGATTTGATGTCCATCAGGGCGAGTGGCCCAGCATATTCGCCCTCCGAATTGCGGAGAAATGTTCAGGGAGGATGAGCTAATAACCAAGATATTATCTCCTCAAAGAAAGAGCCATGATGGGAGGCAGCCATTTGAGGACGATAACAGACTGGAAATTATGAAAAGTACGGGATTTATCTTTCTAAACGCGGTAACGTGCCATCCATGTGGAATTTCCCATGTGTTTGTTCACGTGTTTCTATTGTGTGATAATTAGTATTTGTATGTCCTATTCATATTATTTGAGGAACAATCGGGATCGTCTCTCTAAAAGATGCCGATCAAGGTATATAAGGTGCAATTCATATAAACACAGATTTCGATAAAAAATCATTAGGACCATTTATTCCATTTAGGGCACTAGATCTCTTGTCAATCGATGAGACACTGTGCATCAATGTTTACGCAATCGAAATCAGAGAACGGTGATAATGAATATGTCGCTTATCTCTGTATCGTGGAGGCGAAGAATAGAATCTAGTCAGAGGATTTTGAGATTTCCTGTCGAATGTGGATATTTCACCGAAATTCGTGCATGCATCCTCAGGACAAAGGGAAGATAGCCGGAATAGTGACTGAATCCTCGTAAAACCTGCGCGTATTTTATCTAATAAGAGGAAATTTGCTTCAGTGAAAAGACTGCGGTCATAATATCCTTTCCAGGATGATGTCATCTATGTTAATGTATGTTATTTCACATACATGTATACTCACTGGTTGAATGAAGTGAACATTCACCGAAAGAATCAATTCTAACTCTGAGTATCACCCATGATTATAGAAACAATTATATATCATAGAACGATTTTGGTGTGGCCATGCTCAAGGTTTGATTAGAACATGATTAATATTATCATCGGACATATGTACTATGAGACCATGGGAACTTAAATTAATTACTGAGAGATATCTCACTTGTATGCATGTATAGTACGTGATATCACAATATAGATACAACAATAAATTAGTCTTCTCATTGCCTCCTAACGTTAGATCAAATTGTCTCCAATTCAGTGTTTTTCATTCCATCAAAAACAATCCCATGCATGCGTATGGAAGAAAAAATTCGTACCAAGTAGCCTTGGCAAATCTGAAAATGACGATGCGATCAATACTTACATCATCTTTCCCGCGTTTGTTAATAAGCACTTGGTTCAACAATTTAAGAATGAAAATTTTCTTCACAATCAAAGCAAAGTCACTCTCCTTTGATACGATTCGTTGTAAATCTCACACTGTTCATCTATCCTATGGTACGCATGGTACAACATTTTTTCACCTATAAATTATTTCCTGATTATCTTTTTCAGAGGCCATAACTTAAAGATTTCGCAATGGAACCACCTGGGAAGAGGCAAAGTTTGCCGTAAATCAATGGATGTGAGGAGAAAAGAAATACCAGAGACACGATCTTGATTAGTCACATATTCTGACATACCTGTCAAATACATGTTTTCAATACATGCATCTATGTGTTGCCTGTCATTCCTTTTGATTTTATAGCCAAGCAGATGCGTTAAACCAAACTAATGCATAACTGGTGCATTCACAGCTTTATCTCTGTATGTATACATTTGGCCAGTTCATTTTTTTGTATTATGGAAGATATCAATAATCTTTCGTCTACAAGAGCAGCAAGAAGGATTTCTAAATTTACGATACATGCATAAAGGCATGCTTGCTTATTGCTGAGTCATTTTTGAAATTCTTCATGTTGCTGTTGTAGACGAAACATTGATATTTTCCATGATACAGGACAATCAACAGACCAATCTTCCAAGATAGCAAACTAATCTTCTAAGATAACAGACTTCTTCCAAGATAACAGGCTAATCTTCCAAGAAAACAGACTAATCTTCCAAGATAACAGACCTATCTTCCAAGTTTCTTCTAAGATTCCTATTAAGTCTTGCAAAGACTTGGCAGTAAATCTTAAAAGAAACTTAGAAGATTTGTAAGTTTCGATTCACTGGGATAGCTTAATTACAGAAGCAGCGAAGCGCATGACAACGTACAGGCGAATTGTATAGGCCTATACATGCTATTACATAGGTGTTGCCTTCTTAAGCAGCACTATTTTTGGCAACTAGGGAAGTTAAAGCCAATGAATAGGGTTAAAACTTAAAATTTGTGTAGATCACACTAAGAGCTCTCGAATTCGAGAGAGGCAAGGTCAGACTGGAGAGACAGAAAAATGAACTGCTCTGTACAACCCGAAAACATTTGTAACGTACTGACTAATGTCAACGCATAATTTTGTAATGCGTTGACCAATGTTACATGCATATTTTGTTGGAAGAGAGCTTATTGGGATCTATTGGTATTGGGGTGGATTTTTGGTAGCCAAATCCCAACCCAATCCCAATAGCTACTGGGATCCCAACTGGAATCCCAATGGCAAGCCTGATATAAATTCATACCCCACCGCCAACCTTGCCAGATGACCTGCCCGCTATGATTAATGATTGATTAAATTTTCAAAGCATTTATTGTGATTGAGATTAATGACTGAACCACAGATAGTAAATTTCAACCAAGCGTGATTATCATTATGATTTTTATTTTGATCAAGCTGTCATTTCGTCTCCATATGATAATATAAATAATTCGATAGGAATGAAGGTGGCCCGTTGCGATTCATTTCTTAGAGACCAGGACAAATTGAAGTTACAATGCAAGTGTAGCAGGTGAACTGCAAAGAATATTTGAATTTTGTATTATGTATTCTCATAAGTGTTGACAAATTCCCATGGACTTGTAGTCACTAGTAGTAGGCCTATGTTGTTTAGAATGTTTCTCACAATATTGAGCGGATATATAGGCCTAGGTATCCAAAATATTCATAGTGTTCACAACTCCAGAATAATTTGATCAGTTTGCACAATTAGTTACTAGGGGTCTGGTCTTTTGTGATTCTCAAATTCTCAGTCTCTACTTTGTAAAGACCTCAGGGTTGCTACTGACCCCAAAGGTGCTGCGTTGCATTTTTGTGGTATTCAGATAAGTATTTTGTTGTTACATTTTTTGGTGCTTTACTTGAACGCAATAAACATCAGCATTGATTAAAGACATTTCTGCCAGGCCTACTTATTGTTGCCAATTGAAAAATCGAGATCGGGCCTATCTAGGTACACCCGCAGCATGCATGCGTAGTTTTTAATGAAATGCGACCCTTAAAAAATTGCCTAAGTATTCAATGATCACAAAAGTGATAAATTTGATGAGCCTCTGTTGTCTTCTCGTAAAACAAATCAAACATTGAGGTGAATATTCTTCATAAAGCATCAGACTTATCTTTAAATCATGAGCCAGCATTTTATTATCTAGGACTCCTTGCACTTAAAGATAGAATTGAAACTCATACATATAACTCATTGCCTGTTTGAAGATTATAGACTAAGATTGAGAGATCACGAGACCATTGTCTTCTATGAGATCTATGAAACCAGAGTCTTATAAAGAAGTGAGAAGCTAAGCATACTGCAATATTTACCATTGATGTATTCATGTGAGTAACTTAACGAGTTTATAAATGAATCCGGGAAATTTCTGTTGATGTGTCGAGACAGTGAAAAATACGAGCTATGTCAGTTTAACATAGGACAGACCATAGAGTAAATATGTTAGGTAGAGTGGTAACTCCGTATTTATTAAATCCCCACTGTGCATACACTTTCGATTTTATTAAATGAACTCAAAGGAAATACAGTCGGATTTGTTACAAATGTGAGATATACACATTTATGCAGTTTTGAAGAAATTACAACGGAATTGACTGATCATGATAGAAAAGCAGAAGGAAATGATACTATTTTACAGATTGTCCGTGTCATGATAGCCTTGGAGAGGTAATATTTGTTAACTTGGCAACTCGGTGATCTGCTATTGCTTTCATGAATTAGAAATATGAAATTTCAGCCAAGAAAGCACAATAAGATGTCGACTTTTTCATGAAGACTTCCCTTATAAGACGGATCATGAAATTCCATTGATAATCAGCTTGATTTCCGCTTAGTTAGAATGCTTATTAGCAAATATTCATTCCTTTTGATATCCAACTTGTTGCATACTACTTACATAGAGGAGTCAATGACTCCTCTATGTAAGACATCTCCGTAGTATATAAATTGGCAAAATTTTGAAAATTTTTAGAACTGCTCAAATAATTTGTTGGACCAAGGGAACGTAATCTCCGCAAGAAATTGAATCTTTTGATATGAAAATTTTCACTGTATACAGATACTTTTTTGAGTCGACACTCTATCTATATATCCCTACTCTATGAGACAGACAGAAACATACTCAGAATGCTATCAATCAGGTTTTGGTGTCTGATAGCATATTTTCTTCAAATTACAAATTACATGATACTGTATAATCATAAATTCCCGTGAAATGTCGATAGAGCTATTGAACAATGAGGATGCATTTATGTCGTAATGGCATTTGACTCGCAAATCCGCAAGATTCGTTGTTTGTCCGTTGCTTCTCAACGTTTTATGTAGTCCAAGTCGTATTTGCTCGAGAAATGAAAAATCGAGATTATGGTTGCGGCAGCAGTAATGCAATTATTAAATACCAGTCTTAAAAAGCTTTCTGAAGAAATTTGGTAGCAATACAAAAATACGTGAAGTTATTAAATAATAAATAGAGGCATCATACTTACGTCGACAACTTCTTTCGATTCAATCCTGTAAATTTGTCCATTTGTTTCATTTGCTATTTTGTCATAGAGTATGTTAGTCCCCTTTTTACAGTCACCACAGCAACCGGTGAGCACAAATGTCAGCTTAATAGCCTTTTTCAAAGTCTGTTTGGACACGTCACTTGATTTCTCTTTATCTTTTGGAGAAGCATCTGAGAAAAAGTAAACGAATGAATCGCGGTGGCTGAGCTTGATAGCTTCTTCGACTCCGGACATAGCCATCTCTGCACATTCACCTCCACCCTTTGGCTTTAGCTTTTTCATAAAAGAGATGATGTGTTCCTTTGAATCAGATTGAAGTGATGGACCAACTGTAGGATCATTGAATGGAGCGATTATATAGTTTGCAATATTTGTTAGGTTGTTATCAACTAGCTTGGCAACGCCATCGCGAACGGCAGTTATTTCTTGCTTCATCGATCCAGTGGTATCAATTACAAATGCAAGAGAATATTTTTTATCTGATGATGCAATGGCAAAGATTCCACAACTGATGAAAATAATCGATAGGATAATTTGCCTATTCTCTCGCAAAACCATGTCTACAATCAAAAATGCCACGTATAAAGGAAACTTTTAGCAACAGTTGGGTAATATAACTCGAACATCTCGTACTGAAAGGCATTTTGCTGAAACTGCTGTTGTTATTCGATGCACAGAATCTAATCGAAAAACTGGGAGAAAATCAAATAAAAATTCTGGTTTTTTGATGGCTCGGCTCCTATGAAGGATTTATTCTATAATATTGTTAAGTAGTGTAGGTGAAGAATATGTCAGAAGAGTATTAGAAGCAAACATTTTATTCGTCGTTCCGAATGAATTTTATACATAACACAAAAGCTCCGAGTTCAGTGTTGTTTGGGAATGATTTCAATAGCGCTGGAATAATTTTGATGTCGTGTTATCTTTAAAGCTGTGATTGAAGGGATACATGGCAAACCTTCATCTAAAATCAATCGATACGTGGATGGACTGTTTACGAAGATCAAATAGGAAAATAAGATAAGTTCAGGGGAATAAACACGTTTGTATTTGCTGCTATCAATCAGTTTCAATTGCTCCAGAATAAAGCAGTATTAACCGACATTTGATGATTCTGGCTCAAAGGTAACAAACGAAGACAGCTTTTCAATGTCAACTTGAAGGTTGTGTTCCGAAATTGATTCAGACTCCTCGAATGATTTCACTCTGGCCATCAAATTCTGAATTTGTAAGAGTGTGGTCAATTTGCCATCTACATGTACACTATCACGGTAATGAGTCGCAGAAACTTTATCGCCGTTGCATGCCATGGAAACCTCAAGACCGGTGGAAGCTGTTACAGAGCAAGTTATACGCGGCACGTTATAATTCAAATATATTGCAACCTCGTCTTATTCTATATATAAGACAGGTATTCGATCCCCTTGAGTTCAAATCCGATGCGGTTTAGCTATAAGGAAATCCGAAGACAAAAAGGCGTTTCAAATAATATATGTGTATTGAAACCTCAGTTCAACTACGACGAGACTTACAAGTAATAAGGAGAAGATGGAAGAGGAAGGATAGCAGATCCGTGACGTCTAGGTTTCTGAGCTTCACTTTAAATATCGAAATTTGGCTTGGGTCATCATTTTGTACTGATCGTTGGTAACCACCGCCGCGTATTGACCATCGAAGATCCCACGGAGCTGGTCTGCCCGTCATTGGACCGTTATGGGGATCAGCAATCAAAGCAGATTTAGATGCCGCGATAGTAACCGTGTGCATATTCTCTTTCCGTCTCGCCATCTGATTCACAAGTCATTAATCAAAAGTGTTAACCTGATATCAAAGTTCAGGAGAGTGTAAATTCTCTCCGTTCGCCAATAAGTGGAAGATAGGCCTACACGATAGAGCAGAGGTCACAATATTATATAGATCAATAAATAGTCGCCATTAATGGCATGTAGGAATCCTGATGGTAGGTGTGAGGCTTTCAATCGCTGATTCATGAAGTAAAATTTCGGAAATGTTGTCTTCTCTGTGAAGAGATTCCTCCATTTTTAGAAGCTGAGCAGTCTCACGTAAAAAAAATGTCGATCATAAGAAGTTGCTGCAGTTGAACGACGAGCGATTTTGAAAATTATGCTGGAGCATTAGGAAATATCGAAGGCACGGTATCGCACTTCAAACGTCTTTTTTGAAGAGGACTATCATGTGGACGACTATTATTCGTGTCTTGATGTTCGTTAGCAAAATCAGATGGAGCAAAATGAATCTAAAGTCTTGCGTTAATGGTCGGTGTAAAATTACATCGTGGATTGTTCTTCATCCATTGATCTAACATCACTTTGTTGTTTAACGGAAACAAAATGAAATGTAATCAATGAGTCTTTGGATTTACTATCATAGCCATTCTTACACCCGAAGGCTGAGCACTTGTTAGGAATTTTTGTGCTGTCTTCACAAACACATCGATGAAGGTTTAAATAGTAATTTACAACACACGCACAGTGAGAATAACAAAAAGCAACCAATATGAGTAGTAAGCAGACCTCCACAATAAACACAGCGCCACCCCCTCGGGAGAGAGTCTTGGTCGACCGTCCAGGTTGACTTGGGCGGCCGACCAGGTTGGCAGATGTTAAAAAACGACAGAGTTAACGGCGAATTTGGGATGTTTTTGTGCTGTAGAGCCAAAACGAAGCATCGGATGGGAAAATGGAGGTCAGATTCGGATTCAGCGTCAAATTCTGCATCGGTAGGGTGATTTCCAGCTCCATTGGAGAGAAAAAACTTTTGGGACGTCCCCCCCTCGGCAGGGTTGCTTCCAACTTTGGTTCTAGAGATCGTAGAAAGTCGTGCAATAGCTCGTTTGAAAGCTAAGAGTGAGACAAATTCAGTGAAAGAAACGGCTTGTTCATATCTGTCTTCGTCTAGATGTGAGACACCATTTAAGATTTGGGAAATTGGCGAAAAACGACAGTTAGAATTTTCCAAAAACAGCTCCAGCGGGCGAACGAAGGCTCGGATTGGTAAACGGAGACTAGATTTGGAATCAGCTTGATGCTATTGACCAATGAGGATCATCCAATGCGAATCATGCATTTCTCTATAAATAATGAGACTTTAGAGTGACAATCATTCTATCTTTGAATCGTGTAAGTGACGGACGCACGTTCTCTCAGCTCATCTATCCTACTTTTCAACTAGAATGGTAAGTCGGAAAACTTCCCTCCACCTCCTTTCTTGAGTGTTTACCTAATCGCATCTTTCCGGTTTCAGGCTTCTACATCACTTACCAGACTGGATGCTGATGTCCAGACGGTGCAAGGTTCGCTACAATCAAGCCATCTACAGTTGAGACCGGTGGAGGAAACAACACAGGTACATAATCCTACACCCCTACAGCGTAAATTTAGACAAGGCATACGCTATTTCGATCATGCTATAGCACTGGAAGCGGGAATAATCCCTTCCACAGACGTGAGTGTGAAGAGGAATCAGTATGGAGACTACGTCATCATTCCTGTAGCTCCATACATACGTCGCCAGCTTGACATTATTGAAGAATTTGTAACACTAAATATGGATATCCCTACTCCCCTTGACGAAGTGTGGAGAGCGAGAGATGACAAAGATACATCATATAAGAAGATATGGGAAGGTGAACGACTTTCCCTACCACTATCGCATTGGTGTTCTTACTATCGAAAGGATGGAGAACAAATAACACCCATCAGGTGTGAAGAGCTCGCAGAAGGCACTTGGAATATTCGTTTCATAATAAGCGGACTATATTATGGTTATCATAAGGATAAAAAATTGGCCTCTATAGTAATGCATACTCAATCCATCCTATATATACCAAGGCAGCCAGATGTTAATAACATTATTGATCAAATCCTCAACGAGAGCGGTGGGAAGCAGAAGTCAGAGAAGAATGTTACCGAAAAACGCAAATCAAAGAAGGAGAATCGCTAATCCTTTCCTATCTCTAACTTATGATAATTCGCTTATGTGCTTTGAGTGTCGTAGACGTGGTCTTATCAGATACATTTTACTTCTTCGCTGTCATCATGTTATTTGTGTATTTTGTCGTGAACAGCATTGTTGCACTTCTTCATATTGCAATATGTTACAGGATTTTTCATCCGATGAGTAAAGCCATGTAATTTTCTTTTTAGTCATCCACCATCATTTCCATGGATTGTGAGGGTGAACCTGTACAGGAGCTGAGTGCTATTGCCATGGACAATTGCTCATATCAGATTGTTGGTGTTTATCATCATCATGCCAAGTGTGATCCCAAAGCTGATGGATGGGCGAGAAAACATATTCATGGACTTAGTCAACAATATTTACAAGACTTTGGTCTTCCTAGCGAAAGTGCTCTTCTTATTGACTTTAGAAGATGGCTAGCAGCCTTCAATGTTGTACGTATCTTTTGCAATGATCCCTCCAAGGAGAGAAAGCTTTTTCCTAATCTAGTCATTAATGATATTCTACTTCGATCTTGGGATAGTACAGTTAATCAACACTATCATGAAGTTACGAAACGTTTCAAGGAACTGAGTGTTCCCATTTCAAATATTTGTTGTAGTAGTTACATTCATAATCAATGTTCTTTTCCTCCTTACCTCAACACTGCCAAAGTAAGGTTTGGTTTTCATTGCTCTCTGTATGATAGTTACAAACTGTATCTATTTTATTTGTTTCAAACCCAAAATTTGTAATGCATGCTTAAAGAAGTCATTCAATTAAAGCTTTATGTAAGGACTTGCTGTTTTTCATGCAATTGGAGGGATAGATGCAGGATGACAATGTCTTTCTAAAATGATTGTGGAACATTGCGTTTTCATGGGCAAAGTTTAAAAAGGACTATTCAAGATTATGTGATAACATTTCATAAAGATGAGATTAACATCAAATCAGTTATTGGTGATACTAGCACACTGTTTTTGAAGTTAATGGATACGTTTTCTGATAAAATTGTAATGGCGCGATTAGTTGCGAAAATTCATTTCAGTCATTTTGGGATAGATAATCCTGAAGAATTTTTTGAAAGACATGGGAAAAATTGCTCAACGTCTTGATGCATTTAACCATCATGGTAGCAGTCTAGTGATTGAAGCAATTTCACATATTCACATTCAACTTTCTATAAAAGAAACTTAAAGATGCAATGGTACTTGATCGTAGCACAATTGGTTTTCGAGTTATGTCTGCTTACTCTCGAAGTATATTCCTTCTGTACATGCGTCTATTATTTAGAAAAGGCTAGCAAGTTCATGTCGTCAAAAAGACTTGCTTTAGAAGTTGTTATTAAGAGTGAAAATATGTGTGATGTATGTAAGCGAAAGGATGGAAGTGAAAAACGCAACTTTAAGAGATGTAAGCATACTTTCTGCCAGCGCTGTTTCATACGCTGCTGTATTCAACTCTGTCAATGTAGCCACTGTGATGTAGCTCATCTTGAGTGTCACTTCTGCCGTAAAAGTTAGTACCTATGCAAATATGGGAAACTCAAGTTGTGACAATGGTAAAGAGAAAAATGGTGAGACGTAAAAGTCGAAAGTCTTCAAATTTTCTGCAGCCATTCGAGCTCTTCAACGAATGAAAGGAAATCATCTATATAATGCTGTACGACATGCTAATGATAAATTTATTCGAGAAATTGTTTCTCATGTGAAAAGTTTGAGGACAAAGAAATTATCACCACAACAACGAAAGTTACTTAAGCGATATACTACAAAATTGCGATTCATCTCCAATCCTAAAATCTCCCTTCAAAGAAAGAGGAAAACTCTGTCACAAAAGGGTGGTTTCCTTTCAGCAATACTTCCGATGTTAGCTCCTGTAGTGGGCAACGTATTGGGCAATATCTTTGCCTTTAAGCGTTAATTATGCAAATGTTGAGTCTCAAAGTATTAAAATGGATTTCAGACTTCAATGCGATAAAGTTTTGACTGTATCAGGTCCATCCCATGCAGGTGATACTGTTTTCACTCTGAATTTGCTAGACAAAAGGAAAAAAATAGTTTAGGGAACCTATCAATCGAGTTATTTGGTGTTATGGTATTTATCAGCCGTCACTTTTTCAGGAATTGCAACGTCGTAACTTTATTCGACATGAAGGAATTATTCGAGCTGATAAGATAGAATCCAACGATGTCGTTGTATTGGATGATCTGTTGAAGAAAAGCAAGAATTCTAAAGACGTTACAGATATGTTCACTCGCGTAGCACATCACCAAAGGTGCTTTATAATCTATATCACGCAAAATTTGTTTCCTCATGGGAAAGAAGCCCGCACACGAAACCTGAATACGCACTATTACACTATCTTTAAGAATCCACGAGATAGAAGTCAATTTGAAATTTTAGCACGACAAGTTTCGCCAAGAGTTTCAAAAGCCTTAGTTGAAATTTTTCAAGCAGCAATTGAAAAACCATACGGTTACTTATTTATTGATTTTACACAAGAGTTTCCGGAAGAATTTAGATTTCGAAGTGATATTTTGAAAAGCCTATGATTATCTACAAACTATGAGCTCCTATTCTCGCATGATTGTTATTCCTCAGGATGAATATGTACAATTGACTGCCATGCAGCAAGTAAAGCAACCTCTAGCAAATCAAATTTATAAGAAATAACTGGATTATCAGGAAAATGTACATATTAAAGATCCATATCGCGCAGTTTTATTACAATCAGAAACTGTTGAAGAATTGAAAAGTTTGAAGAATAAGATGCGTGACTCTGTTTCGACTGCTGCACCTTTAGCATCTCGTACACATGCAATAGCTCTTTTCAACAGCATTGAACCATATTTCAATGTGAATGATAGAGGTGAAATCATTACAGATGATGATGAAATTATTGGCGCTTCGCGTTATGAAGACTTGATTCAGTATGCAACGCGTAGAAAACGTCGACAAGGTCATGTCCTACATGGTTGGCCATATTTTCTTCAACTATTGAAAAAGCATAATGTGCCAAAATTTGCATTGAATAATGAAACATTGAAAGAACTTGATTCTACTTCAGAAGTTGGTACTACTTCAAATGTTAATTCTGTTCCTAAAATTAGGAGTGTTACAATGCCAAGAAATTGGTTTAAGAGTTCACCTTCTACATCTCCTTCCACACTTACTAAGAAAACTAGAGGAAGAGAACGACGTAGATCTACACCCTCTAGGCAAACAAGAGAAAGAGATAGACGTAGAAGATCTCCACCAAAGAAATATATGTTCTCAGACCATTAATATGAAGCAGATGTGTTGCATGCCATGTAATGAACCGCCGGAGGTGCATGTTGATGCAACATGTACTTGCTGTGCCAGCTCTTACAGTGAGACTCCTAAGCAATGTGAACATAAACGTAAATCTGCTATATCTTGTGGCTGTTGTAAGTGTAAAAGGCAGGAAAGCAAAAACACATGAACATATCATGTCATCACATGAACTTTTAAAGTCAATATACCATGATGTAAAACATCGAGCAGGATTTGCATCTATAAAGAAATTGTCAAAAGCGAGTGGTCTTCCACAATCACAAGTTAAACAATGGTTAAAGGGTCAGGCTACCTATGCACTCCACAAACAAGCGAAAAAGAAGTACCGTACCGGTCATTATATTACTCATGACATCGATGAACAGTGGCAGGCAGATTTGTGTGACGTTGCCTCTATTTCAAAACGTAGCTCGGGAAATAATTTTATTTTGACAGTAATTGATATTTTCTCGCGATATGCGTAGGCTCAACCTTTAAAAACTAAAGAAGGTAAACGAGCAGCAAAGGCATATCAGTCAATTTTCCAAGAGGGTCGCATTCCAAAGAGAATTCAGAGTGATCAAGGAAAAGAGTTCGAAAATCAGCATGTGGGAAGGTTGTTTGAGAGATATGACATTGAGTTGTTTAGTGTAAAGAGTGCCTATGAGGCTGCATTAGTTGAACGTTTTAACCAAAGACAATGGATAACACATAACATACAATATATATAAAATATATATACAATATATACAATATATATAATAATACATAATACAATACATAATCTTTGGTTTTAACCGCACATTGAAAAATCGCTTGTGGCGACATTTTACTGCCAACTTAACACAAAATTGGACAAAGATTGCACAAGATACGGTACATGCCTACAATCACTCTGTGCATCGCTCCCTTGGACTCAGACCAGCAGATGTGAATGCTGACAATGTAGATGAAGTGCGTAAAACATTCCAACGTAAGCGTAATAATGCAAAAAGTGATGTAAAAATAGGCGATAAAGTTCGCATATCAAAAGTGAAGAGTGTTTTTGCCAAAGGTTATCTCCCGAATTGGACAGAAGAAATTTTTACACTTTCAAACATCAATAAAAAAGACTCTCTCCCACAACTTGCAAGTTAAAAGATTACGATAATGAAGAAATAGATGGCAGCTTTTACCGTGATGAGATTGAGGTAGTCACTGAAAGTGAAACACATTTAGTAGAGAAAATCATCCGTTGCAAAAAACGTCAAGGCGAAGAATGGTGTCTTGTTAAATGGCTCGGTTATCCTTCAAGTATGAACCCTTGGATGCTTCGTGGAGACATTTTCATCAAAGTGATCGCAAGTGATTTATGCAAAACTATAACTTGCGAGTTCAAGACTTCAGTAATGAATCCGACTGCATCATTTTATTCACGGCCCTCCCATGTAAGTGGCGCGGGTACAATTTACAGTGGTGCTCCCCGTCAACGTAGAGGTAGTATATTTGGCGCGCTGAAATCTGTTGTAACTCCTCTCTTATCTACTGTCGGAAAAGCTTTAAAACGATCTGTTTTAAGTAATGCTGTTGGCATTGCTGTCGATGTTGTCAATGATATTGCCAGTGGAAAAAATATAAAGAGTACTTTACTAAATCGTGGGAAGGAGTTCGGTTTAAGAAAATTACAGGAATCCTTAACTCGTAATCGACAAAAGAAAGCACCTAAACGAATGAATGTTAGAAGAAAAAGAAAACAGCGCGGAGCTGGTAAGAGGCGAACTTCACGCAAATCTAAGAAAAGGCATTCACGCAAACGCCGTGCGCGCTCTAATCCTTTATCACGTGCTAAACGACGACGCTGTCATAAGTTCTAATAATGGAGTGTAAAACTTCAAATTTTTGTTTGCTTGATCAACAAGCGATACAGACAGATATTCTTAGTTCAAGTATTGTGTCCTCGAACTGCTGAGAATACTGGCCAAATTGAATTTGTCATTCCTGGCGCTAGTGATGACTACATTGATTTAAGTTATCCGATGGTTGATGTGCGGTTCAGAATTCAGCAAGCAGATGGTACTAACATCGATGCTACACATAAAGTTGATCTGAACAATTTACCGCTGGCAACACTACTTCGTGATGTTTCTCTAACTATTGGAGAGTAACAGGTAGAAGGTGGACAAAGCGATTATTCGTATAAAGCATATTTCAATGCCCTATCACAGTTTCATCCGTCAGCACAAAAGAGTCATATGGAAGCAATGGGATGGTATAGAGATGAAGCAACACAATTTGATGGTGAGACAAACACTGGTTTTGTAAAGCGATCTAATTTGATTAAAGATAGTAAAGTATGTCAGCTATATGGTCCACTAAATCTTGACTTCTTCAGACAGTCAAAGTTTTTACTCTGTAATACCAGCATGCGAGTCAAACTTACATTGAACAAGCCTGCATTTTTCTTGAATGCATATGCGAAAGTTGTCAATTTTAAAATCCATGTAGAAGATCTTGCGCTATACATTCGTCGAGTGGTAGCTAATCCAAGTGTAATTAGAGGACATGCTGAGGGTCTTAACCGTAGCAATGCTATTTATTCCATTCAACATACAAAGCTTCGTACATTTACTATTCCTAAAGATCAAAAGAGTTTTATGAAAGATGGTTTATTTCTATCAGAAGCACCAAAACTCCTATTGGTAGCAATGGTTGAAAATGATGCACTCAATGGCAATATCAAGAAGAATCCTTTCAACTTCAAACACAACAGTTTGAGCGAAATTGCTTTACGTGTAAATGGTGTTAGTCATCCTGGACCGCCCTATAGACCACACTTCTCTTCTTATCAATTTTTGCGCAGCTATGTTGACTATATGAATGTCTTTGGCTTTTACAACACAGATGACACCAACGGGCTTACAATGAAAGTTTAAGAATGGCCATACTATTTATGCATTTGATTTGACTGCCGACAGTGATATAAGTGCACCTTATCGTCAAGCCAAAGTTCCTCATAATATTCGCTTGGATCTGGAGTTTAAAACAACGCTAGCTGCGACGATCAATGTATTGATTTATGCAGTTTTTGATTCAAATATTGAAATAACTAAGTATCGGTACGTGATTCTTCACTATAATCGTTAATGAGTTGGTTGAATGCTGACGATATTAAAGCTAAAGTGCAGCGTAATACAGATAAAGCTACGTGAAAGCTTTTGATAATGTCTATTCGCTAGATACCCTACCAACTACAGTAAAACAGTATCCCATCTTTATTGTATTGAACACTCAGTCAAAGAATTTGGAAGGTGAACATTGGAAAGCTATCTTTATTGGAAAGGACAGACGCGGTGAACTATTTGACTCTCTTGCTCAATCTCCAAATATACCAACACAGCAGTGGTTGAGAAAACATACTCGTCAATATCAACGAAATGAGCGCATACTGCAACATCCACTTTCATCAACTTGTGGTACTTCATTTTAAAACGTTTGCATGTACGTCGATTTAAACCTGTCATTCAAAAGTTTTCATGTAACCCAACTTCTAATGAAAAAATGATTTGTAAGTTCTATAATGATTTGAAATAAAACATCATCATTTTGGAATAAAAATTGTTTTTATTTCACAATCCGCTGGGTATGTACATATTCGATTAGACGGTCTAGGATTGTATCTGCTTGCACTTCTGATTTAAGGCCAGTAATTATGACTTTACTGTTGTGAAATATTGCAATATGTACAGGATTCCAACAATTAATGAGAGCTGCAGGAAGAAGTTCTGGCTCATAACAAAAATTGTAGCTGCTGCTATGAATATTCGAAAATGATACATTTTCACTCAATTGAGTAGAGATTACCATATTGTTCAGTCAGATTCGACATCACACACTTCTCCCTCTTCCATATCCGTCGTAGTAGTTACTGCAGTTCTAAGCGCATAACCGCGCCGATGAATGAGAAGGGGCGCCGAGAATTTGTACCGTCCGATTTGGAAAGAGTTGAAGGTTCCATAAATTGCTCATCTTCACCACTAACATTTGCGGTCGACCCGGATAATACTTGCTGTTTGGAACTTCTTGACGTAATGTTGCGAGATCGATTTTGGTATAGAGTCTGATGCGGCAAAGAATGTTGACGATGGTGTAACGATGACGTCTCATGATGAAGAAATGAGTAAATAGAGCGATGTAACTTCCTTTTATACTTTTCCCAACTACCTTGATGAAATGTGAAGCAGATAGAAAGTTGGGAATGATAGATTTGTATTCGTTGCTTTTTTAGTCCCAACTATATGCGAGTTCCTATGCCTGAATGTCTTTTCATATAGAAGTATTTCAAGTCCTTCATGATATGATTTAGGCACTGAAAATGTCGATCTGATGAAGCAAATTCTCTTCTCATATTTCCAGTATAGTCGTTGAAATAAACGTTATGATCATAATCAATCTCAACATGTTGCAGGGAATCTAATTTCCAACTTTTCATGATGGAGCGTAACATTGTGTTGAAGGTGGTGTCTGATTAAGATTTGCATAGCAAAGCGATGAACTCTCGACGAATAAATGACATAATGGAGCGATGTATCCATCTTTTATATTATTCCCAATTGTATTTGCGAAATGAAAAATAGATTGAGGAATCAGAATGACAGATTTGAATTTCATTTCTGTAATGTTCAAGTCAAACTTGATTACCCAAAGAGATGAATTTTAGAGTTTCAAAATATTCCAAATCCCTCATGATGTCATTAAGATTAAAAAATTGCCGCCATGTTAGTGTAATTCTTCTCGATGTATTTCCATGAGAATTTTTGAAATGAACGTTTCCATTGCGATCAACTTTGATGTACTGTTGAGAATCCAAAATCCAAGTCTTCATGATGTTATGTAAATTGGTAATACAGTCCGTTTCATAAAAAGTGGATCATCCTACAATTTGACTAAATAAAACATAAGTATGATACAGAAAGCATTTTTCATGTTATTTCATGTCCCTAATATATTTAAATGTCCTTATATAATCTGATAAGCTATGATGCAGTAACGGTTCTTAAGAAGCTAATATTTTGTGGCCATACCCTTATTGTCAATGACATTACCAATTCGTCTAGGCATTGATTCGATGATATCGTTGATTTTTGACTGATCTAACTTTCTCCACTCTCTTTTTAACAGTGACGTAAGTTGTGATACGCCATCTGTAGGTAGCAGTGAACGACGAACGTTACGTTTTAGAATACTCCATACATTTTCTATGGGATTCAGATCAGGAGAACGAGCTAGACAAGATAATGTCCTAAGCCCTAATTGAGACTTACATAAGTTGACTCTACTACTCCTGTGACACGTAGCATTATCATCCATAAATAACCAAGTCGATGGATCATCAAGTTGATCTGTCATTTGGCCAATGTTCATTCGTAAAACAATGGTTCCTTGCTGTATGTGAAGTTCAGAGCGGCCATTGGTCCAAATGCCAGCTCAAATCAGTAGAGTCGCACCACCTTGTACCCGGGACGATGTAAATGTCTCGGAATTTCCTGATCAGATTTTATCCATAATCTCAATCGACCATCACTATCCTTCAGACGAACTGATGCCTCATCAGACCAGACAACCCGATCCCATTGATTTAGCCACTGAAAATGACTCATTGCCCATCTGAGACGTCTTTTTGTATGCTGATCTGATAATTCGATCTGAGAGGGCCTCTTACAGCTCTTGAAATTCGACTCAATAAGTCTTCTACGAATAGTGGACTTAGAAATAGACGAGTCTAGTGCAGCCACCTCAGTTAACGAGAGACTTGAATCAACTTTAACAATTCTCAAAATTAGGCGGTCTCTACGTTTGGATGTTTTGCGTGGACGGCCAGAGCCCTCTTTACGACAGAGTCGAAAATCATCATTATGCCATCGATGCACATTTGTGTAAGGGACATTTAGTCGCTTGCTTGTAGCTCGCAAAGAAAACCCTAGTTCTAGCAAGGCTGACACTTTCCCTTTTGTGAATGCGATCTCGTTATTGTTCATTTGTGCTTTGTATTGTTTTCAACCGGTAAGAGATAGATTTCTAGCTGAAAGCAATCAGGAGTGCTGCCAACACCACCGCAACGAAGTCAGGAAGGTATGGAACATGAAGTCCAGTTAATCACATGTAGCAGTTACATTATTGTTGATGAATAATTGTGCTATACTGGCTCTGATTGACCGATTTTCTTTATTTTTGTTTTGCTTGATAGCTTTTGGCTTGTAGAACAACATATTACATAACAAAGGAAACAAATGCAATTTTATAAGACTGAGATATGATTTTGTGTAACATTGCTAAATGAAGATCAAATTATCTACTACTTTTTATCTATAACAGGAAAACAACTCAATATTCATGCTTGAAATTTCCAACAATGATATTAGTAAGCACAACTGACATATCTTCCAAATTTCAGAGAAATTCGTTCAAGTTTGGCGGAGTTAGACAAAGTTGAAATTAAGGCGATGTTTAAGGGTGATCCATTTTTTATGAAACAATCTGTATATAGATCACCAGAATATGAAAATGTCATTTTACCATATTTTGCTTAGCAATGCAGCAACAAACAGATTTGCTAGTAATCGAGCCGCTATCTTTTCTACTCCCATTGATAATATACAACAGCTGAATGGAGAGTGGGAAGTGGGGATCACACAACTTGTTCACAGTAACTGTGTCTATACTTTTGATCATGAGGTGATGACTATTAATATGAGACGCACAGCTGCTTACCAATGTGAAAAGGGCTGCCGAGTATACATTCCACAGTGGCCAAAGAAAGATCTTCTATCATGTCAGAAATTCGTTTATAGTTTCCTGAATAAAGCGTGTAAACATATTGTCCAATTTACTCCGCTGAATGATGATCATAATTATGTACATCATGTGGTTGATAAAGATTGGATTGTTGCTTTGAGTCCGAGTTTAAGAAATGATTTAGGTTACCTCGCTAGCACCTTAACAAGCTATTATAATTATAACGTTAATTACCATCCAAGTGGTCATAAACAGTTAATATATCGAGAGGAAGCTTATTATGAAGATCTTATTCCAAGAAATGAGAAGACGTTGGTGAAGAAGATTGCGATTAAGCCAATAAAGACAAACATGACTCCTGACACATTATTGAAGAAACTGAATTATCTCCTTCGAGTTGATGGTAAACAAGTGGCAACATTGACGTATATCAAATCATCTAATCATATTGCAATAAGTAAATTAAATGATGATGATCTAGTATTAGTTTGTTCAAAAGACTTTCATCAGTTCTTACGACATCGTTTTGCAGCTGTTCATGGAAAATTGATATGCAACATTTGCCATGTGAAAGTTCAAATCAATTTGATACAGAATGGTCCGTATCTTTATACAGAAAGCGTATAGAGCCTTTAGGTGGTATCTTACATGAAACAAGAGTGTTGATGCCTTGCATTATTACTTCAGTTAAATTGGTTGTAGATTATTTAAATGAAGTGATTAATGAGCAACATATTTCATTTTCTGAAAAAGAAGGTGCTTTGTCTCTCACTGTAAGTGGGAAAGGTATTGAACTAATTATGGATAAAACTGTAATGGACATTTTGGGTTTTGATCAAAATATCTTTAAAAGTGGTACTGTAGCCAAAGCTAGCGCAGACGTGTCGCTATCGCGTCGTATTAACTATTCTCAGATATATTCCAATATTGGTGAAGATGTGCGTGTGGGAGATGTTGAAGCTCCACTGCTAGCAATCACACCATACCAGCCAAAAAGCTGCAGTATTTTATCTGAGCATACTTTCCAATAAGACAAAGATAAGTTGGTTATTCAGAAATATAATGACAAACTTACAGTTTATTTCTCACCAACCTTGCGTCATTTTGTAAGACATCCAACACCTATTATTGGAAGCGGTGTGGTCTATGCTTCTCATGAATATCACACTAAAGCTGATTCAGTTAATGATGAATGGTGGGTAGACATCTATGGTGATCGCATCAAGAAAATTTACCAGTCTTATGAAGAATCTAAAGTTGCTATCAATATAATGCCGCGTCTATATCATACAGGTGAAACCTTCATTCATGTAATAAATCCTTATATACAACAGAAGTTAAAGCATGTGATGAAAAGTCAAATATGATGTTAAGACACACCACATTTCGTTTTCAATTGAAAATCAACGCGTTGTTCTGAAACTGGGTGATGACATTCAATGTCAATTGAGTAAAAATTTGAAAAAACTGGTTTTTCAATGCTACAAAATATGTTTACTGCTGCGCATACGATTGGTATAGAAACACCAATGACACTTGATCAACATGAACAACACCTTTACATTCAAAGTGATTTGATTCTACCTATTTCTGTTGGTGAGAAAAAAGAACACAATTTACGTGATTTCATTCATGATGAGGATGCTTTATATGGAATAATGGAGAAGATGTTTCAACCTATTTTCTACCATCCTGTTATCAAGCAAACTATAGCATCTATTTCTATCAAAATTACAAATGGTCTACATGAGTGCATCCATGTCAAAGATACTAAATCCCTCGTAACTTTAGTGTTTCGGAAAAGAAAGTGAAGTCATTGTAAAATTTTATTGAAAAAAAATATATGTATGAAAAAGTCTTTTCACAGATATAGGGGGAATGGCCTGACTGTAGGCATATATTCACAAGGAAGTGCATTCTAAAGTGATACATAAAACAACAATGAATTTCAACAAAAGCATCATCAAAATACTGATTTGAGACTGAATCTATTTACACATCTCCTGAATGTGGTAGTGTGAGTTTAATTCTTTTGGATAGTGATATGCTTGCATCAGGATGACCATGTGGAAGAGATATGTTATGTCCTATCCAGCAGCTCTTATCCTCCCACGCTGAAAGTGCTCGCTTTCTAAATGTATGAGTTTTTACCTCATGCGTCTTTGATTTTAAGATGGTCATGTTGACAAATGTTCATACTTGTTTTTAAAGGCCTTCTTATCGACCCTATGTTTCATATTTACAACAATCGACTTAGATATGCCTTTTGCGCGCTTAATATTGTCACTGGAGTCTTTTGGTTTCATAGAATACATTTTAGGACGAAGAAGAATCATTTCCTTAATTTCTTTTTCCTGCCATTTCATCTTTGAAGCATCCTAATTTTGCTTTATTTTTAATAGAGTATAGTGGGTGATCTGTTGGATAATTTGAGGTATCAAAAAAAATTTCTAAATATTTTCCTATTTCATTGACGTTTAACTCTTTCTCAGCAGCGATACTTAAAAAGAAACTGTCTGTATCACCACCCAGAAAACGCACGTCTTTAATTAGAGGACATGGTTTTAATATTCTATAGAAGAGTTGATGCATTTCAAGCTTGGAATAATCTAATACAGCTTGTCCAATGTAGATGGGCTTGCACAACTGTGCTTCTGATTTTATCATTTTAACACCAACCAACTCATCATCTATAATATCTCTATCAATAAAGAGAGGTGATGCCGCTAACTTTTGAAATTAATCATTACGATTCACAAGTTTATAGTTTATACGTTTTCTAACATCCTCCATCGTCTTACCAAAAAGACTATTATTCTTATATTTATAAAAATCCTTTTCAAAATTATTTTGAGCTAGCGCACGTTTCTGGCTGTTACTATCAATATATGGTTTCAGAAAGGCTTTCTGTCTAAATTTGATAATGCGGTGAACTGTTTTTAAAATCATGCCCATTTATAAATAGAATTATACTTGGGCTGTCCACTCCCTTCTACATCTTTATGAAATTGTTTCATAAAGTCCAAAAACATATCTTCAGTCACTTCACCTGATTCGGGCGCAAGTGGAAAATCCACAGTTTATTTTCAAAACTATTTGGATAGATAAGATATACCTCAAAATAATATACCCAATCACCATCATCTGGAATAGCTAGTATGTTTGAGGGATTGGAGAAATGCTGAATTTCACTATCACCTAGCCAGCTAAACTCAGAGTGAGGTGGAGGTTGGGTAGTGAACTACCATATTAATTATTCTGGTCATAGTACTTTAGATGAATCTGATCATCATCTACTATTTTTGATTTTATTTGATGTCTATTTACAAATGTGAGACCACCGCGAATTCCTCGCTCAAATAAATTATACATATCTGGATCTTGGAAAAGATGGATGGTCTCTCCAGTCATTTTAAAAGCAGACTGGAATGACATGGCTGGAAGACTGACAAAGTGGATAGGGTCTAATTTATCTTCTTCTAATGTCACTCGTCGAAACTCCTGAAATGCATCAGCCAGCAACAATACATCTAATTTTAGATAGGCAATCATATAATCGCTAAACGTTTGACAGTCAAATTTTGTCCATGCAACTTGAGCATGATTGTTATCTTCTACCTTGCATTCTACACCAGTCAAATCATTTCTAAATTTATCTATTGATGGAAGAGAAGTCTCACTAAGTTTAGAAATGTTGTCAAAGTATGCATATGGAAACACTCCTTTGCATGTGATGACTTCATCTGTCAAGTTAGGATATTGTTTCTTCAAAGTTTGAGTTAGTGGAAGAGACTTAAGATTTTGAACGAGAGATGCTAGTGATGAAGTCATGAATTGATGGGAATCTAAAAATTTTATATCAAAGTAGACTGTCTTATTTTCTTAAGTCTTATCAACTGGTACTTTTGCTGTCGTGGACATAAATTTTTCCCTCGTTTGAGCTATAACATTTATCAACCACCCCTTCATTTTTCCAAACCCCCTTTTGTTATCATATGGCTGTCATAGCCTTTGAAGTTATGAAAAATTACGGGTAGTGTGCGCCGTTTCATTCTTAGAGAAAAATTGCATCTTGAACACAGTGCGTTTCTAAATTTACCAGTGATGTGATCATGGGCACGCACTTTCTTAATTTTACCCTCATCAAACGTTTTATTGCATTTTGAGCAGACTTTACAACTTTCAAATTTTACCTGATCATCTGCTGTCATATTTAATGATCTGTGATAGAGTTCACTATCATATTTTGTTGATATTTACTAGCACTTTCTAGGAATTGCAAAAATTTGTGTATACAATCCTCACCTTGCCAGACGTGCATTTTATTATTTTTATTTTGGAAATGATTATCCCATACCTCATAACAGGATATGGCTGCTGCCTTGTGGATGTTATCATCAATATGGCATTCGATGTCATCATAGATGACACGAAGAGGACTTAATTCACTACCATTCTCTCTATATGAAAAGATTTTATCTTTGGGCATGCGTTCCATTTGCAGTTTACCTCGCTTACACCATTCATAATGTGTTTGAAATTTATCTTTTGACCAGAAGGATCTCATACAACGGTCACATATGAAATGCTCCCCCCTTTTGGATGTTAAGTTGGAATATAGTAGATCAATATTTGGAATACTGCAGTAATGCCATTGTTGACTGCTATCCTCATATATAAACAAGAGGTTGACAACACGATCATAAGTTGATGAACGTTTGTTGTAAAGTACACCTTTTAGTCCTTTTTGCCAGACGTGAACAACTACTTTAATTTTATTTAATTTTTCAAATTTCTCTATATCTTTCAATTTCATATCTTCACTATTGCAGTCATCAAACTTTAATTCATTCTCCCACTCTTGCTTGATACTTACTTCTACGGAAACGGTTGCTCTGTACATCATGATAGTGGAGAATGGATAAAACCGCATACTTAAAACAGTGCGATTCACAATCTATAGAAATGACTGCTTTCTTATCTTTTAAAATTTTTGGAAGATTGAAGGAGCCTCGTCCACTGTAATTTTCTAATAGAGTAATTTCAAACATGGCAGATTCTACACCATCAAAAATCAGACCACTATCGCGTTCGTTAAATTTATCAATATTTGATTTTAGCCCTTGAATAAGAAAATTTAACCATACTTCTTTATCTACTACCTCTGTAGCAGGAGAGGAGGGTATGTGAAACTCCAACCTCTGCACTATTTCGCCAGTATGATGGTCAACTTTAACATATTTTATTTTAAGATAGATGAGCGCTTTTTTTCTAAAGTTGTCTAAATTTCTAAAGAGCGCATCTATCAATATTGAAATTTGATCAAACCACTCCGGAAAATCAGCAATGGTCTCTGAAGATTCCATATGGTAATTTCTCACTACATTATTGAGCGACACTTAAGTGAGGTGGATAGAGGAGGTGCTGTTGCCATAACTATCATTTGTATGCGTGTGGTGAAGTCTATGTGAAGATAATTCAAAACGTGTTTCAAAAGATTGAGTGCAAAAGTCGCAAGTAAAGGAGACATGTTGAATAGAATCATCCTCACCTCGGGAGAGTGATGTCTTGGGTTGACATACACGTTGTCTGATGTGTCGGGCGAGATCACGCTTCCTTGTAAAGATGTGACCACAATCAGCACATTCCCGCTCATTAGATTCCCGCGACTGACCGCTTGAGGTGGAACTAACATCACCTGAAAGAGAAATCATTCTATCATCTCTATTAAAGTTGTAGTTTATTGTTACAATCTACCTTCACTTAACAGCTCTAGAGTTTCCTCGAGAAGGGAGCGTTTTGGTGAAGTAGATGGCTGAAATTGAGAAAGATTCTATTAGTAGAGTAGAGATGTGTATATTTCAAATAAATGAAAATCGGAAAAGTACAAGCAAAGTAAGTAACACTAATACCGTTCATTATAAAGACACTCATTAAATTGTTGGCAGAACCAAGGAAAAAATGAATTCAAACGCCTCGTAGCAGTGCACACAGGAATACAAAAGTGGCCAGTTGGAGGAAGACGACGAGGTAAGAAACGTTTCAGGGGATGTGAGTTATTTTCACAACATTTAAGAAAATTCAGTGCGGCTTCTGCAAAACGCTCTGCAATCGGCGGAAAACACTATTAGCCAAACGTTTGAGGGAGATGAGTGAGGAAATTTTCAACTTACCATTTCAACGAAAACAAGTTTAAGTATGATACTTCAATGTCTGAAAATTGTATAGTTTACCAAAATAGCGACTTCTCAATACGCATCAAATATAGAATGAAAAATAAGTCTGTTTCCCCTTTTTATATACTCTCATACTCGGCATTCATTGGCTATTAATTTGATTGGCTACTTACTTGTACTTAAGCACTAAGAAATCAAGTTTATAGCATACAATTTGAAGTCATGAATTCACCAACAGCAACTCTCTCCGTGGACACATCAACTTGCCCTCCCTCTCCAAAGAAGGTGAAGTTGGAGAAGAAGAAAACAGTGGAGGATATTCCAAGCTTGGAGAATCCGTCTCTGACTGAGGAAGAGGAGATGGAAATGGTGTATGTGAGGTGGAAGTACCTACTATACAACAAGGAGGATGTGTCGAAGGAGGATGATATCAGTCTTCTTCGTGACAAACGGAGATGGTACAGCCCATCGTCCCAACCCAGAAACGAAGTGGAATGGAAGTACGTCTTTGGTGTGCTGGCTGCAGCGGAGGAAAGACTGCGACATAACTGTGAATCACTGTGGGACAATATCAGTACTGAAGAACTTCTAAATTATTTGTAATTTCTGAATATATGTCTCATTTGTTATATCTGTCTGTTTTCACTTAATTCTGGGTAATGTAGTCATCAACATCATAGTGAAAATCTAATCATTTGACAGCTCAGTATAAATCATAGCAGCTGATGCTAGACACTATCATTTTTCGTAAATACTACCTCAATCACTGAGGGAAAATATCAGAAAGTAGTGACATGTGGTTCTTTAGATTTATTTAAAATCAAAGCATACTTGATCGTCTGAGAGCATCTGACACTCTTCTCTCACGAATTGTTTTCGGTGTCCACTCTTCGTCTGTCCAGATAATCCTTACAGTTTTGGTACCACTCTCCGGACTACTCATGCCTTCATCGCACTCATTGACGATCACAAAATTGTCATTTAAGCTGAGATTGACATATCTTGCAATCTTCTGACTTAAACAGTCTTTATCTAAAGTAGAGAGATTCTGATTGGCTGTTGAGGACAGTATTGTTGAATATCCTATATAAATCAGAAGATTGCAGCACTTCTCATTCACATCATGCGATCGAACAGTCTAGTATGGCAAATTCTGCTGAAGCTTTGAATATTTTCTACAAAATTTTCGAAGTTGTCGATGAATGGGACGAGGATGTAAACAGTGACAATAAACCCAAAATCGCCAATGTAGAGGAGAAGAGTGGTAACAGAAGTGACATCAGCCAAGTTCTATGGAGTGAGGGCGAGTTCACACCAAAGACGATGCGACTCAGAAGAGTGCCGGATGCTCCAAAGCGAGTGGTATATTACAAGATTTATAATGACTTGAAACCAATCCCACTGAACTTTGATAAATAAATCTAAAGAACTACATGTCTTTGTTTTGCAATGTATTGATCTAGAAATGGAAATAAAAGGAAGGATTTAGATATGGGGTTAATTGTATACATGGTTGTGAATATCATCACATTTACTATTAATCTACTTTTCTATCAAAACAGATCGTATTCTTAGTAAAGAGAGCAGATGTATATTTTTGCGTGTGGTGCAAGAGTGGCCTCCCATTTCATCCCTTCATCATTTAGCCTCAATGATAGAGGCAGTTCTTATAGAACATAACGTATGCAATGGAGAATTTAAAAAGTAATCTGCGGCAGATGGCTAAGACTCAACCGATTGGCGTTCAAAGTGCTACGTTGAGCGAAGAGACCACAACGACCGTTGGAAAGTCGGATTAAGGTAGGTCTCAAGCCCTTGCCACACTCATCACTACGATATCATCCGCTGTCTCAAGAGAGATCGCCCACCAACAGGAAGAATTATACCGAAATTCTCCGTGCCATGCAACGTTAAAGTTGCATGGCAGCAGATACAAGTTTATGATTTTATTTTTATATTTGTGTGATAGATTCAGTCAGACTAAAGTCTGTCCAGAGCAAACCACGGGGAGATACTATCACTTTTTGCTCAATGTGGCTCTTAAAAGAGCCGTTTGTAGCGTTCTCGTATGCAAATGCATACCTAGATTTGACCGATTCCGCTGAGAGAGACTTTTAATCTATGTCAGCGGCATCGACCTCCTCTACTTCTATCCGACTGTCGGAGGGTGGTATATACCCCCACTCTGTTGAATCGACATCATCGGTAGCCGATGAGCCGATTCGAGCAAGATTGTTGTAAATTCTCTCTTGCTCCTCCATCTGCGAAATCTCATAAAATAAATTTCTCGGCTTTAACCGAGGCTTGTCAGGAGAGCTGACTAACGTGTTTGGTGTCTGCATGATGGAGACTAAAATGAAAATGGAAGAGAGGCAATGGTTTATATGCCTCTCTGAGACAAAGACATGATTACATATCTTTTACTTGTGTGATAGATTCAGTCAGATCAAAGTCTGTCCAGGGCAAACCACGTGGAGGTACTATCACTTTTTGCCCCATGGTGGCCTCTTAAAGGCCGTTGGTTCGTTCACGTCGCATCTGAAAAATTGAAAGAAAATAGATGAAATTATATTCAAGTGATAGAGATGATATTAACTTACCATAAATTAACTTAATCGGTTCGTTGAACCTTCGATGGCGGTGGATGGGGAAGATATTTGGCCGGCAGTTCCCGCTTGCGGTGTCGCAATTCCTAAATGTCACCATCATGCCTGATGGAGATGTGTAGGCAGCGCATCTCCGCCATCGCCCCGTCGTAGCACTCAAATGTGGTGTCCAGGTCCTCACTTTCAATTATTATATTGTCGACAATTCTGCTGTTGACGACGGGAAGGTGGAGCGTTGTTCGTCTCTCCTCTTTCTTTTGGCTTTCAGTGAGGCTTATTTTCAGTTGTTCAAGTTTTAGATTTAATGTCTCTTCTTGAGCTCTTAAAGATTTAATATAGGTCACCTGCTCAGTAACGCGTTTTTCGCCGCTAAGCGCCCTTTCGCGAAAAGGTTCTAAATTTAGAACTTGAGTCTTCAGGGCCCGAATCTCAGCTACCTGACCCTTGAGGTGAAAATTTTCGTCCCTAAGAGCCGCACATTCTTTCTTATAACGAGCCAGTTCGTCCTTCAATTTGATAAGTGCGTATTCCTGGCTCACTTTTGCGATCTGGGCATCCTTGTTCCAGCTCTCTGTTTGCTGCTTGATCCCCTTCTTTACTGGGGAAGACTGCTGCGTGATCGTTTTCTTTATAGGGGAAGACTGGTTTGATGGTTTTCCTATGTCTTCCACTTTCCTATCAATGACGACCTCAGAATCGGAGTCGTCTGAGCTTTCCGATCCACTTAGATGTTCTGTGGTCGGAGCAGTAGGAGACAAGATGGTATCAATTGCATCTTGCAATTCTGCGTCTAAATCGACAGATGTTTGCTCGAAATAGGGCGCGATCAATTTGCCGATGTCGGATGACGTGTAGTTGGCAGCCTTCTTAATTGGACATTCGGCGTGAGCAGTGTAAAATGCCGTATGGTCCTTGCCTTTTAAAAACTTAAGGCAATGTATGCAGCCGGAAATAACAGCTCTTTCCTCGTGAAAGTGAGGAGTATTTGTATATTTATTGATGTGGCGCCTAAATTCGCCGCCTCTCTTAATCTCTCCAAGAGAGCACTTTTTGAAAAGAAATTTTGAGTTGCCTCTCATATTCTGTAGAAGGAAAGATGAAATAGAATTACTGACAAGCAACATCGACAATCATTTTAAAAATCCAACTAATATGTCATTCAATGCTTGAGGATAGACAAGCTAGGCTGATGAATCCGTTGCAGGCATTACTCAGAGGGGATCTTATCCCAACTCCAAGGCTTCGGCCCTCAAATCCAACCTCCCGCGGACAGAGCGTGCGTCATATCACTGTGTTGGTATTCGGACCCCGATTTTGACATGAAAACCAGTGGAGTTATTTACATCAGGAAACAAGTCTCGAGCCGAAGCTCGCCTCTGACAACTCTGTAAAGCTCTTTATTGAAATCAGAAGGTTTGAAAACAACGAAAAATCACCAAAATTAGCGAATTTAAATGTTTGGGCATTTAGCACTACTTATGAAATTCTATAAGTAGTCTGTAAATATAGGTCTGATCAATAGCGATCGAATCTTTTTTTAATCAAGTCAAAAGGACTTGTAGAAGCAAAGTTACAAGCCTTTAAGGTTTTGGAGTCTTTTATGCCCTGGAGACTAAGGCCATCTCCTGGCTAACCCTCAAGTCTGACGCCTTAGCTGATATCAGCAATGAAATCTTCTAAGTCGGTTTCCAAACCTGAAATTTGGAATTTCCGATGCTATCATCAGAGATCCGGAGAGACGACCTACCTTTGACAATCTCTCTCGTCTTAATGAAATTTCTCATTCAGTTCCCAGCTTATATAGTTTGTGGCGATCAGCTGATGACGTAATCTTAATCATCGAAAACTTTAAACGGTTCTATCAGCGATTCTAGAGGTTCGATTGAGCTGAAAATTCACCATTTCGATGCAGAATTTGACGCTGAATCCGAATCTGACCTCTGTTTTCCCATCCGATGCTTCGTTTTGGCTCTACAGCACAAAAACATCCCAAATTCGCCGTTAACTCTGTCGTTTTTAGGAAAAATTTTGAAAATGTTTTCTCGCCGATTGAGCTGGAAATCACCCTACCGATGCAGAATTTCACGCTGATTCCGAATCTGGTCTCAGATCTGCGATTGGAGCAGCCGTTTAGACGCTAGAGCCCAAAACATTCGAAATTCACCGTTAACTCTGTCGTTTTTCAATATCTGCCAACCTGGTCGGCCGCCCAAGTCAACCTGGATTGTCGACCAAGACTCTCTCCCGAGGGGGGAGGGCGCTGTGTTTATTGTGGAGGTTTGCTTACTACTAATATGCATAAACTTGATTTCTGAATGTAGATTCAAATAGTTAGCCTCATCTCGTACAGAAGGGTCAAGGATATCTGATCAGATTTCTGTCCAGATGCTGTATTATAGAAGTCCATGGCTGGACCTTATATGATGCACTTGCCATACATCAAAAATAGTCGGGCTTGAGGCTAACTTCACAGACGCTTTTAAATCAGTTTTAAATTGTGCCTAATTATATAACTACTATCCAACCGAACCAAACCAATGTCAGAGTAAATAGTGGCACTATGTTTTCCTCAGAGTAGGCTGTTTGGTTTGTGGTTTGTCGACAATTGTTGAGAATAGTTTCATATTATTTCTTTTTATTTGAAATTCGATCGAAAAATACAATATTCAATTAACTTTTACACGAACCGCTAATTTCCTTTTAGTAAATAGACTGAATAATAATATCCGGGGTTTACCATACAATAGAGCAAGAATGTGAAGGGTAAAATATATGTTCATGTAGATGTCCTCGCTTTGAATGTAGATTCAAATAGTTAGCCTCATCTCGTACAGAAGGGTCAAGGATATCTGATCAGATTTCTGTCCAGATGCTGTATTATAGAAGTCCATGGCTGGACCTTATATGATGCACTTGCCATACATCAAAAATAGTCGGGCTTGAGGCTAACTTCACAGACGCTTTTAAATCAGTTTTAAATTGTGCCTAATTATATAACTACTATCCAACCGAACCAAACCAATGTCAGAGTAAATAGTGGCACTATGTTTTCCTCAGAGTAGGCTGTTTGGTTTGTGGTTTGTCGACAATTGTTGAGAATAGTTTCATATTATTTCTTTTTATTTGAAATTCGATCGAAAAATACAATATTCAATTAACTTTTACACGAACCGCTAATTTCCTTTTAGTAAATAGACTGAATAATAATATCCGGGGTTTACCATACAATAGAGCAAGAATGTGAAGGGTAAAATATATGTTCATGTAGATGTCCTCGCTTACCTTGCGCAAATAACCTTGGAAATTTCAACAATACAACCAAGGAAGAGAGAGACAGCTGATGTCAAATAATTTACAGATCATTTAGTTTCTGCGAAAGAATCTAAGTAACAATTTGCCAATTGTTGGTGTTGCTATTCTTTCCTATTGGTCATAATCTAATCATCATATGACACTACAATGTATTAATTCAAAAATCGTTGCGTAATGAGCTGAATGGAAATTCTACTTCGAGTGTGAATCAACAATATTCTAAAACAATGATCTATAATTACAAATTAGTTTACTTCATTTCATTGAAAGATACTTCGTTGGATTTGCGCCAATCCATCAAAGTAAATTTCAATGTACTTATTTGAAGCTAATTTCAAACAACATGACTCGTTCAATACCGGGATTCCCAAAATAAAAAAGCATGTCATTAAATTCATCTTGTTTTCATGCCGTCAGTGCTAGTGGAGGAACCCTGAAAAACGTGTTGTTTTGACCGATTTCAGACATATTTGGACAACTTGAACGCCTTCTAGCTCTGGTGTTTGGGCTAAAGAAAAGAGATGAACCAGAACTATGCAAGTTTTAATAATTAAATGCTAAATCTCAGCATAAAGTCCTCTACTAAAAATGTCAGAAATGTTCAAAACGACAAAGCCCTCTTCGGGACAAACGGGCATCGGTTGACAATTTGTCAACAAATAGTTTTTTAGTTTTTTAGTCAAATTCGTCGACAAATAGTTTTATTCATTGCACTTACTGTAAAATACACGACACATTTTTCTTCGATATATATTTTTTGTCAACCCTTTTAACATTAAATGATCTGAATTGAAGTCCTGCTGAAATCCTAGAAAAGTCCTGAAAAGGAATAAATTCCGAAGAAACCGTTGAAGTCCTTTAGGTTATGATAAATATTATGAGTTATTCGTCCTGACAATTAACTGACCATTTCCTGTAAATTTCTTGGATTTTACGGTGCATGTAGATGAAACTGCTGATAAAACTTTCAAATTCTACAAAATGTCAAAAATCAATTTCTATCAATTTTTATCGAAATGAAAGGAAATGAATAAATCAACGCTGCAGGCCTAAAGCAAGAAAAGATCGTGTAACAAGCGAACAAGAATTCGATGATGTGTTTGCATTGAATTATTATCCTCATGATTTCATCCAATCTATAAAAGGAAACAACAACATACATTATACAAAACAACAACAAGAAGAATCATAATCGCGTGTTCCTTCGATTGCCCTTAAATTCTGATAATTCAACAGATGGAAAATAACTACGCGTCTTGGTGGATTTGAACCACCGACCTCTGTCATTCTATGCCAACACTCCACGTTTGCAAGATAGATCGTAATTCCAAACGAACCTCCAGAAAAGAAGTGATAAGCCTTACACTAGTTCGTCGCAAAAACAATATACGCAAAACTGATATAATAAACTGATAAAATCTCATGTGTGAAACAGGGATGCGGAGTCCTATCATTTTGATAGGATTCTGATAGGATTTCATAGTTTTTAATTTACTCTTTTAATATCAACGGAATGTCCAAGGTCAATATAGTAACATCAAGAAATGTATCGGTTATTTTATGATATAGCCCTGACTTTCAAAAGGTTCCAATTTCATGATATGGAATTGGAATTTTATGAAGAGCTGGGGTCCACGGAAAGGTTCTGTTAGTGTCTCGCTAAGCAAATAAAATAATTGATTCAAAATTTTGCGAAGTAGAAGCTTGGATTGGAGGCTTGTTTGCTTCTCATAATAGGGTCGTTCGACGGATTCCATCTTAATTGAGCGCATACGGTAATATGCCACTGTCCATTGATGTTGATACCCTGTGCGGTATTTGCTTGGTTGTATGTAATCCTTCATGACCGGCAACAGCAACGCTTCACGATTTCTGTATTATGTACTGATGAAACTACCTATCTGAGTAGTAAGTTAGAAAGCAATAATTTGATATCATTGAGGTAGTGGTAAAAACAGAATTGATGGAAATCATTCACACCGCCTTCATGCGCTAAATGTTAGGAAGTCTATATTTACTATCAGCAGTAACAGATACACAAAAAATTATCTGCAAAAAGCAAGGTAAGGCTGGAATGTGAAGGTAAGTCAGAAAAGTCAGGTAAGTTATGCATTCAACACATGAAGGAAGGAGGTGAAAGAATTTTGTCTCTGTATCATATGTATAATCCCTTTCAAAAGTTAATAAATGTCAGCATTCTTAACTCAGAACCTAAAATCATCAATGGTTGTGGGAAGATCTTCTTTTTCCTGAAAAGGGACGCATGACCCTCGAATACATAGAACAACAGTCTTTAATATCTCGAAGGATAACTTTGGTCTTATCAAGGTCATTACCTTGGAGAACTCTTCACCTTCCTTATCAAAGATCTTTTCTGTCAATCTTTGTAAAAACCTAATGGATTCTCTGCCCACTCTTCCATTGGTTCCGAAAATGAATTTCGTTAACACTCCATGTTCCACATCAAGAAATCGTTGAAGATATTGTCTTTATTTTTCCAGTTCTTGTTCTTTGAAGATGATTTCGGTTGGCTTATTTTCATGTGTCTCTACACCTTTTTCACATGTATTATGAATTCTGTGCGTTTGATTTCAGAAAACATTATTTCATTTTCAGAGGTATTACATAATTTTCAGACAACAATAATTGAATTTCCGAAATGTTATTTAGAATTCAGAAAATATCTGGGCTCGTCACATATGAGTCTTAGAAAACACAACTTGTATTTCAGATTCGTAAATTGTAATTTGAATTCATAATATAAAATATAGATAAAGCAAATTGTATTTCAGAAGCAAAATTTGTAATTTGGGAACGTAATTTGAATTTTAGAAGGCAGAGAGAACAATAATTTGAATATTGGATATCATAAAATGAATTTCAGAAGCAGCAGATGTATTATGAAGAACGAAATTTGTAAAACAGTTTAATCCTTTGAAATTCAGAAATCGTGAAATGTATTTTAGAAATCGTAAAATGTATTATAGAAATCGTAAAATGCACTTCAGTTAATCAATATTGGTTTCACGACAGTTGTTGGTGGCGTGAAAAGTGAATAGTAATTAAGATAATGTGAGTTGTATTGTATCAGTAGCAGATGGACCATATTTAAGTCACCTTCTAAGACATGGTTTCTACCAGCAAAATGCAGATATCAGATAATTGTTCTATCTGTCAAACGACTTTAGCGAGGAAGCCTGTCGTGAGGCTGAATCCATGCTTGCACTTGATACACTCAGGTTGCGTCGCTCCTATTTTGATTAATGATTAATGAGCCTAGCCTAGCCAAGCCAACGTCATCCCGAGAGCGAGAACTTATAGTGGAGTGCTCAAATCGTGGAGAAGACTGGAATGTCCTGGCGGAGACCATAGGAGTCAAGTACAAGACTGCATACTCCTGGATGCGCTCAGGAGAAATCGCAGGAGCGAAAAGAGGAGGAGGCAAGCCAAAGATCTTGACGGAGGATCAAATCAATCAGCTGCTGCAGTGGATTGAGGATGATTGTTCTCTGTCTCTCGTTCAGCTGAAGGGCAAAGTTTTTCAACGTTTCAAAAGTTTGTTTCGACGACTTCCATAGGAAATTACCTCAGTGGCAGGATGTATACGGTGAAAAAAATTCATTGGGAACCGAACAAATTGAATAGCGGTAGAAATAAGCAGCTGAGGAAGGAGTACGTCGAATCGCTCACACGATTTATTCAACACGTATGACAAGTGATGTGGATAGACGAAACAAATTTCAACTTGTTCTGCCGCCGGAATTGCGGTCGTTCTCGTCAAGGCAATCGAGCTATATCAAGAACACCAACAGCACGAGGTAAGACCGAGTTTATCAGTTGTACCTCTAACATGCCAGTAAATCTGCAATCATATTACATGTATATACATGTTTTAATGTTGATCAGTTTCTCTTTATGTGCATTTCTAATTTTTATCTACTTATTTCTTATTTAAATCATCCAAACGTGTATCTTCCAATCATCATTCCTTTGATAAGACTTGCTATTATTCATTTCCTTTATTTTTAGGACCAAATGTACATTTGATTGGTGCCATCACACCATCCGGAGTGCATATGATTACAAAAAGACGTGGTAGCTTCACGTCCATTGCGGCTCGGGAATGGATGGAGGAAGTACTCAATGGTTGGGTTGAGAGGGGAAACTCTCTCGAAGATCTTGTTGTGGTTTGTGACAACGCACCATGTCACATCTCTTTGACTTCGCTGTTCGAGGATTCACCAGCAGAATTTCTTCGATTGGGACCATATAGTCCTATGCTGAATCCCATTGAACACATCTGGGCGAAAATCAAATCGCACGTCAAATCTACAATTGGAATCCCTACAGTTGAAGGACCTGGAGTTGGTGAGCAGAGAATAGTTTACCTGGAGAATCTCATCGATGCGGCCTTTGGTACTGTTATGAACGCAGACTGTGCAAGGTCGGCACAACATTCGGCAACTTTCCATACACCAGCCATTAATTTGCAAGACATAGAACCCGGTAGTTGAGCACGATTTTTTTCATATAGTGTACACGTATAATACAATATATATCTGATTGGAAATTCCTTATTTTCACTTAACAAAATTGCGGCTAGCAAAGTGATTACAGTTATTCCCATATGTTGTTCTACGAGTATTAACGATAATCGCTTTTAGAACTTTTGCTTAATTTCTTCAAAAATTCGCAATTGCTCGTCGATGAATTTTAATTGATCTTATCTGAAATACATGCAATGATAACTGAAAATCAACATGTGGTTCCTGAAAACCAATTGACATTTTCGATAATTCAATTTGCGATTCTGAAAATGATGTTACATTATCGAAAATACAACTCACCATTCAAAAATACAAATTACGAATTTTGGAGATTTCTGAAATTGACTTCATATTATCTGAAAATATATTAACATAATCTGAAAATGAATTTAGGATTCTACAATTCAATTTCTGATTTAGAAATTTTATGTTGTGTTTTCTGAAATATAAATTGCATTTCCAAAATACATTTCACGCATTTTCACATCTTCTGAAATTTATTTTACTTTGTCTGTAATACATGTGACAAAACTGCAATTCATTTAACGTTTTCTGATTTACAATTTGTCTTTCAAAATTACATATTAAAGAATCTGAAAAACATGTGAAAAAGGTGTAGTTCACGTGCGTTATTCTTACATCAAAAAATGGTGTGACTCCGTGATACCAAAATTCACTAGCCTTAACATTCAGTCTAGTCTCTTCTCAAGTGTTAGCTGATTTGAAACGGAATTGTTAATCGTATAACGGCATAGGACGTGGCTCAGATTCAACATTTTTACACACCTTTGAAATGAGAAGGGTTAAAATCCTTTCTATCGTCATGTCCTATCGTCATGTCGTTTCGCCACAAAACCTCCTTTTTTGCATGATGACGCATGGTTAGTTAAGAATTTTCTCCACATCTACAATAACATGGTAAATTTGATAATTCCATATTGTATCGCAATCGCAATGAGTCTCTAAATTCTTGCATGTTCAAAAACAAACCTTGATACTAGTAGTAAGTAAAGGTCCATAATAAACACGCGCGCCCCGAAATGGGGTGGGTCCAATACAAACACGCGCGCCTCGAAATGGCTAGCTCCCATACAAACACAGCGCGCCACCTTGGCCGGCCGCCCAGGTTGGAGTGAGAGGTTGTCTTGGCCGACCGACCAGGTTGACGTGGCCGACCGTCCAGGTTGACTTTGCTGACCGACTAGGCTGACTTGGCCGACCGACCAGGTTGACGTGGTGGAGTGAGAGTGTGTTTTGAGGGTGAAGGAGGCACGGGAGAGTGAAACGGACTTCAGATTCGTGATCAGCGTCAAATTCTGCATCAGTATGGTGAATTTGAAAGCAATCGGAGAGAAAAAATTTGCAATGATTTCCTCCCCCCCTCGAGACAGTATCTTCGATCTCGGCTTCTAGTGGATGGATTTTGTCGTGTGAGGTGTCATTTGAAAGCTGAGAGTGAGACGAATTCAGTGTTGATATTTCTTGTCAATCGGTTCAGCCGTTTAGAAGTTAGAGCGGAAACAAGATTTCATGAATTCTCGGAAAAACGACAGAGGTAAAATTTTGGACGTTTTGGGCTGTGGCCTCAAAACGAAGCATCAGAGAGCAAAACGGATTTCAGATTTGGAATCAGCGTGAAATTCTGCGTCGACATGATGAGTTTCAAGTCAATCGGGGAGAAAAGATTTTTCTTCAAAATTTTTTCGAAAAAACGACAGAGGTAAAATTTGGGACGTTTTGGGCTGTAGCCTCAAAACGAAGCATCGGAGAGCCAAACGGATTTCAGATTTGGAATCGGCGTCAAATTCTGCATCTGTATGGTGAATTTGAAAGCCATCGGAGAGAAAAAATTTTGCATCATTTTTCCGAAAAACGAGTTAGAATTTTTGCGATGGCTGTGGGCTGTAGAGCCAAAACGAAGCATTGGATGGGAAAACGGAGGGCAGATGCGGATTCATCATCAAATTCTGCATGGAAATGATGAATTTCCAGCTCCATCGGAGCACTAGAACCGGAGATAGACGGATTTAAAGATTTGGATGATGGGTGTTACGTCATCAGCTGATCGCCACACACTATATAAGCGGTAACCGACAGAGACTTTTCATTTAGAGGAGAGCGATTGTCAAAGGTAGGTCGTCTCTCTGAGCTCCGATGATAGCTTCGGACATTCCAAATTCCGGGTTTCTGCAAGAAACCGACTTAGAAAATTTCATTGCTGAAGTCAGCTAAGGCGTCAGACTTGGAGGTTCGCCAGGAGATGGCCTTCGTCTCCAGGCCATAGAAGACTCCAAAACTTTAAAGGCATGTAACTTTGCTTCTACAAGTCCGTTTGACTTGATTCAAAAAAGGTTCGGTCGCTATTGACCTGCCCTAAGTGATCGACTACTTATAAAATTTCATCAGTAGTGCTAAAAACTTGAAAAATTTAAATTAGTTATTTTTGATGATTTTTCGGGGTTTTCGACCCTGCTGAATTCAACTAAGACATTTATAAAGTTGTGGGAGGCGAGCTTTGGCTCGAGACTTGTTTCCTGATGTAAATAATCCACTGGTTTTCATGTCAAAATCAGGGTCCGGATACCAACACAGTGATATGACGCATGCTCTGTCCGCGGGAGGTTGGATTTGTGGGCCGAGGCCTTGGAGTTCGGATAAGATCCCCTCTGAGTAATGCCTGCAACAGATTCATCAGCTTAACTTGTCTATCCTCAAGTCATGTCTACTACATGAATTTAAAATCATGATAGTCCCTTTTTCGCTTCAGAAAAAATGGTTACTTACAATAACTCCAAAACGGCTTTTAAGTTGTGCCAGTGCAGTAAAGTTGATCGAAGCGACGCTTTTAAGAAGCATTCTTGTAGAAGTAAGCGAATGGTAGGTGAATGAAGGCATTATGGATGATAGTTGAGCAAGCCTTCTGATTGGGCGAGCAATCTCGACCATTCTCAGGGTAGGAAAATCATATAAAACCCAGTGAGGTGACTTTCAACTACACATTTGCCTTTAGCAAGTATCATGATGTTGCATGGTACGGAGAGTTTCGCTGTAATATTCCAGTGACAGGGTGTTCCTTCCGGACAGCGGATAAGATCGTAGTGATGGGTGCAGCAAGGGAGGGAGACTTCGGTAATCTCGACTCTACAACGGTCGTTGCGGTCTCTTTTCTCAACGTAGCACCTTGAACGCCAATCGGTCGAGTCTTAGCTATCTTGTCACGGGTGGCTTATAAATTCTCCATTGCGAAAACGTCAGCTTGACTTGCTAACAAGTCTCTTACTATCAAATCAAGAAGCACTCAACGTGAGCATGGTAAGGAGAAGTTCGGTGTAATACTTCCTTTCGACGGGCGTTCCTGTTCAGGACGGCGGTGAAACCCGTAGCAATGTATACTGCAAGGGACATTCGGCAATGGTCAATCTTGTTAAACCTCTCTGCGTCATGTTTGCAAGTGATTGCCTCTGTCTCAACGTAGTATGCATTCGCGCCAGGGTGAAATTTAGCCATCTGTCGAAGGTTACTTCATAACCTCTCCATTGCACTAATAGTGTGAAGCTCGGTATGAGTGAGGGATAAAATCCTCCATCACCTTAGGCGGCTTGATTTCAGGCTACAGCATGAGTGATGCGGAGATCTTTGATAGTGTACTTCCTGTTGGTGGGTTTGCACGGCGCGCGCTGCCGCAGATGGAAGGATGGGTGTGTCATAGTTAAGACCGAAACCACTTAGCCGGTGTTGGGCAACTTTCCCAACGTCTTCTTTTCTCGCTTGGTCATGAGTGCTTTAGATGTCTGCAGCAGGTTTTTCAAAATCTCCACTCATCGTTTGATGATTTACAAAGTAGGGCACATGTTAAGTAAAGTTCTCATAATGATGTCTTCATCAATTCCTCCTTACTGCATGCTTGTCGTTTCTACACTCCAACTCTAACCTTTTAGAGCATACACATGTAGCACATACTATCTGTATCGAGAAAGTCTCATGAGTTCTTTTAAGAACCACTACCTCTTCGTGTCACCTGTGTATATTCCAAGTGGAGAGTTGAGAACACGCCAAACGTATACAGCAAACACACTTCTCTCTTCTTTAGTGAGCAAGCTCTGAACACATAAGATACCGTAGTAAAATCATCAACGAATAAATCATATCGCAATAGGAATGTACATTGATAGATTCAAATAGATGCTCATGCGTTCATAAAAGAGAGTTTGTAACATCAGCATTAATTGGAAGTGCGTGGGCGCACTGGAAACTCTTGCTCGTCTTGTGATTGGACGAGAGGTCTCATCCATTCACCGCTTAGGAAAATCTTATAAAAGGTAGTGCACCAGCTCTGCTCTTCACATTTATCTTTCACAAGGTGAGTGTTGGTGAGCTCCTGCTATCAGGTTGTTTTGACTTGCTATCAAATTGAATAGTCTCTTGCTATCAAGAGATTCACTTCTGCTCATGAAACATATCATCGCTGTAATACTTCCTTTGCTCGGGCGTTCCTTCGGGACGGCGGGTACTGCCGTAGAGGGATTGCGTTGCACGGGTTGTTCGTTGTTTGTTAGACCGAAACCTCTAAGCCGTTGCTCATGTTGGGCGTTCGACTTCATACTCAACGTGACGCTTTCTCTCGCCAGGTCAGAGTACTTTAGCCATTCGACAAGGGTTAGTCTTTATGGTATGGAGCATTTCGAAGTGTTGATTGACTCATGTTCATTGAATGACTATTCACATGATCATCATAGGTAAAATGAAATAAATCTTACGTGTCCTTTTCAGTGAATTTGCCTTCGACGTCGAATCTAACTGCTTTAATCTTCGATATGGATACGAGTATCACGAGAAAAATTGAATCTCATCGCGTCTCTGCCAAGATGGAGGAAACTCTCATTGAGCAATGTAAGTTTTTGTTTGATGGGGCAAGGATGTAGGTTGTGCTAATAAAACTCTTGAGCTAACAACATTCGGTTAGCATGTGTTGAGCATAGGAATTAATTTTCATAAACCTTTGAATAACATCAAGAATGTAAGAATCATATCCTTATTAATTTTCAACGAAAGACCCTTAACGTCTTTTTACTCCGCGATTTTCAAAACCGAAGCTCATTTTCTAAAATTTATAATGCACTGTAATATCTCCCTTCGAGAAATCTCTCACCAATATCTCCCTCCCTTTTTCAGTACAGCAGCGCATCATGAACAGAGAACCTGTTCCTGAAGGGGCACTTGGTCGAGCCTATGAACGACTGGGAATATGTAAGTATCTTAATGAATGAATACTGCCATGTGTTCTGTATCATCATGGTTGATAGCATGCATTCTATCATTCATCAATCTCATCTCTTTTCCACTCTACAGTTTTGGCAAGGCAGGAGAAGTGGGAGGAAGTCGCGAGGCGGAAATATGATGATGATTATCCGGCCCTACCCTCTCGCCCATCTACCTCAGCTCCACCATCTGAGCACCCATCCACCTCAGTCATGGCCATCGCCCAACCTCCACCACCACCCATACCAGCTCCTCGTCGCCACATCCCTCCAACACCCAAGCCGCGGACTCTTCCACCCTCGGCTCGCATCCCCCTTCTACCCCCTCTTGAACTATCGGTGATGGTGGAAGTAAATTCTCTTGATGGTAAGTTACAGTGATGGTAAAGGGGGACAAGGACTTAAACAAAACTCACGCCACACTTGGAATTGAATAGTCATGTTACTGATCGCTTTCCTTTCTTTTCTCAACAGATCTCGCAACTGTATTTTTAGGCGACGACGTTCCTAACCGCCCCGTCAACTCTCACATGCCACCACCGACTACAGCAGGCGACTTCCCCCCCATCTCCAACAAGTCGGTAGTAATGGAGATCGAGGTGTGTGACCACACCATTAAAATGGTAGGTTGAAGATTTCCTCACTCATCTCCCACAAACGTTTGGCTAATAGCATCTTCCTCAATTTCAGGCATCGACTTCATCACCAAAGCCCTCCTTTCTCAAGGAAAGTTTAGAGCTGTTGAGTGAAGGTGGGTTGTAACAAAACACTAAGACTTTAATAGAGATGATAGAATGATTTCTCTTTCAGGTGATGCTAGTTCCAGCTCAACACTATCGCGGAAAGACAACGAGCGGGAATGTGCTGACTGTGGGCACATCTTCACGAGGAAACGCGATCTGGCCCGACACATCAGACAACGTGTGTGTCAACCCAAGTCGCCATCAATCTCCCGAGGTGAGGATGACTACTCTATTGAACACGTCTCCTTTACTTGCGACTTTTGTATTCAATCATTTGAAACTCGATTTGAATTATCTTCACACAGACTTCGCCACACATATACAGATGAAAGTTACAGTAACAGCATCTCCTCTATCCGACTCACTGAAATATCAATGAACAATTTAGTGAGGGACTACAATATGGAATCCTCAGAAAACATTGCTGACTTTGAAGAGTGGTTTCATCAAAATTCATCCTTCATAGATGCGCTCTTTAGAAATTTAGACAATTTTAGAATAAAAGCGCTCATCTACCTAAAAATAAAATATGTAGAAATTGATCATCATACTGGTCAAATAGTCGAGCGGTTAAAGTTTCACATACCCTCCTCTCCTGCTACAGAAGTAATCGATGAAGATTCTTGGTTAAATTTTCATATCCAAGGACTAAAACTAAATATAGTTAAATTCAACGAACGCGATAGTGGCCTCATTTTTGATGGTATAGAATCTGCCAAGTTTAAAATCACTTTGCTAGAAAGGTATAGTGGGCGAGGCTCCTTCAATCTTCCAAAAATTTTAAAAGACAAAAAGCAGTCATTTCTGTAGATTGCGAATCGCAATGTTTTAAGTATGCAGTGTTATCCATTCTCCACTACAATGATGTAAATGATAATCGTTTCCGTAGAAGTAAGTATCAAGAGTGGGAGAATGAATTAAAGTTTGATGACTGCAATAGTGAAGACATGAAATTGAAACATATAGAGAAATTTGAGAAATTAAATAAAATTAAGATAGTGGTACACGTCTGGGAGAAAGGACTAAAAGGCGTTAGGTATAACAACCGCCAAAGTAGCTATGATCGGGTTGTCAACCTCTTGCTAGTGTATGAGGACAATACTCAACAGTGGCATTACTGTGGCATTCCAAAAATTCATCGCCTTTACAACCATATACAAAATCGATTAAAGGTGAATATTTCATATGCGACCGCTGCACACGACCATTTTGGTCGAAAAAATAAATTTCTATGTCATTATGAATGGTGCAAGCGGTGTAAATTACAAATAGAGCGCATGCCCAAAGACAAAATCTTTTCACATAGAGATAATGGTGACGAATTAAGTCCCCTGCGTGTCATTTACGCAGACATAGAATGCTACATTGATGATATCATCCACAAGCCAGCAGCCATATCCTGCTATGAAGTATGGCATGACCACTTTAGAAGTAGGCAAAACAAAATGCATACTTGGCAAAGTGAAGATTGTATTTCAAAATTTCTAGAATTTCTCGATAAAGCTGCTAAATTTCAACAATCATATGATTCACAATTGCAGCGTAAGTCACTACATATGTCAGATGAAGACAAACAGAAATTCGAAAGTTGCACATCCTGTCCTAAATGTCATAAAACGTTTGATGACGATGAAATCAAGAAAGTGCGTGATCATGATCACATCACTGGTAAATTTAGAAACGCACTCTGCTCCAAGTGTAACTTTTCACATAGGTTGAGATGTCGCGTACTACCCGTCATTTTTCACAACTTTAAGGGCTATGACAGTCATATGCTCATAAAAGGAGGGTTGAGCCAGATGAAATCGTGGCAGTTCAATGTTATAGCACAAACGAGAGAAAAATTCATGGCAATGACAGCAAAAGTACCAGTTGATAAAACTAAAGAAAATAAGACAGTCTTCTTCTTCTTCGAAATAAAATTTTTAGATTCATTTCAATTCATGTCAGCGTCACTAGCTTCTCTCGTTCGAAATCTCAAGTTTCTTCCACATAGTCAAACTTTGAAGAAACACTATCCAAATGTAACAGATGACATGATCACTCGCAAAGGAGTCTTTCCCTATGCGTATTTTAGCTCAATGTCTAAACTATATGAAACAGCCCTTCCTTCCATTGACAAATTCCAAAACGATTTGACGGGTGAAGATTGTCCAGTAGAGGATTATGAACATGCTCAAGAGGCATGGACAAAATTTGATTGCAAAACGTTTGGCGATTATATGATCGCTTACTTAGAATTAGATGTCATTTTGCTGGCTGATGTCTTTCAGGAATTTCGACGAGTGGCATTAGAAGAAAAGTTAGATCCCGTCCACTTTGTCAGTCTGCCAGCCATGTCCTTTAAATCAGCCTTTAAAATGACTGGTGAGACCATTCATCTCTTACAAGACCCCGAGATGTATAACATATTTGAGCGCGGAATACGCGGTGGTCTCACATTTGTAAATAAACATCATATAAAATCTGAAACAGTAGGTGATGATCATATCCACCTGAAGTACTATGACCAAAATAATTTATATGGCAGTTCACTGTCTAAACCACTACCTCATTCCGAGTTTAGTTGGTTAAATCAAGATGAGCTTGAGTATTACTCCAACCCTTCAAACATACTGAAGATTCCAGATGAAGGTGATTGGGGATATTATTTTGAAGTGGATTTGATTTATCCAAATAGCATTAAAAATAAAACTGCTGATTTCCCACTCGCACCTGAATCTGGTGAAGTGACTGAAGATATGTTTTCACCATTCATGTCACAATTTCATGATAACTTAACAGAGTGTGGATAGCCATGGTACAAACCATGCCGCAAACTTTTACTCATCCAATATAACAAGAAAAATTATCTCGTACACTTCTGCATACTAAAATTCTATTTAGAAATGGGCATGCTTCTAAAGTCAGTTCACCGCATTATCAAATTTAGACAGAAAGCCTTCCTCAAACCCTACATAGATAGTAACAGTCAAAAACGTGCGCTAGCCCAAAATAATTTTGAAAAGGATTTTTATAAATATAAGAATAACAGTCTATTCGGAAAGACCATGGAAGATGTTAGAAAACGTATGAACTACAACCTAGTCATTGATGATCAAAAATATCACAAATTGACCTCATCACCTCTTTTCATTGATAGAGACATTATCGATGAGGATCTTGTAGGTGTTAAAATGATGAAGTCTGAAGTTGAGTTGTGCAAACCCATCTATATTGGGCAAGCCGTTTTAGATTATTCCAAGCTTGAAATGTATCAACTCTTCTACAAAATATTAAAACCGTGCCCTCTCGTAAAAGAGGTTCGCTTGCTGGGTGGTGATACAGATAGTTTCTTTTTAGGAATTACAACTCAAAAAGATTTAAATTTTAATGAAGTAGGCAAGTCATTAGAAAAATATTTCGACACATATAACTACAATCCCACTCATCCACTCTATTTCATACAGAATAAAGCCAAACTTGGTTGTTTTAAGGATGAAACAGCAGGAAAGGAAATAGATGAAATGATTCTCTTCCGCCCTAAAATGTATTCCATGAAATTAAAAGAATGTGCAGATAGTATTAAGCGTGCTAAAGGAATATCAAAATCAATTGTCCAAAAAATGAAACGTCGGTCCTATAAGAAGGCCTATAAAAATAAAAATATAACGTTTGTCAATATGACAATCTTAAAATCACAAATTCATACTGTGAAAACGTACACATTTAAGAAACGAGCGCCTTCAGCATGGGAGGATAAGAGGTGTTGGATAGGGCACAACACATCACTTCCACATGGACATCCTGACACAAACATAACTCAGTATTTTGATGATGCTTTTTGTAGATATGCATGGTTGTTTTATGTGTCGCATTAGATCGTATTTCCTTGTAAATAGTTCCCTACAGTCCCCTATGTAAAGACTTTTCCACTAAACATTGTATAAAACGTGTTTTTATGATGTATTTTTCAATAAACATATCACAATGACTTCACTTTGTTTTCCGAAACACTAAAGTTATGAGGGATTTACTATCTTTCACATGGATGCACTCTTGTAAACCATTTGTAATTTTGATAGCAATAGAGGGTATCATTTTTTTTGACGACAGGATGGTAGAAAATAGTTTCAAACATCTTCTCGACTATTCCATATAAAGCATCCTTATCATGAATGAAATCACGTAAAATGTCTTCTTTTTCCTCGCCACCAGAAATAGGTAGAATCAAATCACTTTGAATGTAAAGGTGTTGTTCATGTTTATCAAGTGTTTCTATACCAATCGTATGCGCAGCAGTAAACATATTTTGTAGCAATGAAAAACCAAAGAGTTTTATCAAATTTTCACTCAATTGACATTGAATGTCATCACCCAGTTTCAGAACAACGCGTTGATTTTCAATTGAAAGCGAAATGTGGTGTGTCTTTGCATCATCAAGTAACAGTTCACACAACTCGGTTGTGCTAATTTTTTTTTATCGGGTGGGCAACATCGTTGTATCGCCGCTTTGCTAAACGACATGTCTAATACAATGACACAAACAACTCTATTCAGGTTAGGAAGCATGTTGCTTACATCACTGTCATTCTTCTTGTAAAGATATTCACTAAAAATAGCAATGGCAAATTATATTCACAGCTGAATATGTGTGCGTGTGAACGTTGTCATATCAGACAAAGCGATAACCCATGCCTAAAAATGGGTCCACTTCATTGTCGTAGATGTCAGACCATTCGATAAGATTCTATTCATCCTTGTTGACAGCCTGATCTTTTCCCGATTCAGTGCCTGGGCGTTCCTTTATCAGTCAAAGTGATGACGCATACCGTTTTCACCTTAACTCATTCATATGATGAGTCGTCAGTGAATGAAGGAAAAACTCAACGTTCAACATGCCTCCATTAGCTGTACATCAAACAGATAACGCATTAGGAATTTAACAATCCGTGATACTTTATTGAAACCACATAAGCCTGTTATGATACAATGCCCGTTATGAAAGGTGGTAATATGTACAGGGTACCACTCGAATGAGAGCAGCAGGGAAGGGTTCAGTTTTATAAATTATATAATGGCTGCTGTTTTTAATATTTGCTAGAACCACTATAGTCTTCAATATTAACACACCAACACTAAGAGGCGGAACACCTTCTTTTCAGCAAACGAAATATGTTAATCACTTACAATCTTAATTATTTTACAAATAGCTATACCTTTATTTCTGGCATACAAAAGCTAAAACTTTATTTCTAACGTATACACTATTGAAACTTTATTTTTAACTTGAAAACAGTTAAAAACTTCATTTTTTACATGGAAACTGATGAAATTTTATTTCTAGCATACAAACAGCTAAAACTTCATTTCTACCATACAAACTGTTAGAACTTTATTTCCAAGATATAAACTGATATAACTATATTTCAAGCGTATTAACTATTAAAACTTTATTTTCAACGTGTACACTATTAAAACTTTATTTTCAACTTGTAAACTGTTGAAACTTTATTTTGACTTGCAAACTGATGAAACTTTCTTTTGTTTCTAACCTACAAACAGCTAAAACTTTATTTCTGATGTACACAGTATGAAACTTTATTTTTAACTGGTAAACTTTTGAAGTTTTATTTTTAACTTGTAATTGTTGAAACTTTGTTTTTAACTTGTAAACTGTTGAAACTTTATTTTTAACTTGTAAACTGTTGAAACTTTATTTTTAACTTTTAAACTTTGTTTTTAATTTACAAATAGTGGAACGCTTAGTCTAACTTGCAAACTGGTAAATCTTACGATCTTATTTTACAAACAGTTATGCCTTTATTTCTAGCATACAAACTGTTTCCAACATATGAACCACTATAGCTTTATTTCAAGCACATAAACTATTAAAACTTTATTTTCAGCTTGCAAACTATTGAAACTTTATTTTATTTCTAACGTGCAAAAAGCTAAAACTTTATTTCTAACGTACACACTACTGTGACTTTATTTTTAACTTGTAAACTTTTTATTTCTAACCTACAAACAGCTAAACTTTATTTCGAATGCATACACTATTGAAACTTTATTTTAGTTTACAAATAGTGGAACGTTTAGTCCAACCTGCAGGACTAGTAAATCGTACTATCTTATTTTTACAAGCAGCTAAAACTTTATTTCTGATGTACACACTATTGAAACTTTATTTTATTTCTAACGTACAAACAGCTGAAACGTTATTTCTAATGCACACACTATTGGAACTTTATTTTTAACTTGTAATCTGTTGAAACTTTATTTTGACTTGTAAACTGATGAAACTTTATTTTTAAGTGGTAAACTTTTGAAGTTTTCTTTTTAACTTGCAATTGATGAAGCTTTATTTTTAACTTGTAATTGTTGAAACTTTATTTTTAACTTGTAAACTGTTGAAACTTTATTTTTAACTTGTAAACTGTTAAAACTTTATTTTTAACATGTAAACTGTTGAAACTTTATTTTTGACTTGCAAACTGTTGAAACTTTATTTTTAATTTACAAATAGTAGAATGCTTAGTCTGACTTGCAAACTAGTAAATCTTACGATCTCATTTTTACAAACAGTTATAACTTTATTTCTAGCTTACAAACTGTTTCCAACATATAAACTGTTATACGCGAATCCTGTCCGAGTCATCTGCTGATGACCTCAGATACCCACGGGGAACGGATAATCAGTCCTTTTAAGGACTTAAATTCTTTCAAAAACATTCGAAAAAACTGTAATTCTTAAGTCACAAAAAATGTCTTCTTTCATTTATACTCCTTTTTTAACGTTTCGTTTTAATATTTATTTCATTTAAGAGTTCATCATTTCATTTCTTGAATTTAATTTTCATATGATTTTATTTTATTTTTATCATATTTTATTCATTTCTAGGCTTTAATAAATTTAATTTTCATCTATGGGTTTAACGTCTACCTTAAAACTAAGTTATTTGAGACAACTACAGATGTTTCACATGTTCAGTTTAATCTCCCTTTTGTTATGATTATATATAGATAAACGTTACGTGACGATGATAGGGTCCAGATGGGAAAGGCTTAAGTGTCATCACGATGTTTAGATTAAGGTTTAGGATAACGCCTCGAATCATCCCTCTAGTCACAATTACATAATAACGTTTATTAACGATTCTGCTTGAATTATCAAGTCACTAGGACTTCAGACCCTTGTCAGGTAAGCAGACAATCCCAGTCTTGTGAATTATTAATAACTTTTTTAATATCAAGATGCTCGTAATTTAGGTTGGTATTAAGAGGTATTCTTTGCGGTAATCATATTTTTATTTATGGCTAATTAACTCTTTCTTTTTCAACTACCTAAAGACGATTTTGTGATATTATAACTTTATTTCAAGCACATAAACTATTAAAACTTTATTTCCAACGTATACACTATTAAAACTTTATTTTCAACTTGTAAACTGTTCAAACTTTATTTTTTATCTTGCACACTATTTAAACTTTATTTTAAAACTTGTAAACTATTGAAACTTTATTTTTAACTTGCAAACTATTGAAACTTTATTTTATTTCTAACGTGCAAAAAGCTAAAACTTTATTTCTAACGTACACACTATTGTAACTTTATTTTTAACTTGTAAACTTTTTATTTCTAACCTACAAACAGCTAAACTTTATTTCGAATGCATACACTATTGAAACTTTATTTTAGTTTACAAATAGTGGAACGTTTAGTCCAACCTGCAGGACTAGTAAATCGTACTATCTTATTTTTACAAGCAGCTAAAACTTTATTTCTGATGTACACACTATTGAAACTTTATTTTATTTCTAACGTACAAACAGCTGAAACGTTATTTCTAATGCACACACTATTGGAACTTTATTTTTAACTTGTAATCTGTTGAAACTTTATTTTGACTTGTAAACTGATGAAACTTTATTTTTAAGTGGTAAACTTTTGAAGTTTTCTTTTTAACTTGCAATTGTTGAAGCTTTATTTTTAACTTGTAATTGTTGAAACTTTATTTTTAACTGGTAAACTTTTGAATTTTCAGAAAAGTCATTTCTTCTTCGGGTACACATTCATATTAATAGCCACCAAATTTTCGCCTTACGGCTTTGTCAAGGTGTGATAAATGCATGCAATCAATCAGTGCAGAGCAATATGAACAGCGGACAGTCAATCGATAAAGATATAGGAAGCAATTATGGTGAATGTGATCTACAATACTACTACTGATATGAAATGAAAGTAACATGAGCAATTAAGAAAATGAAGTAGGGACGTTAAAACACTCCCAATAACAATACTGTGTGAAAAAATATTAGACAACACGTAGAGAAGCACCGGTGCACCCATTCATTAGCATATGTATAGGAAACTGTTTGATATACATAGATTCTAGAGTTCGTCGTCTGTTCATATAATGTAGGCCGGTATGAAGAAGTGACCATTCAAAGTCAATGTTGTTGGCGTGTTCATTCTTAGCATGCAAGGCCACGTGACTAGAGCTATTATTCGGATTCAAATGCTCCAAAATTCTTGACTTGATCATTCTCTGAGTCTCGCCTATGTATACCATCCCACAAATTCTGCAGACAATTTTGTAAATCACTCCTTTGGTATGGCACAAGTTTGGCTTGGCGGTATACCGGCAGCTTTTGCACGACTGATCACAGAAAGTAGGTTCTTTCGTTGGACGGAAATGCCGTTTCATTGACCGATTTGAGAAGCTGATGAAAACTTTATCTTTTAGGCCAGTCCTTCTTACAGTGTTCAACATTTGTCTTTTTATATTTTCGGAAATGAAGGGGCACTTGATAAAAAGACGTTTCGGCTTATCGTTGACATTGTTGACTTTAAACTGCCTGATGATTCTGTTGAGGAATGATCTTGGATATCCATTGTTCAAAAACCTTTGAATCACTTTGTCCCTCGAATAGTCCATGTAATATTCAGTTGACCTGAAACGTGCTCGGCGGAGTTCTCCAATCACAATAGCTCTTTTTGTAGCGACAGATGAGTTCGACTTCCAATGATGGATCACTCCACTATGACAGTCTTTGATATATAAACGAGTACTGAACTTCGGGGGTTGATTGTCTGTTAACCTGACTTAACTTCGGGGGTTGATTGTCTGTTAACCTGACTTCACAATCCAAAAAAGGTAGAAATCCATCAGAGTCAGGTAAGCAGATTACGAAGTTTATGGCTTGATGCATTTGGTTAGCAATGTATAGGATATCCATACAATCAATATGAGCAGGGTAAATAATGAAAATGTCATCTATGTATCTCTTCCAGTAAATGTTAACATCTCCATATTCTGATATTATGCTCTGTTCAACGTAATTCATGAAGATGATTGCTGCTTGGGGTGCAACTGGATTGCCCATGGATAAACCAACAGTTTGTTTATAAAATTCGTTACCATGTACTATGGCATCAGACGACAGACACAACTCAAAAAATTCCATGAAGTCGGTAAGCGTTAAGTCCCTCAAGACGGCATTTCCGTCCAACGAAAGAACCTACTTTCTGTGATCAGTCGTGCAAAAGCTGCCGGTATACCGCCAAGCCAAACTTGTGCCATACCAAAGGAGTGATTTACAAAATTGTCTGCAGAATTTGTGGGATGGTATACATAGGCGAGACTCAGAGAATGATCAAGTCAAGAATTTTGGAGCATTTGAATCCGAATAATAGCTCTAGTCACGTGGCCTTGCATGCTAAGAATGAACACGCCAACAACATTGACTTTGAATGGTCACTTCTTCATACCGGCCTACATTATATGAACAGACGACGAACTCTAGAATCTATGTATATCAAACAGTTTCCTATACATATGATAATGAATGGGTGCACCGGTGCTTCTCTACGTGTTGTCTAATATTTTTTCACACAGTATTGTTATTGGGAGTGTTTTAACGTCCCTACTTCATTTTCTTAATTGCTCATGTTACTTTCATTTCATATCAGTAGTAGTATTGTAGATCACATTCACCATAATTGCTTCCTATATCTTTATCGATTGACTGTCCGCTGTTCATATTGCTCTGCACTGATTGATTGCATGCATTTATCACACCTTGACAAAGCCGTAAGGCGAAAATTTGGTGGCTATTAATATGAATGTGTACCCGAAGAAGAAATGACTTTTCTGAAAATGCAACAGCCCGGGTACGAGGAGAACCCAACCATCCTTATGTAAACTTTTGAAGTTTTATTTTTAACTTATAATTGTTGAAACTTTATTTTCAAGTTGTAAACTGTTGAAACTTTATTTTTAACTTGTAAACTGTTGAAACTTTATTTTTAACTTGTAAACTTTATTTTTAATTTAAAAATAGTGGAACGCTTAGTCTAACTTGCAAACTGGTAAATCTTACGATCTTATTTTACAAACAGTTATGCCTTTATTTCTAGCATACAAACTGTTTCCAACATATGAACCACTATAGATTTATTTCAAGCACATAAACTATTAAAGCTTTATTTCTAACGTGTACACTATTAAAACTTTATTTTCAGCTTGTAAACTGTTGAAACTTTATTTTTTATCTTGCACACTATTTAAACTTTATTTTAAAACTTCTAAACTATTGAAACTTTATTTTTAACTTGCAAACTATTGAAACTTTATTTTATTTCTAACGTGCAAAAAGCTAAAACTTTATTTCTAACGTACACACTATTGTAACTTTATTTTTAACTTGTAAACTTTTTATTTCTAACCTACAAACAGCTAAACTTTATTTCGAATGCATACACTATTGAAACTTTATTTTAGTTTACAAATAGTGGAACGTTTAGTCCAACCTGCAGGACTAGTAAATCGTACTATCTTATTTTTACAAGCAGCTAAAACTTTATTTCTGATGTACACACTATTGAAACTTTATTTTATTTCTAACGTACAAACAGCTGAAACGTTATTTCCAATGCACACACTATTGGAACTTTATTTTTAACTTGTAATCTGTTGAAACTTTATTTTGACTTGCAAACTGATGAAACTTTCTTTTGTTTCTAACCTACAAACAGCTAAAACTTTATTTCTGATGAGCACACTATGAAACTTTATTTTTAACTTGTAAACTTTTAAAGTTTTATTTTTAACTTGTAATCGTTGAAACTTTATTTTTAACTTGTAAACTGTTGAAACTTTATTTTTAACTTGTAAACTGTTGAAACTTTATTTTTAACTTGTAAACTTTGTTTTTAATTTACAAATAGTGGAACGCTTAGTCTAACTTGCAAACTGGTAAATCTTACGATCTTATTTTACAAACAGTTATGCCTTTATTTCTAGCATACAAACTGTTTCCAACATATGAACCACTATAGCTTTATTTCAAGCACATAAACTATTAAAACTTTATTTTCAGCTTGTAAACTGTTGAAACTTTATTTTTTATCTTGCACACTATTTAAACTTTATTTTAAAACTTCTAAACTATTGAAACTTTATTTTTAACTTGCAAACTATTGAAACTTTATTTTATTTCTAACGTGCAAAAAGCTAAAACTTTATTTTTAACGTACACACTACTGTAACTTTATTTTTAACTTGTAAACTTTTTATTTCTAACCTACAAACAGCTAAACTTTATTTCGAATGTATACACTATTGAAACTTTATTTTAATTTACAAATAGTGGAACGTTTAGTCCACACTTGTGATTCAGGGATAGCAATCGACTGCGATCCATCAACATGTGTAAAGAGCTTGTTACACTACGGAAGAGAGAAGTGTATTATGTTGCGTTTTGTCGCGTGAGTGTCCTCCCATTTCATCCCATTTCATCAATTCGTCTCATTGATAGAGACAAGTAGAACTCGTGGTTCATTCTGATAACGTATGCAATAAAGAGTTTATAAGGTAACCTTCGACAGATGGCTAAATGTCGCCCTGGCGCGAATGCATACTACGTTGAGACAGAAGCAACCACTTGCAAACATGACGCAGAGAGGTTTAACAAGATTGACCGATTGCCGAATGTCCCTTGCGGTATACATTGCTACGGGTTTCACCGCCGTCCTGAACAGGAACGCCCGTCGAAAGGAAGTATTACACCGAACTTCTCCTTACCATGCGCACGTTGAGTGCTTCTTGATCTGATAGCAAGAGACTTGTTAGCAAGACGAGAACTGACCTGTTGGCGACTCAGTGAAAAGGTCTGTGAAGACTTGTTAGCAAGTCAAGCTGACGTTTTCGCAATGGAGAATTTATAAGCCACCCGTGACAAGATAGCTAAGACTCGACCGATTGGCGTTCAAGGTGCTACGTTGAGAAAAGAGACCGCAACGACCGTTGTAGAGTCGAGATTACCGAAGTCTCCCTCCCTTGCTGCACCCATCACTACGATCTTATCCGCTGTCCGGAAGGAACACCCTGTCACTGGAATATTACAGCGAAACTCTCCGTACCATGCAACATCATGATACTTGCTAAAGGCAAATGTGTAGTTGAAAGTCACCTCACTGGGTTTTATATGATTTTCCTACCCTGAGAATGGTCGAGATTGCTCGCCCAATCAGAAAGCTTGCTCAACTATCATCCATAATGCCTTCATTCACCTACCATTCGCTTACTTCTACAAGAATGCTTCCTAAAAGCGTCGCTTCGATCAACTTTACTGCACTGGCACAACTTAAAAGCCGTTTTGGAGTTATTGTAAGTAACCATTTTTTCTGAAGCGAAAAAGGGACTATCATGATTTTAAATTCATGTAGTAGACATGACTTGAGGATAGACAAGTTAAGCTGATGAATCCGTTGCAGGCATTACTCAGAGGGGATCTTATCCGAACTCCAAGGCCTCGGCCCACAAATCCAACCTCCCGCGGACAGAGCATGCGTCATATCACTGTGTTGGCATCCGGACCCTGATTTTGACATGAAAACCAGTGGATTATTTACATCAGGAAACAAGTCTCGAGCCGAAGCTCGCCTCCCACAACTTTATAAATGTCTTAGTTGAATTCAGCAGGGTCGAAAACCCCGAAAAATCATCAAAAATAACTAATTTAAATTTTTCAAGTTTTTAGCACTACTGATGAAATTTTATAAGTAGTCGATCACTTAGGGCAGGTCAATAGCGACCGAACCTTTTTTGAATCAAGTCAAACGGACTTGTAGAAGCAAAGTTACATGCCTTTAAAGTTTTGGAGTCTTCTATGGCCTGGAGACGAAGGCCATCTCCTGGCGAACCTCCAAGTCTGACGCCTTAGCTGACTTCAGCAATGAAATTTTCTAAGTCGGTTTCTTGCAGAAACCCGGAATTTGGAATGTCCGAAGCTATCATCGGAGCTCAGAGAGACGACCTACCTTTGACAATCGCTCTCCTCTAAATGAAAAGTCTCTGTCGGTTCCCGCTTATATAGTGTGTGGCGGACAGCTGATGACGTAATACCCATCATCCAAATCTTTAAATCCGTCTATCTCCGGTTCTAGTGCTCCGATGGAGCTGGAAATTCATCATTGCCATGCAGAATTTGATGATGAATCCGCATCTGCCCTCTGTTTTCCCATCCAATGCTTCGTTTTGGCTCTACAGCCCACAGCCATCGCAAAAATTCTAACTCGTTTTTCGGAAAAATGATGAAAAATTTTTTCTCTCCGATGGCTTTCAAATTCACCATATAGATGCAGAATTTGACGCTGATCACGAATCTGAAATCAGTTTTGCTCTCCGATGCTTCGTTTTGAGGCTACAGCCCAAAACGTCCCACAATTTTACCTCTGTCGTTTTTCGCCAATCTCCCAAATCTTAATTGGCGTCTCACATCTAAACGGAGACAGATATGAACAAGCCGTTTCTTTAACTGAATTTGTCTCACTCTTAGCTTTCAAACGAGCTATTGGACGACTTTCTACGATCACTAGAACCAAAGTTGGAAGATCGGTGCCGAGAGGGGGGACGTCAGCGAAATTTTTTTCTCTCCGATTGCTTTCAAATTCACCATACAGATGCAGAATTGTACGCTGATTCCAAATCTGAAATCCGTTTTGCTCTCCGATGCTTCGTTTTGAGGCTACAGCCGAAAACGTCCACAATTTTACCTCTGTCGTTTTTTCGGAAAAATTTTGAAGAAAAATCTTTTCTCTCCGATTCCTTTCAAACTCACCATACCGATGCAGAATTTGACGCTGATCACGAATCTGAAGTCCGTTTCACTCTCCCGTGCCTCCTTCACCCTCAAAACACACTCTCACTCCACCACGTAAACCTGGTCGGTCGGCCAAGTCAGCCTAGTCGGTCAGCAAAGTCAACCTGGACGGTCGGCCACGTCAACCTGGTCGGTCGGCCAAGTCAGCCTGGACGGTCGGCCAAGACAACCTCTCACTCCAACCTAGGCGACCGGCCAAGGTGGCGCGCTGTGTTTGTATGGGAGCTAGCCATTTCGAGGCGCGCTGTGTTTGTATTGGACCCACCCCAATTCGAGGCGCGCGTGTTTGTATTGGACCCACCCCATTTCGGGGCGCGCGTGTTTATTATGGACCTTTACTTACTACTGATACTCTAGCGGAATAGCAGTCAACCATGAGCTTGCTCCTTTATCCATCAATTGCTCTACAGCTCTTAGCATTTCTGGCGATAATTTATTATCAATTGCTCGCTGTCTTTCCCTTAAACTTTCTTATTTCATCTCATCCATGTTTTTGGTTTATTTGCGAGTTTTCTCTTTCTCGAAACGATTTGTAATAAAATCGATTTAACATGCACCTTCGTTATTTCTTTTTCTGATTTAGCTTGTATTGGCGAATCAATTGAAAAGATGGCATAATTGAACCACCAACACCAGGAGATGAGCTGAAAAGTTCCAGAAGCTCCGTGAAAGGAACGTCCGAATGAAAAATAGTCGGGGTTAAAATGTTACTTATTGTATGCTGCAACAATTCAGTGTGATCCACAAAGTTTTCGATAGTCCGCATGAAGGAGAATTTGGATCGATGCGCTTTCGTAAAAAGTCAATATGCTGATGAAGCTGTAATTTGGCAAATTTGTTGAGGACAACAAGTTCATCATTCCACTTTTTCATCATATTTTTGCAATACTCGTCTTTATGACTACTTCAACCAATAACTGCTCCAAGAAGTCGCTCTAAAATGTCACATTAACTTTATCTTTGAATATTTCTGCAGCTTGCAAATATTTTTCGTGACTTTCACTATGACACAACTTTTATTTCCGTTTATGCGATAACCAAACCTTCTTCCTTAATTTTTTTGGATTTCATACCATGTCTTTAAATCTTTCACTGAATCATCACCTGAAGAATCATCTGCAAACCAAACTTGTTTCACTTGCGGTAGCAAATTCTTCAAACTTTGAATTATCAAAAAAGTGTTTATTGCATACCATGGCATGGCAAGAGGATCTCCTTCGTGTGGCTCCTTCTTGAGAGTATTCTTGACTTCCTGCCACAATACGTTGAGATTGATGGACATGAAATTCTGATGTTATGAAGAGCAACTCGCCTATTCATTGTATTAGATGTTGCGCTAAATGTTGATTAGCGCATGGCTTTCAGTGCTTCCACCACGATTGAACGAACTGTCTATGTCACAGAATTAGACAGCTCGTCTCTTGTTCTGTTTGACTAGAAGGGAAGCATTGGAACATGTAACGTAAATGAAATGGCACACTCTCCTGACTAATTACCATAGCAATCGAACAATGAACAGCCAGTTCAACATTAAACACGCCAAATTGTGCAAAGTTTCAGTGACTGCTATCAACCGGATCACACAGCAAAGAGACACAGTCGATGTCAAGTTCTACAGAGAAGTTTGTGAACGTATTTTTCATGCGCCTGCTAACTTTTTTTAAAATGATCGGAGGGCCCAACATTATCGAGAAAACTTTTGCGCAATGATCTCAATTCTTCGAATCTGAAGGAGTCGTGGCGATCGGAGCATTTTGAAGGAATTCAAAGCAATCTGCAAGCGACGCACGACTATTTTTCCTATCTCTGTAAGGTATTAAAAATTTCTTTTTGCCCACTTAGTAAGTTCCTGCATGTGCCATCTGTTTGAATCAGTTTGCACTTCTAGCAAAGTGATACGATTAAACAATCTAACTAGCTTACGGGGCGAAAAATTTCGCTACATTTTTTTTAAAATACCCGTCCAAGCAGTGTTAGTTACTATAGGAATGCTAATGATGCGCTAATGGAAATTTAATGATTGGGGAAGCATTTATATATAGTAGTTCCTTTATAGAGATTGTATTTTGTTGTGGTAATTTATTTATTAACACTGACGATGGACTTTTGAGTTTTGGAGATATATTGAAGAGGTGTTTTTTTGATTTTCAGTAGATCTGCGTAATTCATGATGCACAATTATGACATAATTTTATGTACATTGAAAAAATTTATGTTCATTGACCTAGCTTTGACGATGCATTTCGCTGCCCGTCTAATTTCCAAGTATTGCAGTCTTAACATCTCATTAGGAAGCTATTCATTTATTTGTTTTTTGGTCTATGTATGTTATTTGAAACCATTAACATTAAAAAGTCTATGTTGCAACACGAGACGCGAAGCGTCGAGTGCTTTAAGTATAATAGACAGTGAGTTCAATTGCATGTGGAAGCACGATATGACACTGAAAAAGACGACACGATATGACGAAGAAAATGACAAGTGAAATATCGGTTGACAACCCTCAGTCACAATGCTAAATGCAACCGGTAGTCAGGAAAGTTTAGACAAATGTGATATGAATATTTTATGTCATATTCAACATAATGCTGTCATTTTTAACATAGTTCGAGTCACTACCCTGGATGAATTATAATAGGAATATTGTCATAGTTTTATCGGACAAATAATGAAGATATATTACCTTTCAAATGACAGCCTAAATGCAGCGAGGGAATGCTGCCTGTTTGCTAGGAGCAGGGAAATAGGACTTTTTTATGAACTTTTTATTACTTGTAGTGTTAATCCTTTTGTAAAACCTTTTTTTCTTGAAATAGAGTTTATTGAATTTGATTCCGGATGAAAAACTTTTTATGTGCTAATGCATTTCAATGAAGGAAGGCAATAAAGATGACTAAATAAGCATAACCTTTACTGCTCTATGGAATCAGTAATCATGCAGATTACTGCAATGTCAAATATAAATATCATGTAGAAATTGACTTCCGTTTTAGGTGCTGATTTGACCATACTGAAATTAACATAATAGCCTAGTCCAGGAGAAATCACTACGTCTCGAGTGACTTCGCATGTGTTGAACAAATTCTGATTTCATACAATACTCGTGAAGATCTCTCCTTTATTACTTTCAATTGATCACAAGTTAAATATTCTCGCATCATGAGCATCAGCGGAGTGATAGTTTTCCTTAACATGATGTTTCATTGTGCGCAATGCGTAAACCCGAATGAATGGATCTATTATACGAGACCAGTCGAGTTGCTCATAACGTTTAAAGCAAACATGTTCACATACGTGCCTGACCCCAACAGCGGTTGTGACAATCACCCTGAATGTTTCTGGCAGAACGATCAACCAATGGGACAGTTTCATTGTAATACATCACATAATACTGATTGGTACAGTTTTGAAAATGTTAGAAGATTCTTACAACCAGTTTTCCCTGGCAGAACCATCACTTTTATTTATCAGTTCCGTGGCCGAGTAAAGAATAAGGTTGTTGCGATGGTAAATAACAGCAGTACCCGTGCAAAAATGTTACGAAATTCTGCCGGAGTGGAGTACATGAGAAAGGAAGTACATGATGTCAAATTTATGGGTAGCACAAAGCACGGGAAGCTGTTTCTCCCTCCAAGTCCATCCGTCACTCCATTACAAGTGCTTTAATTTCATTGTACTGCTATCTCATTAGCTCGTCAGAGGAAAAATCACCATACGCTGACAAATGGACCGCTCAACAACAACAACATGTGTTATTCTATTTTCAAGGGAGCTTTAAATCAAAGTGTATATTTGATATTAAAAGTGTGATGAGCCTTCAGCTATAGTGTTATTCATCGTCGCTGTCTACAAGCATTCATTCTATTTTGATAATTTATTGGAATGCGGATTTATGATTTTCGCTTTTGTGCTCAATTAGGAGCAGTTTCAGTTTACTTTCAACATCAATGTTGCCATAATATGTAAGAAAGAAACCTGCCGTTGATTCCTTGAATAACATTTTTATGCAAGTCTCACATTTTAGATTCTCATATATTTTAAAGGAAAACATGCTATCCGATCTTTTGCAGCATCATTGAGGTTGTTTATCTATTTTCATGACAATAAGTTATAGCAATAATCGACTCTCAGCAGCATTATTCAGTGTTTTATCAATTTATCTCCGAATTTTTTTGAAAGATGTAATGATCCTATTAGCTTTAACAAAAAGTTTAAAAAATGTTTTTATTTTCATATTCCATTCGCATCCGATATGACAAAAACTTGAATACGTAGAGTCTTTGAATACATACTTTTGAATACGTATTGCCATGGTGGTCAACACGAGGCAGGAGGAAACTGTTTTTTGAATTTTTTGACTTTCACTTGTGATTTTTTTATCATACTTTTTAGAGCGTGTTTTAAAGCGCTGATCTGACGAGCTGATATGGCGTGCTAGAAACTATTACGATAACCAAAAATGATCGAAATGCATCCGCACGCAAGCGATATTTTAGCCGTTTTGTCGGAATACAATAGAAGCAAGAAGTCGAATAGAAGTTAAAATTGTCCAGTTCACATTTACCATCTGCTACGTAATTCACAAAGTCAATAAACAAAACGTGTTGTACCTAAAAGAAATTCTGTGAATATCATTTTTGTGATCAGGAGAGACTGTCTGCTTATCTGCGACAATAAAATCGGTTGTTGTGACTTTTTCATCATCTTTAGCAGCAAATCGGTCAAGCTACCGGTAATGAGGAATGTCGTATTTCTTCCTGATGATGGAAAATTCTGCCCTAAAAGTGCAATCATAAAAAATGACAAATCTCATTTTGAGTTTTCAAATGTACTGAAATTGGATCATTACGTTATTGAGTGTATGATACTCGGAAGTACATGGATCTACATAAACAAATTGCATTTTGCCATGTCTGAGGCTCTGTAACTTGCAAGACGACCGGAGGTACAACTCAAGAATTTTCGTTTTACTGATGTCGTGTGACAATCTACATATTAAAAATGATAAAAGGGAATTGAGGAATCAAATTTAGGAAGAAAATGTCCGTAGATATCGCACTAGAATATTGATTTGTCATTCCATGCTTTTAGTAAACGTTAATTTCAAAGAATCAGATTACTACGAATTCAAGTTGTCGTCTTGCTGTTCATCGTTAACAATATGCTTTCCTTGGAGGAACGTGTGGAGCTAATGCTGCTTTGCGGAAGGGAAGGCTGATCAATTCTGCAAGTGTTACAGAAGAATTCAATAAAAGAAATCCGGATTCTCGAGTCAGTCATGCGACTGTTATGACTGTTATGCGACTTCATGATGCCACAATTGCAATCACTTGGGGTTCGTTACCCTGAATGGTTTCAACAAAACGGCGCCCCGCCACACTATGCTGTCGATACCTGGACGAAAGGTTTCAAGACCATTGGATAGGGTGTCGTGGCCTGTGCAGTGGGCACCAAGATGTCCTGGGTTAAGCCCATGGACTTCGTCTTCTGGAGTTGTGTTAAGTCTCTCGTTAACTCCGAAAAGATGAGAGATCGTGACCATCTTATCCAACGAATTCACGGTGACATCAATCTGCTTGACAAGGTTCGTAGTGATTTCCATTATCATGTCAGCACTTGCTTTGACCTCGGCGGACAGCATTTCGAACATTTAGAGATATTTTCATGTTTCTATTATGTTTCTACAAGAAATTTGTCTTTCTTAAAGTAATTTTTGATTTTATATTCATACATGGGTCTTAACCAATAAGATACATAAAGCTCCCTATGGTGCGTGACTTTTGCCCCCCCCCTGTATACATGTGAGGAATCATAAGAAAGATACTCACATAACCGAGAACGTAAGGTGCGACAGGTGTCTTCCACATACGAGCTGCTACATGCATTACATATTACATCGAATGAAATATATAAAATATATGGTGAGACAGTCATTGGAATATAGAGAAAATTCAAAATATTTACAATTCTTATTTACCCAAATATGTTCCCGACGGGGCATGAAATCGAAGAAAGAGTCGGAGACTTAGAAGAAACAAACATCTTGTCCTGCACTTTACAATCCTTCAGTCCTCGTCTCGCTTCTCTTGTTTGCTGCTCAGAAATAAAAGGGAGCGTGACGAACATCTTGTTGGACATATCTGAGTTTGGTCTGCTTGTCTGCTGTCGGCGAATTTGATGTAGGGTTCGTTGTTGATCACTTTGTGTGGGTAGCCGAACGTGTCGTACGTTCTCGGTCACGTGAGCATCTTTCTTATGATTACTCACATGTACGCGTAATTGTATAGAGACATATTTTCAGTCATATTGCTTGTCCTAATGCTTCTTTCATTCGATGGTCTTGGAAAACTCGATGAACTGAAACTCGGTGGTCATCAATGTAAACTCAAAAGAAATGAATTTAAATTTGTAGTAGAGAGAGTTCTCAATTTCGGTTGCAAATCACTGGAATTCCCTAACAAGTGAAAGTAGTATTAAAAGGGCTCATGCTGTCCCGGGATTAGTACATTTTGAATTGGAACCTAAGTGTACCGAACAGGATGAGTACATTTTGAATTGGAACCTAATGTACCGATTTGTTTTTAAACTTGATCTTGTGGTTGTAGTCGTCTGTTATTTGAAGTGTTGATTGCGAACACAAGTGTACTGTTTTGTGTTATTTGTGAAGAGAATAGTGTAATGTGTTGATGATGTGAGTTCGGTTAGGTACATTTAAATGTTCTAGACTTGTTAATTTGAACATGAATGGCAAAGTGTGAGGATTGAAACGTTGAGGATTGCTGTAATTGTGTTGAGGATGAGTACGCAGATGTTCTAATTGTATTGAGGATGAATACATAATGTTCTAATTGTGTTGAGGATGAGTACGTAATGTTGTAATTGTGTTGAGGATGAGTACGTAATGCTCTAATTGTATTGAGGATGAATACATAATGTTCTAATTGTGTTGAGGATGAGTACGTAATGCTCTAATTGTATTGAGGATGAATACATAATGTTGTAATTGTGTTGAGGATGAGTACGTAATGTTCTAATTGTATTGAGGATGAATACATAATGTTCTAATTGTATTGAGGATGAGTACGTAATGTTCTAATTGTGTTGAGGATGAGTACGCAGATGTTCTAATGCTGAACTTGTTATTTTTTTGAATGATTATGTTGAAGGCTATCTATCTATCTATATATCTATATATCTATATATCTATGCATATATATATATATATATATATATATATATATATATATATATTATATGCATGGAGAATTGTTTATTATTATCATTATGGTTTGTCTTCGATTGAGACAATTGTGACCATTGTGACCATTGTGACCATTGAATCCTTCATTTCTATTTTGTGTTCTTTTGTCAAATATTGATAATATGATTGCCCAAATTCCATAATAGTTTACAAAGTGAAAAAGACAACATTTACTATGTATGTTTAATTATATATGCGAAAATACGTTAGGGTACATGATGGCCATCTCAGAGAGAAAGCCCTCTCCCCACTGATGGAAAGCAGTGTTATTTGAGTAGTCATGCTCCTTCATGTGGACGGGGCAAACGACTGGCTGACTGCTCCGAAGTTGCAGGGCCGTCACTACAAGTACTCTCCACAAGTATACTTCACAGCCACATGATGGTCTCCTAACCATGTCCAGTTTTCCACCAATGAGGAATATCCCAGAGGAGGTACCAGAGAATAATATCTCACCACTCCTGGACTTATGTTTTATTTCTCCAATCACCGCATCGAGTTTACCGCCTTCAATGGGTTCCGTTGTGTTCCCCGATAAGATAATGTTGTTTGAGCTTCCTGCCATGGTAGTTGTTAGGATTACAACAGATAACAATTGGAACTATCCCACGACTTATATAGCCAAAAGAGGGAGAATTAGAACAATTCTGATTGGCTGTTGGGAATTCCTTTGTTTAGAAAGTATATAAGTCCTGAAATTCTACCAATTCCAATCCTGAAGTTGTTGTGAAATTGAAAGAGTCAGTCAAAATGGTAGGCCCCAACACACCACCTCAATCGCCTGTTCCAACCGAGGGATCGACATCGAACATATTCGATTTGGTTGACTCACATGTCAGCGAAGATCAGACAACACCACCGATACAAGCGCGCATTAGTGTTAAGGTGTGGAACACTCCAGAAAGAGTGCACACAAAGCGGCTGAAGTTAAGACTTGAACCTGACGACCAGAAACTGAAGAATTTAAAAGAATTCTCCTTTATTGAAGCAGAAACTCCGAGGAGATATCCCGATGCGCCGCGAAAGACGAAGGTCAGTCTGCAAATGGACCTGCGGAAGATACCACCGTTCCCGATCTTGGACAATTTGTAGACTCTCTAGCTTTCTGTATCGTAACGCTCTTTTATAATCTTCAAAATATCATTGTTATTATGAGTACAAATATTGCTGTTTTGATTTCTTTTCAAAGGAGTATTGCCTCCAAGATTTGAGTGGAAGTTGGGATTAAAGTTTTGAAAGAACATCTATTTACATATGAGGATGGAAAGACATGTAGCTCCCCTGGAAAGTTTCATACATAGTGCATACAATACACCATTAGAATAAGAATGAAAAGAGCTTTCGAATGATATACGGTATGCACCCACTTCCTCAAAAAAACTTGATGTATGACAGCGTTGAAGATAGACAAACGATGGAAATAAAATTGACTTTTTAAAATTTTGCAAAATCAATCTAGTTTTCAAACGCATGTAGCTCGTCAGGAAGGTATCATACACGATGCATACAATACATCATAGGAATCACAATGAAAAGAGCTTTCCAATGATATAAGGTATGCACCCATTTGCTTAAAAAATCCATGTTGTATGCACGTTTATGCAAATGGAAAATTTCCAAGTTTTTCTCGAAAAATGACTGATTTTCCAGATTTTGACCAAGTTCCAAACTTAAAGTTTACAACTCAAAATTATCACAATACTTAACACTTTTACCCTCAACCTTGACCTGACCTTTGACCTTTGACCTTCATACACTTCATACACGACGCGCCGCGGGGGGGGGCTCAAAATTTCTCGGGCGCTTCGCGCCCTCGGAATCTTTCGGATTATAGGGTAAATAAATTTTCGAGTGCGCTGCTCAACTGAACCCTAACCTAACCCTAACCAGAGGCTCATATCTTCCACAGTCTTGTTTTAATGCAGCAATTGATAAGTGCGCAAAATTTGAAAATGCGATGACCACATAAACGTTCTCAGCTGATGCCTCAAGTGTTCACCATATGGTTTGTTTAAATGGATCATTTGATAAGTGCGCGAAATTCAAAACTTTGATTGGGTGATAATTCTATTAAGATTTATCACTCTGGAACAATTTACATGTTACTTTCTTCTAAGTTCATAAGTAGGTACGTTAATAAGTTCTAAACCTAAAGAGATAGAAAATAACTTGATCAAATTAATAAACTCTGTTACAATTTAATGTCAAGTTTTTAATGTTAGAATTTATCACCTGTTTGATTTTGAATCTTGTTTAAGTGAATACATTTTGTTTAACTATATCATCTCAATGGCATGACGTCAGTAGGTCTTTGTTCGTAGTTGCTTTGTGCATTTCATATATAAAGAAAGTGTTGAAGCCAGTTCTTCACTCATTTTTGAATTATCAGCCTGCCTAGCAAGACGTCAGCTCCGATCTTTCAAACCTTAATCAATATTCTAAAGTGAGTTTGGAACAATTTAAATGTTACTTTTTTCTAAGTTCATAAGTAGGTACATTAATAAGTTCTAAACCTAAAGAGATAGAAAATAACTTGATCAAAATTAATAGACTTAAAGTTGTGTTTATGAAATTTATTAAAGACTTTAGCTATTCTCTTACGTATAATACTCACTACCACGATGTGACTTGGAACAATTTACATGTTACTTTTTTCTAAGTTCATAAGTAGGTACATCAATAAGTTCTAAACCTTAAGAGATAGAAAATAACTTGATCAAAATTAATAAACTCTGTTACAATTTAATGTTAAGTTATTAATGTTACACTTTATAAGCTGTTTGATTTTGAATCTTGTTTAAATGAATACATCTTGTTTAACTATATCATCTCAATGGCATGACGTCAGTAGGTCTTTGTTCGTATTTGCTTTGTGCATTTCATATATAAAGAAAGTGTTGAAGCCAGTTCTTCACTCATTTTTGAATTATCAGCCTGCCTATCAAGACGTCAGCTCCGATCTTTCAAACCTTAATCAATATTCTAAAGTGAGTTTGGAACAAATTAAATGTTACTTTTTTCTAAGTTCATAAGTAGGTACATTAATAAGTTCTAAACCTTAAGAGATAGAAAATAACTTGATCAAAATTAATAAACTCTGTTACAACTTAATGTTAAGTCATTAATGTTACACTTTATCAGCTGTTTGATTTTGAATCTTGTTTAAATGAATACATTTTGTTTAACTATATCATCTCAATGGCATGACGTCAGTAGGTCTTTGTTCGTAGTTGCTTTGTGCATTTCATATATAAAGAAAGTGTTGAAGCCAGTTCTTCACTCATTTTTGAATTATCAGCCTGCCTATCAAGACGTCAGCTCCGATCTTTCAAACCTTAATCAATATTCTAAAGTGAGTTTGGAACAATTTAAATGTTACTTTTTTCTAAGTTCATAAGTAGGTACATTAATAAGTTCTAAACCTAAAGAGATAGAAAATAACTTGATCAAAATTAATAGACTTAAAGTTGTGTTTATGAAATTTATTAAGGACTTTAGCTATTCTCTTACGTATAATACTCACTACCACGATGTGAGTTTGGAACAATTTACATGTTACTTTTTTCTAAGTTCATAAGTAGGTACATTAATAAGTTCTAAAACCTAAATTTAGTTAGTTTTAAGTATGGATTTAATTTTTCTTACAGACATGCCTCGTCCCAGTTGCTTGCCACGTCAGCGATTAATCTTTCATTACTGTGAAACCAAATGAAAAGTCAGCATAAAGACTGCACGTTTCGTCAAGAGTGCAGTTTCCTTTACTGCCTATCATGTAAGAGCTATGTTAAAACCGATATGGAGGCTAAAGGAGAAAATCCTAACAGATTCATAAAAACGCACACGAAATGTGCTTTACGCAACGGACGGGAAGGCCGAAACCTCACCTGCCTTGAGGAGAAAAAGCGAGTTGAGAGGCTGTTTGCCAAGGAGCGACCTCTTGAGGGCATCCTCAGCCAAGCTCAGGAGGAGTCAACCCTTGAGATGCCCAAGCCAAAGCCGAAACCTAAACCAAAGTCCCGCAAATACATCGACACCGATTCCGACTCCTCGGATAGTGATGTTGAGGTGAGTTCATATTTAGAATATTAGCAGTAACATCAGTTAAAGAAAATATTTAGATTTCAAAACGTATAGGGAAAGTTGACTTCTGTTTTGTTTTTTTATCACATATAATAATTTGCACGTCTTTTCACCATTTCAGATCAAGAAGCCACCACTTAAGAAAGTGAAAGTCGAGCGGAAGCCATCAGTTCCGGAAAGGAATGTAAGTTTGAAATATCAAAATCAGCACTTTATCTATTCGTATGCATTTTCCATTCTTCACACTTTAACTATGTTTCATTTCCATCCACAGGTTGTCGTTAGTACGCCCGCAAGTAGCAGCTGGGTTGCGAAGCCTACGCCGCCTTCACAGAGAGTAAGTAATAGACAATTATTTTAGTCATATAAAATAACATGATTAGATCAATAACTTAGGACACATGCATACATTCAAATTCGAGAGGAATTTAAAATGTATTTTCCCTTGTAGAGCTACCGATCGCTCTCTCTAAAGAAGAGTCGGAACAACCTCCTTGGCTTGACTCCGGCTACTACAACATCAGTGGAGGAGAATGAGGAGCGCCTGTACTCCATCCAGGAGTCTTCTTCAGATGAAGAAAACGTAAGTGTCAATCATAGGAATAGGCTAATAATCCCAACTATAATGTTATGTCCCTTTCGTTAATTCATATCTCTGTTTCTTTTTCAGCACCAGCTGACACTTGTTCCTGAAAAGGAGATCCCCTTCTCCCAACTTCGAGCCTCACCCAGCATTGAAGTCAGCTTCCCACCCTCTCCAATTCTGCACCGCGTCCCAACTCCACCTCAGCCAACTCCACCTCAACCAACATTCGATGACTACTGGGTCCCATCGTCTCCACCTGCTCCTACGCCGATGCCCAACAGCCCTACTCCAACTGTGATCCTCTCCAACTCTCTCCCAACTTGTGATCCCCTATTTAACGTTGACCTGGACGAGACGGTCGAGTCAGTGGTCGAGGTGCCGGTAACTGTGTCGACGGAGGACAAAGTGCGTCACCTTGAACGTAAGTTGCGCCAACAAGAGGAACGCGAGACGGCTCTTCGCGCTGACTACAAGTCTTTGCTTGAGTCGTTCCGCAACATATCGCAGGCTAACCTGCAACTGTCGCAATCGATAGCGAAACGTGAAACAATAATGCACGTTGAGCTATCGAAAGCGGCAGTCATTAACAAAGTGCGCATGACACATGTCGATGACTTCTCAAGGTGTCATGGACATTGTGCCCACGTCAAGGTGACGCATAGTGATATCATTAAATGTCAATCGCTGTAACTTCTTTTTTTGACTTTTAACTTTGGAAAAAAAATAATTACTTGTACACTTTGTATGTCTTTTTATTTATATATTTAAGTGGAAATATAAGTCTGAGGTTGAGAACAAATTCCATTGGTCGACGTCACTGGTTACGTAATATAATATGTAGACAGTATATAAGTAGACGGAAATTGTTAATATTCAACGATCATCATGGTTGTCTGCTCTAAGTGTGGAAAGAAGTTTACAATTGTTAGCAGTTTAACGCGTCATGAAAAATTTTGCAAGCTAGGAATAAAGCATAAATGTAGTAATTGTCCATATGAAACCAGTAGGAAAGATAATTTAAAAAGACACAATCTCATATGTTGCAGTCAAGAAGGAATAGAAACAAATAATACTAATTCATCAACTTGTAGTAGTCATGTTAGGGACATTCCAGATAGCGCTTTAAATAATGATGAAGCTTTTAGGCATTGCTGCTCTCACTGTGGTAAGAATTATAATAGCACAAGTAGATTCCGTCAACACAATAATATACATGATATGAACATTGAAATGAGTAGTCACAATAATTATGGAACACTCACCCTTAGTGAAAGCGCCTTCAGCGGACGTGCTCGCGTGTATGACATTACACCAACCATTCAAACAGTAGATGTAACATCTTTTTTATTCAACATGTGAACCTTACTAGAAAATTTAGTTAATGACTTGCGAACTAGTCTTCAACTACGTGGTCGATTAATTGCTCAAATTCGCTATGTCCGTTCTAATCCTCAAGAGGAAGAAACTTTTCTCGCGCACTTCACCTTATTATCATCAAATTATATATATGACTTTGACACATGGTTTCAGGATAATTTAAATAGTTTATCAAATCATGTTTCAACTTTTGCAAATAGAGGAAGCAATTGGGTTGTTGATAAAGTAGTAAATGTAGAATTCAATTTAATTTCAACTCCTCTACTATCTGGTGGTCAAATGAATACTTTACCTAAAAAGTTAAGAAGTTCTAAAGCTATAATAAATGTAAATTCAAATTCAAATGACTGCTTCATGTATTCTATCTTGTCAATCATTCACTACGATGAAGTTACTCATTCAAAGATAAACGAGGTAAACTCATATAGAAAGTGGACATCTGAATTGGTTATGGATGGCATTTCCACACCAGTGTCAATAAAGGACATTCCTAAGTTTGAGAAAAACAATGATATAAAAGTAAATATCCACTTGTATGAAAATGGTCTCAAGGGAGTAAGATACAACAGCAATTTCATTGGCAAAAGAACCGTTAATATTTTGCTAGTGCTACATAAAGGTTTTGCCCATTATTGCGGCATACGAAAATTATCTAGGTTATATAGCAAATTTTACACAAGTCGCAAGATTTTTTGTGAAAGATGCACTCAATCCTTTTCAAAGAGAAGCGTTTTAGAACGACATTTTCAATTCTGTAGTCGTGGTAAGGCGCAAATAGAAAAAATGCCCAAACATTTAGAAGTTCAGATAAGTAGTACTGAGCACCAACTCAGTCCACCTTTAGTCATATACGCCGATATCGAGTGTTTAATAGAAAACAAAATTCATAAACCTGCGGCTGTAGGTGTGTACCACGTCTGGCATGAGGCACTTCAGTCAACCTACAATAGCACCTATTATCTGTTTGAAGGGGAAAATTGCATCGCTGAGCTCCTAAATCATTTAGAAGATGTTGTCCAAAATTTATATGATAATCAAAATGTCATGACCAGAATGCCGATGCGATTGACAGCAGTGGAAGATATTGCTCATAAAAATGCAGAAAATTGCAATAAATGTAAGATAAAATTTAGTGAAGATATATCAAAAGTTCGTGATCACGATCACATAACCGGAAAGTACAGGCAAGCATTATGTTCAAAGTGCAATTTGCGATTAAGATTGAATCGACGAGAGCTTCCTGTTTTCTTTCACAATTTCAAAAACTATGACAGCCATATTGTTTGTTATAAAGCAATTGGTAAAAAGAAATCTTGGAAGTTAGATGTTATTGCAGCTACTGCTGAGAAATATATTACTCTATCATCAAAAATTCCAGTAAGCCAATATAATGGAAAGCCTGTATATTTTAAATTGAAATTTTTGGACTCATATCAATTTCTGAGTGCATCGCTTGCTGAACTAGCCAAAAGTCTGAAAGTCTACAAACATGTAGAAGCGCTGCGAAATGAATTTCCAAAATTAACTGATGATATTCTTTACGAAAAAGGAGTGTTTCCGTACTCATATTTTAGTAGTTTGGCAACTCTAACGGAGCTCTGTCTTCCTCCTCAAAGGGAAGTTTACAACGATCTTACTCTTGAGCATTGCAACGATATAGATTATGAGCACGCGAAAAAAGCATGGAATGCGTTTAATTGCAAAACATTTGGAGACTACATGCTTGCATACCTCAAGTTAGATGTCTTGCTGTTGGCAGACATTTTTGAGACATTTAGGAAATTGTCAGGATAAAGACCAAGTAGATCCAGTTCATTTTGTTAACCTACCTCACCTTAGCTTCACATCAGCATTGAATTTTGCTTCGAATGATCCTCCACACTACATTCAAGATGAGAGCATGTATAATCTTTTTGAGAGGGGGATCCGAGGAGGTATGACGTTTACAAATATTCATAGAGCGCGTGCTCGTATTTCAGAGTTGCAAAACAATCCACAAGAGAGCCGTCATTTAGCATATTTAGACGACAACAACCTTTACGGTTCGTCGCTAAGTGAGAATCTCCCACATTCAAACTTCAAATGGCTTGATGAAGGTCAAGTAGTGTACTTCTCAAATGAGTAAAACATTCAAAATATTGATAATGAGGCTTATATAGGTTATGTCTTTGATTTGGATTTAGAATATCCTTCAGACATTCACGATGACACGGCTGATTTTCCATTAGCTCCAGAAATGCAATTGGTAGAGGAAAAAATGTTTTCTACATATATGAAAAATTTCTATGAAACTTTTAAGACCAAATATGTGTTTCACAAGCACAAAGAAACTGTTGCTGCATCAGTTCGATCGAGAAAATTATGTTGTTCATTACTCGATTCTAAAATTCTACCTCTCTATGGGAATGAAGATAAAGAAGGTCCATGCTGCAATCCAGTTCACACAAAAATCGTGGCTGAGACAATATATTGATATGAATTCGCAGAAAAGAGCTCAATCAAGATCTGATTTTGAAAAAGCGTTTTATAAATTAAAAAACAACTCCCTGTTTGGTAAGACTATGGAGAATGTGAGACGTCGGAGGAACTTCAAATTAGTAAATACAACATTGCAACTATCTAAATTGGTTAATCATCCCCTATATGTCCAGCATAAGATATTCGATGAAGATTTAGTTGGTATGGAACTGTATAAACCTTCAATAGTTCTAAATAAAGTAATTTATGTTGGTCAAGCAGTTCTTGACTATAGTAAATTAGAAATGTACCAGTTGTATTATAAAGATTTAATTAGATGTCCACTGATAAATAGAGCACGTCTTTGTGGAGGTGATACCGATAGCTTTTTCCTTTGTCTATACACCTCACCATCTGTTCAACTAGAGGATATATTCTTGTATTTCGGTGAAAAATTTGATTCCTCAAATTATGATGTGAATCACCGTTTATATTCAATTACAAACAAGGCTAGACTCGGTTGTTTTAAGGATGAGTGCGCGGGAAAGTTGCTTGAGGAGATGGTTCTTTTGAAACCAAAAATGTATTCGATGAAATTTCTAGATTCAACACATCATAGCATTAGGCGAGCAAAGGGTATACAGACAGCAGTGGTTAGACGCATAGAACATAGTGACTATAGAAATGTTTACTATACTGAGAAAGATACTAATGAGCAAATAACCGTCATAAATTCAAAAAACCACATAGTTCAAACAAAAACGTTTAGAAAGCGAGGGCTCTCACTTTGGGAAGATAAGCGCTGCTGGATAAATAAGAACTTATCTTTACCATATGGACACTAGCCTTGGACTTCCTCCTCCGTCAAAAAGACGAAAATGTCTTCCCACAGCAGGTGATGTAGAATAGCGGATAGAACAACGGTAGAATCAATAAAAATAACACGTAGGTAGTAAATATTTGAGTGTACATTTCGACATCTTTCCGATATGTAGAAATTGAATTTGAATACATAACAGCATTCAGCATCCTTCCGAGATGTTGATTTGCAAACATAAACTAACTTTAGGCAATTATCAGATTATAATAATTACATTAAGAATAACTTCAGAATATGCCTCATTATATCAGAACATGGAAGTTAAGTGACAGACAAAAAATTCACCTAACAGATTCAAGCAAAATAGTTTTTCGACATTCTGTAACAAATAGTAGAAATCATCGTGGTGTTTCTATTAGTAGTGACGCATTGCCCTCACTTAAAGATTTTGCTAATCTGATTGAGCGACATGATACTCAGATGAAGATTCCTCTGGATGAAAAGGTATGGATAAAATATGATTCAACTGTCAAACTTTACGTATGTTCATCCAAGAGGAAAGACGTTGATCACCGATTTTTTCGTTTTAGTGACGTCACATGGGGTTCCTTTATAAAGGAGATTCTACCAAGTATAATTTCATTCGTCAGAGATGGACGACATCAGTCAGATGAAAGTGGTGAATCGCATGGTGGTTACAAAAGCAAACTCAAAACTCAATCTACATCAAATCGAGCGAGACATACCCAACAGAAATCAATGGCTAATAGTGAAGAAGAGGCGAAAGCCGACGACGAGTTTGTATCTGGGGCGACCCACTATGTTGACATGGAGAATCTTGAGGAAGGAGAAATCCATGACTGTCCTTTTCTTTCCTAATGGAACAGTGCAGTGTGTTGGGTGCTTCGATGATTGTGATCTCAATTACTTACACTCCGTGTTGGAAATACTATTACGGGATAAATTACCCAATTGGAAAGTAAAAACCATGACAGTGTTATGCGAATTGAATTATCGCTATGACTTTCTCAAAGTTTCCTCTACGTCCAATCTTACTTATGAGGTGGAGTTATTTCCTGCTGCGCAAATGACAAATTGGCATCCTTATCACGTTCACGTGTTCCACAATGGGAAAGTTGTGATAACTGGCATTAAAGACTTGAAAGTTGTATCCCAAATAATAAGTGATTTGAAAAATTATTTTGTAAAAAGTTGATGGACTGTTGTAAATAGTTTGTAAATATACATTTCAATTGTGAAACTTTGCTCTCCCTCTAAACATTACGCTCTGGGAAATAAAACAAATTTTGCATATATAATGAATTTATTACAAGACTGAGTTCATATAATTGTTGAGAATTACATCGTTTTTAGCACAATTTCTAGAGAATAATCGAATAACACTTTTATAGTCACTTTTCAAAGGTCGTTCATTAACAAAATATAGTACGTAGCCCCCACACATGAGAGATCTATTACTTTGGAGTGGGAACGATGTCACTTTCTTTCTAGTCCATGAGAATCTATTCATCCATATTGATATATCATGTAGTGGCGGCTGATTGAGAGAGTCAAAATATTCAGCTACTCTATTGCCATTTATGTACACGGCAACCCAATGTTTACCACGAAGATTAACCGTGTCTGTATTTATAATCAGAGAACAGGGATATGACTGAATTGATGTAGGTAGTTCATCTCTTGGGAATACATTGAGAAACAATTTCTTGGAATAGGGATGAGCTTTCTTCATTAAGTTTAAGATTTCCACATTACTGAGGTTGCTCATCTCTGATAGTTGGCCAAGACGTCTCTCAATCTAGTAATTTCAATGCTGCTGTCATAGATTGCGTAAAGTAAACCGGTTACAGGAACTTTCAAAGGATCCGCAAATGTGAGTTCCAATCGAAAGTTACCAGCTTTTGTAACATCCACATTTTCCCCAGTTATATCACAATCTGCTTTGAGGTTGTATAATATATAGAAGTAGCCATTCTTATACATATCCATCGTAATACCATTTGAATCGTCAGTGTTAAACATGTCTAGTGCCATGAAAGTAGAGCAATATTCTCGAACGAAATTGTTTTCCTTAAAATTCGGTTGATAGGCCTTACAAGCAACTGAATTGCCATCTGCAAATAGACCGAGTTTCGTGATACCAAAATGTTGAAAATGAAACGGATTCTTCTGAAAGTTACCACAAAATGATTCATTTTCTACAAACGCAATGTACACCGCCTTCGGTAGGGCAATTGGAAAGAGGTTGGGATAATCAAAAGATGAGGTAGTCGCCGGAATCGTAAAAGTGGTTAGTACACTATGATTGACTGGATATATAGCATTGTGGTTCTTCAGTCCTACAGCATGTTGATTGATGACTGTGGGATTCATTTTTACTCGCCTTACATTGAGGACAGCTTCCGTTATGTGTACATCATAGGATGCAGCAGGTCCGAATGACATCAAAGCAAATTTTGATTTAGCACGAACAAATGTCAATCGCATTTGTACTTGAGATAGGAGGTATCTCGATTGACGGAAAAAATCAAGATAGACAGGACCTTTTAGATGTAGTTCAGCTGAATCAGCAGTTAATTCCACACGCTTTTTCAAACCATTATTAGCGAAATCATCGAACTTACCAGACTGACCTGTAAACCAACCAGCAGCTTGTAAGTGCGTTTGTTTGGCCTGGTTTTGAAACTGAGTCAATGTATATAAGTAAGCTCCATATGGATATGATGAATCTCCTCCTTCAATCTGCTTATTATTTAGTGATAGTGACATCTGAGAAGAGACTGGCAATTGGGAGATTAATCAACTCCACTTTCTCCTTAGAATCAATGTTAGTACCATCAGTTTTTTTAATTTGTACACACAATTCCAAGTCAATAGACTGACAGTCGATGTAGTCGTCAGCATTAGCAGTAACATCAAACTGAATAGGTATGTCATTACCCACAATATTTGTTGAGGGAAAATAGTCAACAATTCTCGACGAAATTATGTCAGCTTGCTGCGGTGATGTATCAAAAAAGCACAAAGCTGAATTGATAGTCGATTGCATTTCGCTCAGTTTAGAAATACGTTAATCTCCTTCGTTTCGACTTATTTCCAACTGATTTCGATTTCCGCTTTCGCTTTCGCTTTCTTGTTTTCTTCACAGGAAGCTTCGATCTAGATTTCTTAACTCTTCGTCTTTGCTTAGTAACTCGACCGGATCCAACTTGTCTTGTCTTGTTGCGCCTCTTACGAACAGGTCGTCTCGACTTTGGTAGGTCATCCAATGCATCAATAGCTGATTTCTGAGCACGGACTTTCATTGATTCTCCTATATCCGCTCCTTGGAGTGCATCCGCAGCAACATTTGCACCAAAATCTAAAGCTCTGTTTCCTACGCGTTTCATCACTGGCAACGCATAGCGTTTAAGTCCAGGAAGTAATGCACGCTTTAATGCACCAAATATTCCTCCCCCTACTTGTCGCCTACCTCTAGCAAATACGGGATATCCGCTTTGATGTGATGGTCTGCTATAAAAGCCTGTCATTGTAAATTTGAATTCTGAAGAATTTCACAATAGCGTAAAGCCTTAGTCTCGATTCTTAATATGTAGTGTCAGCACAGTAACACCACCATAGAATGGAACAATTTCACCCGCATCATCATGAATTGAAATGTCGATTCTATTGATAGCACTTCGATTGATCGGTAAATACATTTTGTTGATGAATTCACGATTGACTAACTGCTTCCGGACGGATGATAGGAGAAATGTGCGTAGCAATGGAGCCTCGATGTCACCAACTCTAGTATACTCAACAATATTGCAGTAAATATATAAGTTACTGATGTCTCTCTCTAATGAAGGTGCTGAATTACCAATGGTTGTACCTTCATTTATTGTGAATTTTGAGAACCCTAGAATTGTTGCCAACATCTTGTCGAGCTTAATGAGATAATTTCTCCCTACTTTTAAAACCATTCGCTTCTTTAAGGGATCATATGAAAAGAAGTACTCATCTGCGTTGAGGTAGTGTGCACCATTTTCATTCAGTTTTGAACAAATTTCCGATGGTGTGTTTAGATCTTCAACGTTTAAATTGACCCTCCTTACTAGCTCAGTTGAGGTACTCAATTCGTCAGCCAGTATTTTATCGGAATATACATTGATGTGCCATGCGTCGTTTGTTGCTGTCTTTAGTTTATTGGAATTCAACTGAATCTTATATGTATCATTTAATTCTGTCAAACACGGTGGACTATCAGGATGCTTGAATAGTCTCTGAATTTCAGATCCGAATTCAATAACAGCGGAATTAGACTTTTCCAAAGGTGTCTTTTTAGTGAAAACAAGAAATTCTACCTCCATTTCAGCAGTAAAAAGAGTTACTTTCTCTTTCTTATATTCACAAGTCATTAAACTTTCTGGCACTGATCCTTGAAACTTTCTTGCAACGTCTTCAATATTTTTAATAACTTCAAATTTTTCCTTGACGCGGACACTCCTTTTCTGTAGTGCATACAACGGTGCAATTCTACATTGAAAATCACTAACTGTTCTCTCAGCTTTCCATCCAAGTCCATTATACCAATGTAGAGATGAAAATGTAGTTCTGGGAAACCCTAGAGTGTGTGCCAAATCTCTACCTAATATCAGCAGAACATGCTTCCTCCCTTCTTTCAATAGTTTAGTTGAGCCTTTTACAACTGGCTTGAAGAATCTATTTAAAGTGAGAGTGAAGAGATCGTTTATTCGTCGGAACATTTTACCAATTTCATTCTCTGTATCTTGCAAGCTGAGTGTGGGAACTGTAGAATTGAAGGAAGACGTTGCATATGCCTTTTCAATTTTGATCATGTTCTTGACAGACGGTAGCGATGGTGAGAAAGGATGTAAAGTAAGATGATGAAAATCCCATGTTCCATGTAGACCATTCTGAAATAGGCGAAAACAATCATCCTTTTCACGTACTTCCGTGTGTATTTCAAAATAATTATTCGTTAACAAACTAATATCATTGTAATATGTGACTTCAGTTAATGCAACTTTGTGAGGGCCACTCAGATAAAGAGGCTTGGCAAACTCAACCGAATACTCCGATGGTTTGTTCTCTGGAAATATCTTGGGATTGCTGTTGCTCGGGAGAATGATGTTGAACTCAGCAGACGACATTATTGGATATAATGTGGGATCAGTAGTCATTCACCAATATTAGCTTAAAAGCTTCTAATGTCTCATACTTCCACATTTCTCAAGTCTTGATGGGCTATCCAACTGTTGAACGAGTCAGGATATCCCTTCCATTTGACGAGATATTTTCTATGATTACCATGTCCTTTCCTCTTAACTATTCTATCTATCATATACACTTCTTAACTCCGATCAACCACTTGAAATTCATATGAGTAGAATTTCCCTTCAATTGGATTACCATGATAGTCTATTAACTTATACATTGTTGGTTTAAATTTTTTATTTACTTCATCAACAAAGAATTCTTCTTCGGTCCAGTTCGGTAGATAGCCCTTCTCGAATGTAGACTTCACTTTAGAGATGCGAACTCTATCACCAACGTTGATTTCCTTCTTATCGGTAGTTGTTTTTGGTGCCTTGCCATACAGACGAAGCCACAAATCCATAGCATTATCCCGAGTGACGTCGATTGGACGCATCTTTATAATCCGATGATAGCTCTCATTGTAATTTCTCACGAACTTCTGTAAATCATCTATCCAGACATGTGTATTTTTAGCACTGAAATACCACCATATCTTTGTCTTGAGTGTACGATTGAACCTCTCAACCATCGCAGCTTTGTAAGCACTTTTAACACTGAACAGTTCAATATCATATCGCTCAAGTAGACCACGAACGTGGGAATTTTCGAATTCCTTTCCTTGATCTGTTTGTATTCTTTGTGGGATCCTCCTTTCATTTAGAATACTTTGAAAAGCCGCCTCAACTTCTGCTCCTCTCTTGGATTTCAAGGCGCGAACCCAAGCATATCGTGATAAAATATCTATTACGGTTAGGATGTACTTGTAACCGTCATTGTATTGAGATATCTGCTGCATATCAGCCAAATCTGCTTGCCATTGACTGTCAATATTATTGACAACATATCTCCTAGTTGGAAACCGCTTCCTCGCATCCTTGTGTAGCGTGTAGGTTGGTTGACTCTTCAACCATTTCTTCACTGTCTCTATTCGTACACCTGCTGCACGGGCTAAAACGCTCGGACGACTGAAGCTTGCGGGATGATTGATATCGTAGTAGATTTGTCTCAGTTTTTCCGCTGCGCTCATCCTCCTTATTCTGGCGACTCGCTCGAGTATTACTTGCACAGCAACTGCTAACGCAATTGATATCAACTTCTATACCCTCTTCTCCTTTACTATCGAGCGCAGACTTCAAACAGCAGCAAATTTTCTGCATAGACATGATATGGGAAGCAATTTCACTGTTATTTGCCTAATATTTGCTATAACTTTTCGGTGTTCGTGTTGAACGTCTCCCTCTTCTCTTCGGAGTTGGAGACGTAGCAGGAGAAACAATGGGTTCTCGCTTGACTGTGGTAACTACTTTTCCTTTTGAAGAATCGGTTGCCAACACTTTATTCAGTTCATTTATAGTTGGTCCTCTGATTATATTATGGGGGACGTTGTGATTAGATAGCAATTTTTGAAAGTATTCACATCCTTGTGGAGCACCCAGCTTTCGCCTTACATCTCTCACAGCATATTGTAGAAGATCATCGATGTGACTGTTCCTAATTACATCACCGTTTTCTTCTATTATTTCTCCTCGCTCATTGAACTTTACGTGGGGATCGATAAAATCAAACAACCTTTCAGCTCGCATGCGATATGCTCCAGGAGTTGAAAGAGTTATGAATTTGCGCAGCTTTTCCCTAATATGTCGTCTTTCCTCTAAATTCTCAGCCTGTAACTGCATTCGTCGATAAGGATCCTCAATCTTTTGAATTTCCCTATCCTGTTGAGATAATTGCTTAAGTTGATCTGTAACCGGCTGATCCACATTTTTAGCTTCCTGAAAATTTCTTGTCATTGATAGCTGTAGATATTCCTCTTGAGGAATGACAACCATTTTTGAAAAACTCATATTGAAAATGTCATAGTAGCTGAAACACATATGTATTGCTTAAAACTGTCATTGGTCCAATTAATTAACTGTTGACAGTGAATACTATCATTGCATCTCCAGAGTTTGGTATGATATTAGTTCGAAATCGAAATCGCTCTGGGCATTCCTGCGTTAAATCAATGAAGAGGTAGCCATGTGGCTTCTTCGTCACTTCATCATATATTTTCGAAAGAGTTTTAGGCTGCTGAGGTAATATTTGTCGACTCAAATGATGTATCTGACTACTATCTCTTGGATTCTTGAAAACCACCAAATAGTGTGTATTAAGACTTCTAGTTCTCTGCTCTTTTCCTCCATCAAAGATATTTTGAGTGATGTAGATGATAAAAGCTTGCCTATGGTGTGCTGTTTGAATAAACATTTCGGTTACATCTTTTGAAGATTTGCTTTCGCGAAGTAGATCATCCAACACGATCAAATCACCTGCTCGGATATCCTCAGTTGGTGGTAGCCCCTGTTTTACTTCGTATCCCTGCTGTCGAAGTGCAGAATGCAGATCTGGTTGAAAAATACCGTAGTACCATTTAACATGTTTTATTTTCTTATTAAACATCTCATCTCTGTATTGCAGCAGCTGAGTTACAAAAGTTGTTTTACCAGACTGACTTGGTCCGGCCACACACATTGTACGGTCAGTGAATAGTCGAAAATCTGTCATTTCAGAGTCATTCAATATCATCATCATCATTTACTAACACCCATTATTTTGCTTAGTTAGAACTTAAAACATGTAAATTATTTCCAAACAAGTTTTATTGAAACGATAAACAGTTGTTTTAATTTACCACATTTGAGTGTCTTCATCGAGGGTAGAATCGAAGGAACTCTTCAAGTCAGGTTGTGCATCCTGTCGCCTCAGTTTTAGCTTCATGCTGTCCCTCGATCTGCGCGTCCTTTTCTTGCTTTCATCAACCTCCTTGGCTTCTTTTGCATCGTTTGACTCTTTCGGCTCACTTGATGTAGCAATGTCTTCAATATGAATTAAGCACTTGTCAATGGGTAATGGTTCATAAACCAATTGTAGAACCTTCATCTGAAGAGAAGCTAATTTACCAGTTGAACCTTGAGCGCCAATGTAAAGTCCAGTAACGTGTACCAAGCCCATGTATCGCCCACGCTTGAGATCATCACAATCCATTGGGTTTGACAGCACATCAAACGCTTGGAAATGGTCAGATAATTTTAAGAAGAGAGTATCAAACTCAGGTAGATCTTTGAATCCACTCCCTTCCTCCAACTTCTTCTTCCAATGTACCGGAGCACTGTCAGGTAGTTCGACACATTCCCTTGCGAATGAATCAATCAGTTTTAGTATAGTTTGCTGCCATTTAGGAAATGTGACACGCATTTGTCTTAGATTGCTGTAGCTAGACGATGACATCCCATTGCTATGAAAAAATGGAACTTGTAAATATAATCCATCATCACCATAATTAAGCGTTTGAAAATAAAACGTGTTTCCGATTCCTTGAACCTTACGCGTTGGTCTAAATTTCAAGAGATCACGATCAACAGCGTCGCCCTCTTCCTTAATTATGTGCATTTTAAGAGACATTTTGTTGTTGTACTCACACTGACGGATGATCACTTGAAAATGACTACTGAAAGCTCGCACGCCTATCTTATATAGCCTTCAATCAATGTCAATGAGTAATCGATGACGTGTCGACTTCTGATTTGTTGGCTTTATGCCAGCAATGCAACACCTGTAATAATTCTTCCTAGAGGACTGTCAAGCACTTTGGAAATACTATTACTGATGTCATTTAGCATATCCATAAAGCCACCACCTCCATGTTGAATCATATTTCTCCTGACTTTATCACTACCCCTAGGATTCGAAAATTTGCGAATGTTTTTGATAGACCTAGGATTCAACAAAGGCTTGTATATTGGAAGACACTTGTGAATTGTAAAGGCCAAATCACGTATGAAGTCATCACTTGAATTTTGAATTAATTCACATTTCCTCCGATTATTATGTATTTTATTCAATTTCCGCAATGCCTTCTTAAACTGACTTGAAGGTTTAAATGACCGTTTCTTTCGGGGAAAAGACCGTCGTTTTGTTTGTACAACCATATTTCTTTTTTTTACAACAATGAATGAGAAGAAAGCGAATAACATTATTGCTTAATACATACAATGATGATAATTCAAACTACAAATAGCATTGTTGCTCAATACATACATGTAATACACAATGTCACTTCAAACATTGACAGATGGTAGTTTATAGTCATCAATGTCACTTAAGGTTTGTTTCGTTGCAATTATCAACTGTTTAAGATCACTCATTAAGTCCATCGAGAGGGGACAACACCTACAACATGACATTGGGGCGTACAAACACAGAAGATTCGCATAGTATGCTCGAAACTTAGCAGTGTCATCTCGGTCCAGCGCCTCCACGTTGATGCTGACGGATGGTGGACAAGCAAATACGTCAACTTTCAATTTTACACCATCTTCTTCATAATGGCTGAACGTTATCAGGTCATGCAGGCATGTGTTGAAATATCGCGTTCTGTTATAGCAATAACAGCGAGAATGAGCAGGAATTGTCTCAGTTCCACTTAGTGGTTGGAACACTTCTTCAAGCCAAAATTTGGTCACTCTTGTCAGCACTTCAATCAATGCGTTCATTAGGATTTTCTGCACCTCAACGTTGTCTTCACACTTGAAGAATTTTACAATGTCCTCCATCAAATCTACTAAGTCAGCTTTGTAACCTGTTACGTCGTCACTACAATAAAATATAAATCCTTTGAATTTCTTGCCTTGATGAACAAGTGCTACAGGGATATAGCTGCTGAAGGTCATGCTCAATCTTGTTCAATGAATGAATGAATGAATGAGTGAAACGAGAACCATTATCTCTCTCTCTCTCTTATAGCCAGGCTAAAGCATTAATGACCAATGAAAAGCGAGCTTGATGAGTCATCATGATCTATACACATTCGTGTATGATGTTACAAACCCTTGACAAAGAGGACATTTCTTTATAAATTATTCTGTTTATGATAACAATGAGAACATAAAACAAAGTGTTCACATGGGACCAAGAGAATGGACCTTGGTCGTTCAAAGCATTCAACACAGTTCACTTCGCACAGCAATTTAAATGTCTCGTTTTCCAATTTTCGCCTCTCATCCAAATGAATTCCACGGTCTGCCGAAGAACTTGGAGAAATAATTTTTGACGAATGTCTCTCTTCTGATCTCCCAGTCACGTCTCGCTGTTTAAAATATATTGCTGTCTTAAATTCAGGTATCTCATTATAATTTGATGGCGAAAAATCTTCTATCCAACTGTGATCTAAATTTAGTCTTGTAGTACTTTCAAGTAAATCCATTAACCGCTCAATTAGTTCGCCAGCTCGGATGGTTTCATTTAAATTTGTAACTGTTTTTTATAGCTCGCAATGAAAAACCAAGATCTCTTGCAACAATCCATGATGTTGGACGACCATTCATCATATATATATAGAGTGTGATAGAAATTTGACAAAGAACACAAAATAGAAATGAAGGATTCAATGGTCACAAAGGTCACAATGGTCACAATTGTCTCAATCGAAGACAAACCATAATGATAATAATAAACAATTCTCCATGCATATAATATATATATATATATATATATGCATAGATATATAGATAGATAGATAGCCTTCAACATAATCATTCAAAAAAATAACAAGTTCAGCATTAGAACATCTGCGTACTCATCCTCAACACAATTAGAACATTACGTACTCATCCTCAATACAATTAGAACATTACGTACTCATCCTCAACACAATTACAACATTATGTATTCATCCTCAATACAATTAGAACATTACGTACTCATCCTCAACACAATTAGAACATTATGTATTCATCCTCAATACAATTAGAACATTACGTACTCATCCTCAACACAATTACAACATTACGTACTCATCCTCAACACAATTAGAACATTATGTATTCATCCTCAATACAATTAGAACATCTGCGTACTCATCCTCAACACAATTACAGCAATCCTCAACGTTTCAATCCTCACACTTTGCCATTCATGTTCAAATTAACAAGTCTAGAACATTTAAATGTACCTAACCGAACTCACATCATCAACACATTACACTATTCTCTTCACAAATAGCACAAAACAGTACACTTGTGTTCGCAATCAACACTTCAAATAACAGACGACTACAACCACAAGATCAAGTTTAAAAACAAATCGGTACATTAGGTTCCAATTCAAAATGTACTCATCCTGTTCGGTACACTTAGGTTCCAATTCAAAATGTACTAATCCCGGGACAGTATGAGCCCTTTTAATACTACTAGTGAAGAAGTAAATCTCACTTCTGTGAATCACTTCAAATCAAGTTTGCTCGTCGGAGACAACACATTTCGCAACATCAGCACTCAGTCAGTGGTCAAATTGTTGATATCAGAACTTTTATCGATATAAAAACTTTAATTATATTGGAACTTAAAATTTGCTGACCGCTTAAAGATTTCTTGTGGAGCCGGGATATACCGGGTGTCCCAAAATTCGCGCAAAACTTATGTTCTTCAATTCAGTCATATTCACATGCGAATTTTTTTTAAAATGTACCTCAGATCGGGGAATTTGATTTTGATTTGCCACTGTTTGATTTCTTCATTGTATTCTATTTTGACATTTATATCACAGAAAGAAACACTACAATTTCATGATTCTAAAGTTTACTATTGACTCGATATCTATGAATTGTTCAGTCGGCGAAATTCACTGATCTTACACCATGCTATTGTTGTGCGTACATAGTACTTCGATCGGTAAATTATCGTCTGGATGTGAATTCTATTCACACGACGAGTCATAGAGACCTTGCACATTTAAAGAATCACTAGGCGTGGATCTCGAAACTATAGGCTTGAATTTGCTGAGGTTTTCGTCACCAACAGAAGTCCTCTTCAGCGTCACTGTGCGCTTACAAGATAGCTCATGGTTATCATTGTTTAGCGTTTTTAGTCATCTCACGCTTGATTCAGTGGTTCAGAGACAGAATCAGTAGCAGATAAGCCTCGATCGGGTAGGCCCAGTCTCGATGATGAAAGGGAGGAATGTCTTAGGGATGAACTGGAAACGCAACAGTCAAATCCACAATTTGGAGCAGCCAGTTGTCGTTCGGAGAAAATTATGCCGACATGCTTCGCGATCAAGTCATCCCACAAATGAGAAGGAGACGGCAAGTGAATTGCTCAATCCTCCAACAAGATGGAGCACCTGCACATTTTTCAAATGTTGCAAGATCTTTCCTGTCTCGAATATTCCCTGATGATCGGATTATCGCCAGAGGATATCCAAACCGGTGATCATCTGACTCGCCAGATTTAACACCGCTGGACTAGTACTTCTGGGGTACTGTGAAGGAACGTGCATACCACTGCTTCACTCCAAGAAACCTGCACGAGCTACAAGAGAGGATAACGATGGTGATTGGGAACATCGACTGAGATGAATTGAGACGATCTGTTCTGAGTCCGCGCTCGAGATTGGAAGCGGTGATTGAGTGTGGAGGACAGGGGCGTCGGAACGATTTTTTACTAGGGGTAGCAAATTTTTTTTTCATGGACAACCCTTCGATTTTTAGTAGGCCTACATTCAAGCACCATCGCCCGAATATTTCAGATTTAGTGAGGCTAACAAGACTAATTTTATTCACATGGGCGCACAGTAGACTTGTGACATAATTCTCATGCATGCATATGTACTACACGTATCATTTGTGGGATGATGTAAGTCAAAAGTTAAAAGTAAGAAATCAAAGAGTATATTTCACTCAAACTCATAAAAACTACGCGCATGCACGTGTGTAGGCTGCATGTACTGCAATCAATGTAACAAATTTATAAACATGAGTATGTATGGTGAGTATGGCAATGAATCGTCTGAACGACAATATTACGATGAAAACTGTTTCCAAAAGTGTTAGATGAGCTGAAATTCAATGATTAATCCAGCTATACTGACATTTCTATCTAAACTTCATTTTGTGAAGGTAGGTCTACTAAGGCAACATTTGATGAAAATAATTCTGAGCATTCAAAGAACTACTAAGTACCCAGCCGCCACTATACTGCATAGCATTTAGTAATGTCAACCTATATGATGTAAACAATGTCAGCCTATTAAATACAAATGTGTCTCAAAATTTTCCCATTCATAAAAATTGTAAACCTATTTTTGAGAGACGTCACAAAGCTGCTTGACTACTTACAAATATCCGATGGTTCGGTTTTGACGTGACATGTAGGTACAATTTATGGCAACTGCTACTTCACTTTCTGCTGGTCAATGCAAAACCAGGTCGACACATCGATACACTTCGGCCCGACATGTAATTTTTGATTCTAAAATCTAGTATCATGTAAATGAAGATTATACATGTACATCTTTAGGTCATTACATCTCACCACACACCGTTGCCAAATCGAGCTTTCCTCTCGGGAGTACGGGAAGCAAACTCTCTCATAATAGAGGAAATACTCAATTCCATGGTCTGATGTTTAGATACTTAGTGTACATGAAGAAGAATCAAGTAAGTTAGGCGTGATTGAATCATAGTACATCGGTAATCAGACTTTAGGCGGCGCAAGGCACTGAATGTCCTTTCAGCAGATGAGGCTGACGCTGGTATGGTGATGATTATCTGAATGAGTTTAATTACCTCCGAAAGCAAAATCCTAACGGCTTTCGGCTGTTTGGCTAAATACTTCAGCAACGCTGAAGCTTGTGTTGGATCATCCACATTATCCGTCTTCAAGAAAGACGACAGCATTCGTAGCTGTGCAGCTAAAGACTCTAGATTGAAGTCAGTGTGGTGAACAGGCAAAATTGATTTCAACTCATTGACGCTTTTGTCTCTTCTATGAAGAACACTTTCGAAATTAGTTAATGTTTCAAAATCTGGCTGGTGGAATCGTCTTTTCAGTTCTGCTGTTACCCGATCTATGGCTTCGAAATAAGATACTTTCAGATTCTTATCCGATGAGTAAGTTCTTCGATGTCCGTAAGCTTCGACAGTGTATGTGTATCTCGAAGGTAGTTTTGATGATCGTGTCGTCTCTGATGTAGCTGCGTTGATGCTTGAATCTTTGTTGGTCTTCATCGTCATCATAGCACTTTCTTCAATTTCATTGAACTTGTCGTCACTCCTCATCCCTTCAAGCTCTGCAATCAATATCTCAACAATGCCCTTCACATCAGAGGCTGGAAGTCCTGCCGTCTGGAGCGTCACAGCAACCTCTTCGCATGGCTTCAGGATAGCTACAGCCATTTGAATTCCCACTAGGAATTTTTTCTTCTCCATTTTCCGGACGTGTCCCCGTAAAGTCGACCGAACTTCTGGTCTGGTGCTCCCCTTTGAGGCTATTAGTTCATTAACAGTTGCTTTCACTCTATCAAGGTTGTCCAAAAATCGTTGCATTAAACAGCCAGAAGATGCAAGGGTCTTTCCTCGTCGTCTTCAAGAACAGTCTCATACAATGTCCGTCGCTTTGATGATTCTCTTATGATTTTACTTACATCTTTTACTACCAGTAAAACATCGCTGAGCAAATCACATTCGCGAATGACTTCCTGAACGACAAGATCCAAAGCATGATTGCAACAGTGCACATGCAGGCATTTCGGTTGTATCCTTTTCAAGTTCGCCTGTACCCCATCAAGCCGTCCTGACATATTAGAAGCTCCATCAAAGCAGACTCCTCTGAGATTTCTTGCATCTAGTCCGACTCAGCGAATAACGTCAATGATGCAGTTTGTCAACGACTGTCCTGGTTGATGCAGACCAGCAAAGAGCTCTGCAACATCCAAGCTATCCTGAGAGACGTAGCGAAATGTGATGGAAAATTGCTCCTCACCTCCTTTGTCTGTGGTACTGTCCGCTATAAACGAGTAAAATGTTGCTTCATCTTTCATTTTGTTCATTTGAGATCTCTGCAAGGTATGTGCCAGTAGTTCGATTACTTCATTTTGAATGTCTGCGCTGAGCCATTTATCTCTGCGAGAGAGCCATGAATCCAAAACAGAAATATCTGTACGTCTCTCCAGGCCCGTAGCTAAGGGGGGGCACGGAGGCGGTGCCCCACCTGCAAAATTTTTCGCCCCCCTAGAAAATCATGGTGAAGATACGGTTAAATGGACTGGAAACTATAATTTCTGTATTTTTGAAACTATAATTTTTAAGTTAACGAAAATTTATGAAAATTGATGTCTTCACATTTCCGAAAACTACTTTCGTTTTACTTTCGGACTGGAGCTGGATATACACAATGCGATCTATCATCAGAAAATGAAATGAAATCCATTATGTTTGAAGTAGTCGATGTCATCGTGTTTGAGTTCAAGCGTCGGTTCGAAGATAACGAATGGTTGTATGGTGGCACCTCAGCTGCATCAAGAAAGGTGTCGAATTTTTTTCTCGTCATGCTCTCATACCTCTAGAAAAATCGGTATCATCATACCAGGTGATTCAGAACTCATGGTTGCGAGAAATCTACTAAAGAGGACGTTGCCGATTGCCGACCATAACGACTACAAAGAAGTTCTCAAAGAAAAAAGGAGCGAGCTAATTCATTGGATTTGGATGAATTTTTAGTCCTTTTTTCAAAATGACCTCGTAGACTTCAGCTCTTTTGAAAAAAAACTAATTATTGAACAGGAATTGTTTTCTTTTGGCTCTAACATCTGCCTATGCGGTATATGTTGTACATGTACATAATTGGCATATCAGCAATTACTCAGCAGTCATGTATATGAAGTACGTAGTCTTTATATACTTAAACAATTTCATATTTCAATCTAGTCGGTATCCGTCTTTATTATTTAAAACTATCATGTAAAAGCAGCACATTGTTCATTTTTGTTTTGAAAATTCATCAGAAAGTCGCCCCCCCTAAGAGCAGCGTCTGGCTACGGGGCTGCGTCTCTCCTTCAGCAACAGCATGATATTTCCGTCAGATTCTTCGCTACTACCTCTAAGAGGTTGACCTGCGGCAGTCAAATATCGAATTGATCCGACGATCGCAGTCATGGCCTCCCAAGCTTCTCTCTGTTGTTTCCTGGTAGCCTGCGAAAGCTGGACATTTGTTGAAGTGGATTTCCGTGCGCTAAGCAACTTCGAGTGGACAAGTAAATGATGATCGCTTTTCTCATGCTTCGATAAAACGCTGACTGCTTTGCTCCAAGTAGAGAACCCGTTTGCAAGAAAAGCTGCTTCTTTAGGTAGCAGGATAAGCCTAGGTAGATATGTTTTTGTACAGGTGTAGCAGGTAATAGAATCTTACTTTTCATTACATTGAAGCCAGTTATACAATTTGAACCATTTAGCTTGGCAGCGTCGCCCATTACGAATAGGAAAATTGTAATTCTGATCAGGTTGAAATGGCTCATTTGGAAAGTCAATATCTGAGGGGTCGGTTTCAGAGTTTGAGGAGTCTTGAGATGTAGCAGAGGAGCGATTACAGGTCACAGAGATTGAGAGTCTTGCGATGTAGCAGAGGAGCGATTGCAGGTCAAAGAGATTGAGGAGTCTTGCGATGTAGCAGCAGATGAGTTGACTGAAAATTCTTCAGTAGACTGCCTGCAAAAGAATACAAGGAAGGTTATTTCCTATCTGTTTAATGATTGGAGGACCAAAAGCACAGCGTATATTTTGAGGAATCAACTACGGTCTCTAATGGAAAATCTATTATCTCAAATATAGGAATTACAAAATGCTCTGACACGTATAGGTTATTGATTGTGTAATAGGTTCACTTACTTTGAACGATAGCAACCGTTTCCTTCTAATTTTAATTTTTCCTTTTTTCCTTTTTTGAACGATAGCAAGCGCTAAAGCTATGCTTGCTCTTGACACGATCATGAAGGGTGTGCTTCGCTAGTCTTGGTGATCTTCGTGCCGCGTTAGCATTTCGAGGACTGGGTTAGATTCCCATCTGGCAAGCCATTTTTCATGGCAATGCCAAGAGCAAGGCGTATTGAAATATCATTTCGACTTCGTGAAAGCCAGAGGCATTGAATTATTAAATCACTTACTTTTGTTTCTTTGAGCTCTTCAAGAAGAATTTGTCAAGCGGACCAATTCCTTTTCTTTTCATTTCGCTAGTTTACCTGTCAGGAAAAGATGTGAAAGGTCAGAAAAATATTTGATGACAACACGTATGTGCCACAGGGTTGAAAAACTACACGGTCCTCTTCGATTTCGACTACAATTATTTTGAAATCAAATCATAGTCACAACTGCAAATAGGCTACATACAATGTACATACACACTTAACGTACTGGTATGTGATATGTTTCATTGCAAAGTTGCGAATGATAAATGTTGTATTTTTGTCTATATAGCTATGAACTGATAAAAAAATTAAGAAATGTCAATTCACATTCTTTGAACTCATGCATTCCCTACCGCGTGATGCACACTACCAACTCAAATCCATTATAGGAAGTGGTCATTCATCTCTAGAGCTTGCAAAACTCTCGACCCTTCTCGATTTTGGGATTCAAGATGGATAAAACCCGGAACATCAATAGTACACATCTACATATGTATATCTAAATGTTGGCCAATGAAATCATAGCTGAAATACAATCATCTTGATCCTGTGATTTTAAAAATTTGAGCATAGGTTCTGGGCTCCCGTCAGGGAGGCCATTCCCTGGGATTCACCTCTATTTATGTAGAGGTTGGCCAATGAAATCATAGATGAAAGATAGTTTAAATCATTTACAAAAGTGTGTCGAACATGAACATAGTATAATTTGTGTTAATGTGTACCATTAAAACTCCGATATTTCAAAGTTCATATTCAGAAGTACAGTAGACTTACATTAATAGACTTCGTGGTATTTGTCGCATTGGCAATTGGCATTCACCTCGTAATGCTTAATCGTGTATTAAAGGATGTAGAATGCTGTTGCAGTTCAAGCACTCAACAGTCAACCTGCGCGATTTGCTACCTGTTTGATAGTTTGTTAATGTACTATATTCCTAGTATATTTCTTCAGAAATTCTCTTACAAGTCCACTTTTGTTGTTCTATAGCTCACTCACAGCGACATTTTCTCGCTGTGTAAATATTTATGATCCAATACTACATGCAGTGTTTCATCAAATTGAAGGATTACTTTATGCTAATGAAGCGAAATGATGTGGTTATATACAAAAAAGATTCAAGATTCATAGCGATTTATGTACATCAACAATCGGTGAAAGATAAGAGCATAGTTCACAGGTTTATGCTAGCTGTAAATTTGAGCAAATCCCGATATCCCGAGATAGGATTTTGGGATTTGGTCAAAATCCTAAGATTTGGTCGAGGTTGCAAGTTTCGCAAGTTTTCGTTGGTGCAACTGCAAATTTTAGCATAGAAATTTCAGGAAAATTGTTGATATACTTTAACGAAAAGTGTCTGTTTGTACACTTTACTTCATCCTCTGTCACTGAATGATAACTCATTTGAAAGATCATGATCTGTAGATGATTTCTATGATAACCAGTTCAACAAAATACCAATTTGTGTAACTTTTATGAGCAAAAATTCGAAAAAATGGAGTCAACACCTTAAATGTCACAATTTTACCACTGGAAATACAAAGGATTGTGTTATCCTCTCTATTTCTGAAAAGCAAATGATCTGATCCGTCAGACGCGAAGTTTTGCAGTAGGTTGGAGGTGTACTATGCTATGTGAAAGTTTTATGTACTACCTCGTTCCCTGCACAAGTTCGCGCTAGCTCCCGGACTACAAGCATCGCGACTGAAAAGACAGTTTCGAAAACGGAATTCCGCATTCTTGCCATTAGGAGAGAGACCTTGGATTCCTTGGACAAAGTTTCGAGATAGATGACAAGCATACACTCCTGAATCCTCATCTACCTGCTTACAGGAATTTTTCCGATGTCTTGTGCATCGGTATTTCAGGGGTAGCAAATGACATACTTTGCTACCCCTACTCAAATTTAGGGGTAGCAGCTGCTACCCCTGCTAACCCCGGTTCCGACGCCCCTGGTGGAGGAGAGGCAATTGAGCAATGTCTTATGTGAACATTCATCTGTAAATTCATTTGCTCTTTCTTTGTTGATTGCATGCTTCGTTATTGGCTAAGTAAAATGTTAATTTGCAATCAGTATTTTTTACTTATCGATAAACTTGGTTTTAGTTGTTAAAGTCTTACAGCCAAAAAAATGACAATTAAGTCTTGATTGCATAAAAACAAACATGCTACATCAAATTCACCGATCTGAGGTACATTTTTAAAAAAATCGATGTGAATACGATTGAATTAAAGCAAATGACTGCCTTTTATAGTTTTATGCAACTTTTGGGACACTCGGTAGATACATATTGCATCAATGTTATCACGCATCAATACACATTTGGGTTATTCTTTTAATCATGTGCTTTCAACTTGTTTGTGCCTGATTGACTTTGAAAATGCAATTAACATTATTATAAATTATAAAGTAGCCATGCAATTTATTAGATTAGTAAATAGGTCATGTGCGTATTACTGCTCATCGCACAAAACATGATATCAAAGTGCGAATAATTGCAGTGCATGATATTGTATTGTATTAGGTAACTCTCGCTTATGAGGAGTTCCGGATGGCCTGCCATTCATGCATTTCTCGTATGTTGTGTGGAAATTGAATAATGTGTAATCGAACAAGCTGATCAAATAATGTCTGACGATTATTAACCAACCTTAACCATCATGATACCTCAACCAACCGGTATAGTGACGTCAGCCATCATCCCATCATCGACCGGCCGATTTTAATAAGCCGGACACCGACCGCCGACCAATAACCCGGCCGGTTCCATCCCTGGTCCAACATCGTGTAGGTAAAGACCAAACATCGTGTAGGTATAATAGAATTTATGGTCGAAGATCATTGATATTTTCTTATTGAACCCTTTAACCGACCGATAACTTCTGGTGTAGTTAGATGCATGCATCAGAAGTCACAATTCTATTGAAAAATGTAGATCTACATTTTTGCTTACTACGGTGCTGACTAATCATATAGCTTCTGTTCTACAGATGACGCGTGGCCACATTTTACATTGCTGCTTCTCTCTCATTATTACATTTATTATTCGACGGACAATGTTTATCATTGTTTCAGAGATATTATCAAACCATTTATCGCTTGATGATTGTTAATATACGGGGTGGCAATAAAGTTACCATACAGTTAATGTTAAAATAGAGATATTGTTATAATTCTATATTATTGCATTATTTCTGCTAATAAACATAAGTAAAACAGTATAATTACAAATTGAAGATCACAAACATGAATAAAACTAAAAATCAGTGGAATTGTTCAAATTAAGACCGTCTGCTTCGATACATTCAGTACATCGGGTAAGGACACTTCTGCAAATTTTCTGACATAAATCTTTATTTCTATCAATGTCAGCAAGTGCATCTGTAATGTATGCTCGAAGGTCATCAATACTTCTCGGCGTCCTGCTATAAACCCGATCCTTGACTACACCCCAAAGGAAGAAATCGAGGGGCGTGAGGTCGGGAGACCGCGCAGGCCAATCAATGGGACCACGTCGGCCTATCCATCTACCTTCAAATGTTTCGTCGAGATAATTGCGTACAGTAGTCGCGTAGTGGGGTGGTGCCCCGTCCTGTTGAAAATACATTTCGTGGAAATCTTCTCGTTGCTTTAGAATAGGAACAACAGCAGTCTGTAAGGTCTCCAAGTACATTGCTCCAGTGACAGTACCTTGAAAAAAAACAGGACCGACAATGCCCGAAGACGATAATCCAGCCCATACTGTAATACCTGGCTGATTGAGCTGCTTCTCAATAGTTACATGATTATTTTGAGAGCTCCAGTATATGCAATTATGTCTATTAACGTGGCCCGATAATTTAAATTGGGCCTCATCAGACCAAACTATTTTGTCCAGTAGATCAGGCGTTTCGGTACACTGGTTCTGAAATAACTCACAAAATTGCATACGACGGTCTCCGTCATCACCGATAAGTGCATGTATGAGGCGAGGAATGTAAGGCTTGTATTTCAGTTTATGTAGTAACATCTGAACGGATCGCCTATTGATATTAAGTTCAATGCTGCACCGTCTTGCTGATTTCTGGGGGCATTCAGCAATAGCTTGGGCGACAAGCATTTCGTTTTCTTCATTAACCACTGTTGCGGGACGGCCAGAGCGAGGGGCATCCGCTACTGTTCCAAGTGCATCAAATTTATCTCGGAGATCGTAGATAGCTGCACGCGCAGGTGGAGAGGTTTCGTATGTATTTGACCATTGACGAATTACTTCCTGGGCATTTCCTGTCTTCCAATAAGTTTTAACAACAAATATGCGCTCTTGCAAAGAAAGTTTACGAGGCATGATTCAAATTCTGATTGTACACTTTCTAAGCTACGGCTTTAAGTAAGTAGGTGAAGAGAGTTGTGTTATCATGAGCTTAGCTCATTGTGCTATCACTTAATCGATATCATGAGCTTAGCTTATACTGTTTTACTTATGTTTATTAGCAGAAATAATGCAATAATATAGAATTATAACAATATCTCTATTTTAACATTAACTGTATGGTAACTTTATTGCCACCATATTTCTTATCGCACTGTGATTGTAAGCGATGTATTCGTTGCACGCAAACGCTTATTTCAGGACAGAGAAGCAGAACAATTGATATTTACAATGGCTAAGAATGGAGTCACTCTGAGATATTTTAATAAACAACGCTGTATGATAACACTAAGATAGCGTTACTCTTCAAAGATGCGTTCACTTTGAGATTTCTATAAAGGAGCGATTAATTGATGAGCCAGTACATTGTTATTTTAGACCACACAGGTTGAGTTTTTATCAATGGTGCTTATCTACCGCAATTGTCCAAAACATTTCTACTGTAGAGCTCAGTCTAATTAATAGTGTTGCGTCATTTCATGAAAAAATGTGTTCAAAGGTGGACAAAACTTAATTTTTCAGATCCGCATCCGCAAAGTCCAAAATCTGTAATACGCATCCACAACAATTCCACATTTTCTATCCGCATCGGCGCTGCATCTGCACCGAATCCGCAACAGTACTTCGAAATTATTCTGTAACTCGTTCAGATTAACTTTAATGGAAAAAGGTGTGTTTTAGTGGATTTTGCATCTATCCTTTAGGCTGTAACGGTCAATAAACTAACAGATAATTTTTATTAGGCTCAGCCCATGTAAAACTGGGCTTGTAAACATGGTTTCTGCTCTTCATTTGTGAGATGAATAGCTAAAAATAGTATGCCGAGAGCTGTTAGCTATGGGCTAGCAAGCTCCCGTCGCATTCATTACCAGAAATAGAGAAAAGACTACTGAGTACTTAATCATGTCTTTGTCTTTGTCTTTGTGCTTAAAGACCTTCATGCATTCATGCATTTGTCGAGGATCACAAGTTAAAGGACCATTAGGGGTAAGGTCCAGCCCCGCTTTAGAAGCGCTGATTGAAAAATGGACTAGTGGGAAGGTCCTCCACACCGATCTCGTCAAGTTTGGCTCTAAAATGTAGTCCTAGGGTAGTCAAAAGTTTGACACGCCTTGAACGTTTAATGTCTGCCGGTGGGAACGCACCACCTGTCCTCTTAAGGACAAACCTTAAGTCTTATTAACTATAAGTTTATTAAAATTATGAAACATTTAGACGTCGTTATGGGAATGTCCCAGCTTCAATGTTGAGATTGACGACTGCAGTGCATTGCTGAGTAGAACTGGAGCATTTTCAATCTAAAGAATGAAGCATGAATGAAGGATTTCTATGGATCAGTGCGCTGTATTAGCGCTGCTGTCTAATTCGTAAGCAGCACCTGATAAAATCAGCAATTCTTAGAATAAAGAACGTACTCCGATTTCAATGAAATCTGAATCGTGATTGAGTGTGCACGAAAACTCATGCTAACCCTAGTTTCATAACGCCGAAATGACAATACTATAAAGTGATATCTTCATAACCGAAATAAAGTACTATCTGCATCAACGTGTCTGAGTGTTATATTGGATGACTACAACCTCTAAGTCATCCGTGTCACAGCATAGTCCTCTGCAGGCACCGCACTGATATGGAAATTGCTTAAAACTCAAGGCTAAGGCAGCCACCCTGCGAGCTTTTTTTAGCGTTTCCGAGCAAGGCGTTTTCAAGCAAATATAAAGTCATCATTGCAGCAGTTGTAGACTGTCACACTGCGAACTAAGCAAACCTGAGCGATTGATAGCTTGCGGACATACGCTTGCTCGGGACGCTCGTGCTTGCTTTACCTTCAGTGTGGCTGAGACTTTACTCAAGCCTACCGGCACCGTGTTGGCAAAATAGATTTGTAGAGCATTTAGTGTGTGGAAACAAATCGTGGATATTTCAACTTGTCCATGAAATCTTGTTCAATTTGCTCATCCGCAAACCTCAAAATGCTCGATCCGCATCCGCAAAATACCAAATTTTCGTTCCCGCATCCGCGCTGATGCAGATGCAGATTGTCCAACCTTGAATATGCTAACTTTTCGTTCCATCGATACCCACTTGTATCTACTTGTATTTTGCTGAATTTCCATGGCATTTCAGGAGAACTTCTCCAGGCTGGAGCAACCATGAAGGTAAAGCACATCCAGTTGCTGTTCGCCTTTCAAAGTTAAACATACGCTCGTGTGGAGTAGCATTTGTAGCAGTACAGAGCAGCGATCGAATAGAATGAAGTGCATCAGGTAAACTTGCGGCCAAGCATTTAGTGAAAGCCCACGATCTTCAAGAACCAAAGTCGCCGTTTTCCATATAATACCGTTGTATCTCTCACACTGGGAATTTCCTCTTGGGTTGTAGGGCGTTGTGCGACTTGAAGCAATACCGTGACGTAAGAAAAATTGTTTGACATCCTCAGACATGAAACTTGCCCCACGATCTGAATGAACAAAAAACGGTAAGCCAAAAACTGAAAATAAATCCTTTAAGCACTGTATAACAGTCTGTGCAGAGATATCATGGCACGGGAAAGCAAAGGGGAATCTGGAGTACTCATCAATCACTGTCAGTATGTACCGATATGGAGATGCAGCAATTGGTAATGGCCCTTTAAAATCAATTGATAATCTTTGAAAGGGGGCTGTAGAACGTATAAGAGGAGTTCTTTCTGGATTGAGAAATTGTGGCTTTTGCTTCGCACAAGTCGAGCACTGTGAAATGACCTGTCGAACTTGATCGACTGAGTATGGGAGATTCCTTGAACGAATAAAGTGTAGCATGCGTTGAACACCTGGATGTATAGGCGCCTGATGTAGGGATTTAATGTCAGAAAAACCATGACAAGTCGTAGCAGCACAATGGGCTCGTAAAAGTACATCAGTAGTAACGTTTTCTTTTCCTGATCTGTACTTGATATCATATGAAAAGGGAAAAAGTTCCATACGCCATCTCATTATTTTGTCATTTTTGATTTTCCCTTTCATACTGGTATTAAACATAAAAGATACAGCTCGTTGATCAGTGATGATCGTAAAATGCCTACCGGCAAGGAAATGCTTCCACTTTCTCACTGATTCAACAATCGCATGCGCCTCTTTTTCCACTATATGATGATTGCATTCCGTTGACGAAAGTGATCGAGAAAAGAATCCAATAGGACGATCATTCTGCAGAAGAGTACCAGCAATCGCTTGGTCAGATGCATCTGTTTCGACTACAAATGGCAAATCTGTGTCAGCAATATTAACGACAGATTGGGCGATGTCTTCTTTCAGAGAAGTAAAAGCTTTCAATGCTTCGGAGGACAGTGGAGGACTGGTGCAGTCAATCAGCGGTCGTCTTTTCATTGAATAGTTGGGTATCCATTTGGCGTAGTAGGCAAAAAGTCCAATAATTCTTTGCAAAGCTTTTGTAGTCTGCGGTTCAGGGAATTCCAGGAGTGGACGCAGTCTATGTGGATCAGGTTTCAGCTCACCATTAGTAATTCTGTATCCCAAAACATCAATGCTTGTCATCGAATACTTTGACTTTCCAGTATTGAACTTGAGATTGTATATTGAAGCAGCTTTCATAAATTTATTCAAATTTAATCGTGATCTTCCTTGTCTTTTCCACAGATAGTGATATCATCCAAATATGCGAATGTACCTTTGAGATTGCTGTCGGAAATAAATTGAGTCATAAATCGTTGGAACGCTGACACGCCGTTGGTCACACCCATTGGTATTCTTTCAAATTGATATAATTGATTGCCAGCTTGAAACGCAGTATATGGACGATCTTTGGGAGAAATTTCAATTTGATGATATGCTTTCGATAAATCAATGATACTAAATACACGAAACTTAGCAATGGAATTTACAATTTCTTCGATACGAGGCAGCGGATACGCATCCAGCAAAGTAAAGCGATTTATTGTCCTCGAGAAATCAACGACCATTCGCTTCTTCCGGTTTTCTGAGCATGTAGCAACTACCTGGGCTCTCCAAGGGGAATGGCTTTCCTCGATCACGCCTTCAGATAAGAGACGGTGAACTTCCTCTTCAATAAACTGAGTGTCACTAGGGGAGAATTTCCTTGATTTTGTTGCAATTGGTCTGCAGTCATCAGTAAGGTTACTGAATAATTCAACAGGAGGTATATTTATCTTCGTAAGTGCACAAATATTCAGATCAGGCAATGGTCCACCATAGTTCATTGTGACATTCCTGTGCAGTTTCAGAAACTGAGATCCAAGAATAACGTCAGCACATGCATCAGGGAGCACAGTCATTTCAACTTCTTTGTAAGTACGATCATTTAAAAGAATTTCGGCACAACAATAACCGTGCAAAGGCATTGAAAAGGATGTAGATGCCATTGAAATAATCGAATTTCGCTTGCTAATTGGAAGACCAATAGATTTCGCAATACTTTCCTTGATAAAATTGTCGTAGCTACCAGTATCAAGTAATCCATTCAAACAAACACCGTTCAAGAAAACTTCAGTTGGAATTGGAGGAGAAACGCCTGCCAAAACACCTGAATTATTAAGAACGGCAGAGGAGTAAAGTTTTCGAGTGGATTTACAAACTTTTGAAAAATGTCCTTTCTTTCCACACGAATAACACAATGAATCTTTGGCCGGACAGTATTGAAGATTATCTCTTGGATGCCTTGCGCCTCCGCAATTGTAGCAATTCGATGAACTTTCTACAGTAGTCTGTTTGCATTGAACAGATGCAATTTGAAGTCAATCAATCTGAGAAGCAGATTGTTCAGAATCATTGAAATTTCCTGTAGTAGAATGAGTGTCAGTAGTTGCAGCCATATGTGTATGCTGAACGTAGGATTCTGATCTCAACTGCGCTTGCTCTAGGGCTCTGGCTTGTTGAACTGCAGTACTCAAGTCCATAGATGAATTTTCGAGCAATCTGGCACGTATAACAGATGATTGTAAACCTCTTATAAAAGAATCACGAATAGATTCATCACGATAAACTTGAGCAGTGACATCGTTAAAAGAACAATCAGACGCTAGACGATTCAGAGCAAGTAAGTAGGTGTCAATTGACTCATCACAACGTTGAACTCGAGAATGAAGCATGTGTCTAGCATGTATTTCATTTGTAGGCTTCACGTAAGCGTTTTTGAGTAACTGAATTGCATTTTCAAATGAGTTGCAACCATCGATGACGTCAGCAGCACTCGTTCCAATGTAAAGGTAAAGGACCTCCAATTTATCAGGAGATAGTTCGGATATACTTCAAAGGAAGTATTGGAAATTCCTGTACCACAATTTCCATTTCTTTGAAGAATCTGAATCCGAAGGAGAAGCTTCAAATTTTTCGAACTTTCTAACTTTGTCCATCATTTAGCCGAATAAATTGTTGTGGTTGAAAACTGCATTCCCTGTTACATAGGGTTTATTCTGCTAAGACGCAGCTATTGAACGAAGCAGGATAATATGAATGATAGCAATCATTCAGATATCAACATGACATATAGAAATCTACAATCAGTAGAAATCTGCATAGAACATAGTTATTTATCAATAATTGCAGCAACATACAGTCCGTTTCATAAAAAGTGGATCATCCTAAAATTTGACTAAATAAAACATAAGTATGATACAGAAAGCATTTTCCATGTTATTTCATGTCCCTAATATATTTAAATGTCCTTATATAATCTGATAAGCTATGATACAGTAACGGTTCTTAAGAAGCTAATATTTTGTGGCCATACCCTTATTGTCAATGACATTACCAATTCGTCTAGGCATTGATTCGATGATATCGTTGATTTTTGACTGATCTAACTTTCTCCACTCTCTTTTTAACAGTGACGTAAGTTGTGATACGCCATCTGTAGGTAGCAGTGAACGACGAACGTTACGTTTTAGAATACTCCATACATTTTCTATGGGATTCAGATCAGGAGAACGAGCTGGCCAAGATAATGTCCTAAGCCCTAATTGAGACTTGCATAAGTTGACTCTACTACTCCTGAGACACGTAGCATTATCATCCATAAATAACCAAGTCGATGGATCACCAAGTTGATCTGTCATTTGGCCAATGTTCATTCGTAAAACATTCACATAGCGTTCAGAATTCATGGTTCCTTGCTGTATGTGAAGTTCAGAGCGGCCATTGGTCCAAATGCCAGCCCAAATCAGTAGAGTCGCACCACCTTGTACCCGGGGACGATGTAAATGTCTCGGAATTTCCTGATCAGATTTTATCCATAATCTAAATCGACCATCACTATACTTCAGACGGACTGATGCCTCATCAGATCAGACAACCCGATCCCATTGATTTCGCCAGTGACAATGACTCATTGCCCATCTGAGACGTCTTTTTGTATGCTGATCTGATAATTCGATCTGAGAGGGCCTCTTACAGCTCTTGAAATTCGACTCAATAAGTCTTCTACGAATAGTGGACTTAGAAATAGACGAGTCTAGTGCAGCCATCTCAGTTAACAAGAGACCTGAATCAACTTTAACAAATCTGAAAATTAGGCGGTCTCTACGTACGGCCAGAGCCCTCTTTACGACAGAGTCGAAAATCATCATTATGCCATCGATGCACATTTGTGTAAGGGACATTTAGTCGCTTGCTTGTAGCTCGCAAAGAAAACCCTAGTTCTAGCAAGGCTGACACTTTGCCTTTTGTGAGTGCGATCTCGTTATTGTTCATTTGTGCTTGTATTGTTTTCAACCGGAAAGAGATAGATTTCTAGCTGAAAGCAATCAGGAGTGCTGCCAACACCACCGCAACGAAGTCAGGAAGCTATGGAACATGAAGTCCAGTTAATCACATGTAGCAGTTACATTATTGTTGATGAATAATGGTGCTATACTGGCTCTGATTGACCGATTTTAATTATTTTTGTTTTGCTTGATAGCTTTTGGCTTGTAGAACAACATATTACATAACAAAGGAAACAAATGTAATTTTATAAGAGTGAGGTATGATTTTGTGTAACATTGCTAAATGAAGATCAAATTATCTACTACTTTTTATCTATAACAGGAAAACAACTCAATATTCATGCTTGAAATTTCCAACAATGATATTAGTAAGCACAACTGACATATCTTCCAAATTTCAGAGAAATTCGTTCAAGTTTGGCGGAGTTAGACAAAGTTGAAGTTAAGGCGATGTTTAAGGGTGATCCATTTTTTATGAAACAATCTGTAGTTATCGAATAACATAACACTGCCAAGCCATACGTACGGTAGTTATCGCAATCTAGGCTTCGTCTCCAGCTTTGGTCTCGACGAAACCTCGAGTACGATACTACATGGACCAGTGATTCTCAAGCAGGGTTACGTGGAAGGCTGTAGGGGCTCCTCTAGCCGCAGGAGTGTCGCCATCCTTGTTGTGCAATATATCGGGCAGTGGCGCTCACCCAAGCATGTGGTCAGCTCAAGCATTAATTAATTATGCCTGATTACTGTAGGATCAAATTTTGTATTAAAAGTTGATTATCACAAAATATCATATTATTTAACTTGTTTGAAATTGAAGGCGTTTTACATTGAAAATGGTGTCATTTATTATCTTTGCTGTTGTATTAGAGCTTTGTCATTCACTAGCAACGCAGTTCGTCCATGGGAAGGTGAATTTTTACTTCACAATTTAGCTACAAGATTGCTGGCTATACAAAAGCAGATAAACCCAGAAACAAAGAATGGTGCCCTTGACTCAGTGACCCGCATCGCTGGTCTGTAGACTATAGTACAATACAATAAAAGAGAATGGAAAAATAGCTTCATTTGTCAATACAGCGAGCCGCATGTGACAAAGAATCTCCACGGTAATAAAATATAACAAGAAAATTTGACGAAAGATTTCATGTAAAGTAAAATGTGCCGCTGGTAGGCTAGCAATTTTCTCTTGCGTCTGAAGTTCCAGCAGCCAGATCTAACGACAAAAAAATCCGCTGAAGGGTGAAACAGCAAATTGTCTTTTGCTGTTCAAAAAAATCTTTTGAAAAAGACGGACACAAGTGTTGTCCTCAAACACTACAGGGTTTGTCTCATATACATTTTTTTGTGTACCATCATGTTCTATTTCCTTAGACTATCGATTGCAAAAGTGATTTTGCTCACCTTGTTCGCCTTGTCCACCCTTGTCCCGCGTATCCCAGGGTAGGTCTAGTCCTCTTTTTCCATTCCTTCCGGTTGTGGACCAGGGAGGACACTCTCCACGACGCTGCACATGACCAAACCATGACAGCCTTCTTGCTCTTGCCACTTCTTGAATAGGGGCTATCTCCACATTAGATCTTATTTCTTCATTGGTCTCCCGGTCCAAGCGTGTGTAGCCCTGCATCCACCTTAGCATCCGCATCTCCGCCACGTACAGCTTCTGCTCATCTGTCTTGAGAGGGGCCCAGCACTCAGAACCATAAAGCATTGCTGGCCTGATCATAGCGGAGTATACTTTGCTCTTTATCTTCAGTGGCATCCTTCTGTCACATAGCACTGGAGTCAGTCTCTTCCATGTGTTCCAGCCGCAACGTACTCGATGTGCAACATCACCTGCGCTGGTCACCTCAGTATTGACCATGGACCCCAGATATTTAAAGCAGTCCACACTTTTCACCGGCTGACTCTGAATCTCCATAGTTGTTCTTCTTGGGTCGGACGACAGATATTCGGTCTTGGAACGGCTTACCCTCAGGCCCTTGCTCTCAAATGCTCGCCTCCATGCTTCCAACCTTCGCTCTACATCTTGATGACTGCTTCTAAATATTACGAGATCGTCGGCGTATAACATATCCCAGGGACCACCTCTTCTGCAATCCTTGGAAATTTCATCCATTATTACGATGAAGAGAAAAGGGCTTAAAGCTGAGCCTTGATGTAGCCCAACCGAGACAGGAAAGGCACGACTTTCACCTTGTCTACATCTCATTGCAGTTGTGCTGTCCCTGTACATGTCCTGTATTAAACGGATGAAGCACTCCGTTACTTCCCGTGTGCGGAGACAATTCCATATCACAGAGTGAATTGAATATTAGACAACCAACGCTTGCAAGTTTTTGACCATTTCAGTGTGTTATGAAAAACCCAAGTCTAAGTTTAACATGTTGGATATGAAAAGTGAAATGGATAGGAATAAGTGTTGAATGGAGTATGACCTTGCATTTCATGACAACATAGTTTCAAAGTAATGAAAGACGTAACGGTATGAGTGTGTAAGTTAAACGTTGGTCATCAAGTTTCACGTCAAACACAAAGCCGAAAGCAATCATCAACAACTCAATCCTATGTCAACTAGATGAGACGTTCAGTTTTGCTAATCACTGAAATGAAAGATACAAGTGAAAGACGATCACATGAAACTTAAAACTTATCAATGTACAAGAGTTCTAGAACTAAAACCCACTAAGTTTTGAAGTCAACCATGCAACAGCGCAAAGGCCTCTAAAATGCTAGCACTAGACATGAATGATGAACTTATTCTTCCAAGGTTGATGATCAATGATAATCATGAATAAACTCTACAGTATTAGCTAAGAGTGGATTAAAAATGGATGCAAAGCAATGTAGAAGCGAATACGTTTTACTTGTTGAATTAGATAAACACAACAGTGAATCAACTAGAATAAATACTCATCACGTTCTATAAATGTTAGGTGGGATCAGTGAAGTATGGGAAAGATGTTTGCATCAAATTGAAAGTAAGCAGTAACTAACTTGTGTACTCACAACAGAAATTCGGGTTTACTAAAAGCAGTCTTCTACTGCAGTGAGACTGAGAGCTTAGAATGTTGTTATATGAAAATAGTGTTCACCACAGCGCTAGAAAGTTGTATCTAAAAGGTTTTACTGCACTGTGTGGATTGTTTTGTAACTTACTTTCACAGTGTTAAAAGGTTTTATCTTGAGTGGAGATGTGTACTACACTGTGTTGAATGTTTTATAAATGCAGTTTAAGTCTTGTCACAAACGTTGAGTGTGTGAGAGAATCTAGGGTTAGCAATAAGTTACATGACATTTGATAACACTAAGTCCATCACATTGGTCATACCACACATCACAAGTCCTAAAGTTCATCATCTGAAGGGTGGGGTTCTCTACGGTTGGACTTAGGGATTTCGGGTTTTATATAACACCAGTTTATGTCAACCGCTAGATGAAACATGAAGTCTATCACGTTGGTCATAATGTACATATGAGATGTATTATAGAAAAGTTGTGATAGTCATCGAAGTGAAAGCCCAAGTCGTAAGTTTATTGCATTGAACATGAAACCTGCAAGTGAGATGGATAAGAATAATTGTTGATGCATGTATGACCTTATTTCATGACAGCAGAGTTTCAAACGTTTACAAGTCGCGGGGGTAAATGTGTAACTAGGATTAACCAAACGTTGTTTATTGAGTGACACGTCATTTACGAATAACACTTAGTCTATCGCGTTTGTCACTTATGAATGAGCAAGTAAGATTTACATGACATCAAAATAGAAAATGCAAACGAAGTGTGATATGAAAGTGCAGAGATGAATAGATAAATGTTTTGGAAACGGACGTTTTTAGATGTATGGATGTGTTACGCACCTTTGCTGCGAATGAAGTCAACAATAAAATGTCAAGTACATTCTTGAACACGTCAATGATATGGATACATTCCTATAGTCCATAATCAAAGGGTAGGGTACTCTACGATTGGATTTAGGGATTTAGCGTTTTAGCGTTTTATATAACATACATCAATGATAATTGTTGTTGTAGAGTGTATACATGCATTTACTAACTTAACCATTGGTGAACGACATAGCTAAATTGCTAAAGTCCATCATCTAAAAGGGGTAGGGTTACCTAACGTTGGATTTAGGGATTTAGGGATTTGGATAACACAAATCAACGATCTCTTTAGTGTAGAATACATGCAACACATGATGCATATGTTCGCTTTATAAAATGACTTTGAACGTAAGACTCAATTTCATGATGAAAAGACAGATTTCATATAGTTGATGAGAGATAGTTACATGCTCATTATGTTATACACTTTACATTTGATGCAGTCAGCTGAAAAGTGATTGATGCATGTTCAATAGAAGGTTGAATACATTGTATGTATCTTAGTAATTGGAATAATAAGTGTGTAAAGAGTTGATTAGGAAAATATATAATAGTCAACGCATGAAAGTTTCTAGTTATCCAAGCTAGGAATATGTGAACATCATTCATCAGTCAGTGTTGTACTTTTAACATCCATGTTTTGTACAAGGTAGAATTCGTCGGACGTTTTATGACGAATGGTTGGATAAATTCATGAAGCTTTGAGTAACACAAACCAAGTATTAAAACGAAAAGCACGAGTGAGAAAAAATGTGTGACATTATAGACTTAAGTATATCATGCTAAACATAAGGTAATGATGATGGATAGGAAAAAGCGATGTAATTAATGTCTTGGTCTTACATGTGTTTACTTATACGTTTGCTGTAATTAACATGGGGATAGAAATGTAAATCTCACCAGTATGACTTTCACAATCTGAAGCATCTTGAAACTCTAGATAGACAATGACCAAAGAGTAAATAAAACCTAAGTGAAATACAGGCTCATACAGAGGTTTAGGATTATGCAACGCTTGTAGTGTTGATATGAATGTTGTTCGACAGATTGGAACCGTTAAATGATCTGCTGATATGATTTACAGTGAACAAGAAAATCAGTGAGAGGAGTGATAGGAAAACGTCTTCACAAATGCAGACAAGTGAAAACTCTACTAAATGACTGCATGCACGGATTTTACTATCCATCATCAAAGTGAATTTAGTTCAAGCGAGTTACATGAATGTTAAAAGTCGTACGCTGACAGAGACATGAGTTTACTAAATTATACAGCAAAACTCCTAAATCACTAAATCCATAGGATAGGTGTACCTGTGTTGAGATTTAGGGATTTAGCGTTATAAAAGTGTAAGTTACATAGATAAATCACTAAGTCCATAGCATAGTCAACCCTATGACAAGACTTAGCGTTTTATATGATCCATGTTAGCAATATCTGTTCGTGTAGAATGTGACTCAATGAGTTTAGTCAGATAATGTATCATCAATTTCATTCACTTGGTTATATGATGAAGAAAGTGTGAGATATAAGTGAAAGCGATCTCATAAAGTTTAGAACCCATAGTAGTAACATTGTAGGAATAAGTAAAGTGAAACGCTATGTCGTATGAAATGAGTGATGCAAGACTAGTTCACATTGAAATGAATTGGTAGTGTAACAAAAAAGCTGTGTGGGTTTCAATAACATATCATGTACATACTGTGTCGTTTTCTTTTCACATAAAGTTGGGCTTCAAACAGAGTGGATTGACTTAGTAATAAAGTTACAACCATTTTACTGCTTGTAAAGTTAAGAATAATATCAGAATCATTTCAGTGTTTGTAAGATAGGTGAAGTATAAAATAAAGTTAGAATCATTTCAGAGTTTGTAAGATAGGTAAAGTATAAAATAATGTTAGAATCATTTCAGTGTTTGTAAAGTTAGAAATAAAGTTGTTGTTCGTTAAGTTAGAAATAAAGTTGTTTGTAGAGTTTGAAATAATGTTAAAATCATTTCACTGTTTGTAAAGTTAGAGATAATATGATTAACAAGCTCATAGCACGTTAGAGAGTTGACTGTACTGAGATCTAAGGATGTGATGGTCACATTGGAATTCAAGTGATTGAATTTCATCTTAATGAAGATAGAAATGTGTTTGTGGCTGCATGTGGTGCAAGTGTGGCTTCCCTTCACTACATTTCATCATTCATCCTTCCCCTCTGCATTCCATATCCGAAGATATGTTGCGGGCTTATGTGGAGGAAATGTGGTGAAACAGTGTGCTGTATATGTTGCATGATAATTTTATGATATAAAGAACGCCCATCCCTCACTCCGTCACTGAAAGAAAACATGATCGAGTTAAGATGACAGCCATTCGTATGCATGCGTAAAACTTTTACTTCTTCATCTGATATCACAATAATCTCCTCATATTCATCTTCAGTCACTTCCACTTCCGACTCCTCACTTTCCACCGTGTCCTCGCTCCACATCATCTACTCCTCATTTTCTCCATTCGCTTCCGACTCCTCACTTTCCACCGTCTCGGTCTCACTCACCACCGTCTCGGCCTCACTCGCCACCGTCCCGGCCTGACTCATCACCGTGTCCATCTTTTGCTGTATTCGACGGCTCATATCGTCATTCAAAGTGAAGTATGAATAGTACTTCATAAATTCCACAGTGATATCATCACCGTAGATGTCACTGTGGAATTCTTCTCTATGGTGTACAATTCGGAATGGCATAACGCACGCTCTTGGCTTATCGGACATGACTATGATAGTGAAATGCAAGAGACTCTGCTTTATATGAGAATGATACAGCCTTTTAAATGTCTTGTTCGCGCAATCAAATCGCTTTAGACTATCGGTTGGTAGTTGTAACACGACTGTGTCAACCTATCGTTCATTTTCATGCTTGATGTGATGACCTGAATGGTTATCAGAGATTTCCCGTCATCATCTTCCCTATTGAATGGAAACTGTCGCCAACACGCTGACAGCAGATAGGATTGTGAGCAATCACCGATGCCTATTGTCCTGCAAACCTATCCCCTGGTCTATCATGAAACACTGTTGGCGTGCTGTCGCTAGCAACACATTTTGAATTGAGAATATTGTAGCATCTGCACAAAACATTTGTAAACATAGTGCTCATGTTGGATGTAGGTCTACAGTTACTACCAATGAATTGAACTAGCTTGCATTGAAATGAATGTTTTGGATTTAGTGTGAAGGCAAACACTGTTAAAAGGTTTTACAATTGCATCACGTCATGTTTATGGATGCAACAGTCTTTTTGAGTGTATAAGATAGAACACATGACATAGTTGTTGTATGTAAACTAGAGGTTTATATTCGATGAAATCAAAGGTTGAGATTGCAAAGTTTAATGAATAGGTAGTGTAGCAATCTGTATGAAACAGTTTCATCGTTAGAAGTAAGAATAGTGACACATCGAGATATCATCATAAAGCATTAGGACTGTTGATTTATTCATGTAAAAATTAGATTGAAGTAACTTGTTGATGCATGCAAGACACTGAGTGCGAAAGTAGGAATGACATATCATGGAGTATGCATTGAAATGGATCGTGTTCCAACGGTACATGAAACGTTATTTGTAAAAGCTCGCCATGAACGTATTAAGAGTTCAGTCACTACAAGCCTTTCCTTTTGATGAGACTAGTAACATATGATTGAAAAATGACTGATGTCGTCAATGTGAGATTCAGTGCAGTCAGATTCTGCTAAAGGTTTTATGAATTATATCACATCATGTTTATAGATCTAGCAGACTGTCTTGATGAGACACATGAAATAGTCGTGATTGAAAATTGATTTACATCCGAAAGCGTGATTGACTTGATCATTGCATGTTATGTTGAATTCATCATTGGAAGGTTGATGTGTCGAGAAATAAGTCACTGTACACATATCGTAAATGTTTCCATTTCAAAAGCAGTATCAAACAGGTCCGTTGATTATCTCTTTCTCTGGTTCAGGCTTGCCATTGTTTGGGTGTGGACAAGCTCATTCTCTATCGAAATATATGTGAATTCATTGATGGAAATTTGTTGAAGTCTCTATCTACATCAGTACACGGTATGAGGCCATCATTTGCGGAGTTGATCACCACGTTTTCTTTACTCAGATGAAACATCACTGCCACGTTGTCTGAAAAAACTACAGTGTAAAGATAAGTCGCATCACTATGTTTATTCACTGTCACGACTATACATCTGAAAGGTTGAACTATGCGAACATTGTTCCTAACTGCAATATTCTCACACTTATTTTTCAACATGAAGTCAGTCACAGCGTTTATGAGAACGCGTATGTATAAGTCTTAATGACACATTCTGCTTGACATGAACTAGCGTGGAAACGATGCGATACCGTTTATGTCAAAGTGTTTAAATATATCAAGTGTGGAAACTCCCCATTACTCTAATGTATTTTTAGAGGCGACAAATCCGCCATCTTTTTTCGCCAAGATAATTTTCGGATATTTATATTCATCAATTTCAAAAAGTCGCTGTGGCTAAAATATTTGGTGACAACTTCACTTTTCTAGTGATTCCTACATAAAATTTACTGCTTTATTCATTTTTCACATCAATTTTGATGTTGAACGTGTCATTTCTGAATAAAATTGCTTTATAGATGAAACTGTGGAGAAATTGTCTCATTTGGCTCTCAGATATTGTTTATCTACATATTGAAGATGCATCTAATACAAATATTTCCTGGAATGAGAAGACAGGAATATTTGCTCGCTATTTTATCAATATTTTTGTGCTTTAGATGGTTCTTTAACGTTTCATCTGCCAGTGAAGATCAACTCCGCGTGGTTGACGCACGTGACTCTTGCGCTTGTCTTAAAACAGCCCGTCATGCTCTTATTTTACTGATATCTGTGTTCATACATTGAGTGCACCAGTTGCAGGAAATTCCAACATCTTCATGATAATTGAGCGAGATATTTCCACACAAATCACTCTACGTTTTCACTGTTGTGACATCATGCCTAGTCGCTGTCTGATTGCTTTATTAACTAAGGAAGCAGACAGACAGTCGCTACTGTGACAGTTCACAAGACACACGATGTTCTAAATTTTGCTGTTCAGTGAATCATCATGATCTGTGCGTGAAATGGCGTCTGGTAAGTTGATGTTAATGATAGTTAATTGAATCAACTTAAAGTTTTGCAACACGAGTATAGTCACTACATCTGATGAAGTTGATATCACCCATCCACGGTTATACATTATATTTAGTAAAAGTAAATATAATTTTTAAGTAGCAATTCAGTGATGGTTAACTACATAGTCCACACAACCTCGTTCATGATGATGTTCAAGGTTGACAAACACTCTGTCTAATGGTCGATCTTGTAAAAAACAGTTTGACACAATCAACTGGATCAGTAAGTCGGTCAAATTTTTGGCATATAATGAAACTATGTGTAAAGACGATACGTGTATACGATACGAGCCCACCATCTCACCTTCTGAATAGCCACTTTGGGATTTGGATTTCTTCTCCTCCTCATGAGGAAATTCATACTGACAGGTCTGTGTTGACTGGTCACTGCTTCGCCCGGGACAACTTTACAGTTCCTTATCGAGCCTTGGTTGCCACGATTTACCAACAGGAAAATTGATTTTAGAAGTGGTTAATATTCTCGCAACTCTTTCGCTGAAATCACCCCCGGAGATACAAATTCAAAACTGAGAGCCCACAGCCTCTCCACGCTTTGCATTGACGAACAAAACTTCAAGGACTTCTGCAGTCATTATGTCTGGCTGGTCGCATCTTCGTCTTATTTTGCCATTCACAAGATTGATTTTTGAGGCACAATTTGGATTTCTCTGGCAAAGTTGTCCTGTCGAGTAAATGTTCTTAGGATCTTATGGTCAGGTTGTCATTCTGCCAGAAATCACAATCTGATGTAGATTCTTAAAACTTGATGGAATCGTGACAATTTTAACATTCTGTAGACATTCATGACATACCGTAAAACCTCTATTTGAGTGGCATGCCGCTCTATTTTTCAAATCTTTCCCCGCACTGCCGTTTAATTAGAGGTGCCGTTAGTAGTGATCCCATGACAAATTCAAGGCCAAAATGTGAAATGATGAGTCATCATGCTGACTCAGCCCCCCCTCTGGAGAGAGGAAAGACATGGCCAAGGATGTGCTGGAAGGGATCGGACCGAGAGAGAGGAAACCGTTCCCCCCCCCTCCTGTCAAACTTCCAACTTGGGTGGGAGTGATCGTAGAGAGTCGTGCCATAGCTCGTTTGAAAGCTAAGAGTGAGACCAATGCAGTGAAAGGCATCGTTTGTGTAGGTTTTCCTTGGTTTAGAGAGGAGAGTGACTTTAAGATTTTAGGAATCTCCGAAAACAACGCCGCTAGAATGGGCAGGTGTTGGACGTTTTGGGATGAAAAAGGCCCTGTTTCGGAATGAAGGAGAGTTGGGATGGATAAACGGAGGGCAGATTCGGATTCTACGTGAAATTTTGGGTTAGGTAGGTTGTTTCCAGCTCCACCGGAAGAAAAAGTGCTGACCATCCCCCCTCGAGTCGAACTTTGTCAAAAGTGATGTCCTGACCAAAGTTGTTTAGAAACATGTGAAACAAACTCCAATGAAGGTTTGGTGTTGAAATTCGTACAAAAATTTTTACGAAAATTTTCTTCACCATGGGTCGACACTTAGGATTTTTTCATGAAAATGTTAAATTGTAGCCTACTTTGGTGACATAGTTGAGCAGTTTGCGAGTCAGGCGATGCCATTTGACCATCGACCGTTAAGAAGGCGCTGGACGCCGAAGGCCCGTCACGCTGTAACTTTAAATCCTTTTATTTTCGACCAATAAATTAGATCCCAGTCAGAAACTATCTTTACTTGCCTGTGAAATACTTTGGTGACGACTATCTCAAGAATGAAAGTGAATGAAGAGCTCCGGTTTCTTTTAGTAGAAACACCGCACTTTGTTCTCTAGGATCCTACCTTTTCAGATCTGTGGAAGGTTTCGTTTCCAAATGAGATCTTGTTTAAGATCGAATTTTTGTGCATTTTCCAAGATTTTGGATAGTTTGAAAACTCATTAGTTCAACTCGGCTTCTGGTAATCGTAGAGAGTCGAGGAATGACTTAAATGAAAGGTGAGATCGAGAAAACGTGACTGTCAAAATTTGAAGTCAATCAGAGCACTAGAACCGGAGATAGAAGTGTTTAAAGTTTTGGATGATTGAGATTACATCATCAGCTGATCGCCACAAACTATATAAGTGGAGTCTCTACTTGTGGGAATCAGTTCTCCTCCCGACTTGGTTGGGGTAGGTGAACTCCGGAGCTCCGATGATAGCATTGGAAATCTCTAAAAACCGGGTTTTCGTAGGAAACCAAGGCAGATTTTTCGATTGCCGCACTCACCTAAGGTGTCAGAGTGAGTGGAGAGCCAGGAGATGGTCTAGTCTCCAGGCCATAAAAGACTCCATAACTTTAAAGGCCTGTAACTTTGATTCTACAAGTCCTTTTGACTTGATTCAAAAAGGTTCGAGAGGTCATGATTCAGGTCAAGTCATAGACTACTTATAAAATTTCATATGTAGTGCTAAAAAGTTGAAAAATTTAAATTCGTTATTTTTGGAGGTTTTCTCGGGTTTTCGACCCTGCTGAAGTCAATGAAGGCATGTATAAGTGTGTACGAGCCAGTCTTCTCATGTCTTTACATGATACAAGCGGTTTTTCACTGAAAGCGAGCATGGTACAGAGAGTTTCGCTGTAATATTCCAATGACATGGTGTTCCTTCGGGACGGCTGATGATGCCGTAGTGATAAGTGTGGCAAGGGAGTGTGTCATATTTTAGACCGAAACCTCAGGGGCAACTCATGTTGGGCATTTGACACAGTTCTCAACGTAGCACTTTGAACGCCAATCGGTTGAGTCTTAGCTATCTTGTCATGGGTGGCTACTAAACATCTCCATTGCAAAACGCTTGTGAATCACGGCTTGCTATCCCTCTCCACAGCTTGCTATCAAGCTGATCAAAGCAACGACTTGCCAACCTCTTGTAAATGACTCCACCGGTTTTCATGTCTGGCTATCAAGTCATTGACGGTGCAAGTCACGGAGATTTTCGGTGTCATACCTCCTGTTGGTGGGCGTTCTTTCGAGACAGCGGTGAAGTCCGTAGCGATGAGTACTGCACGGGACGTTGGCAATGGTAATCCTTGTGAAACCTCTCTGCGTCATGTTTCCAAGTGGTTGCCTTTCGTCTCAACGTTGTACTCTGACCGCCAGGGTGACATTTAGCTATCTGCCACAGGTTGCCTTATAAAATCTCCATTGCACTTGTCTCCCGATAGTTGGCCATACATGCAAGAATGAACCATGAGTTCTGCTTGCCTCTATCACCGAGGCTGAATGAAATGGAATGAATTGGAAGGGACATTCGTGCGCCACACGCAACCACAAGCTCATTTCTCTCTTCGCTAGTGAACAAGCTCTTGTTAGTGTAGTCAGAAAGTTTATCATGTTTTGTAAAAGCCAAGTTTAGTGTAGTCAAATAGTTTTTACCGTGACACACGTTTGTGAAAGTAAAGTTTGATCATCGAAGTTTATTCCGTTTGTGTAGTTAGAATGTTTATCATGTTTTACAAAACTTTTACTGCAACACAGATTGATGCATAGTTAGAAAGTTTGATCATGATGTTTTATGAAACACAAGTGTCATAAAATGTAGGCGTTGGTGTAGTCAAATAGTTTTTACCACAACACACGTTTGTGAAAGTAAAGTTTGATCATTGAAGTTTTATGACTGACTGAACTCACAACAGCATTAGAAAGTTTTTATCCTTTAATGAAACCCGGACTGCAGTGTGCAAAATGTTTTATGTGACAGTCTTTTCACAAACGGTGAAGTGCAAATTCAGAGTGAATACATCTGTCAAGTATACATCAACTTAGGATGTGAAGTAAAGCGAATCATGTTAGATGTACAGAGTGAATTGAATATTAGACAACCAACGCTTGCAAGTTTTTGACCATTTCAGTGTGTTATGAAAAACCCAAGTCTAAGTTTAACATGTTGGATATGAAAAGTGAAATGGATAGGAATAAGTGTTGAATGGAGCATGACCTTGCATTTCATGACAACATAGTTTCAAAGTAATGAAAGACGTAACGGTATGAGTGTGTAAGTTAAACGTTGGTCATCAAGTTTCACGTCAAACACAAAGCCGAAAGCAATCATCAACAACTCAATCCTATGTCAACTAGATGAGACGTTCAGTTTTGCTAATCACTGAAATGAAAGATACAAGTGAAAGACGATCACATGAAACTTAAAACTTATCAATGTACAAGAGTTCTAGAACTAAAACCCACTAAGTTTTGAAGTCAACCATGCAACAGCGCAAAGGCCTCTAAAATGCTAGCACTAGACATGAATGATGAAGTTATTCTTCCAAGGTTGATGATCAATGATAATCATGAATAAACTCTACAGTATTAGTTAAGAGTGGATTAAAAATGGATGCAAAGCCATGTAGAAGCGAATACGTTTTACTTGTTGAATTAGATAAACACAACAGTGAATCAACTAGAATAAATGCGCATCACGTTCTATCAATGTTAGGTGGGATCAGTGAAGTATGGGAAAGATGTTTGGATCAAATTGAAAGTAAGCAGTAACTAACTTGTGTACTCACAACAGAAATTCGGGTTTACTAAAAGCAGTCTTCTACTGCAGTGAGACTGAGAGTTTAGAATGTTGTTATATGAAAACAGTATTCACCACAGCGCTAGAAAGTTGTATCTAAAAGGTTTTACTGCACTGTGTGGATTGTTTTGTAACTTACTTTCACAGTGTTAAAAGGTTTTATCTTGAGTGGAGATGTGTACTACACTGTGTTGAATGTTTTATAAATGCAGGTTAAGTCTTGTCACAAACGTTAAGTGTGTGAGAGAATCTAGGGTTAGCAATAAGTTACATGACATTTGATTACACTAAGTCCATCACATTGGTCATACCACACATCACAAGTCCTAAAGTTCATCATCTGAAGGGTGGGGTTCTCTACGGTTGGACTTAGGGATTTAGGGTTTTATATAACACAAGTTTATGTCAACCGCTAGATGAAACATGAAGTCTAAACATGAAGAAACCAAACGTTGTTTTTTGAGTGACACGTCATTTACGAATAACACTTAGTCTATCGCGCTTGTCACTTATGAATTAGCAAGTAAGATTTATATGACATCGAAATAGAAAATGCAAACCAAGTGTGATATGAAAGTGCAGAGATGAATAGATAAATGTTTTGGAAACGGACGTTTTTAGATGTATGGATGTGTTACGCACCTTTGCTGCGAATGAAGTCAACAATACAATGTCAAGCACATTCTTGAACACGTCAATGATATGGATACATTCCTATAGTCCATAATCAAAGGGTAGGGTACTCTACGATTGGATTTAGGGATTTAGCGTTTTAGCGTTTTATATAACATACATCAATGATAATTGTTGTTGTAGAGTGTATACATGCATTTACTAACTTAACCATTGGTGAACGACATAGCTAAATTGCTAAAGTCCATCATCTAAAAGGGGTAGGGTTACCTAACGTTGGATTTAGGGATTTAGGGATTTGGATAACACAAATCAACGATCTCTTTTAGTGTAGAATACATGCAACACATGATGCATATGTTCGCTTTATAAAATGACTTTGAACGTAAGACTCAATTTCATGATGAAAAGACAGATTTCATATAGTTGATGAGAGATAGTTACATGCTCATTATGTTATACACTTTACATTTGATGAAGTCAGCTGAAAGGTGATTGATGCATGTTCAATAGAAGGTTGAATACATTGTATGTATCTTAGTGATTGGAATAATAAGTGTGTAAAGAGTTGATTAGGAAAATATATAATAGTCAACGCATGAAAGTTTCTAGTTATGTGAACATCATTCATCAGTCAGTGTTGTACTTTAACATCCATGTTTTGTACAAGGTAGGAATCGTCGGACGTTTTATGACGAATGGTTGGATAAATTCATGAAGCTTTGAGTAACACAAACCAAGTATTAAAACGAAAAGCACGAGTGAGAAAAAATGTGTGACATTATAGACTTAAGTATATCATGCTAAACATAAGGTAATGATGATGGATAGGAAAAAGCGATGTAATTAATGTCTTGGTCTTACATGTGTTTACTTATACGTTTGCTGTAATTAACATGGGGATAGAAATGTAAATCTCACCAGTATGACTTTCACAATCTGAAGCATCTTGAAACTCTAGATAGACAATGACCAAAGAGTAAATAAAACCTAAGTGAAATACAGGCTCATACAGAGGTTTAGGATTATGCAACGCTTGTAGTGTTGATATGAATGTTGTTCGACAGATTGGAACCGTTAAATGATCTGCTGATATGATTTACAGTGAACAAGAAAATCAGTGAGAGGAGTGATAGGAAAACGTCTTCACAAATGCAGACAAGTGAAAACTCTACTAAATGACTGCATGCACGGATTTTACTATCCATCATCAAAGTGAATTTAGTTCAAGCGAGTTACATGAATGTTAAAAGTCGTACGCTGACAGAGACATGAGTTTACTAAATTATACAGCAAAACTCCTAAATCACTAAATCCATAGGATAGGTGTACCTGTGTTGAGATTTAGGGATTTAGCGTTATAAAAGTGTAAGTTACATAGATAAATCACTAAGTCCATAGCATAGTCAACCCTATGACAAGACTTAGCGTTTTATATGATCCATGTTAGCAATATCTGTTCGTGTAGAATGTGACTCAATGAGTTTAGTCAGATAATGTATCATCAATTTCATTCACTTGGTTATATGATGAAGAAAGTGTGAGATATAAGTGAAAGCGATCTCATAAAGTTTAGAACCCATAGTAGTAACATTGTAGGAATAAGTAAAGTGAAACGCTATGTCGTATGAAATGAGTGATGCAAGACTAGTTCACATTGAAATGAATTGGTAGTGTAACAAAAAAGCTGTGTGGGTTTCAATAACATATCATGTACATACTGTGTCGTTTTCTTTTCACATAAAGTTGGGCTTCAAACAGAGTGGATTGACTTAGTAATAAAGTTACAACCATTTTACTGCTTGTAAAGTTAAGAATAATATCAGAATCATTTCAGTGTTTGTAAGATAGGTGAAGTATAAAATAAAGTTAGAATCATTTCAGAGTTTGTAAGATAGGTAAAGTATAAAATAATGTTAGAATCATTTCAGTGTTTGTAAAGTTAGAAATAAAGTTGTTGTTCGTTAAGTTAGAAATAAAGTTGTTTGTAGAGTTTGAAATAATGTTAAAATCATTTCACTGTTTGTAAAGTTAGAGATAATATGTTTAACAAGCTCATAGCACGTTAGAGAGTTGACTGTACTGAGAAATGTATATGAGAAACTTCAGCTATACACAACAACTGTTTGAAACAGTACAGCCATACATGACTGTCATTGTCTTCATTACTATAGAACATTTTGCTCTGATGATTCTTCCAATGTAACTAACACCATTACTATTTCCATTTGACGGGTGGTGAAGAAATACATCTCATGACTTCACTTCTAAGATTCATCATCTCTCTACACAACGTTTATGTTTTACACCATTGAACTGCAATAGATCATTGCTACTTATCATATGGGCTTTAAAACTTTAAACATGGTGATTTCATGGCAGTTAGGACTTTAGAGATTTGTGTTGGACAACGTACACGTTTAACACTTGTCATGAAGTTGCTTTCTCATCAGATGAATTTAGTAAAAGCTTCTTCTCTTTCTAAGAAAGATAGAGATCCTTGAATCTAGTGTTTGTGTGTGGCACAGTCTGCAACTTTTCTTTGTTGATATGTTGGCCTCCAACGAATTGGTGACCGGGCCCTTGGAAGGACCGATGAAGTACTTCGATTGCTCGAAGTATTCCGGACGCTGAGTTCTCAGCAACGCCAGATATTCTAGCGCCATATCCCTGAACAAAGGGTTTTCCACAAGCTCATGTGGAATGAGGTGGATGGGGCAGCGAATTGCTTCGCCTTTCTCTGCCTGCAAAGCAGCCAGAAGAGACTTTCCCCATCTTCACTCTGCATCCACAGCGGAGCTCAAGCGTTCAGCTCATATCAAAGAAAGCTATATCGAACGACATTGCATCAAACGACTTGTATTTGGTGAATGAGTGCGAACGACTCCCTTATATTTCTCCAACATTCTTTGTAACTGGCTAGCAAGGCATTGAAGCCTTAAACAAATCGGCATTGTTCGTGGTTTAGCAGCAAATGGTTTCTTGCGCGCGCGGAACTGTGAGAGTGCACAGTAACGAATTGTCAACTGGAGAATCCTTTCAGTCGCCCACGATGATATCTCCAGTGCTATAGCAATGAGCTGTGTGGGAATCAGCTAGATGGGAGGGCCTGAGATGAGGGAGTTGACGATAAGTTCCTGCATCCTTTTTCGTTGGACAGATGAGATAGAAAATTCAATGTGTGTGGGGAGCAATGCGACAGACGGGTGCCAGAGAGAGAGAGAAAAAAAAAGAGAAAGAGAAAGAGAGAGAGAGAGAAGGAGAGAGAGAGAGAGAGAAGGAGAGAGAGAGAGAGAAGGAGAGAGAGAGAGAGAGTGAGAGAAGGAGAGAGAGAGTGAGAGAAGGAGAGAGAGAGAGAGAGAAGGAGAGAGAGAGAGAAAGAGAGAGAGAGTTATCATTCACCTTTGAGTTCTTGAAACGCTCTGTCTGCTGAGGGGGCAGCGCGACAAACAGGCGACAGGTAGCGCTGTCTCTACTCGTGAACCTTTGTGTGTACATGAGGTTTGGAAGACAAGACAGGATGATCATGACATCTGTTTCACTGATAGGTTTTATGATAAACGTTTTAGCTGCTTTTGAATGGCAGCGTGTTGAATATTGCAAGCATTGTTAAGTTTCAACCAGTGTGTCATTTCACATCGTCTACATTCGCACAGAAAATCACTTGATGCAGGTTTCAATGTTGATTCTATTAGTGTATCAACTTACAAGCAACGCACGATTAGTTTAGGAATGAGACACGTTTCACATTTGATGCTGTCATTTCAACTTGCAACACCGAGTGGTAGTGTGAAACTTTAGATGAAATAGCACTTTATGAATTCATCGTCTACGCTCATTTAACTTGCTCGTTTGAAATGAGACACGTTTTGATTCTCTTAATTTGTAATGCACATGAAAAGCAAACTTACACGTTTGATTCTAACATTTCTTTACAATTCTCATGGACAGTCCTAATGTTCTAATTTAATGTTCACTGCTTCATACCAATGAAATAGTTCCACTCTCGTCAACACAGACCTGTAACTCAAATACTTTCCTTTGATAATTCAATGACATTGCATGCTTTGCTGCTTCATACCGATGAGAGTTTTATGTACCTCTACACAGACTTTTTCATTTTATTAGTTCAATGTGCGAAGTTGAAGTCACAACGTTGAAGTGCATTTAAAAGTTATGCATTTCTACAGTACTTTATATCAACTTTAAACGCGACTGCAATCATCAACCTATGAAAGTATTACCAACATAAAGTTGTTGTCACTCGTCATGTAGTTTTACACCACGGAGTCTAGAGCTTCATATTTACGAATTTCATTTGAACGTCAGAAAGTTGAAGTTAGAATATATCATTCATGTTCATCTAGCTAAGCTGATGGTAGACGTTCTCGATACACAGTTCTCCTTTTCAAGTTTCCCGTAAAACTTGTGCAACACTTTTGTGAGGTACTCACACAATCTAGCAGGTTGATTTTTATCTCACACGTGTTTTGAGTGTTTCCTAACTCGCCTGCATTTGACTCTTTTAAGAAACGTTACAAGTTGTTATGTGTATACTTGATGGTGGCTATAAAAACTTTTAATAGTCATGGTGAAAAATTCACTTCTGTGAAAAACTTTTAACACTAACTGTCTTTATTTACAAAACATTCTACACACGAGTTCAATTTGACAACGGCAAACGACACATTTAGTAAAACTGATACGCTATCGATAGTGACTGCATAACGTTTTTCAAAACATTACACATGAATCTTTCTTGTGTGAATTCCAGTTGAAATTTTTTACCGTGTCAAATGGTGTTTCATGTTTGCTACTTGAAGAGGCGTTCATAGTAGATTCATGTCATCCTAATTTACAGAGTCCTGTATATTTCAACTTCTGGTCACTTTTCTATAATACATTTCTTACAATGAAAAGCAGTTGATTTACATCGGACAATGTTGAAGAATGTAACTTACTTTCAACATTCAAAGCTTCTTCAAACTTTGTTTCATCTAACGGTTAACATTAACTTGTGTTATATAAATCTCTAAATCCAACCGTAGAGAACCCTACCCTTCAGTTTTCCACAAGGTGAAGAAGCCAAAAGTGGTGAATTTCAATTTCATTCCTACGGACAAGAATATGTTACTGATGCTTCTGAGTTTTATACACGACATCTGCGCAAGATTATTTCTCGGATGGACAACTTTCATGGTTACTGCGATTATTTGCTTCTGAATAGAATAAACCATATTGTCATTGCTATTAGTAAAACGGGTTTCAATAATGGCTGTCCATAAGTCAAAGACCAAATAATGTATCTTTTCATGACTTCTTTTTACTAACTATACTTTAGAGGTAACGAGCCTCTACTGACACCATGTAGTTGATTTCTATAAACGATAGACTTGTTACACTTCGTGGTAGTATTATTCATCAACGGTTTATCATGGTGAGTTCAGTCTTCGAAATAAGTATATTATGAACATCACATGTCTCCCTATGTTTTTTCTGCTGATTTTACTAACTTACGTTTTCTTCAATACTTGTACAGCAATCGACTGTGATACAGTAAAGTAACTTATGCGTTCAGAGCTTGTTCACTACCGAAGAGAGAAGTCTGTGATGTGTTGCATGTGGTGCAAGGGTGGCCTCCCATTTCATTCCATGTCGTCATTTATTCTTCCCCTCTGCATTCCATGTCCGAAGATATGTGGCGGGCTTGGGACCGCTTTAGCTGCATTAGAAGGTGGCTTTCAAGAGGGTGCATTGGGCATTATGTTCACCGACACTACTACTGTCACTTCCACGACTACTGCAAGAACTCTGAAAAGAAAAGACAGTGAATGAGAGACGATTTAGAGTAGATGACTTTACAGGGACTTACTCGGCTTTTTCTTTATACCTTTCCGTACCACAAAGTCTTCCAAATCGCCATTCATTTTAATTGACAAATGAAGGCATCTCACACCTTCGCCTTCATAACAGCTTTGTGTTGCATTTGGATCGTCCGTGAGGTTCGGCACATCGGAAATATTGTTTTCAAAGAGGGGAAGGTGGACCTCATACAGTCTCTTCCTCTTCACTCTTCTCTCAACCTCTCGCAACTTTTCCACTTCACTCCCCAACTGTCTATTAATCACCTTCGTCTCTTCCACTTGCTTCACCACATCTCGCATCCGCTCTACTTCATTCTTCTCACACATCAGCTCCGACTCTAAGCGCTCAACTGCCTTCACTCGCTTCATCATTCCACTCCTTTCCTTCAACCACTCCTGCTCCTTCACTCGCATCTCCTCCAACTCCTCTCTCATCACCTTCATACCATCAATCTTGGCCTTCAGCTCTTCATTCTCCTTCAAAACTTTTCTATTCACACTCTCCATACCCATCATGCGATCCTTCAACCTCACAAACGCCTCTGTATCATGCGCCTCTTTCCTAGGCGATGATGCACCTACAGGCTCATCCATCTCACCATCCAACTCTTCAGACCACTCACTCCCAAACAATGAGACCATCAACTTCCTAGTCTCATCACTCGCTCGCTCAATCACCCCTTCTACCTCTACTTCCTCTTTTTTCACCACTGCCTCCTGTTCCTTCGCTACAGCACCCTCAATACTTTTAACTGCTGCATCCAGCTCCTCCTTCGCCTTAATTATTTCACTCATCCACATGCGAAACGGCAGCGCACCAATGTTTCCGGATGGGCAAGATTCATGCGCCTTCCGGAAATCCTCAACATCTTCCTCATCACACACCAGCTTATGATAAACGCAGACCTTGAAAACATGCACTCTCTCATATTGGTCCAGCGTCCCCTCTTTGATGTGTTTTAGGTATTCGCTACCCCTAGTCAATCTGCCGCAGGAGCATTGCGTGATGATGAATCGTGGAGTTTTAGTCATTGTAAAGATTCTGTAAAGATAGGGTAAAATTTGATAGCAAGTGTTTATGGGGTACTACTTGCTGATATGAATTGAAAGATTAAGTCACCAAACATTTGATAGCAAACGTTGGAATAAAATCGTCAACAAAATTTAGAGAATATGATTCCTATCTTTATCCTAAAATCCAAAGTTTGATAGCAAACCTTGTCAGAGGTTCCTTCGTCTTGCAACTTGAAACAGGAATGAAGTTAAGAGAGAGGACGCGGTTTATATACCCAGTGAGCACAAAGCCATGATTCAGACCTTCCTTGTTTGGCCATGTGTTTGACATGACAACAGCGGTTTTACCAAATGTGGGCAACGGCAGTCACCGTGCTTTCAGTAATCAACTCCCAAAACAAAGACTGGTTACTTATGACGCGAAAAGTTTTGTTGCATTTCATGAAACATGATCAAACTTTCTAATTATACAACAACCTGTGTTGCAGTAAAACTTTTGTACAACATGATAAACTTTACCTTCACAAACGTGTGTCACGGTAAAAACTATTTGACTACACTAAACTTTGCTTTTGCAAACCATGATAAACTTTCTGACTACACTAAAAAGAGCTTGTTCACTAGCGAAGAGAGAAATGAGCTTGTGGTTGCGTGTGGCGCACGAATGTCCCTTCCAATTCATTCCATTTCATTCAGCCTCGGTGATAGAGGCAAGCAGAACTCATGGTTCATTCTCGCATGTATGGCCAACTATCGGGAGACAAGTGCAATGGAGATTTTATAAGGCAACCTGTGGCAGATAGCTAAATGTCGCCCTGGTGGTCAGAGTACAACGTTGAGACGAAAGGCAACCACTTGGAAACATGACGAAGAGAGGTTTCACAAGGATTACTATTGCCAACGTCCCGTGCAGTCCTCATCGCTACGGACTTCACCGCTGTCTCGAAAGAACGCCCACCAACAGGAGGTATGACACCGAAAATCTCCGTGACTTGCACCGTCAATGACTTGATAGCCAGACATGAAAACCGGTGGAGTCATTTACAAGAGGTTGGCAAGTCGTTGCTTTGATCAGCTTGATAGCAAGCTGTGGAGAGGGATAGCAAGCCGTGATTCACAAGCGTTTTGCAATGGAGATGTTTAGTAGCCACCCATGACAAGATAGCTAAGACTCAACCGATTGGCGTTCAAAGTGCTACGTTGAGAACTGTGTCAAATGCCCAACATGAGTTGCCCCTGAGGTTTCGGTCTAAAATATGACACACTCCCTTGCCACACTTATCACTACGGCATCATCAGCCGTCCCGAAGGAACACCCTGTCATTGGAATATTACAGCGAAACTCTCTGTACCATGCTCGCTTTCAGTGAAAAACCGCTTGTATCATGTAAAGACATGAGAAGACTGGCTCGTACACACTTATACATGCCTTCATTGACTTCAGCAGGGTCGAAAACCCGAGAAAACCTCCAAAAATAACGAATTTAAATTTTTCAACTTTTTAGCACTACATATGAAATTTTATAAGTAGTCTATGACTTGACCTGAATCATGACCTCTCGAACCTTTTTGAATCAAGTCAAAAGGACTTGTAGAATCAAAGTTACAGGCCTTTAAAGTTATGGAGTCTTTTATGGCCTGGAGACTAGACCATCTCCTGGCTCTCCACTCACTCTGACACCTTAGGTGAGTGCGGCAATCGAAAAATCTGCCTTGGTTTCCTACGAAAACCCGGTTTTTAGAGATTTCCAATGCTATCATCGGAGCTCCGGAGTTCACCTACCCCAACCAAGTCGGGAGGAGAACTGATTCCCACAAGTAGAGACTCCACTTATATAGTTTGTGGCGATCAGCTGATGATGTAATCTCAATCATCCAAAACTTTAAACACTTCTATCTCCGGTTCTAGTGCTCTGATTGACTTCAAATTTTGACAGTCACGTTTTCTCGCTCTCACCTTTCATTTAAGTCATTCCTCGACTCTCTACGATTACCAGAAGCCGAGTTGAACTAATGAGTTTTCAAACTATCCAAAATCTTGGAAAATGCACAAAAATTCGATTTTAAACAAGATCTCATTTGGAAACGAAACCTTCCACAGATCTGAAAAGGTAGAATCCTGGAGAACAAAGTGCGGTGTTTCCACTAAAAGAAACTGGAGCTCTTCATTCACTTTCATTCTTGAGATGGTCGTCACCAAAGTAGGCTACAATGTAACATTTTCATGAAAAAATCCTGAGTGTTGAGACCCAGTGTGAAGGTTAGCAATTTTCTCTCCGATTGACTTGAAAATCACCCTACTTGTGTAGCATTGTACGTAGAGTCCGAATCTGCCCTCTGTTTATCCATCCGAACTCTCCTTCATGCCGAAACAGGGCCTTTCTCACCCAAAAACGTCCAAAACCTACCTTTTCAGACTCTGTTGTTTTTCGGAGATTCCTGCCATTTTCAAGTTATTTTCCACTCTAAACCCAGGAAAACTTCGACATATGATGCTTTCCACTGCATTTTTATCACTCTTAGCTTTCACATGAGCTACCGCACGACTTTCTACCATCTCTAGAACCAAAGTTGGAAGTCTGACTGGAGGGGAGGGAGTGTCAGAACTTTTTCTCTCTCCGATTCCGCTGGAAATCACCTACCTAACCCAAAATTTGACGTTGAGTCCGAATCTGACCTCCGTTTGTCCATCCGAGCCGTCCTTCTGGGCGATATAGGAGGTTTCCTCTCCCAAAACGTCCAAAACCTGCCCTTTTCTAAAGGTGAAACACTTTCCTACCCTTTCCTCACAGGAGAGCTCATCCTTTCTTCCTTCCTTCCTTCCAGAGGGGGGAGGGAACGGCTTCCTCCTCTCGGTCCGATCCCGTCCAGCACATCCTTGGCCATGTCCTTCCTCTCTCCAGAGGGGGGTCTGAGTCAGCATGATGACTCATCATTTCACATTTTGGCCTTGAATTTGTCATGGGATCACTACTGCCGTTCAATTTGAGGGTGCCATTCAATTTTTCAACTCCTCCTCTAGACTGCCGTTATATTAGAGGTGCCGCTCAAATACAGGTTCTACGGTATGGTAGATTAGCGAAAGCGACGAAAGGTTTTTGCTTTGAGATTCTCAGCCCTCTCAATGAATTCTTGCAGCTCTAGTGAAAAATTCCCGTTCATCGAAGCACCAGGAATCTGAAAAAACAAACTAGATCCAAAGATATTGCTAATTTTTACTAAGTCGCTGATTTCATGGATTTTACAAATCGTATTTGGGTTACCCTAAGTCAGTGAATGTAATATGTTATCAGGAGGTAATCGACCAATATGTTGCTTTGTAACTAGTTGTAACTTCAGTTGAAAGCACGACGTAGTCAATTAATTTTCACTCAATTAATATCATACAGAAGCATGTAGTTACAGCATTGCTATTCTATTTTTCTCTCCCTATACTTGTTTCTTCATTTTTCCACGTATTTTTCCATTCTGTCTTTTGTTTTTCTGCTCTTAGTCGTCTTTGCTGTACAGTTTTAAGTCATTTATCTTTCCCTAAATCGATTTAATCAGTAGGGCGGTTTTTTATTGACCTAAAAAATTACGAATTCTGACTTTATTTTCAAGTAAATTTTTATCCAAAATTTTGACTTAAATGTAAAATTTTTACCCAATCTTTTTACCTAATTCAGTTTTGTTTAACCAAAGAAAACATCATTTCAGACTCACAAGAAAACGTTGCTTGTTTTAATTAAAGAAACACATTTTATTATTGAGCCCACAAATACAAAGTTCTTCACGAAAAGGAGGAATGCCTCTTAAACAACGAGTTAATTGTTACTGGCGTTGTAATTCATTATTGCATAGTATTTAATGTTTTGGGGAGAAAAGTTTCTGTTAAGTTTCTGTAGATTTTTCAACTGGGAAAAGCTTCGTTCGATCGCAGCTGTGGTTGATTGTGCACAGAACAGAAGATTGTATTCAATTGGTGAAATATCGTCACGTGCCAAGTTAACAATCTCCATGATATCATTCTTAGATAATCGCAAGTATATATATGATTTGATTTCACAGGGATCAATTCCGAAATCCAGACTGTTTACGTCCTGTATTACCTCACGAATGTTGTAGTTGGTTCTTTCGCATCGCTCCATTAGATGATGCAGAGGTCTATACGTTGCCACATCCACGAGTTGGTCAGCAATTACTGTGCTGGAAACTGCAGATTTGCACGACTTACAAGTAATCCATCATCCTCGAAACCCAACACAATTTGTCTGACGTCGGAAAAGTGGTCTGCATACCAAAAAGCTGCGTTTAACCATGTTCCCCACCTGGTTACGACCGGCTTTGGTGGACTTCCAATCGATGCAAAAAGAAGACGGCGATCACCATTTTTAACAGTGGCAGCCTTGATTGAGGAAATGAAACTGTCGACAGCCTCATACTTCGACATCACAACCAATGCACAGTTGTGCAACAGGTGCGCCATACACGTTACATGAAATATTGATGGATACATAGACTTCAAAGTTTTGCCCGCAAGAGTCATATAACGAGCTGCATCAAGATAGCAGTAAAAGGAAATTATTGCGATGAACATTTAAATCTTTAACAACATCATCAATAGCATGGCACACTGCTTGATGATTGATGTTTCGTTCTAGCTGTCTACAGTCATATAGATAAGTAACTTCAGGCTTTTCTAGAATTCCGACAAGAATGTTCATAGACTTCCGACCAGAAATTTCCGTTTCGTCCACCATTATAAATATTTTTTCTCCATTCACATATCGAAGCAATTTCTGCTGTTCTAACAATCTAACTGAAAGAGTTTTGGCACATGTTGCCGACATGATGACTCAGATGGGCAATGATGACCCACAAAATCAAATAAATCTCGTATCGCTTGATGCTCCAATTTATGTAAAGGAATGTCAGCGGCTAAAAACGCTGTTGTTACATGCTTAGCCAGATCATGTTTGAAGTTCAAGAAGGTCTGACTTTCATGCTTTGATGAGGTGGGTACTGATGATGAAGAGGTAATTCTTTGTAACTTCGTCGCATGTTTGGCACTTTTGCGATGACTGTCAATCATTAACTGTTTCGCGTATTTCACCGGGCATTCACAAAGCACACAGAAAAGTTCATTCTTTGGTGTTACTTTAAATTCTTGAGGATATTGGCAAGTAATTCTTTTGCACTTGGATGCATCACTTTCAGCTGACATGTCTTGGGCATTTCGAACAATCGAAGATAGTCAGTGTCAGTTTACAAAAAGATGTAGTTATGTGCGTTGAAATCCTTGGGAGAATATTTGGTGTCCCAATAGCTTAGTTTTTTGTTTTGATTGAAAGAGTTCGGGAAACCCAGATCTAAAAATAGCGCTTAGGAAGGCCAGGTGTCTAAAAATAGCGCCTGGGAAGACCAGATTCCTGAAAAATTTGCTGTCTTATTTAAACTTTTTGACCTTATTTGACTACATTTGATAATATCGTTGGCTTGAACATTCAAACATTTTATGATCCATAAAACTATATTTAATATCATAATCAGATTGAAATACTTTATGATGGTGACTGGATAGCATGTAGTGGAATACTTCCACTTAAAAAATAAGAGAATATACGGTAGTTTTCTATGGCATTGCATAGGGTGTCAAACAGTCATAATCGGGTTTCAAATTAAGCACTACAAATTTCATTTTTCATTCATGCTCTAGATGATTAACGTAATTCTTGCACCGGTTGTGAGCATTTCTTCGATACTTAATATAAAACATTTTCTTTGGATATCATTTTATATAATAGCCTTTGTAATCACACAGTAGATGAAGCTTAGAAATTTATCTCCAAGAATATTAGACTACGTACAGTTTATAGCACAATTACTTTATGGTAGTGCTTACTACAGAAGTGTTTCAATGATTTCGATGAGAGCAGAAACAAATCAACATATTAATGATCCTGTTAATTAATAAATTAATTTTTTTAATTTTTCTAATTTATTCATTTTTTAAAGATTTATCTGCTAAATTGTGCTGATTTCATATTGAATTATGCTGCATTCATATTGAATTCATCATTACTGTTACTATTTTACCTCTTAAGGATGGAGGACGAGTGCAGCTTGTCCTTGTTATTGTCTCTCTCATTGTTAGACATTGAGAATTTTCTTGCCTCCCTTATATACAGCATCCGTCCGTGGTGCTATGTGTAGATTTGATGAAAGGGTTCGATCGCGTTTGTCATGAAAAATTATTGCAAAAAATGATTCGTGTTGTATTCAGCAACTTTGTAATTTATTTCATTCAAAATCACTTGTCATCAAGAAGCATGAGAGTAAGATGGAAAGGTACCTATAGCGAAATGTGTCGTGTCTAAAGTGAAATACCTCACGTGGTCAACTTTGAGGCCCAGCGTGTTTGGCTACTTTGTGTCCGACTTGATGAGCGAAGTTGATCAGTCCATATTGGTGAAATATGCCGATGACATTATTGTGGTTGCAGCAATTCATAAGGATGCTGCTGTATCACCGGTTAAAGAAGTGTGGACTGAATTGAAGGAATGGACTAACAATAAAAAATGTTCATCAAGGAATCAAAATCAAAACAATTTTTTGTGGGACAAGGACATTGGTTCAATTCAGATGCGTTTGCAATAGAAGGTCAAAAATATGAAAATTCTGGGAATTAACTTCACTGAGTCTTTCAAGTGGGACATCCATATTAACAACATCTGTAAGAAGGCATCATCTCATTTGTATGTATTGCGCCAACTTCGAGATTATCTTACTGTCAATCAATGAGTGCTAATCTACCAAAATTGCATTAGAAGCATCTTCGAGTATGGAGCTCCTTTGTTTGTTAACCTAAATCAGAATTTGACTGCTGAAATTGATCGTGTACAATGTCGTGCTCATGCTACTGTCTGTGAAAAGACTTGCTCCTGTGCAAATTTTGTTGATCTTTCGTATAGAGGAATGATAATAGGATTCAAACTTTTCCAATATATGATCAATGACTACAATCATCCTCTCCATCATTTATTGCTGTCTCGTATGACGCAGTCGCAGAAATTTCGACTACAAAAGATAGTCTGATTTTGATTCTGTCACCAGTGTATTCATGGACTCCACGATTTCCAATATTGGAGTCCTTTACTTTCTTCAATTATACGATTTATTATTATTATTATTCAACTATCGAGTTGCTCTCATGAAGAAATCAGCCTCAAAGTGCCGAGGACGAGTTGAGCTAACCCGTCCTCAAGAGACAAAATGCATCTTTATATCGAACCGCCAGGAGTTGTTCTTGGAAAAGTGGCAAACCAATTTTTATTCCGGATGGAGTTAATTGGAATAGCCACTTATTGGTGACGTCATAATCAAAGAGAATTTCTGAATATTCATCTGAGGCACAGAGATTGTTGCGCGAGCAATTTGTTTGGCAAAATATATTCTCGCACTATATGATAATTATGCACTTCATGATCAACCGCTATGAATGCATTTCCCATTGTTGCATCTTTCATCATAAGTAGTGATCCTATGGCAGACGGATGCCAAAATGTGAAATGATGAGTCATCATGTTGACTCAGACCCCCCTCTGGAAGGAAGTTACCAAAGATGTGATGGAAGGATGGGTCCGAGAGGAGGAAACCGTTCCCTCCCCTCCTCTGGAAGGAAGGAGGAACTCTCCTGTGAGGCAAGGGTAGGAATCTCTGAAAAACGGTTTTGGACGTTTTGGGGTGAGAAAGGTCGCATTTCGGGCAGAAAGAGGGCTCGGATGGGAAAATGGAGGTCAGATTCGGACTCTACGTGAAATTTTGGGTTCCGGAGATGATTTCCAGCGGAATCGGAGAGAAAAAGTGCTGACCCCCCTCTGGACGAGACTTCTATCTTGGCTTGTAGGAATGGAAGAAAGTCGTGCGATAACTCGTTGGAAAGCTAAGAGTGAGACAAATTCAGTGGACGAAGCGGCGTGTCTCTACGTTTGCTCGTTGAGGTGTGAGAGTGACCTTAAGATTTTTGACCATCACCGAAAAAACGACAAGAGTTAGAATTTTTACGAAAATGACTCTATCGGGCGAACAAAGCATCGGACAGCAGACAGAGGGCAGATTCGGACTCTACGTCCATTCTCTGTGTCATATTTTGGACCGAAACCTCTGGGGCAACTCATGTTGGGCATTTGACACAGTTGTGAGTGCCAAGCCATCTCCCGTTGGTTTTCTTTAATATTCTCCACCAACGCTGTGAGACTGCCTCTGACCGAGGCTAAATGAAATGGAATGAATTGGAAGGGACATTCATGTGCCACACGCAACCACAAGCTCATTTCTCTCTTCGCTAGTGAACAAGCTCTTGTTAGTGTAGTCAGAAAGTTTATCATGGTTTGCAAAAGCAAAGTTTAGTGTAGTCAAATAGTTTTCCCGCGACACACGTTTGTGAAAGTAAAGTTTGATTGACGTACAAGTTTTATTCGTTATTGTAGTTAGAAAGTTTATCATGCCTCATGAAATTCGAGTGTAGTCAAATAGTTTATTATTGAACAGGTTTATTCCGTTTTGTGCAGTTAGAAAGTTTATCATGTTGTACAAAAGTTTTACTGCGACACAGGTTGATAAAGTGATAATGTAGTCAAACAGTTTTACCGTGACACATGTTTGTGAAAATAAAGTATTAGATTACACTGTGTCATCAATACTGGCAAAGGCGTACAAGTCATATCAAGCATATTCAACTGAGTGTCCATTCCTGACACTCATCATCATTTGAAATTATTTGAAGATGAAAAGTCGCATTCGTTTCCCAACTTCATGGTTTGTAGCAAGAGAGCATGGTTATTCGTTGAAGGCTATAGAAAGTATTACAAATGTAAATGAAAATATTAAAGCTGGCGCTTTAGTTGAAAGACTAATGGATCTAGATGAGCATGCTATGAATCATCATTTTGATCGAAGATGGATAGAGGATTTTTCCATGCTGCAATGTAATGATAGTGAAAATAGGGGGATGAAATTGGTGCGATCTGGAGTGAAAAAGTGACACTTGCAACTGATTTGTCAAGTCTCTACCAATAAAAGTGACTTCAGAAAGAAATTGGAAGAAGAGACGTTTAAACTATGTGAACGGAACTGCGTTGAGTGTCTTAAAGGGGAACGGTCCCTTCTCTTTTTACCATGTTGTCATACTGTTATGTGTTCTACGTGCTATGTACCTTTGGAAACTATGTTGTGTCCCATCTGTGATCAGGAAATAATTTCAACAGTCACTGTATATAAATGATTTCGATGCAATCCTTGTCCATTTTGGAACAGTCATCTATGACCATGACACCACTGTATCACTATCTCATTGAAAAGAGAAAACATGATTATACAAGGCAGTGGATTCTTGTGTTGGAAAAACTATTATCATCCAGTGATTGTAGAGAGATGATACATCGCTTGAGTAATGCTATCATCATTCACGCAAACTGTGAATATGTTGATTATATGCTATCTTATAATTGTAAACCAAAGCAGTTTACGAATACACCTTCATCACTGTTGCATCATGGTCTTCTTTCATTACCTTGCTTGGAGTTATTTATTCTATACGTTGCTTATGGGAAGCCTTTTCCACTTAAGCACAATTGATGCAAAGGCATTAAACTTTACAAGCATCATCGTACAAACAGATTGTTCATGTCTGGCTCATAACATATCAGCAAACGATACAGCTGAACTGTTTCTAGTGAACTATAGTATCTCACTGAATGATACATTACAGCTACCCACACATGTATCTGCTTCTGACTATCCCACTAGTACTGTGGCTGTCCTCAGTGTATTGCTTTTTACTAGTGTTGTACTCAATGTGTTCCTCTATTTCATTGCGTTTACGTCGGTGATGTTTCGACGCTGCTGTCGTGTTTAAGCAAAGAACACTCTAACATCCACCTGTAAAAAATGGCTAGACGTCGTTCATCTCACCGTTCGCGCAGACAAATGTGTCAATCAAATGCAAACAAAAAATTGTCTCACTCTTCGTCGCTTATTAAAATTAAAACCATCTCATCGATGTGAGGCAATGAAGCTAGCAAACAATGCCTTCATTCGTAAAATGTGCTCGGAAATACGAAAAGTGCGTTATATGACATTAAATAGCAAAAAGGCCAATGCAATTGCCAGGCATAGTAAAGTTCTTCGCACCTTGAACAATCCAAAAACATCAATTCCTACAAAGCGCAAACTATTATCACAGCGCGGTGGCTTCTTACCACTTTTAGCGCCTATCATCATGGCAGCTGCCTGTCCTGTTTTGGGAGGATTATCTGGTGCTCTCGCGAATAAAGCCATTAATGGATAGATACTAAGTTGAATGGTATGACTTTTCATCAAAATCAACATGGATTTCCGTTTACGCTGTAATCGCACTATGTGTATCGTAGGACCCTCTCATAGTGGGAAGACACATTTAACACTGCAATTGTTGGAGCGTCGTAATAAGATTTTTGACTGCATACCGAATCGTAATGTTTGGTGCTATGGAATTTATCAACATAACTTACATCGTGAATTGGTTGGTAAGGGTTACTTGGTTCAACCGGGGATTATCAGCACTGCTAATATTCAACCCTATGGTATTATCATTCTTGATGATTTACTTAATGAGAGTAAGAACTCACAAGAAGTGACTGCTATGTTTACCAAGGCTGCTCATCACAAACCATGCTTTATAATTTTTATTATGCAAAATCTTTTTCCAAGTGGAAAGGAAGCACGGACTCGAAGTCTAAACACGCATTTCTACATTATCTTTAAAAATCCTCGCGATAAAAGTCAAGTTGAATTCCTATCTGGACAAGTTCTTCCACGCAAGTCAAAAGCCTTAATTGAAGTATTTGAGGCTGCTACGGAGAAACCCTATAATTATTTATTTTTGGACTTTACCCAGGAGTGTCCTGAGGATTGTCGCTTACGCAGTCATCTCTTTGAGAGACCCATGATCATATATAAATTGTTATGAGTGGTTTTCAACGCATGATTGCTATTCCACAAGAAGAATATATACATCTGACTACAATGCAGAGTGTTCAACAACCTTGGGCAAATCAAATGTCACAACTTAATCAGCAATGTGAACAAGAATCTGTACAAAGTAAAAATCCATATGATCGTTTGATAAAGCAGAGTTCTACCTTAGAAGAAATGAAACAATTGAAAGAAAAATTCGCAATGATCTTTTCGCTTGGTTCACCCAAACCCTATCGTAATCGCGCACTGGGCTTATATCGAAGTCTCGAACCCAACTTGAAAATCGCTCGAGGTGAAGTGGTAGGTGATGATGGTGGAGTCACTAGGGACTCAAGAGTGGAAGATTTAATTAATCATGCTGTTCGTGATCGTCGTCGTCACTGTACACCTACAGGATGGGAGTTCTTTTTAAAGGTATGAAGAAATTCAATGTTCCAAAGGCAATTCTTAGTCGTGATACCTTACAGGAAATGGAAAATGATTCTACACCTAGGAAGAGAAAGTTGCAAAGTGTAGAGAGACCTAAAAAGGGAATCAAGCAAACTTTGAAAACACCCGAGAAGTTGCCGAAGCGTATACCAAAACCTTCAACACGTTATCCATCATTTGATTTTATCACAGACTTCTAATATGAAGAAGCTATGTTGCATCCCATGTTCAGAGTTGCAAAACATTCATGTGTCATTGAACTGCTTAAGTACATGTTGTAAAAGTGAGTCATACAAGACGGCTCAAAAAAGTAGCAAAAGCAGGTCTCAAACACAAACGCAAACCCTAGCGGAGAAAAAGACTGATACTTTGAGGCAAATAAACGATCCCTCTTAATAGACGATGGATGAACATCTGAAATCAATTTACTATAACCCAAAGCATTATGCAGGTTATGCTTCAGTGAAAAAGTTGTCACAAGCAAGTGGTTATTCACAGAAACAAGTGAAGAGATGGTTAAAAGCTCCACCTGCATATACATTGCACACACAAGCTCGAAAACGGTATCCTACCCGTTGTTATATCGTTCATGATATTGATGAACAATTGCAAGCAGATTTGGCTGATGTTTCTTTATTAGCTAAAAAGAATAAAGGCTATCGCTTTCTCCTAACTGTCATTGACTTCTTTTCCCGTTATGCTTGGGTTCCACCACTCAAGACAAAGCGTGGTGAAGAAGTGGCCGAGGCTTTCCAAAATATTTTCAGTGCAGGACGCGTTCCCACACGTATTCAGACTGATCAAGGGTTTGAAAACAGACATGTGCGTGCTTATTTCGCGAACACAACATTGAGCTGTTTCGTGTGAAAAGTGCATACAAGGCTGCAGTGGTCGAGCCACAGAATTAGACAGCTCGTCTCTTCTTTCCTTTGACTAGAAAGGAAGCATTGGAACATGTAACGTAATTGAAATGGCACAATCTGCAGACATAATACCATAGCAATCGAACAATCAGCAGCCAGTTCAGCATTAATCACGCCAAATTGTGCAACGTTTCAGTGACTGTTATCAACCGGATCACACAGCAAAGAGACACAGACGATGTCAAGTTCTACAGAGAAGTTTGTGAACGTATTTTTCATGCGCCTGCTAACTGTTTTTGAAATGATCGGAGGGCCCAACATTATCGAGAAAACTTTTGCGCAATGATCTCAATTCTTCGAATCTGAAGGAGTCGTGGCGATCGGAGCATTTTGAAGGGATTCAGAGCAATCCGCAAGCGACGCACGACTATTTTTCCTATCTCTGTAAGGTATTAGGGATTTCTTTTTGCCCACTTATTAAGTTCCTGCATGTGCCATCTGTTTGAGTCAGTTTGCACTTCTAGAAAAGTGATACGATTAAACAATCTCATTCTGTGGGTCGAACGCTTTAATCGTACACTGAAAACTCGTCTATGACGCTATTTCACTGCAAAAGTAACACAAAAGTGGACGGTTGTATTACAAGATACTGTACACGCTTACAATCATCCTGTTCATCGCATGATTGGTCACAAACCTGCTGACATAACTACAGACATGGTGGATGCAACCCGTGAAATCAATGCTAAACGCAAGCAACCATCACAAGGTAAACGTGACATTCAGGTTGGTGACAAAGTTCGCATTTCCAAGGTGAAAAGCGTGTTTGCTAAAGGTTATCTTCCCAATTGGACGGAAGAAATATTTACTGTCTCTGAGGTTAACAAGAAATTCAAGCCCATTATCTACAAGCTTCGTGATTATCATGGTGAAGAGATTGAAGGGAGCTTTTATCGTCATGAGATAACGCCCATCACCAAAGAAGATGATGACTACATGGTTGAAAAGATACTTCGTCACCAAATACGACAAGGGGAAAAGTGGAGTCTGGTGAAATGGGCTGGCTATCCAAATTCAATGAACAGTTGGATTCGTCATTTTGACCTTTATCGTGTTAGTCAACGCTCCTAAGCAAAGTAATGAATTGTGTAAATATAAACAAATAAATACCTATGGATAAAACTGCTACATTTTATTCTGCTCCCTCCTATGCTAGTCATGGAGCTGGCTTTCCCGTTTATGCTGGATCGAGACGTCAAAAAGGGGTAGTCTATTGGGTGTTGTCAAAGGTATGATGCTCCCCACTATCGCAAATGTGGAAAAATCAGCTTTAAAGGAAGCTGTAGGATTAGCAGCAGATGTAGCAAGTGATGCGCTTTCAGGAAGATTGCCGATTCGTGAATCTCTAAAGCGTCATGGAATACAGCGTTTGAAGAATGTCGGTAAGGCTGGTATCAGGTCTGTCATCAGTCATATCAATCCACTTTCTACTTCAGGCAAACGTAAGCGAAGAGCATCTCGTATACCTCCTACCAAGCGCAGACGACGTGGACTGTTTTAAATATAGAATGTAAAACCTCATCCCTTTGCTTATTTGACAGAACACCTATACAGACGGACATCATTAGAAATTATGTATCCATTCGTTATCCACAGACAAGTATCGATTCCGGTAGTGTCATTGAGTTTTTAATACTAGGAAATGATGCTGAGTACATCGATGTAAATAACATCAATCTACATGTTAAGTTTAAGTTAGTAAATAAGGACGGCACAAACCTTGACGACAAGGACAAAGTCGCCGTGAATAACTTGGCAATAGCAACGCTGTTCAAGGATGTATCACTGACCATTGGTGAAACTCGGGTTGAAGGTAATTAACACAGTTATCCCTATCTCGGTTATTTTTCAACAGTCATGCAGTTCCAGCCACAAGCACAAAATGGCTGTTATGGTTTGGTGTAAAGATGAAGCTGGTAAATTTGATAGTGACAAAAACAAGGGATTTGTCCTTCGTGAAAAGTGGACTGCAGAAAGTAGGGTGTGTGAATTATATGGTCCCCTATACTTGGACTTTTTCCGTCAATCACGTTTCTTAATGTCAAAAGTAGACATGCGAGTTCATCTCTTGCCGAACGATCCTAAATTTGTATTGAATACTTATGGAGCAAAGACTGAGTTCAAGATTGTGTTTGAAAGTGTTAGACTTTATGTGCGACGAATGACAGTGAATCCTTCGGTGATTAATGGTCACGAGATGGGTTTGAAGAAGTATGATGCTCTTTATGATGTAAATCATACTGAGATCCATAGTTTCACCATTCCTCGTGCGCAAAAGAGCTTTGTTAAAGATAGTTTGTTTCCTATACAATCGCCAAAAATGATCACTGTGGGATTGATTACAAATGATGCATACAATGGTAATATATCGAAGAATCCCCTCAACTTTGAACACTTTGGTTTAAATCAAATCAGATTGTATCGTGATACTGATTGCATTCCTGGTACTCCTTTTTGCCCAGACTTCGCTAATGGACATTATTCTCGCTCATATCAAAATACTATGGAGACATTTAAATACTGGAATACTGATGATACCAATGGTTTGACCTATGATGAAGTTGCTAAAGGTTATACGCTTTATGCATTTGATTTGACAGCAAACAATGAAGCAAGTGCTTCTTATCGTTCGGGTACTGCCACGAAGGGTCTTAAACTAGAATTATTTTTTGAAAAAGATTTGACGAAAACAGTCAATGTACTCATCTATGCTGTGTTCGATTCCACCATTCGAATTAACAGGCTACGTGACGTTTCCGCTTCTTATACAAGTTAGTGAGTTGGTTATCTGATGCAGAGCTAGAGAGAGTCGTTCAAGAACATGGTGATGAACGCACTGTTGAAGCATTTCGAGGTGTGTTTTCTATTAATAATATGCCCACAGGTTTACCAAAACCACCCTCATTCATTATCATGAATACTGATACAGCACACTTACCCGGCAAACACTGGAAAGTTTTATTTATTGATAAAAAACTATTGCGGTGAAGTCTTTGATTCATTGGCCTTACCAAACTGTGATTATGTTACACGTTTCATGAATCGTTATTCACGAAAATGGATTTGCAATGCTTTGGCCTATCAACATCCCTTGTCTTCAACATGTGGAGCATATGCTCTCTACTTTGTAATACAACGAATACATTATGACTCTTTACATGACATTTGTGAACATTTTTCACATGATACCCTTGTCAATTAAAAGTACATTCGTAACTTTCATAAAAGCCTTCAATAAATATGTATGATTAAAATTTGTTTTCTTTATTATACTTCAATGGAAAAGTAGATGATGTGATTGAATATGTTGTATTTAGTCATCAAACATGAATAGGTAGAGATAAGAAGACATTGTTCACTTGTCGCACTCATGCTTATGAGTGTTGGTTTGTTGAAGGTAAGTCATTATGCGAGGATGTATACGTTCTCTATACTTGTTCCAACTTGAGGATGTAAAATGTGTAACACCATATTGATCATGAAGAGCAATGAAATCTCGTCGAATAATGAATAGACGTCCACCTAGAGGGATATAGTACATTGGATGATGCATTATATGTAAAGCATCGTGTAGGTTATCCATTTGAAAAGGTGATAAACTTAATTTAACTTGTTGATGAGTATCGTAAAAGGGAATGCGTCGAGCCTTCCATGTAACGTGACACTGAGAAGAGAGCTTGGCAATCATGGTTAGTTTTAGACATAACAAAACTTTTGCTTAGTCTTCTCGTTTAAGCAAAGCATTCATAAGAAATGGACGAAGCCATGTCAAGATTCATCATCATATTATCATTTGCAATAGTGACATTAGCGGGACGAGGATTAGATGATGCAGTTCGTCTCATCAAATCACCTATTCATGCAACAAGACCTATTGAAGATGTAATTCTTTCCGACATAGCCGATCCTTGGCAAAATCATGCTTACAAACTTCAGATTTTACGTCAGCGAATGGGTCATGCGTGGGAAATGGTGTTAACAGATTACGGCTTTAGGGATCGCCTGTAGGCGGCATCGATTTGATCAATCCTGTACGTCGCATTGCAATGGAATTAAAAATTAGCTGTCGTGTGAGCTCATCAATAAAACGTGAAATATTTCATACCCTTACAGATTTTAAACGTGGAAGACCAATATATCAAGTAATATTTGGTTGTATCAACTATCGCAATATGAAAGAAGGCGGTACAAGCATGCTTAGTGCAGTACATTATGTGAAAGGGCAATCACTCTTAACCAAATTTCTAGGACGACAGAAGGTGCCTACTGTGAACAGATTGAAAGCAGCAGTTCGTTATGTCATGCGACATAACGCCTAAGCAAACGACGCTTTATGTTGATACTTTAACATGGAGTTTACAGCAGTGTTTCCTAGTAATGCCCAACCTGAGCGATATGAAAATACAGCTGCCGAGTTTGAGACTGATTTAACACAGCCGATTGACTTAAATGGTGATTGGGAAGTAGCACTGGAAGATTTGAGCTATGTGAATAATATAAGAACCATTGCAAATGAAGAGATTACATTAGGCACTGCAACGAATCAAGACCTGTACTTTCCAAAACTAGAGCGAAATGATAAAGTACATACCTACAACTAGAATGAACATGCAGCAGAGTGGAATTCTATTCCTACAGTAAACACCCGTCGGGGAAAGCGAACTGTTGATGAGATTGTAAATCGCCCTAGTTTAATTGTCACTGCAGATACAGACATACCCATTGCTAAAAATGCTTCACCACTGAAATGGAAACAACCTACAAACCCATCATTTTGTCATCGTTTAGAGCAATCATACTATTATATGAAAATTCAACGCCCATTGAATGTTATGAATGATTTGGCAAAGGATCTATGGTTCTGGCAGATGGATCCAAATCTACATAAAGTTACACTCTACATGAGACCGACTACTATTTCCCATGGATTTTATGTGAGTGGACCTCTGCAAAAGATATTGAATCGTAAATCACGTTTCTTTCTACCTATCGCAAAATTTTCAGAAGTAAAAGGAGGTGGTGCCTTCCCTTTGAGAGCTCAAGTGTCCATGAAATTATCAAAGCAGATTAAGAAGTATCCACAGTGGCACAGGAAAAAATTTAATATTACCCTTCTTCCCCTTGATCGCATGCATGAGCGCTTTGTGCTTTTTAAATCTGGTACTGTTGATGACTTGATCAAACAGGTAAATGAAGTAAAGGGATTATCTATGTCCATCACTCGAGCACACAATAAAGCAAGGATTGATTTCCGAAATGATTATGAGCATTCACACATTGAATTTGTTCACATCAATTCTAAATTTCGCGATTTGCTCTCTTTGAATACAGACGTCTTATGGTCACACCATGAATGGAGGAACGTGAAAATAACATCTGAACAGCAATCCGATTGTCGAATGGTCCTTTATTTCAAACGCACAGACCCTGTTTTACGTCTCAGTCTTACATGGAAGCCAAATGAAAAGTTACCGATACCTCCAAAGCATTATAGCAATGGCTATGATGTTTGTACATACTTGAACGAGGGTGTATCAAATCTACACTCATATCATTTTGACTATGATCCTAAAGAAAATACATTCTGTATCAGTGTACATGGTAAAACGGTCATTCACATTTCAAAAGAGTTAACAAAGATTTTAGAATTCAAACGTGACATATTCTACAACGAGAAGTACTGTAGCTCAACATCCTTGCTCGATATGAATATCAATCACTTTTACATTTACACTAACTTTATCCATTCAACACAAGTTGGTGGTCAAATGGTCAAATGCACAGGGAGTTCCTGAACAAGGTATACATTCCAGTCAATGTATCACGATTATCCCATTGCAAATTTGGTATCTATGATGCTAGTGGTGATCCTATTCAATTCATTGGTGGTCGTACTGTCTTAACACTTCATTTTCGTCAAATAGCATCAAATCATTAAATTTGTATGTTGCGCGTGGCGCAGTCAATGTCTTTTCTTTCTTGATTAGGTGGTCGGTAAGGCCGTGGTCTCATAGAGACCGTTTGGGGCATTCTCTGGTCTCATCAAGGCTTTTCACTCCTGAAAGTCAGCCTCGTTTAAGAAAGGCTCACTCTCAACCGTTTGTAGAGTGACGTGCTTGCAGCCTTCAATCATTTGTCTCTCTTCCTCTTTTCGTTGAAACTTTCTCTCAACTTCCTTCTTCGTAGGAGTTGAGCTAGCAAGAGGTATGAATGTTTCCTCTATATCGGACATGACTATGATAGTGAAATGCAAGACACTCTTCTCTATATATGAGAATAATGCATTGTGATTGATAAATGGCTGTCGTCCAATGAGAGAGTGCGAAGCAGGGAGGGAGAATCTATATAAGTGTGACGCAATGACCATTTCCTCATAATATCATAAAAATGAATACACCACCGAATACCTATGCCCTACTCATGCCCAATGCCCCACGCAAGAGGCAAGTGAAAACTATTTACAATGGTGAGGTCGATCCGCTACAGTTGGATGAGGAAACCCTCATCATCATTTCCGACGATAAAATAGCGAGCAATGAAGAGGACAGTACTGATACAATCAGGGCTGCCTTCCTGAGTATGTCTCCAGAGGACGTTGTGATGGAGCGGTGTGTTGAGACTCTCCGGTGCTGGCTAGACCTCTTCTCTCCTTCTAGTCAGCCCCGCAATCAAGAAGAGTTTGACTTGGTGGACGTCATGTACCGTATTATTACAAAGCGTATCACTTTTAGTTCTTTTTAATAAATGTGTATCATGACAGTGTTGTTTTTCCTTCATATAAACTACATGGCTTCGAAATGATCATCGAGTAAGCATATAGTCGATTGGGAGCTATTGTTAGAATAAGATATCCTATCATCTAGACACTTAACACAGTTACTAGAAATCATTCAACATTTGAAAAATGATTTTTTTGGTGAATCAATTGAAGCAACATTATCTGAGAATGAGCCATGAGTTCTTTTAAGAACTGTCTCTATCACTGAGGCTAAATGATGAAGGGATGAAATGGGAGGTCACTCTTACGCCACACGTATACAAAACTATTTTCTATCTTCTCTAATGGTGCGATCCCTTTTGATAGAAAAGTAGACCGATAATAAATGTGTTAACTCACCCCATATCTGAATTCCTCCATTTATTTCCATTTTTAGATAAATACATTGCAAAACAAAGACATGTAGTATGTAGGTTTATTTACAATTGAAGCACATATACTTTATAGCGAGGAAAAGTCAAGTGGAAGAACCTTTAAGTCATTGTAGACGTTGTAGCACCTTGGTCGTTTTGGGGCATCGGGCGCTCTTCTCACGCGCGTTCTTTTTGGTGTAAAATCACCATTACTCCACACAACTTGCACAATCTTGCCTTTATCACAAGTCTCCTTCTGATCGCACTCTTCATGCCACTCGTCGACCACTTCAAAGATTTTGAAAATCTCTAAGGCGGGAGATGTACCTTCCATCATGAGATAGACGAGAATGAGAAGTGTTTCAATTTTTCTGACTTTTATATGTTTTTCAACAATGAATTCCTCAACAGCCAATTAGAATGATTCTAATTTAGATGAAGACTACATTATCACTTTATGAACTTGTGTCGCAGTAAAAACTTTTGTACAACATGATAAACTTTCTGACTACACTAACAAGAGCTTGTTCACTAGCGAAGAGAGAAATGAGGTTGTGGTTGCGTGTGGCGCATGAATGTCCCTTCCAATTCATTCCATATCATCATTTATTCTTCCCCTCTGCATTCCATATCAGAAGATATGTGGCGGGCGTGGGACCGCTTTAGCTGCATTAGAAGGGTGTTCCCGACGAAGGGTGATGAAAGAATGTGTTGTATGTATGAAAGTTGAAAAAAAAACATCTAACTTGGGCGGGACTGGCCGCTGAGAGCTATTTTCAACCTCTGTACCAGATAAGCATCAGGCTCCACCTGAACCGCACTGGTATAACAGGTTTGCACCTGCTCCGAGGAACCAATCATTCTAAGTGATTGAAGACACATCTCAGCCCTTTCAGCTCGATCAAACTCCTTCCATAAGTTTCTTGGTTTTATGCGAGGTTTTTGAGGCGAGCTTGTGATTGTGTTGGGCGTTTGCTCCATGACTGAAATGAATATGAAAGAGATGCAACGGTTTATATACCCAGTGAGCACAAAGCCATGATTCAGACCTTCCTTATTTGGCCACGCGTTTGACATGACAACAGCGGTTTTACCAACTATGGGCATCGGCAGTCACCATGCTTTCAGTAACCAACTCCCAACACAAAGACTGGTTGCCCTATGACGCGAAAAGTTTTGTCGTCAATGCCTGCAGTAACCCTCTCATTTTTACCAAGTTACAATGACAAACGATGGACGTTACCAACCCTGAGTTACTGAGGCTAAACGAGATTTCACAAAGGCCTGATAGCAGATGCCATAGCGACTTGATAGCAAGCGTTTAGGTGTTAAACATATTTTGACATTCATCTTTTGAATCCAACTCATATGTCAGTGAGGACAGACAAGTTAAGCTGATGAATCCGTTACAGGCAGTACTCAGAGGGGATCTTATCCCGACTCGAAGGCCTCGGCCCTCAAATCCGACCTCCCAAGGACAGAGCGTGCGTCATATCACTGTGTTGGTATTCGGACCCCGATTTTGACACGAAAACCGGTGGAGTTGTTTACATCAGGAAACAAGTCTCGAGCCGAAGCTCGCCTCTGACAACTTTATCTTCCTAGTCATTCATATATCGGTCCAGGAACTCGATTAGATATAAGACTAGATGAGAATAATAATCCAAAACCAGGTGAAGAACCAATAAACAGAGTAGATGCGGCATCTTACAGGCATGATTTAGCTTATCGAAATCATGACCTAAAATCTCGTCATTCAGCTGATAAGATGATTCAAGAATTAGATAGTATTCAAAATCCTACATTTAGAGAAAGAATTGAAAGAATGTTTGTTAAGAAAGCTTTACAAGCTAAAATATTGTTCGGACAGGGTTTAGACAAAACTCATGACTCTGAAACGACAGCAAAGCTGTCTGAGAGCAACGCTCGAACCTACGCGTCTGAAATGTCGAATGACCTAGGACGCTATGCGTCGGAAATTCATAAAGAATACAGAAGGCCTAAATATTTATTGAAAGTAAAAGTATTTAATAAAGATGATATTTGGAGTGCTGATCTTATTCATATGCCGAATGATTCTAATTATAAATGCGCATTGACCGTTATAGATTTATATACACGATACGCTTGGGTAAAGCCTTTAAAAAATAAAAGTGGTCTATCAGTTAAATATGCGTTTGAAGAAATCTTTAAAGAAACTAATAGAAAGCCAAAAAAATTGTTCGTTGACAAAGGGTCGGAATTTTATAACAGAAATGTTCAGGCACTATTTGAAACTGTTTATTCAACTGAAAATGCAGGAAAGGCTGTAGTAATAGAGCGATTTAATACATCATTGAAAAATAAAATTTTTAAGAAATTTACAGAACAAGGTTGAACAAGAAATGGTTGAAGATATTACCTGGAATTGTTAAACAGTACAATAATAAAGTTCATTCAGGTATTGAAGAAACTCCAAAGAATGCTTCTGACGATCCTGATTTGATACGAAAAAAAATATTCAAAAATAATTATTCGAATGAGAGTAATCCGAATTTGCAGAAACTTAAGCCGAAATTTAAAATTGGAGATAGAGTTAGAATATTTAAGTATAAGAATAAATTTGAAAAAGGCTTTGTTGGCTATTGGACTAAAGAAATATTTGAAGTTTGTAAAATAAATCAAACTTATCCAATTGCTTACGAAATCAAAGATTTAGATGATGAAGATATCAGAGGCCGATTTTATCAAAATGAATTACAACGAAGTGAGCTTTGGCTAGCTTCGGTTGATTTTTAATTATCATTATCATTATTATTGGAACTAACGTTTCGGGAATTAAATTCCCTTATTCAATTCTAACATAATATCAAGAAATGGTACTCTATTTTGTAATTTCAATAAAACATAAAGACATAATTGACCACAATAAGTAGTTCCTGGCTTTTGAATTTGAAATGTATTATAAATTCCATTTCCAAATAATTCTTTGACTTCATTTGTTGGGGGAAGTCCATATGAGTCGAACGAATAGCTCTCAGCCTCTGGGCGGCCGAAATAATAATTAGAACCGTTTATATTTCTTTGTCCCGCAGACCAATGTACTCCTTTTTCATCTGATGTGTGAAGATTTGTTATAAAATTTATAGTTGGCTTATTTTTTAGGAAGTGTAATTCGTCTCTCATCAATATGTGAAAATTCTTTATTCCCAATTGATTAGCAATTTTCTTTAGATCAAAATTTGTAGTTGTTTGTGTTCCATATAATTTTAAGAACTTGGTAATGCTAGACATTTTATAATAAAAAAAATTTCTTATAGGGTCCCCAAGAAGTCAGAAGGGGGGTATTGATTTAAAACTGTCTCATAATGATGACTTACCTTACTGCTTATTCGATTTTGAAATAATTTAATTTAATATAAATTAAAAAGTGACATTGTAAGGAATCGGTTTATTACCAGAGCTAGTGCTTCGCACATCTTCTATCAATAGTAATTCATCCGTCATCAATAGGTGAAAATTCTTTATTCCCTATTGATTAGCAATCTCATTTAAATCGAAATTTGACGTGGTTTGTTTGCCGTATATTTTTAGGAACTCTCTAATGTTACTCATTTTTATAGAAGATAAAATGTTTCTATTATATTCCCGTAAATGTGAAATTAAAAACAACACATGGATATTTCAATTTGGGTATATGTATATTTACAAAAATGCAACCACACAAGTCTACAAATATTGATGTCCACATCGTGGACAACGAATTTTCGTTCTCCAGTAAAGTAAAATAAAAACAGCTCCTACTATTCAACTTCTTTAAAACAATCGGTTACTAACTATAATATTACAAATTGCATTAACAACATGTCCACACCGTGGACACGATTTAATTGGTTGAAGCGCAGTATTTTAGCTGAATGGCGCACTCTTGTTCAAGAAAATCATAATGATAAATGGCATAGGTTTAACATTGAAAATAAAGTGTCGTGCGGCCGTATCGCAGTAACAAAGCGAGGATTCACATCCAAATTCCATTGAATATGTCAGCGCAGTATTGTCGTTAAAAGACGCACCATTGTTTGGGAGAAGAATGGAATCATTTGGAATGACACATAATTGCTTTACACAATCTTCCAATATAGCTAGGTCGCGTTTTTAAAAGTACAATAGAAGCAGACACCCTACAAAGCGTAGGAAATTTGTCTGCTAATTTACCTAATTTCATAACAAATGAAACTTCGGTAATTGATCTCATTTTGCTTTAAGAGACTATAAAAATATGTCTTGTCATTATCACAAAGAGATAGAAGATAGTTGATGTGCTTACCGATAAAAATTTTACACATAACACTGAGTGAATTGCTTCTTTTTTCATGCAACAAGAATTTGCGTAAGTATACAATTGTATTATCCTCTCCACCATTTGGCTCTATAAATTCTCCAAAGAATCTGTAAATTCATGCCTCTCAAATATATTCCTCTTCAATTCTTCTCGTAATTTTTTCATCCTCCCTGACAACGATTGTTTTCTTCTATCTTCAAATTAATCTTGTCTCATTTTGAGAAATATATGACGAGAGCGTTTTGACACAACCTTCACTGACAAGAAACACTGTTAAATTTAATAAGTCTTCAGCACAATTGTTTGAAATAGCCATATCGATTATTGTTGTTGTGTATTGTTTCATGGCACTGCTGCTGGAGTAGGATTTGCTGGATATATATTCCACGTCTTACAAATGTCTAAGTGGGTGTAGCAGCTGTTTGTTCTCTAATACATTGTCTCCTTTCAAATGTTTGAGTGGGGGGTCACAGCTCTTTGCTCTGAAATGCTTTTCTTCATAAATGCGAGAAGCAGATGTTCTCTACAATGGAGTGATCATCTGAGTGCAAAGCAGTAGCAACAACAGGAATTACTAAAACACCTGAAGATATAACAATTGTTACCTTAACTTATTGTTAAGAATATGCCAATTCCTTCAAATATTTTTAGACACATAATTTTAGTTATCTCATATTTTAAAACCTGAAAAATGGATAAAATTCATGAATTTAGACGTTTTTAGAAATACCAATTTTTTGATGATGTGTCCTGGAACGGTCATGATTTTGGGAGTAAAATGTCATAATCTCAAATTTGAGATTCTTGACTTTTCTGATTTTTTCGGTGTCCTGGAACGGTCATGATTTTCAAGGTAATAATTGTAATTCTCAAATTTGAGACTTTGAAAAATTTGAAAAATTGGGTATTTTTAAAAACGCCTAAATTTATGAATTTAGGTCTTCATAACCTGAAAAAATGACCAAAATTCTTAAATTTAGTCGTTTTTAAAAAACCCAATTTTTCAAAAAATGGTACTTTTTAAATGGTCTAAATTTATGAATTTAGGTCTTTAAAACCTGAAAAAAGGGTTCAAATTCATGAATTTATGTCGTTTTTAAAAATACCAATTTTTCTGAATTTGTCTTGTCCTGGAACGGTCTTCTTCCCATTACTAATAAATGCAGCGTGAAAACAGTTTTACCTGCATGAGATGGACCTGATACAGTCAGAACTTTATCACATTGAAGTCTGAAATCCATTTTAATACTTTGAGATTCAACATTTGCATAATTAACGCTTAGAGCCAAATATATTACCCAATACGTAGCCCACGATAGGAGCTAGCATTGGTAGTAACGCTGGAAGGAAACCGCCCTTTTGTGTTAGAGTTTTCCTCTTTCTTTGAAGGGTGACTTTAGGATTGGAGATGAAACGCAATTTCGTAGCATATCGCTTAAGTAACTTTCGTTGTTTTGGTGCTAATTTTCGTCCTCAACTTTCTCACATGAGAAATAATTTCACGAATGAATTTATCGTTAGCATGTCGTATAGCATTGTATCGCTGATTTGCTTTCATTCGTCGGAGTGCTTGAATGGCTGAAGATAACTTTGAAGACTTTTGACTTTTACGTTTCGTCATTTTACGTTTCGCCATTTTCCGTGTTAGTCTTTGCTAAAACCTATCTTTACCACATTTGCATAGGTACTAACTATTGCGGCATAAGTGACACTCGAAATGAGCAATATCACAGTGGTTACATTTGCAAAGTTGAATGCAATTACGTATGAAACAGCGTTGACAAAAAGCATGCTTACATCTCTTGAAGATGCGCTTTTCATTTCCATCCTTTCGCTTACACACATCACAACACATAGTTTCACCGTTACTGGTAACGTCTATAGCAAGTCTTTTTGAAGATATGAATTTGCTAGGCTTTTCTAAATAATAGACGCATGCACAGAAGGAATATACTTCGAGAGTGAGCAGACATAGCTCGAAAACCAGTTGTGCTACAATCAAGTACCACTGCATTTTCAATTTTTCTTTATAGAAAGTTGAATGTGAATATCTGAAATCGCTTCAATCACTAGACTGCTACCATGATGGTTAAATGCGTTAGGACGTTCAGCAATTTTTATCATATGTCTTTTAAAAAATTCTTGGGGGTGATCTACCACTTCCATTGAATAAGAAGCAAAATGGAAAGAGGGACTTTCCACCTCTTCCTTTCCAAAATGACTAAACTTAATTTTCGCAACTAATCGCGCCATGATAATGCTATCAGAGAATGTATTCATTAACTCTAGAAATAGAGTGCTAGCATCATCGATCACTGCTTCGATGTCGGTCTCATCTTTATGAAAATTTATCACATAATCTTGAACAGCTCCTTTTAAACTTTGTCTATGAAAATGTAATGTTCCGCAGTCATTTGAGAAAGACATGATCGCCCTTTAACTAACCCATCCATTGCATGAAGACAACAACTCTTCTCATAGTAACATTTATTGAATAAATGCAACAAGCATGTATTATAAATCAATGGTTTGAAAGAGATAAAATAGATACAGCTGGCAACTATCATACAGCGAGCAATGATAACCATACAGGACTTTGGCAGTGTTGAGGTAAGGAGGAAAGAAGCATTGGTTATGAACGTAGCTACTACAACGAACAGACAAAATAGGAACAGACAAATCCTTAAAACGTTTCGTGACTTCATGATAATGTTGATTCACTCTACTATCCCAAGGCGGGAGCAAAATATCATCAATGATTAGATTGGGAAATGCTTTCCTCTCCTTACCAGGATTATTACAAAAGATGCGTATAACATTGAAAGCAGCTAACCATCGTTTAAAGTCAATAAGAAGAGCACTGTCACAAGAAAAGCCGTAGTCTTGCAAATATTTCAGATTAAGTCCATGAATGTGTTTTCTCGCCCATTGATCAACATTGGGATCGCAGTTGGCATGTTGATGATAGACACTAACAATCTGATATGTCCAATTGTTCATAGCAATAGCAATGAGCTCCTGTACAGGCTCACCCTCACAATCCATAAAAATGATGATAGAAGCCTAAAACGGAAATTTACACATCTAAGGAAACGTTCTATAACATATCACAAAATGAAGAATTACATCGATGCTTTTCACGACAAAATACACAAATGATATGATGGCAACGAAGAAGTAAAATGTATCTAATAAGACCACGACTACGACACTCAAAGCACATAAGCGAATTGTCATAGGGTAGAGTTAGGAATGGACTAGTAATTCTCCTTCTTTGATTTGCGTTTTGAGACAGCATTCTTCTCCGACTTGCGCTTCGTACCACTGCTGTTAAGGATTTGATCAATTATATCATCCACGTTGGGTGGTTTTGGAATATATAGGATGGATTCCATATGCATGGAGAGAGAGGCTATTTTATTATCCTTGTGCCGACCATAATATAGCCCATTCCCTTTGAAAAGGATATCCCAAGTACCTTCTCCGAGCTTGTCGCATGTGATGGATGTTGAATGATCTCCCTCCTTCTTATAGTAAGTACACCAATGTGATACCGGTAGGCAAATGTGATTACCATCCCAAATCTTTCTATAGGGAGTATCCTTGTCATCTCTCGCCTTCCACTCTTGAGCAAGAGGAGTAGGAATGTCCATATTTAATGTCACGTACTCTTCAATAATATGAAGTTGGCGGCGAATGTACGGACTCACGGGGATCAGTATGTAGTCCCCATACTGATTGCGCATTATCTTGACATCCGTGGAAGGGAGCATTCCCGTTTGTAGTACTACGCTATGATCGTCATAAAGCAAGGCTTGTTTAAATTTACGCTGTAGCGGTGTAGGATTATGTACCTTGGTTGTTTCTTCCACTGACTTCAGTTGTAGATGATCTGATCGTAGCGAACCTTGTAACGTCTGACCGCCATTTTGTCCTACTAGTGCAGCAGATGGAGTAGATGCCTGAAAATGAAAAAGATTGTATTAAGCTTACGCTCAAGGGAGGAGAAGGAGGGAAGTAGCGACTTACCATTTTAGTTGGATAATAGAATAGGGAAGTAGAGAGAGAGAAAATGTGCGTCCGTCACTCGTGCGATTCAACGATGGAATGATTCTCACTGTGGAAGTCTCGATATTTATATAGAAATGCTTGATTCTCATTGGATGATGATCCTCATTGGACAATAACATCAAGCTGATTCCAAATCTGGCCTCCGTTTACCAATCCGAGCCTTCGTTTGCCCGCTGGAGCTGTTTCTTGTGAAATTCTAACTCTGTCGTTTTTCGGTTTTTCACCAATCTCCCAAATCTTAAATGGCGTATCACATCTAAACGGAGACAGATAGGAACAAGCCGTTTCTTTCACTGAATTTGTCTTACTCTTAGCTTTCAAACGAGCTATTGCACGACTTTCTACGATCTCTAGAACCAAAGTTGGAAGCAACGCTGCCGAGGGGGGGTCGGTGAAATTTGATGAAACAAACTTTGGTCAGGGTCCCAGGTCGAAATTCGACACTTTGGAAAAAAAATTTTCCCATACAAAGTCACTCTGACACTTAGGATTTTTTCAGGTGAGGTCCGACCTGAAATCTTGTAACAGCTCTAACTTTTGAACGACTGATCCGATTGACTCGCAACAAAAATGTCATTGAGCAGTTTTTTCTCCTCTTTCAAATGAGTATCTATGAGACAAAATCCATCCACTAGAGCCAAGATTGGAAGATCGCTGCCGAGGGGGGGTGAAAAAAATTTGTTAACCCAACTTTTGACGAGAAACACGATGGGAGTGCCCAAGTAACACAGATACGTTGGTACTACGTTGGACCTTTATTGGCCATTTACAATGGTCAAAAGTTGGAAATGATACAGCGGGCCTACATTGGTTCTATGAAGGCAATTCAACCTAGAACCGGTCTTGAACCAACGTAATCCAACATATTTTCGTGCGATGGCCATCCAAGCGCCGCTCTAGCCATCCTTGTGCCAACAAACGCCAATCTAATCCCACTTTATTGCCTCTTTAAGCTAACGTAACCTTTAGCTGCCGCCGATAGCTTATGTTGGTCAACCAAATCCCACCGTAGCCTCCCATTAGCAAGCATTGGTCGACTTAATGTATTAAATGTATTGCGATCAAACGCGATTTTCACTTTTCGCACTCAGTCGAGAGTGAAGAAGCGTGATTACATTAAATTTCGAACTCGATTGAGGGCATTCATCTGAAGCGAAGTTCTAATATTGCGGCGATATCTGATTCGTTCTATTCTTACATTGTTACTCTTTGATGTGTCCGGCTAGATTCAACTGCTGCATGAGTATGAAAACACATTAACAGTTATTCCATTTATAAAAAATGCTGGCTTTACCTGTTAATTGAGTTATCAAGAATGAGCACGACTTTGACACATGTGCGAAGCATTTCAACAATAATAAATTCAAAAAATTTGTAATATTTGGGGTTCATGTAGTATTGCTTCATAAGTATTTCCAAGATTTTTTAAACATATGATTGTACATGATGTTTCGTCCATACGTCAAAGTCGCGCTCCTTGAAAACTCCATGAATAGACAAGAACAGCATTTCCGGAAACAATCTGTTCATGCATTTTCCTTATCAAGTAGAGGTTGAATTAACCGTGCGAATACATACCGATGAGCAACAATACAAGAATAAAGCGAGTCTGTTATCACTGAAAAATCAGGAACATACTTGATGAATGATATCGAGTGTGTCAGTAGGCTTAAATTCACTCAAATTTCAGTGTCCCCTTACCTTGTCATACCGCTGGCCTACTTCGAACTCATAAAATCTTCTACGGGAAACAGTTGTCCTCTGCAGCAAGCATTTGGATGTTGGTGGAATTGAGTCATGAGCGCAGTGCTTCATCATCTGCAAAGTAAGCCCATAGACGTGTACCTTAAAAATATCTCAATTTCTCCAATTCGTAATCCCGATTCTTGTCTTACCGGAATGTGTTGGAACTCCTGATGCTGTAGCCAATTCAGATGATTGTGCCAAATAATTCAAATATTTCGTGAAAATGATGAGCAATATAGCAAACACTTCACCATAATCACTTATAGCTCTGAATTTTGGCAAAGTTGACTGAAAACTAATTAGAAACATTAGATACAAGGACATAAACAAACAAATAAGATGTTGATGAGTAAGAATTTAATCATGAGCGCCGGGAATTGAATCGTAACACGATAAGATATAATTAAGATGCAAATATAGTTTTGATTAGGTATTGACAAAAGCACTGAGTGCTGGAGCCACGTCGACCAGTCTGTATAATTTTAGTGACAAATAAAGTTTCGGCTAAAAGAAAAAATATGTGCTATTTCATGATCGCATGTATATTGAATGCACTGTATTATATTTATCAAAATGTTGGCGAGATACAAACCTGACTGTAAACATACATGAAAAATGATGAAAAATGAAATGAGGGAATGATTTATAATTCATCATGGACTAATATTCCGGAAGCAGCAACGATTTAAGCGATTTGAACTTAGTCTCACATGTAGCCCATACATTGAACAAATTGCTGCGCCGCTTGTCTTACGTACCATGTCTTACTCGAAGACATGTCTGCATGGGCATAAGGTCCCCTAACGTCATACTCTTTTGTAGGAATTCAAGACAGCATTATCTGTGTATTGTATGGGTATATATTTACTCTTACTCAAAGGACATCAAACGTAGACAATGAAATACACAGACAATACTGTCTGAAATTTCTGCGTAAGTAATCGTCGTTTGGGGTCATTGTCGTGTCCATACCGATATGGTCTAGGGTTTCGAGTAAGGCATGGCACTCAAGACAAGCCGCGCAATTTGCTCAGAATTTCAGCAGCATGAGTTTCTGAGGCAACAGCAAATGTTTGGACTTGCTCAAGAAGTATGAAATTAGTTGTTGTTAAGGTAGATGCCGTCAATCATGAAGCATTGCAAAAATGAAATCATGAAATCCATACGTATAGACTCTGATGTGGATGTTTAAGCAAAACTAAGTGAATAAAGGGATCAAGAGCCTAGTAGAAGCAGACGTCGTTAAAGCAAGAATTTTTGACGATAGCAGAGGCAACGAGGACAATGGATCTCTTGAGCGAATGAAAAAATACGACTGATATGACAAGAGTAATCTCTCAAGTTCAAGGCATTTGCAATATGAATCATAAAAACGTGCTTCTGTTCATTTAAGACTAAAATTTGAATCAAACTGAAATCACTTTCATTTTCATAAGCAATCAAAAAGCAAAAACATTAGTGGATAGTTTCTACGCGATTACTTTAGGGAGACCGTAATAAACAGTGTCACTAATTAAATGAGGTATAGTTAAATGTTTCTGCCTTCCGATGATATTGGAAACATTTATTGACTTATTAGCAAGACGAATTCCTGACGAACCATTCGAGCAGTCTGATTGGATATTCAACGTGTGCTACGATTAAAAGAGTAGTTCAAAAATTGATGAATATTAGTAACTTCACCATTGTAAGAACATATCGTTTATTTCTCTGTGGTCTGGCTCGATCAGTGCCGGCGAACTGAATTTGCTCTCAACAATTGCATTCAACGTGAGAAGCTTGTCCGAAGCCGATCCAAAATAGGCCTTGAGAACACGAAACTGAGCTAAAATAGGCTGAATCTTGGATTAAATCTACCTTAAGCCGGTATAAATCCCGGTCTGAAGTTCGATCAAGGCCGGCCACGGAGCCCGACCGACACCAACATCCCGGCCGGTTTCCATGTCAGAGTCGAATCATCGACCATCGTGTAATGTCTTAAGTATGATGGCAATTTTCTTCAACAATGCAACGCTGCTTGCCACTTTAGTCGGAAATGCATGGAACATTTTCGAAGGGAGTCAATGCCGCAACTAGGCCTTGAACCAATCAAAAATTTACTGGCTATCGAAAAAATATCGCAAGGCATAGCAGCAGATGGTCTCAACTTTCCTGATGATGTGGTATCATGACGAAGAAATCAAGGAAACATACACATGTATGTGGAAAAAAATTCAAATTGTGATCGAATCAAAAGGAGAATGGACAAAGAATCTGGACACAGTATTGCTCTCACTTTTTCTATGAAGCATTGCAAATTGCTGTCGCGATAGTCAAGAAAATCATGATCGAAACAAGATAAGGATGATTGATAAAGTAACAAAAATAGAGAATGGAAGCAAAAAATGCAAAGGCACTATGCACAGCTGCCAACAGAAGAAAGTCGTTTGGGCGGAAATTTTTTAAACATCAAAAGGTCGAATGGCCGGATAATAAAATCTCCGAAATTATGTTAGACGACAGAGTCACGATACAACCAATATCTGAGAGCCATAGTAAACAATTATCAGGTTGAAGCAGTTTGAAGCATGTAACATTAACGATTTCACTGAATTTATAGAGAGCAAGCCGTCCGTGTCCGTGGATGAAAAATAGACGACTTTTCAGACCCTTTTTTGGCGAATTTCAGCCAGATGGCGGAAGATTGGCAGCCGACTATGACATATAGCTATGTGTAGGCGTATACTAGAACTTAATAGAAATAATGCTACACACTAGAAGTAACACTACACAAAATAAATAACTACTCTTTTTCTACATTTCTACATAGTGGAATACAACACTTATGCCACAATTCTACTGATGATCAATTTCTACCAATACTGAACCTATTGACCAAGGGACGTAATAATGCTGCAGGTGGTCAGTCATCAGCAGGTGCTCATCTAGTTCGTTTCGACCTTAACCTGAACACTCAAACCCTGACGAGCGGGGTCTCACACACATTGCGTTCGACTGACAACATTCTGAACTGGCAGTGATATATTCGGAAAGACATGCCAACATGTTGATAAAACATCATGGAAGTGCTGCGTTTCCAACATATGCGCTGATCCTGTCTCTTCATTCATCCCATCTATAAATGCTTCATGATATTTGTGATTCCCGAATGAAAACGAATTCTGAACATCCTAAATTCCCAAATGTAGGCAACGGCAAATCATGTGTTAACAATTCGCACATACGCATATGAGTAGGATTACCTCCTGCAAAAAATGAGGATGTTCCATTCCACTTAACTTGCTTTTGTATGTGTGTGCATCGTAAGAATTGCATGTGTAGGAATCGTAGTCTGAGAATGCACGATTCGCATTCTGAGATCTCATCGTAACTATAGTCTGGTTTTGTTGTCATTAAACTGTAACAATGGCCAATCTCAATCAGGAATTCGAATATTATCAAAGCGAATCTATTTCTCACTCTAGCTGTTACTGAATACGTCTCTTACTTTTGTGGTTTCTTCCAATCTTGTGTTTATTGCTTGAAAGTGAAAACTTAGAACAACAGAGTAAAACAAAAAGAATTTTGATGTAGTAAATCTTTTCTTAGTTCAAACACATTTCACATCACGAGCAACTTTCAGACTGTCTACTGACTGTCTTATGAAGGGTACATGTCATTTACAAAAGAGACAAGCCACTGGGTGCTGGTTGATAGATCATCAGATAATTGATAATTCAGGTCTTAAGTGTGAATCAAGCAAAGTTTACAATAGGTTGATTTGTCTGTTTTGAGATACAAATTTCCCAAAAATTACAGACTTAATGTTGACAACGAGAAGTAGAGAAATCTGTAGTAGAGAAGCCTTGTTGTGCTTGTCAGTTGACGAATTCTAATAACTAAATTCATGAATATTGTATGAAACATTCAGTGTCATCTAAACCTATGCGTTTATCGATAATTCAATCTGATTCAGAAATATATATCCATTAAAATATTGTAATAAAACAATAATAGGGCAACGCTAATAGAGTATGTTCCATGACAATTTTTTCTTCCTATTCAGTTTATTCAACTGTCATCTAGCCTTTCAGTCAAAATTACCATTAATGGTCCATCATTGGCTTGAAGATGGTGTTGAGTTTTATGTTCATGTCTTGTCATTAATAATTCATGATGAAAGGCTGTTATTAATTCATTGCTTGCTACTTGCAAATTGTAAGTAGTTGCTTCTATTCTGTTTTGTAAAGATTAAGAACAGAACGTGTTCTTGTTATATTGTAAGAGCTTGTGCGGGAATTTTAAAAATACAACACACCACGCGCCATGATGGAATAAGACGGTTGTTTTGCCATAATGAAAAACCCAACATAAATGGTGGCAGCTACGGAACTTACGTGCTTACTGCGCCCTGCTTTATACTAGAGTCCGTTTACAGTGACTCCGGATCACGTGCATTTACATTTTGAGCTACAATACAATCTTTCGGACATTAGATTTTCCCTATTTCGTGATTTTCTTCTTCTCTGGTGTTTCAACGTGAATTACTTTACATCAATCTCGTTATGGCATCAAAGTCTGCAATTGTTGTTCCTATGTTGCCGAACAACCCCAAAGCGAGTGACTGGCGCTATTTTAAGAGACAATTTGACAATTATCTACTCATTATCGAGGCAGATGACGCAATCAAAAGTCCGTTACTGCAAAATTCGTTAGGACATGACGGCATCCAGATTTTTGACGGTTTGCCTGCTCCAAAAACAAAATATACAGACGTTATAGAACGATTCAATGAATATTTCAGCGGTAAACGCAGCATTTTGCTTAGAAGAAAAGAATTCTTCGAGTGCCGCCAGAATGCATCGGAATCTGTGACTCAATATTCATGTAGACTGCGTAGACTCTCCAATGAATGCGACTTTGGCAGCTCTTTGTCCTCCATGCTCCGTGATATTTTCGTAATAGGAATCTACAATCCTCGTCTCGGTGAGCAATTATTGGCCGAAGACGCATCTAAATTGACATTTGAATTAGCAATCCAAAAAGCCGAATCATGGGAAAGAGCATGTTCTGACAGAAAAAGTTGTGAACGACAGCCAAATGTCAGCAACACTACGCTGATCAATTCTAGTTCACATCATAAGGACAAGGGCTATTCTGTGAATCGACGCAATACATCGAACTTTCCACAGACTGAGAACAAAAAGTGCTATCGTTGTGGTTCCGACAACCATTTGGCCTCTTCACCTACTTGTAAGGCGCTAAAGGTTTCATGTCGCAAATGCTCCAAAATTGGTCATTTTGCCGTTATGTGTCGATCCAGTGGGAAAATTCAGGCTGCAATTCCCAGTAAAAGTAATCCTAGGACAAGTAATGTTCGTGATTCAAGCGCGATGGCTACTGAAGATGTTACTCATTCCATTTATGCAACTACATGTTCACTTTCTGACATGGTTAGAAACATTCATTTGAATGGTGTTCCAACAGTTGCACTCATCGACACGGGTGCTTGCTACAATATGCTTCCTGCAGGAACAATTCCTTTTGCAGAGTCCGACATTCTTCCTACTACTACTAAGGTAGCCTCATGGGGTTCCTTCCCACTCAAGGTTATTGGTTTGGTTACATGTACAATTACTTACAACGGTAAAGAACTCAACGCTGAATTTGTATTGACAGACGTTGATGATTCCAAGGAGAATCTTGTCTTGCTGTCTAAACCCGTGTGTAAAACTTTGGGCATGCTTCACGAACTGATTGATGATGAATTGGCCGTACCTTCAGCTGCCAATACCTGTTGCCAAGCTTCAACTGAGTCAGGTCAAGATCAAGATACTGTGGACCAATTTCGAAAAAAAGGACTATTCAATGGGTTAGGTTGCTTGTCTAATTACGAACACACAATACAGGTGTCTGATGCGATTGAACCTGTATCTGCGGCAGTGAGGAGAATTCCGCTTGCACTACATGAAAACAGGAATTACGTAGAATGGAGGAAGATGGGGTTATTGAGCTGGTAACGAAACCTACTCCATGGTGCTCCCCGGTGGTTATTGTGAAAAAGCCGGATGGTCGAATTCGAATCTGCGCTGATTTCAGGTCTTTGAATCTTGCTGTCGAAAAAGCTTCATTTCCTATACCGACTTTCGAGGACTTAGCTGCTTCTATTCACAATGCGAAAGTATTTTCCTTACTTGACTGTACTTCTGGTTTCTGGCAATTGAAGGTCTCCGCAGAATCGCAGGACTTGCTTACTTTTTCTACGCCTCTTGGTAGATACACATACAAGCGACTACCTATGGGACTGAAATCTGCTCCTGAAATATTTCAGCAGGTCATTTCCTCAATTTTGGCTGATCTGCCAGGAATTTTGTGCTATGCAGACGACATACTTGTTTACGGCGATGAGCGATCTCATAATGAAAGACTAAAGGCTGTTTTCGAAAGACTTTATTCTCATGGACTGCGACTAAATGAAAGAAAATGTACATTCGCGTCGCCTGTTGTAGAATTTCTAGGACACGAATTGTCCGAAAATGGTCTTCGTCCGAGTAAAGCCAAACTGGAAGCCGTACAAAAGATGAATACCCCCGAATCTAAGGATGCACTACGCTCCTTTCTGGGACTGGCAACTTATTTGGGCCACCGATTTATACCTCACTTTGCCACTATGGCAAAGCCTCTTTGGAACTTATATAACAGTTCATCAGATAAACTGATTTGGAAAATAGATGAAATAAATGCTTTCAAGAAGTTGAAGGAAGAAATTCTTCGCATATCGACTCTTTCGTGGTTCAGATTGGATGACGAAATCACAATACAAGTTGATGCATCAGGAACTGGAATTGGTGCTGTAATGTTACAAAATGACAGACCGATTGCTTACGCATCTCGCCAACTAACTGATACCGAAAGAAGATATTCACAACTGGAGAGAGAATTCCTTAGCATTGTATTTGCCTTGCGACGATTTCACAGAATGATTCTTGGACAAAAATGCATTGTTATGACTGATCACAAACCAATCATTGCCTTACTGAAGAAACATATTGATTCGCTTCCATTGAGATTACAAAGATGGATAATATTTACTTTACCCTACGACGTCGAATACCGACATATTGCAGGAACTGATAATGTTCTCGCTGACGCTTTGAGTCGAAACTCAATTCCCTGTGACAATCGTGAGGAAGCTGATGATGCTCATGTTACTGTTTGCCTTGTAATGTCATCGACACCTGTCAACTTTCGTCGTGTCAGTGAAGTGACTGCTACCGATCATACATTACAAAAAGTCGAGAAAGCTATTCGAGATGATTGGAAGTCAGCAGAATACCGCAATTTGAACCCTTACCTTTCTTTACGAGATGAATTATCCGTTTCATACTCAGCGATTACTGACAATTTTGTTTTACTGCGCGGTTCAAGAATAGTTATACCTACAGAAATTACGAAGGACATTTTGGAATTACTACATGAAGGACATATAGGAATCAGGAAAATGCGCGATTTGGCAAGGAGTAGTTTTTATTGGCCAGGAATGTCTTCTGACATAGAAACTCACTCCAAGAAATGTTTGATGTGTACAACTTTTCAAAACACCACTGATAAAATGCCTCTCACACATGTGGTGGAGAATACAAGTGACATTCCTTGGTACAAAGTTGCAGTGGATTTAACAGGTCCATCAGCTCTGTTGAAAGGTCATACATTACTGACAGTTATGGACTATCACTCACGGTTTCCGGAGGTGGTTATTTTGCGAGATGGATCCAGCTCTCAAGTTATTTCAGCATTACGTTCTATTTTTGCTCGTAATGGGCTACCACATTCATTGGTGAGCGATAATGGTCAATGTTTTACTTCTAATCAATTTGAAACGTTCCTTTCGTCGAGTGGAATACAACACTGTAAAAGTTCGAACTACACTGGTTGACAAAATTGCGGGAAAATTGCAATAAATTTGCGCAATAAATTACGAGGAATATACCGATGAATTGCAATTTCTTACAATTTATTTTTTTATATTAATTTCAATTATTTCAGATCACTGTCTATTACTTGCAATTGTTTTATATTTTTGGGTATGTTTATTGCAATTTCGATAAAGAAATGTTATATTTATTGCAATGCCAAAACAAAACAATCCTCATCGGATTTCTATTAATAATTAATTCACAAGATTTTTTGTTGAAAAAAGATTCATAAACATAAAAGATTCATTTGAAAAAGACTTCATAAAACTGCACAAAATTTCACATAAAATGGCTGAGGATCAAGGACACAGAAACATTTTACTGGAACATGATAAGTGGACAAAAATCCAATGTATGATATTGATTACCATAGAAATCGGATCTTAACGTTAGTTTTAGATAATGAGACTAGAATGGCATACAGCTGATTTTACTTGGTAAGGCTCGGTTAGGTAGCCTACCAAGTACTTCAAAGTCAATAGAGGATCACTGTTTTCCATGTTATCTTCAAATGACGACTGATTTATTCGTGGTCGTGGGACCGAACACTGAATTGTGACACTCCGCTATTCATCAAATAGAAGCAACCGTTTCATAGGTATAGCTACAGAATATCAACAGAGATGCGTGACCACGACATTATTTATTTTGATGCAGATGTCCGTTCTAGTACATTAATATTATAGTGTCAGATTTCTATGATGATAAAACGTAACAACACCCATCCAAAATCTTAAAATCAGTTTCCAACTTTCATGTCCGTAAGTTAGGAGGAAACTAATTATACTCAAAAACAGAAGAGCAAGGCATTATCAATAAAATTGAGCTATCAATGCTCGAATCGAAATCCTTAACAACTACACAAGGATCCAATATGCAAGGAAAAGAAATACTGTCACACATGTTGGAGTAAAATGCCAAGAAATACAAAGTCTGCTGGTTTATCATTTCGACAACATGTTCCGATACAAAGGGCAACTCCAGATTATTAAAACTGAACATTGGGACATATCGTCGTGTCAAATATTCAACATCAGCAGTAATTTCTCCATCAGAACGCCTCTCAAACTTTAAAACTTTTGCGAACTTATGTCCTTCAGCTGACTGTACTTCGTAAACAGTACTAAGACCTTTAGATTTCCTTCGGTACGCTTCTGAGTAGAAAGGCTTGTTTCTGTAAATAACATGACCTCGGTCCACGAAGACTGGTTCATTTCGAATGTTATCTTGAAGAGAAGTAATGCGCAATAAGTCATGCTTTTTATCATAATTGTCCCGTCTCAAAAATGTGCTGCCACGCTTAATCAGCATCACTTTCTCACAAATTTGTTTCAAAATTGCTGTGGTACCATGAATGAAAAGTTTGAAATTCCAAAATTGGTGTTCAAATGAGAACATGGATCCAAAAGGTAAAGCACCAAATTTTCCACACTGGTCGGCTAAGTGAAGAAGCAAATGCATATTCATAGTACATATGTTCACATCGTACAATGTCTTTAACCTGAAGTGAAAATAAAATCCTTACATGATTTATGAAATAGAGACACATATATTGTAGGAATACTATAATAAAACAGGTAACATAGAAAGTCACGTGCTTTCCAAAAACTAAGTTCATTTAAAGATCTTGGTCGCTGCAGGAATTGAGGTATGAGAATTCGATCAGCTAATTGATCATAGTATGATACATGCCTTCCCAGAAAAAAACACATCGAAAGGATGACGAATCAACCAACTTAGCAAAAAGAAGTTTCGAACAATTCTCGAATAGTAAATGTAACGGATCTAATAAGATGTGGGAAGGTATCTTTAGAAATGGCTGTAAACATGAAAGTCCTTTAACACCAAACACTGGCTCTCCCGTTAGTTGAGCAATTTGACTGCATTCAGAATATGATGAATCTGATCTTAAATCAATAACTCCACCATACTTCCTGCTATAACCCCTTCCTATCTTGGTAACCGTACCTGGTGCACAACGAAATATGCATCCGAAACGTCCGTTGTACTGATGATGACTTAATACACTTGCGAGGGCTGGCAGATCGAAAACTGCCGTGTGAATGATGACCTTAAAATCCACCATTGAATTTTACACATTAAAAGTTGTTACTTGTGAAAGTAATGAATGTTTCAAATTTTCAGTCACGAAACGATTCCAATCAGGTTTAGTGCTACTCAACCACAATCCAAACAGTAAGATATTTTCTTTTTTCGATCTGATGTACAGAGGAAGATCTAGAATGGTAGCATGGAGAGGCCACAAGGACATCTTTTTGAACCGGAAAGTTTGCCCTCCGTCGGTCGATAAGTGCAAATGCAAAACAATTGGATCACGTAGATCTAAGTCATCGGATGAGCACAACACGTCACCATTTTCCAATTTCAGTATTTCGCGGTAGGTCAGAAGGCGGTCGAAATGAACATCCAGCACACACTTTAATTGGGAGTGCAGATCGAATACAGCCACTTCCCAATCAGGTTCAACCAGCAACTCAAAGCCGGGTCCATCTTCATGAAGTGCACGCTGTACCACCCGTTTCACAGATCTCCACGTGAGCCGTTCATGAACCATGTCCATAACCTGAAAAGCATACAAGAGTAGTAAATAAAGCTACATCATAACAATTTTATACACGTATAACAGATAAGTATATAGGCTCACTGCCCTTGTAATCTCTAAGCAGCGTGACAATCATGGTTATACATGCACACCGGTATTAGCCTATAAACCTACAAACAACCAAGCATTTTCAAGCATCACGCCTACATCAAGATACTCGTATATGTACCACATTCAAGAGAAGCTGAATTGGCCTACTTTTCAGGTTTCCTATACAATATTGGTGACTTCAATTTTCTGCTTGATACGACATAATGATCACTTGCATGTTCGCAACATTATCTATTGATTTCAGAAATTTTGTCTGTCATTTTAGACCAAATATGAAATGAACGGCAAGTGAACGGGATGAACTAAATCATGAACGTGAACTGAACGGCGTTTATTTAAGAAATTTTGAACTTGAACTGAACGGCGTTCAAAAATTTGGAGATGAACGTGAACTGAACCCCGTTCGTATTTTTCCTGAACTTGTCACTCACTGCATGTTAGTACCGGTATACATCTACGCACTTACATTGTACATGTGTATAGGTGCACATTGAAAAGATTCATCGACATAACGTTATAAAATCGACAACTGAATATCCTATTTATTAAGATCAACACCAATATCGTTTAGTACGATCAGATTAATCTTTTCTTTCAAGTTTAAGTCACAAGATACAGAAAACAGATTTGATCTGAACGCATCAGCATTTGAAGTTAATCCAGGATCATTACTATGTCACGGTCGTGGTGGATAAAATTTTTGATGCTGAGGGTATTCATCAGATTCGTAGTTTTTATTACTCGTTAAATGTGAACAGTCTTGTGCAGTCACCACCCCTCCTGTCTCGATAAAGACTTCTTTGATTCCGATAACTTCAGTCAAATTAAAGTAGATAGATTTCCGACAGCAACATTTTTTGGTTAAGTTAACAATATATGTAAATTGTGTTTTACTTTCGAAAACCTAAAACTAATACTCTGAAAGAATAAGACTATCATAGCATCATCATTCCGCAGCAAAGCTGATGTCTTCACTTTTAGTCATGTTGTTTCCCCTCCTACTACAGTTCCTGACCGATCAGATAGTTGCTTCTTACTTCAAAGGCATTTACAGATTTAACATCGAGAATTTATAGAATGATAGAGAATAATACTGATGTAATAAATTTGAACATTTTTCATTATAGTACATACATACGAGTATATACATACTCGTAGAAGCACGCGCTACTTATTAAATGAATCCCTTTGTTTGCTCACCTCCAGAATAGAAAATACAGAATTGAAGGCATCTACAGATATGTTTTCGACGATCACCATTAACATGAGAGCAATATAAACAACTAGCACCTTGTCACCCTTAGGGGCAGCCTCACTTTCAGAATCAGAGTGTTCCATGTCCCAAAATTCATGTTCCTCATCATTCCATTCCAAATCATCACAGTAGAATTCTCCTTCGATATCGTTATCATTGTCTTGTCCAAGGTCAACATAACTTTCCATATTTCCGTCAATACAGATGTCATTTCCTTCATCACTTTCGTCTACATTATTGTTAGACCTCAAAGATGTTGATGTTCCATCGGAATCACTGAATCTGAAATAAAAAGGGTAAAAATATTCTATCCCATTATCCAAAACCAAATGTAGAGAAATGTTTGAAGGGTAAAAATGGACCACGAAAGTAACAGATCCATTATCCTTTCAATTTTTAGAACCTATGTGGGGTAGGACCTACGCTTTGGGAGGTAGAATGCGTCCATGAAAATATTTGAAATAAAGTTTATGTACTCGATTTTAAGTAAATGAAAAAATAGCCGTAGGATCTTTTTTTGAATTTTTTTACTTTTAGCAAATCTCTCCTCTAGGGAAATCGACAGCGTTTCAGAACTTCAAATACACGTGGCCACTTATCTGTTCTTAAATATAATGACCAATCGGATTCAAAAGTAGTAGGAAATCTTAACAAATCGGATTAGTACTCGTAGGTAAATAATGATAATAGGTTTACAATTTTGGAGGGATTCATGGAAAATACTTTATAAATGAGTTTTGAGGTAGGAGACTCGGTTTTTCGAATAGACTATCAAGATTTTCGGCCTATTTTTGTATCATGTCATTTAAGTTCTAACTCTTATTTCATAATACCGGATAGCCCTAGTAGCTAGAAGGGATCGAATTGTAAGATAGCCTAATAGCCCTACTATAAGCACAGTAGAAAAATGTGTGGGAGACACGATAATTGCGAATGGTTTAGGGTTATTTGGGTAGTTTACATAATTCAAGTTAACCTGTATGCGGATGTAATGGACTAAGCTGGAAGCCTTAGGTATCTTATAATTTTTTCCTCTTGTCGTAGGCTTTTACATGTGATAGGCACACATTCAGCATTTCAGTAGGCCTACATATTCGAAGTACGTTTAAATAACCTAAACAAGCTAGTAAATAATTTCTGTATAAATAGTAGCTCCAAGAACAAACCCGCTTTTTTACGAAGCATCTAGGCCTACATGTAGAGCGTATTAAGTTAGGTATACCTTCTAAAGAAAATACAGGTACCTAACTTCTCGTAGACTCGTTTACTGATTCGTCTAACTGATGTTGAGTGAGACATAAAGGTAGACATAATTACATATGTGATAGGCCCTGGGAAAGTTACATCCCTCGAGCATGGGTGGTACGCCGGTACGTAGTTGATTGGCTGAGATTGCCTATTCTTCCCTATGTGTAATAGGAAATGAATGCTAAAGAATAGTTTTTAACTTCTTTTCGCCGTGCGTGAGTCGAATAAACCTTCAAGATAACTTTCTAATAACTCTCGTCTACCGAACTCGAGTTTTGATTTTGATGGACATGGCGAGCGACATGTCGAGGCCACCAGGTCTTCACTTTTCTCCTCCCTAAACATATTCTTACCTATACAATGCAATTTATAATATGAATAATACAGGTTGTTAAAATGCGACTCTCACTGTTTCGAGTCTCAATTCAAATAATTATTAACCATAATTCTACATTCTAAAGGTACAACATAACATTCTAATACATAATTCAAGGGTATTCCGGGGTATTCAAAGAAATATGTTACATAAATAATTATCAATGGTTGAAATTTATGCGAACGTTGAATGTTATTTATGTCTTATTCACAGACTATTTCGCTCAATGGTTAATCACACAAAAAACGATGCGACAGACGTGTAGTTAATTTGAAAGAACAGGAACGTAAGTTTTGCAGTTCTCACTCGTCGAAGACAGCAAATTCTAATTTCATTATCCATTGAAAGCCGTCGGCGTATTCTCATTGGTCTATCATCAAATTTAAGCCAATTAAAAAGGAGCGCTGACTCTTTCGTATGATTAAGTTTGTCACTTGTGTTGAATGTTTCATTCCATTTCTGATCTGAAGATCATTTCAAATGTCCCTTAATCCACAAATGATATCTAGATCCTTGATTTACGCTTCAAGCATAACTTTTCATTGCTCTAGAACTCAAAACCAAATATATATATATTAATTTTCTGCTCAGTGAAATCTATCACATGTACAGAAATGTTAAAGTTTCACAAGTTAAAATCAACGAATGATGATTGAGATGGAGCACGTGATTCTCAAATCAACGCTCTGCTAGTTTCCCATATGCTAATGTTAATGAATGTGAATGAGAAATGAAGACTTTGATGGGGTGGGTGATAGGAGAATAATTGATGAATCTTAATTGCTGAAGAAGTGGATGGATGGAGCACCCGCTGAATGTCACTCATTGTTAACTTGCTTACGTCATTAAGCTGACATTGAGATGTTACAACTGCATTGCAATGAATTCCAAAAGACGTTGAGTGATCGGTCATTTTAAGTCAGTAAGAGCCTCTCGAAATGTTATGCGTCTTATAATACGGGCGTAAAATAATAAGTCACCGCACCTACAGACAATCTGATTCATACATTCTAACCATATTCTAAGTCATTGATCTCTTTGAGCGCCATCTACAATACTTAAGTAAAATTGCATTTCATATGATTTTATTGCAATAGATATAACTTTCAGAAACTGCAATTTTTCAGTTTATATATAAATTGTAATAGTTTTATATCATCAAATTATAAATTGCACTATTTCTGTATTATCACATATATATTGCAATTTTTCCGCAATTTTGTCAACCAGTGTACTACCCTCAGAGCAATGGAGTTATCGAACGACTTCATCGAACTCTCAAATGCCGATTGGAAAAGTTGCTTGGTGATGGGATTCCATTTGAGATTGCTCTTGACAGAATCCTTTACGACTGCAGATCTACACCTCATGACATGACTGGAAAGACACCGTACTTTTTGATGTTTGGTCGTCCGATGCGTACGAAAATCCATAACTTGTTCAATTTGAAGTCAAGTCCGACGACAAACCAGCGACATAGTTCACAAGAAAATAAAGACAAACAATCCAGGATTGTGAAGTACTATCCCAATGACAAAGTCAAATACAAGAAAGGCAACACGGAAAAGTACTTTACTCATGACGGAACAATAGTGGAGCAAGTCACCTCTGGTTCTTATTTAGTGCGAACGGCTAGCGATGGAGTAAGAGTGTACAATCAAAGACATTTGAAGAAAGTGCAGTCTAACACTACTTATCGTAATGATGAAGCAAGTGATATTTTCTTCTATCAAAGCTACTCCAACGACTCAACTCAAGAGCAAAGACAACGAACCTCTAGATACAATTTAAGACCAACCCGAGTTGATCCATCGTCTTACCGTTTGTAATAAATCTGAGTAGTAAGTAAAACTCCACTTCTGGACCGCGCAAGATGGCCGCCGTCGCTGACGTCCCCCCTCTGGAACGGCAGAGTGTCGTGGTCGGCCGCCGTGGTGCTTTGAGTCAGACGTCCCCCCCTCTGGAACGACAGAGTGTCGTGGTGTGCCGGCCACGTGCGTCAGTCAGGTTCGCTGACGTCCCCCCCCTCTGGCCGACAGTCGTATAGCGCGCGGTGATGTGGTGTCTAGGTTGGCGTGGTGTGCCGGCCAGGTTGGCGTGGTGTGCCGCCCAGGTTCGGAGGGTGGACTGTCGTAGCTCACCTGAAAAAATCCTAAGTGTCAGAGTGGCTTTGTATGGGTAAAATTTTGAAAATTTTCCGAAGTGTGGAATTTCGACCTGGGACCGTCACCAAAACATTTTTCATCAAATTTCACTGACCTCCCCCCCCCGACAGCAATCTTCTAACTTTGGTTCTAGTGAACGGATTTTGTCTTACAGCTACTCGTTTGAAAGAGGAGAAAAAACTGCTCGACGGTATTTTTGCCGCGAGTCAATCGGACCAGCCGTTCAAAAGTTAGAGCTGTTACAAGATTTTAGGTCGGAGCTCGCTCACCTGAAAAAATCCTAAGTGTCAGAGTGGCTTTGTATGGGTAAAATTTTGAAAATTTTCCAAAGTGTGGAATTTCGACCTGGGACCGTCACCAAAACATTTTTCATCAAATTTCACTGACCCCCCCCTCGGGAGAGCTCGCTTCGATCTTGGCTTCTAGTGAACGGATTTTGTCGTGCAATAGCTCGTTTGAAAGCTGAGAGTGAGACAAATTCAGTGAAAGAAACGGCTTGTTCATATCTGTCTTCGTTCAAAAGTTAGAGCTGTTACAAGATTTTAGGTCGGAGCTCGCTCACCTGAAAAAATCCTAAGTGTCAGAGTGGCTTTGTATGGGTAAAATTTTGAAAATTTTCCAAAGTGTGGAATTTCGACCTGGGACCACCACCAAAACATTTTTCATCAAATTTCTCTGAACGAGGGGGGTCCGTGAAATTTGATGAAAAATGTTTTGGTAAAGGTCCCAGGTCGAAATTCGGAAGTTTTAAATTTTTCAAAATTTTCACCACACTGGAGCTCTCACACTTAGGAGTTTTTTCACTTGTGGCATGTTACATGGACATGTGCTGACGGACCAAATTCCCGTGGTCATATGAGAATGGTTCAGGTGTCATATGATAGAGAATGATGAGACAAATCGTTTGCAACAAACCGCATGTCGCTACGATAAATACTTTCGGAGATAGAGCCATTTTAAGTTTTCTTCCGAGCATATATAAACCCCCGACAACGTAAGTCTGATCACTTCATCGAAAGACGAGGTAAGCGACGGTCGTCGCTCTGAGCTCCCGATATCGGGTGTTTCAAAGGACTCTATCTTTTGAAGTAGGCAAGCTATCTTCTTACTTTAAAGTTTGTATGATAGAGTTTGATAGTGTCTTTACTACTGATAAATTTTTTTAAAAGTAGTATGAGTAGTAAAATGCGGAATTTTTTAAAAATTCTTAATTTTCAGTTTTTTCAAAGTTTTAACATGTAGACTAAGGTTTTCAAGTATGCTGAGTTCAAATCTGCTATCAGATTTGAAATTTAACTAAGTCTAAGGCAGCTTTGAGGGGTTAGATCCCAGCTACTGATCACTACCTTTGACTCGGCGTTGCTGTTACCACTTCGGGGCAGTGACAATGATGTCTTTAGCTGTAAAGAGCGGGTATCGGGGAAGATCTCTCACTTCCCTAGTGATCAGTACAAGGCCTTCGGGCTGTCGACGGGATCGAATGCCACTCACTACACTCAAATCTATCATTCCTGACTAAGTGTAATACTTTAGGAATATGACTGTACTACATGATTCCAAACTTATACAAATTTCATTATCTTACAGTTAACAATAAAATCAGGCATGGCTAATGACAGGAACCTCAAATTCCATATTAAAATGTGCACATGTGGGCGAATCAATCGCAGTGCGGACGCCAAGGCGCATGTAAAGAAGGCGGGCACCGACCACATGATTATCCTGAATAGGGTTGCGTGTGTGAAGTGTAGAGTGCTGAAGGGTGATGAGGATGAGGCGCGTTTCTATAGAGTGCATGCTGACTGTAGTGGAGGTTTGGTGAATGACGTGCGATTCACGCAGTTGATTGTTAAAGAGAGGGAGCGAATGTTGGCGATCGAGCGAGAGGGTAAGGTTGAGAATGTTGTTGAGAATGATGAGTTGGCGAGAGCAGTTGCGTCGTTGGAGGCTGAGATTGAGCGAAAGAGAGTGCTTGAGAGTGATGATGAGGATTATGTGGATTTAGAAAGGGAGCGTGTGAGGAAGTTGAGCTCTTCGTCGTCGGAGGTGTCAAACATTGTCATCACCGACCCCCCGAAGAGCTCATCTTCCCCAAAAGTGAAGAGTGGTGGGATTCGTATGCAGTCGGCGAGGTGGTTGAAGGATGAAGAGAAGAAGCATGTTTCGCAGCAGATGGCGCATGATTTGTTGGTGAATAAGTATGAGAGTTTGAAGAAGGTGAAGGATGAAGTTGTGAAGGAGTTGGATGAGTTGAAAAAGAAGGAACTGAAGTCGAAGGAGGTAGCGGATGAGAATATTAGAATGAGGCGTAGTGTGACTGATTTGAAGAATAAGACGCGAGAGTTGGAAGAGAAGAATGATGAGTGTGAGAAGAGGGCGAGTGCTGCGGAGAGAAGAATGAGAGATGCAGAAGCGAAGTTTGAGGAAATGATGAAGGAGATGAGTGTGTTGAGAGCGAGGAATGTTGAGTTGGAGAGGACTGTGGCTCGGCGGGGTGATGAGAGGCAGGCGTATGAGAAGTTGGAGGGCATGAGGGATGAGTGGAATCGTGTGAATGAGGATCGTTTGTTTGAATTTCACGTCCCTATTCGGGATAATCATTTGGACGGCGAAGTACTCGTAAATCAAAGCCTCGACGAATCTATAATATGTTACAACGGCCATCCGACGAAAAAATGCCTACACGCCAGCCTGAGAATGCGCGGTCATCTGCACAAATTTTCTATTCGGAAGCGCGCGAGACTGCCAAAGGATGGCTAACTTGGTAAGTGAAAAGTAAATAAGATAGTATATCCTATTCTAATACATATCATTTTCATTGCAGATCTTTGCCCGCCTTCACCACCCTATCAATTCACTCCCGAGAACGAACCATCGGCTCTCTTAAGGGCCACCTAGGGGCAAGACATGATAGAACCTCCACGCGGTTTGCCCTGGGCAGTCTTTAGACTGGCGAATACTATCATTAAGTTGAATCTGCTATCAGTCAACTTGAACGTTGCGTCGCGTTAGAGGGGTGTATAAACCACTGCCTCTCATTTCATTTCATTTCAATCATGCAGACGCCGAACAGTCAAGTCAGCTCTCCTCGCGGACCGCAGTTAAGGCCGCGAAATTTATTTGAGGAATTTGTCAGGCTAGAGGAGCAAGACAGAGTCCACAATAATCTTGCTCAGATTGGCAATCCGATGACAGCAACTGCTGTCAATCCAACGGAATGGCGCTACATTCCACTCTATACTCACATGCCAGTTAGTGTGGAAGTCGACAGTGCTACCAAAGAGAGAGTCTTTGACTCTCTCAGCAGAATTGGTAGGGTGTAAGATGACGTTACTCCCGAGAACGAACCACCGGCTCTCTTAAGGGCCACCATGGGGCAAGATTTGATAGAACCTCCTCGCGGTTTGCCCTGGGCAGTCTTCGGACTGGCGAATACTATCATTAAGTTGAATCTGCTATCAGTCAACTTGAACGTTATGCAGTCGATTGCTATCCCTGAAGCATTCTGATTCGCTGTTGAGCAATTCATTGTTGAAAACCCTATATAAGCCAGAAGATTGTAGCGCTTGTCATTCAATTTCAAGTCACGATGGAAGCGACATCTGCCAACAGCATTCCCGTCTTCATCGATGAAGACAACGCCATTCCCGAGTTCGTCATCCTCGACGAGTGGGATGAAGAGGATGATAAGAAGGGGAAGATCGAGAAGATCGTTTGGACGGATGGGGTGTGGACTCCGAATACCACTCGCATCCGAAAGGTGCCAGATGCACCAGCACGACCTCGGCGGTATAGGGTCTATGACAACCTAACCGTCATACCCATTGACTATTCCAGCCAATAGTCAACTTAAATTCACACCCCGAGAACTAACCATCGGCTCTCTTAAGGTCCACCATGGGGCAAGACATGATAGAACCTCCACGCGGTTTGCCCTGGGCAGTCTTCGGACTGGCGAATACTATCATTAAGTTGAATCTGCTATCAGTCAACTTGAACGTTGCAAATGAAGTTCGGTGTAATACTTCCTTTCGACGGGCGTTCCTGTAAAGGGCGGCGGTGAAACCCGTAGCTATGTATACCGCAAGGGACATTCGGCAATGGTCAATCTTGTTTAACCTCTCTGCGTCATGTTTGCAAGTGATTGCCTCTGTCTCAACGTAGTATGCATTCGCGTCAGGGCGACATTTAGCCAACTGTCGAAGGTTGCCTAAAACTTTCCATTGCATACGTTATGAGAACCATGAGTTCTACCTGTCTCTATCAATGAGACGAATTGATGAATGGAATGAAATGGGAGGACACTCACGCGCCACACGCAACATAACACACTTCTCTCTTCCGTAGTCTAACAAGCTCTTTACACATGGATCGCAGTCGATTGCTATCCCTGTATCAGAAGTGTAAGCTATCTTAATTTTATTTGACACTATTTCATCTACCATCATCGTCCATATGAAATGTTTTAAGATTTACAAGTTAGACTAAGCGTGCTACTATTTCCAAATGAAAAAGTATACATGGTTAAATCATCCACTTAAGCCCATCCGTAGTCTAATAAGCTCTTTACACATGGATCGCAGTCGATTGCTATCCCTGTATCAGAAGTGTAAGCTATCTTAATTTTATTTGACACTATTTCATCTATCATCATCGCCCATATGAAATGTTTTAAGATTTACAAGTTAGACTAAGCGTGCTATTATTTCCAAATGAAAATGTATACATGGTTAAATCATCCACTGAAGCCCCATTCAAGTAAGTCAGTATGAAAGCAAAGATAATACGAAATAAAAATTTATTATGGCATGTATTTCAAAAGGTCTTCATCGTCAATATCGTCCCAGAGTCTGGCTTCACATAGATAACAAAAACAGTTCACTTGCTTTAATCGTTCTTCCACTGCGAGCCTCACTTTGTCAATATACTCCCACTCCGCCATAGTTCGTGGCTGGGAGTTAAGGGTGTGCCACTCCCATAATTGGTGGAGGAATTTTGTGCTGGTGATCTCCATCACATCGTCAGTATCGTACTGGAGATACTTCCACCTGACGCCTGTTAAGTCGGGACACTCCTTCTCACATACACTCTCTTCGTTGCCCGCTGGTAATGACAACTTTCTGATATTGTCCAGTCGGTACACCTTCTCTACCTTCCCCTTCGTTGGGGCGTTTGGTGCAGCGAACGCCTTTGGTGTTGAGGATGGAGAAGAGAATTTTGTGTTTGGTGTTGTCGGAGGGCTTGTCATGTTGACTGTGAATAATAACTTTGAAATGTTTTCTAATTCTTAAGTATCAACAAGCAACCAATCAGAATGAACAGCCAATGAATGATGAATACGAAAGCATATATGTAAAGTGACATTCGTGTCATTTCACTCTGTCTTTGTGACATATAAGTGAAGTGTTCTCTGGCGTACAAGTGAACTGCTCTCTCGTGAAGTCTCTATCTTGTTGAAGTATCAACCTTAAACTCGATTTCGTTGAAATGGTAAGTTGAAAATTTCTTCACTCATCTCCCTCAAACGTGTGGCTAATAGCATCTTCCTCAATTTCAGGCATCAACTTCATCACCAACGCCCTCCCTTCTTGAGGAAAGTTTAGAGTTGTTGAGTCAAAGTAGGTTGTAACAATACACTGAGACTTGAACAGAGATGATAGAATGATTTCTCTTTCAGGTGATGTGAGTTCCAGCTCAGGACTCTCGCGACAAGGCAACGAGTGGGAATGTGCCGACTGCGGACATATGTTTACAAGGAAGCACAGTCTCCTTCGACACATCAGACGTGTGTGTCAACGCAAAGCGGCGTCAATCTCCGGAGGTGAAGTTGAATCTGACGATGACATCTCCTTTCCTTGCGATTTGTGCCCTCTTTCTTTTGATAGTCACTTTCAGCGATCTTCGCACAGACTTCAACACACACTTATGCAAATGATCACTACACCAACGGTACCTCTACCATCTCCCTCATTAATGTTTCACACAATAATTTAGTACGCGACTACTGCATGGAGTCCAATACTGAAATAGTAGATTTTCCTGAGTGGCTCCTTCAAAATTCTAGCATTATCGAAGCGCTCTTCAACAATTTAGACAATTTTAGAATGAAGGCGCTCATCTACCTCAAACTAAAATATATTAAGATAGATTTTCAAACGGGTCAAGTGACGGAGAGAATACAGTTTCATGTTCCTTCCTCTTCCGCAACTGAAGTTGTAGACTGCGAGTCTTGGCTAAATTTTCACATTCAATGTTTAAAATCAAATGTAGATAAATTCAATCAACGCGACAGCGCTCTCATTTTTGATGGTGTGGACTCAGCCATATTCAAAATTTCCCTATTAGAAAGTCATGCAGCTCGAGGCACATTTAAACTACCAAAAACGTTGTATAATAAGAAAGCTGTCATCAATGTCGATTGTAAATCACAGTGTTTCAAATATGCAGTCCTATCCATCCTTCACTATAATGATATCAACGCGCATCGAGATCGCACCTATAGCTATAGACAGTGGGAGGATGAACTAGACTTTGAAGGTTGTGATAGTGACAACATGAAAATCAAAGATGTAGAAACGTTCGAAAAACTTAATAAGATTAAAATTGTCGTTCACGTGTGGGAGAAGGGGTTGAAGGGTGCCCGCTATAATTCACGTTCAACTTGTTATGAACGTGTAGTCAACCTCTTATTAGTAAAACAAGATGATAGCGACGAATGGCACTACTGTGGTCTTCCCAAAATCTCTCGCTTGTACACTCACTTGGGGCACTCTAAAAGAGGTGAACATTTTGTATGCGACCGCTGCATCCGCTCCTTTTGGAGTAAAGATAAATTTGAAACTCACTATGAATGGTGCAAGCGAGGTAAATTACAAATGGAACGCATGCCCAAAGATAAAATATTTTCACATAGGGATAATGGTGACGAATTAAGTCCCCTGCGTATCATTTACGCAGACATAGAATGCTACATTGATGATATCATCCACAAACCAGCAGCCATATCCTGCTATGAAGTATGGCATGACCACTTTAGGAATAGACAAAACAAAATGCATACTTGGCAAGGTGAAGATTGTATTTCAAAATTTCTAGAATTTCTCGATAAAGCTGCTAAATTTCAACAATCATATGATTCACAATTGCAGCGTAAGTCACTACATATGTCAGATGAAGACAAACAGAAATTTGAAAGTTGCACATCGTGCCCTAAATGTCATAAAACGTTTGATGACGATAAAATTAAGAAAGTGCGTGATCATGATCACATCACTGGTAAATTTAGAAACGCACTCTGCTCCAAATGTAACTTTTCACTTAGGTTGAGACGTCGTGTACTACCTGTCATTTTTCATAATTTTAAGGGCTATGACAGTCATATGCTCATAAAAGGAGGGTTGAGCCAGATGAAATCGTGGCAGTTCAATGTTATAGCACAAACGAGAGAAAAATTCATGGAAATGACAGCAAAAGTACCAGTAGATAAAACTAAAGAAAATAAGACAGTCTTCTTCGAAATAGAATTTTTAGATTCATTTCAATTCATGTCAGCGTCACTAGCTTCTCTCGTTCGAAATCTCAAGTTTCTTCCCCATAGTCAAACTTTGAAGAAACACTATCCAAACTTAACGGATGACATGATCACTCGCAAAGGAGTCTTTCCCTATGCGTATTTTAGCTCAATGTCTAAATTAAATGAAACAACCCTTCCTTCCATTGACAAATTCAAAAACGATTTGACGGGTGAAGAATGTCCAGTAGAGGACTATGAACATGCTCAAGAGGCATGGTTAAAATTTAATTGTAAAACATTTGGCGATTATATGATCGCTTACTTAGAATTAGATGTCATTTTGCTGGCTGATGTCTTTCAGGAATTTCGACGAGTGGCATTAGAAGAAGACAAATTAGATCCTATCCACTTTGTCAGTCTACCAGCCATGTCCTTTAAATCAGCCTTTAAAATGACTGGTGAGAGCATTCATCTCTTACAAGACCCGGAGATGTATAATATATTTGAGCGCGGAATACGCGGTGGTCTCACATTTGTAAATAAACATCACATAAAATCTGAAACAGTAGGTGATGATCATATCCACCTAAAGTACTATTACCAAAATAATTTATATGGTAGTTCACTGTCTAAACCACTACCTCATTCCGAGTTTAGTTGGTTAAATCAAGATGAGCTTGAGTATTACTCCAACCCTTCAAACATACTGAAGATTCCAGATGAAGGTGATTGGGGATATTATTTTGAAGTGGATTTGATTTATCCAAATAGCATTAAAAATAAAACTGCTGATTTCCCACTCGCACCTGAATCTGGTGAAGTGACTGAAGATATGTTTTCACCATTCATGTCACAATTTCATAATAACTTAACAGAGTGTGGACAGCCAAGGTACAAACCATGCCGCAAACTTTTACTCACACAATATGATAAGAAAAATTATCTCGTACACTTCTGCATATTAAAATTCTATTTAGAAATGGGCATGCTTCTAAAGTCAGTTCACCGCATTATCAAATTTAGACAGACAGCCTTCCTCAAACCCTACATAGATAGTAACAGTCAAAAACGTGCACTCGCCCAAAATAATTTTGAAAAGGATTTTTATAAACATAAGAATAACAGTCTTTTCGGAAAGACCATGGAGGATGTTATAAAACGTATGAATTACAAACTAGTCGTTGATGAACAAAAATATCACAAATTGACCTCATCACCTCTTTTCATTGATAGAGACATCATCGATGAGGATCTTGTAGGTGTTAAAATGATTAAATCAGAAGTTGAGTTGTGCAAACCCATCTATATTGGGCAAGCCGTTTTAGATTATTCCAAGCTTGAAATGTATCAACTCTTCTACAAAATATTAAAACCATGCCCTCTCGTAAAAGAGGTTCGCTTGCTGGGTGGTGATACAGATAGTTTCTTTTTAGGAATTACCACTCAAAAAGATTTAAATTTTAATGAAGTAGGCAAGTCATTAGAAAAATATTTCGACACATCTAACTACAATCCCACTCATCCACTCTATTCTATACAGAATAAAGCCAAACTTGGTTGTTTTAAGGATGAAACAGCAGGAAAGGAAATAGATGAAATGATTCTCCTCCGTCCTAAAATGTATTCCATGAAATTAAAAGAATGTGCAGATAGTATTAAGCGTGCTAAAGGTATATCAAAATCCATTGTTCGTAAAATGAAACATCGGTCCTATAAGATGGCCCATAAAAATAAAACTATAACGTTTGTCAATATGACAATCTTAAAATCTCAAGTTCATACTGTGAAAACGTACACGTTCAAGAAACGAGCACTTTCAGCATGGGAGGATAAGAGGTGTTGGATAGGACATAACACATCTCTTCCACATGGACATCCTGACACAAACATACCTCCACCCAAAAGAATAAAACTCACGCTACCACATTCAGGAGATGTATTGACATAATCAACTTTAACTCGGTATTTTGATGTTGCTTTTTGTAGATATACATGGTTGTTTTATGTGTCGCATGAGATCGTTTCTTCCTTGTGAATATATGCCTACAGTCAGCTCATTCCCCCTATATCTGTGAAAAGACTTTTTCATATACATATTTTTATTTCAATAAACATATCACAATGACTTCACTTTGTTTTCCGAAACACTCAAGTTACGAGGGATTTAGTATCTTTCACATGGATGCACTCTTGTAAACCATTGGTAATTTTGATAGCAATAGAGGGTATAGTTTGTTTGATGACGGGATGATAGAAAATAGATTCAAACATCTTCTCGACTATTCCATATGAAGCGTCTTTATCATGAATGAAATCGCGTAAAATGTATTCTTTTTTCTCACCAACAGAAATAGGTAGAATCAAATCACTTTGAATGTAAAGGTGCTGTTCATGTATATCAAGTGTCATTGGTGTTTCTATACCAATCGTATGCGCAGCAGTAAACACAGTTTGTAGCATTGAAAAACCAAAGAGTTTTTTCAAATTTTTACTCAATTGACATTGAATGTCATCGCCCAGTTTCAGAACAACGCGTTGATTTTCAATTGAAAACGAAATGTGGTGTGTCTTTACATCATATTTACTTTTCATCACATGCTTCAACTTCTGTTGTATATAAGGATTTACTACATGAATGAAGCTTTCACCTGTATGATATAGACGCGGCATTATATTGATAGCAACTTTAGATTCTTCATAAGACTGGTAAATTTTCTTGATGCGATCACCATAGATGTCCACCCACCATTCATCAATAACTGAATCAGCTTTAGTGTGATATTCATGAGAAGCATACACCACACTGCTTCCAATAATAGGTGTATAATGTCTTACAAAATGGCGCAAGGTTGGAGAGAAATAAACTGTAAGTTTGTCATTATATTTCTGAATAACCAACTTATTTTTGTCCGCCATAATTTTCTCTCCATACTTCTTACCCACAGTCTCATCCCATCGTTTTACTAACTCAATAAGTGATAAAGGTTGAACACCACGCTTTTTCAAAATGATGCGTTCTTCGCATTCTACAACATCTTCATCAAATATTTTAAATCTATAATGAAATTTGTTGATTCGATTTGAATAAACTTTTTTAACATTTGCAGTAGCAATTGACGTTAGATGTAGTCCATGACCAAAACCAAGATGTGGATAGAATTCATTATCCAACCTCAGTGTAAGACCTTTAGTAAAAGAATGAAAGCGAAGGAACTGTCTCCCACTCCAATGATAGATAGTAAACTCATAAGCTCTCTGATTTTTATTCTTCATGATGGAAGTATTACCACTATTGAATGCCTTAATAATTTTCTCATTCCCAAATGGTTCATAAGAATCTGATTTTATCTGAATCCATTCATAGCTCCACTTTCCATCTGATGTTAAATTGTATGGGAACTGGAATGCATTATTCATCATTATTCCATCATTGGTGCGAGGAGTCAATATCATTTCTTCCAAATCATTCGCATTCTGAATATTGCTATCATAGCAAATACTAGAAACGCCAACCTCCCATTCACCTTCTAAATGTAGTGGACGATTTAATTCTACTCGATAGTCTGATGGTTTATTTTTGGGAAATTTATTCATAGAATCATTACCGGGCAAGTAGATTAGAAACGAGTCCTTATTTTCACTTTCCATTTTATTCACATTGGAAAATATATTAGCATAGTTTTGCATTAACTCTTCATTGGGAAATGGAGTGTGATACTTGTCACAGCATCTTTATGAAAAGGAATCAACGCACCAGCATCGTCATAAATGGCAATATCAATTTGTGGGATGTAGTTTGATTTCAGCTTTGTATAATGCACTTTCTTGAAAGTATGCTCAGATAAAATACTGCAGCTTTTTGGCTGGTATGGTATCATTGCTAGCAATGGAGCTTCAACATCTCCCACACGTACATCTTCACCAATATTGGAATATATCTGAAAATAGTTAATACGACGCGATAGCGACATGTCTGCACTAGCTTTGGTTACAGTAGCACTTTTAAAGATATTTTGATCAAAACCCAAAATGTCCATTAGAGTTTTATCCATAATTAGTTCAATACCTTTTCCACTTATAGTGAGAGACAAAACACCTTTTTCAGAAAATGAAATATGTTGCTCATTAATCACTTCATTTAAATAATCTACAACCAATTTAACCGAAGTAATAATGCGAGGCATCAACACTCTTGTTTCATATAAGATACCACCTAAAGGCTCTACACACTTTCTGTATAAAGATACGGCCCATTCTGTATCAAATTGATTTGACCTTTCACATGGTAAATGTTGCATATCAGATTTTCCATGAACAGCTGCAGAATGATGTCGTAAGAACTGATGAAAATCTTTTGAACAAGCTAATACTAGATCATCATCATTTAATTTACTTATTGCAATATGATTAGATGATTTAATATAAGTCAATGTTGCCACTTGTTTTCCATCAACTCGGAGGAGATAATTAAATTTCTTCAATAATGTTCCAGGAGTCATGTTTGTCTTTCTTGGCTTAATCACAATCTTCTTCACCAACGTCTTCTCATTTCTTGGAATAAGATCTACATAATAAGCTTCCTCTCGATATATTAACTGTTTATGACCACTTATGTGGTAATTAACGTTAAATTTATCATAGCTTGTTAAGGCGCTAGCGAGGTAACCTAAATCATTTCTTAAACTTGGACTTAAACCAACAATCCAATCTTTCTCAACTACATGATGTACATAATTATGATCATCATTGTGCGGAGTAAATTGGACAATATGTTTACACGCTTTATTCAAGAAATCATATATAAACTTTTTACATGATAAGAGATCTTTCTTTGGCCACTGTGGAATGTATACTCGGCAGCCCTTTTCACATTGGTAAGCAGCTGTGCGTCTCATATTAATAGTCATCACCTCATGATCAAAAGTATAGACACAGTTGCTATAAACAAGTTGAGTGACACCCACTTCCCAATTTCCATTTAGCTGTTGTGTATGATCAATGGGAGTAGAAAAGAGTGCGGCTCGATTACTAGCAAATCTCTTTGTAGCCGCATTGCTAAGCAAAATATGATAAAACGACATTTTTATATTGCTGATCTGCGGCTTTGCATAACATCATGAAGACTTGGATTTTGGACTCTCTACAATATATCAGAGTTGATCGTGATGGAAACGTACATTTCAAAAATTCTCATGGTCATTCATCAAGAGGTATTACATTAACATGGCGACAATTTGTCAACCTCAATGATATCATGAGGGATTTGGAATATTTTGAAACATTAAGATTCATCTCCTTGGGTGATCAAGTTTTGCTTCAACGTCGCAACAATGAAATTCAAATCTGCCATTCTCATTCCGCAAACTGTTTCTCATTTCGCAAATACAATTGGGAGAAGTATGGAAGATACATACATCGCTCCATCATGACATTTATTCGTCGTGAGTTCATCGCCCTACTATGCAAATCTTAATCAGACATGACTACCACACACCATGAGTTGGAAATTAGATTCCCTACAACGTATTGAAACGGATCATGATCGAAACGTCTATTTCAAAGATTCAACTGGAAATGTGAGAAGAGAGTTTGCTTTATCTTATCGTCATTTTCAATCTCTACATCATATCATGAAGGATTTGAAATACTTCTATATGAAAAGACATTCACGTATTGGAAATCGCATCTGGCTGCGCGTCAACATTCGGCGAATTCAACTCTATCATTCCCAACTTCATACTAACTTCACATTTCATCAAGGTAGTTGGGAGAAGTATAAAAGGAAGGTGCATCGCTCAATTTACTCATTCTTTCATCATGAAGCGCCATCGCTACACCATCGTCAACATTCTCCGTCGCTTCAGACTCTACACCAAAATCGATCTCACAACATTACACCAATACCTTCCAAACAGCAAGTATTACCCGGGCCGTCCTCAAATGTTAGTGGTGAAGATGAACAATTCACGGAATCTTCAACTCTTCCCAAATGGGACTGTACAGATTCTCGGCGCCCTTTCTCATTCATCGGCGCAGTCAATGCGCTTAGAGCTACAGAGACTACTACGTCGGATATGGAAGAGGGAGAGGTGTGTGATGTCGAATCTGACTGTGGACAATATGGTAATCTCTACTCAATTGAGTGAAAGTGTATCATTTTTGAAGATTCGTACCAGCAGTTACAATTTGTGTTATGAACCCGAACTTTTTCCTGCAGCTCTCATTAGTTGTTGGTTACCTGTGCATGTGGCAATCTTTCATAATAGTAAAGTGATCATTACTGGACTAAAATCTCATGTACAAGCAAATGTGATCCTAGACTATCTCATCGGGTATGTACGTACCCAGCAGATTGTAAAATAAAAAACAATTTTCCAACATGATGTTTTATTTCAAATCATGATAGAACTTACAAATCATTTTTTCATTAGAGGATGGATTACATGAAAAGTTTTGAATAACAGATACAAATCGAGATACATGTAAACGTTTTAAGATGAAGTACAGTACAAAAGCACCACACGTTGATGAAAGTGGATGTTGTAGTATGCGTTCATTTCGCTGATATTGACGCGTATGTTTTCTCAACCACTGCTGTGTTGGTATATTTGGAGGTTGAGCAAGAGAGTCAAATAGTTCACCACGTCGGTCTTCTCCAATAAAGATCGCTTTCCAATGCTCACCGCCTAAATTCTGCGAATGAGTGTTTAGCACAATAAAGATGGGATAGTGATTTACTGCAGGTGGTAAGGTATCGAGTGAATAGACATTATCGAAAGCTTTCAACGTCGCTTCGTCTGCATTACGCTGCGCTTTAGTCTTAATATCGTCAGCAGTCAACCAACTCATTAACGATTATACTGAAGAATCACGTCACGATACTTTGTAATTTCAATATTTGAATCGAAGACTGCATAAATTAATACATTGATCGTCTCAGGTAGTGTTCTTTTGAACGTCAAATCCAAACGAATATTATGAGGCACGTTCGCTTGACTATAGGGTGCACCAATATCGCTGTCAGCAGTCAAATCAAATGCATAAATAGTATATCCACTCGTAAACTCTTTCATAGTGAGTCCGTTGGTGTCATCCGTATTGTAAAAGCCAAAGACATCCATAAAATCAACATAACTGCGCATAAATTGATCCGCAGCAAAATCTGGTTTGTAGGGTGGACCAGGATGACTCACACCATTTACACGTAAAGCAATTTCACTTAACTGATTGTGTTTAAAATTGAAAGGATTCTTCTTTATATTACCATTAAATGCATCATTTTCAACCATTGCCACCATGAGGAGCTTCGGTGCTTCCGATGGAAAGAGGCCATCTTTCATGAAACTCTTTTGATCTTTAGGAATTGTAAAGGTGAGAAGCTTTGTATGCTGAACGGGGTAAATGGCATTTTGACGGTTAAGACCTTCAGCATGCCCTCTAATGACACTTGGATTCGGTACTACTCGACGAATGTAAAGTGCAATATCTTCCACATGAATTCTAAAATTGTCAACTTTAGCAAATGCATTCAGCGCAAATTCAGGCTTATTCAATGTCAGCTTGAGTCGCATGCTGGTATTACAGAGCAAAAACTTTGACTGTCTAAAGAAGTCTAAATTCAGCGGACCATATAGCTGACATACTCTACTATCTTTAATTATAGCAGATCGCTTTACAAAGCCACTGTTTGTTTCAACATCAAATTTTCCTGCTTCATCTCTGTACCATCCCATGGCTTCCATATGACTTTTTTGTGCTGCTGGATGAAACTGTGATACATGATTGAAATATGATTTATAGGGATAATCGCTTTGACCACTTTCCACCTGCTGCTCTCCAATCGTTAGAGAAACATCGCGAAGTAATGTAGTCAATGGTAAATTGTTCAGCCCAACTTTATGTGTATCGTCAATAGCAGTTCCATCTGCTTGCTGAATTCTAAACCTCAAATCAACCATCGCATAACTCAAATCTATGTAGTCATCACTACCACCAGGAATAACAAATTCAATGGGGCCAGCATTCTCAGCTGTTCGAGGATGATAATCTACAATACTTGAACTAAGAATATCTGTCTGTATGGCTTGTTGATCGAACAAACAAAAACCAAAAGTTTTACACTCAATGATTAGAAGTTATGGCAGCGTCGTCGTTTAGCGCCTGATGAATGATTAGAGCCTCTACGACGTTTGCGTGAATGCCTTTTGACTGAAGATCGCACCTTACCAGCTCCGCGATGTTTCCTCCTTCCTTTATTCATTCGTTTAGGTGATTTCTTTCCTTGAGTAACACCAGCAAAGGTCTGCTTCAATGTTTTTAAACCGCGTTCCTTCCCACGATTCAACAAACTGCTCTTAAAACTTCTACCTCTGGAAAGATCACTAGCAACATCACCAGCAAAGCCAACGGCATTACTTAAAACATTTCGTTTTAAAGATCTACCGACATTGGATATGAGAGGTGCTACAACAGATTTCAGTGCACCAAGTATGCTACCTCCACGTTGGCGGCGAGCACCGATGTAAATTTGTCCTCCACCACTTACATAGGAGGGTCGTGAATAAAATGAGGTAGTTGGATTCATAGCTCAAACCCTAAACATTGTCAGTTACAACTTTGCATGAATCACTGTCGATCACTTAGATGAAAGATGTCGGCACGACGCATCCAAGAGTTCATACTTGAAGATAACCAGTCCATTTAACAAGACACCATTCTTCACCTTGCCGTTTTTTACATCGAATGATTTTCTCTACCAAATATGTTTCACTTTCAGTGACTACCTCAATCTCATCGCGGTAAAAGCTACCCTCAATTTCTTCATTATCGTAATCTTTCAACTTGTAGGTGGTCGGAGAGTCTTTTTAATTAATCCTTGATACTGTAAATACCTCCTCTGTCCAATTCGGAAGGTACCCTTTAGCAAAAACACTTTTCACTTTTGAGATACGAACTTTATCACCAATTTTCACATCACTTTTCACATGAGTGCGTTTACGTTGGAATGATTCGCGCACTTTATCTACATTGTCAGCATTTACATCTACTGGTCTGAGTCCAATAGAACGATGGATAGAGTGATTGTAGGCATGGAGTGTATCTTGTAGAACCTTTGTCCAATTTTGTGTCAAGTTGGCAGTAAAATGTCGCCACAAGCGATTTTTTAATGTGCGATTAAAACGTTCAACGAGTGCAGCTTTGTAGGCACTCTTTACACTAAACAACTCAATGTCATACCTCTCAAATAATCTTCTCACATGCTGATTTTCAAACTCTTTTCCTTGATCACTCTGAATTCTTTTTGGAATGCGACCTTCTCGAAAAATTGTTTGGAATGCTTTTGCTACTCCTTTCCCTTCTTTAGTTTTTAAAGGTTGAGCCCACGCATAACGCGAGAAAATATCAATGACGGTTAAAATAAAATTATTGCCCGAGTTATGTTTTGAAATGGAGGCGACATCGCACAAATCTGCTTGCCACTGTTCATCGATGTCATGAACAATATAATGGCGGATGCGGTACTTCTTTTTCGCTTGTTTGTGGAGTGTATAGGTAGCCTGACCCTTTAACCATCGTTTCACTTGTGATTGTGGAAGACCACTCGCTTTTGATAATTTCTTGATAGATGAAAATCCTGCCGGATGCTTTACATCATAATAGATTGACTTCAAACGTTCAGTCGATGACGACTGACTCTTTTTTCTCCTTCTCATCTTTTTGTTTTCTTGCCTTTCTACATTTACAACAACTGCAGCATTTAGCTTTAGCGGTTTTGCGATCGTGTTCACATTGCTTAGGGGTTTCATTGTGAGAGCTGGCGCAGCAAGTGCAAGTGACAACGACATTCACCTCTGGCGGCTCATTACATGGCAAGCAACACATCTGCTTCATATTAATAGTCTGAGAACATGTATTTCCCAGGAGGAGCTGTTTTACGTTTTCCTTTTACTAGTTTTAGTGGCGATGTAGATCTACGTCGAGTTCTTCCTCTTGTTTGCTTAGTGAGTGTGGGAGGGGATGTAGCAGGTGACGTCTTAAACCAATTTGTTGGCATTTTCATCGTCTGAAGCATTGGAGCAGTAGCCACTGTTGAATCAAGTTCTTTCAATGTCTCATTATTCAAAGCAAATTTTGGTACATTATGCTTTTTCAATAGTTTAAGAAAATATGACCAACCAGGTGGAACATAGCCCTGACGGCGCTTTCTACGTGTCGCATACTGAATCAAGTCTTCATAACGTGAAGCATCAATCACTTTATTTTCATCTGTAATGATTTCTCCTCTATCATTTACATTGAGATGGGGTTCAATACTGTTGAAAAGAGATATGGCATGTGCGCGAGATGCTAAAGGTGTAGCAGTCGATACAGAGTCACGCATCTTATTCTTCAAGTTTTTCAATTGCTCAACAGTTTCCGATTGTAATAATACAGCACGATGTGGATCTTTGATGTGAACATTTTGCTGATAATCTATTTCTTTCCTATACATTTGATTTGCAAGAGGTTGCTTTACTTGCTGCATGGCAGTCAATTGTACATATTCATCCTGAGGAATAACAATCATGCGAGAATAAGAACTCATAGTTTGTAGATAATCATGGGAGTTTTCAAAATATCACTTCGAAATCTAAATTCTTCCGGACACTCTTGCGTAAAGTCAATGAATAAGTAACCGTATGGTTTTTTAGTAGCTGCTTGAAAAATTTCAATTAAGGCTTTTGATCCTCTGGGTGCAACTTGTCACGCTAAAATTTCAAATTGACTTTTATCTCGCGGATTCTTGAAAATAGCATAATAGTGTGTATTCAGGTTTCGTGTACGAGCTTCTTTTCCATCAGGAAACAAATTTTGTGTGATATAGATGATAAAGCACCTTTTATGATGTGCTGCGCGATTGAACATATCTGTAACATCTTTTGAATTCTTACTTTCTTTTAATAAATCATCCAATACAACAACATCATTAGACTGAAGTTTATCCACTGCAATAATTCCTTCATGTCGAATAAAGTTGCGACTTTGCAATTCCTGAAAAAACGACGGTTGATAAATACCATACAACCAAATCACTCGATTGATAGGTTCCTTAAACAACTCCCTTCTTTTATCCAATAAATTCAGCGTGAAAACAGTTTTACCTGCATGAGATGGACCTGATACAGTCAGAACTTTATCACATTGAAGTCTGAAATCCATTTTATTACTTTGAGACTCAACATTTGCACAATTAACGCTTAGAGCCAAAGATATTACCCAATAGGTTGCCCACGGCAGGAGCTATCATTGGAAGTATTGCTGAAAGGAAACCGCCCTTTGTGTTAGAGTTTTCCTCTTTCTTTGAAGGGTGACTTTAGGATTGGAGATGAAACGCAATTTCGTAGCATATCGCTTAAGTAACTTTCGTTGTTTTGGTGCTAATTTTCGTCCTCAACTTTCTGACATGAGAAATAATTTCACGAATGAATTTACCGTTGGCATGTCGTATAGCATTGTATCGCTGATTTGCTTTCATTCGTCGGAGAGATTGAATGGCTGAAGAATACTTTGAAGACTTTTTACGTTTCATCATTTTACGTTTCGCCATTTTCCGTATTAGTCTTTGCTAAAACCTATCTTTACCACATTTGCATAGGTACTAACTATTGCGACATGAGTGACACTCGAAATGAGCAATATCACAGTGGTTACATTTGCAAAGTTGAATGTAATTACGTATGAAACAGCGTTGACAAAAAGCGTGCTTACATCTCTTGAAGATGCGCTTTTCATTTCCATCCTTTCGCTTACATACATCACAACACATAGTTTCACCGTTACTGATGTCTATAGCAAGTCTTTTTGAAGATATGAATTTGCTAGGCTTTTCTAAATAATAGACGCATGTACAGAAGGAATATACTTCGAGAGTGAGCAGACATAGCTCGAAAACCAGTTGTGCTACAATCAAGTACCACTGCATTTTCAATTTTTCTTTATAGAAAGTTGAATGTGAATATCTGAAATCGCTTCAATCACTAGACTGCTACCATGATGGTTAAATGCATTAGGACGTTCAGCAATTTTTATCATATGTCTTTTAAAAAATTCTTCGGGGTGATCTACCACTTCCGTTGAATAAGAAGCAAAATGGAAAGAGCGACTTTCCACCTCTTCCTTTTCAAAATGACTAAACTTAATTTTCGCAACTAATCGCGCCATCACAATGCTATCAGAGAATGTATTCATTAACTCTAGAAATAGAGTGCTAGCATCATCGACCACTGCTTCGATGTCGGTCTCATCTTTATGAAAATTTATCACATAATCTTGAACAGCTCCTTTTAAACTTTGCCTATGAAAATGTAATGTTCCGCAGTCGTTTGAGAAAGACATGATCGCCCTTTATCTAACCCATCCATTGCATGAAAACAACAACTCTTCTCATAGTAAAATTTATTGAATAATAGTAACAAGCATGCATTATAAATCAATGGTTTGAAAGAGATAAAATAGATACAGCTGGTAACTATCATACAGCGAGCAATGATAACCATACAGGACTTTGGCAGTGCTGAGGTAAGGAGGAAAGAACCATTGGTTATGAACGTAGCTACTACAACGAACAGACAAAATAGGAACAGACAAATCCTTAAAACGTTTCGTGACTTCATGATAATGTTGATTCACTCTACTATCCCAAGGTGGGAGCAAAATATCATCAATGATTAGATTGGGAAATACTTTCCTCTCCTTACCAGGATTATTACAAAAGATGCGTATAACATTGAAAGCAGCTAACCATCGTTTAAAGTCAATAAGAAGAGCACTCTCACAAGAAAAGCCATAGTCTTGCAAATATTTCAGATTAAGTCCATGAATGTGTTTTCTCGCCCATTGATCAACATTGGGATTGCAGTTGGCATGTTGATGATAGACACTGACAATCTGATATGTCCAATTGTTCATAGCAATAGCACTGAGCTCCTGTACAGGCTCACCCTCACAATCCATAAAAATGATGATAGAAGCCTAAAACGGAAATTTACACATCTAAGGAAACGTTCTATAACATATTACAAAATGAAGAATTACATCGATGCTTTTCACGACAAAATACACAAATGATATGATGGCAACGAAGAAGTAAAATGTATCTAATAAGACCACGTCTACGACACTCAAAGCACATAAGCGAATTGTCATAGGGTAGAGTTAGGAAAGGACTAGTAATTCTCCTTCTTTGATTTGCGTTTTGATGCAGCATTCTTCTCCGACTTGCGCTTCGTACCACTTCTGTTAAGGATTTGATCAATTATATCATCCACGTTGGGTGGTTTTGGAATATATAGGATGGATTCCATATGCATGGATAGAGAGGCTATTTTATTATCCTTATGCCGAACATAATATAACCCATTCACTTTGAAAAGATATCCCAAGTACCTTCTCCGAGCTTGTCGCATGTGATGGGTGTTGAATGATCTCCCTCCTTCTTATAGTAAGTGCACCAATGTGATACCGGTAGGCAAATTTGATTACCATCCCAAATCTTTCTATAGGGAGTATCCTTGTCATCTCTCGCCTTCCACTCTTGAGCAAGAGGAGTAGGAATGTCCATATTTAATGTCACGTACTCCTCAATAATATCAAGTTGGTGGCGAATGTATGGACTCACGGGGATCAGTATGTAGTCCCCATACTGATTGTGCATTATCTTGACATCCGTGGAAGGGAGCATTCCCGTTTGGAGTACTACGCCATGATCGTCATAACGCAAGACTTGTTTAAATTTACGCTGTAGCGGTGTAGGATTATGTACCTTGGTTGTTTCTTCCACTGGCCTCAGTTGTAGATGATCTGATCGTAGCGAACCTTGTAACGTTTGACCGCCATTTTGTCCTACTAGTGCAGCAGATGGAGTAGATGCCTGAAAATGGAAAATATTGTATTAAGTTTACGTTCAAGGGAGGGGAGGGAGGAAAGTAGCGACTTACCATTTTAGTTGGATAATAGAATAGGGAACTAGAGAGAGGAAATGTGCGTCCGTCACTCGTGTGATTCAACGATGGAATGATTCTCACTGTGGAAGGCTGGCTATTTATATAGAAATGTATGATTCTCATTGGATGATGATCCTCATTGGACAATAACATCAAGCTGATTCCAAATCTGGCCTCCGTTTACCAATCCTAGCCTTCATTCGCCCGCTGGAGCTGTTTCTTGGGAAATTCTAACTCTGTCGTTCTTCGTCAATCTCCCAAAATCTTAAATGGCGTCTCACATCTAAACAAAGACAGATATGAACAAGCCGTTTCTTTCAATGAATTTGTCTCACTCTTAGCTTTCAAACGAGCTATTGCACGACAAAATCCGTTCACTAGAAGCCAACATCCAAGCGAGCTCTCCCGAGGGGGGGGGTCAGTGAAATTTGATGAAAAATGTTTTGGTGACGGTCCCAGGTCGAAATTCCACACTTTGGAAAATTTTCAAAATTTTACCCATACAAAGCCACTCTGACACTTAGGATTTTTTCAGGTGAGCGAGCTCCGACCTAAAATCTTGTAACAGCTCTAACTTTTGAACGGCTGGTTCGATTGACTCGCGGCAAAAATGGCGTCGAGCAGTTTTTTCTCCTCTTTCAAACGAGTAGCTGTAAGACAAAATCCGTTCACTAGAACCAAAGTTAGAAGATTGCTGTCGGGGGGGGGTCAGTGAAATTTGATGAAAAATGTTTTGGTGACGGTCCCAGGTCGAAATTCCACACTTTGGAAAATTTTCAAAATTTTACCCATACAAAGCCACTCTGACACTTGGGATTTTTTCAGGTGAGCTACGACAGTCCACCCTCCGAACCTGGGCGGCACACCACGCCAACCTAGACACCACATCACCGCGCGCTATACGACTGTCGGCCAGAGGGGGGGGACGTCAGCGAACCTGACTGACGCACGTGGCCGGCACACCACGACACTCTGTCGTTCCAGTGGGGGTGGACGTCTGACTCAAAGCACCACGGCGGCCGACCACGACACTCTGCCGTTCCAGAGGGGGGACGTCAGCGACGGCGGCCATCTTGCGCGGTCCAGAAGTGGAGTTTTACTTACTACTAATCTGCGTGTATTTAGTCCATGAATTTTGCGAATTACTTGCTAACACCTTCTTTAAATTCATTGAGTGCTTCTATCGTGATTATTCATCGAGTGCTTCTATAGTGATTATTCGTCGAGTGTTTCTATCGTGATTATCCATGAAGTGCTTCTATCAAGTGCTCTTACAGTGCTTCTGTAGTTATTTCCTTATTGATGAATTTATACATGATGCATGTCTTCTCTAATCAAATGCTCTATAAGTACTGTACATTGATTACGCTCTGATGTCCTATTCAATTATTAGATTTATGTAGAACTTGTAAAAGTTTGTGTTTTATGAATTTACATTTTACTGTTCGAAGTGTTTGATCTTTTTCTATGCCTGTATGAATTATTTTCCGTTAAGAAAGGGAAATGTTGAGTTTTATGTTCATGTCTTGTCATTAATAATTCATGATGAAAGGCTGTTATTAATTCATTGCTTACTACTTGCAAATTGTAAGTAGTTGCTTCTATTCTGTTTTGTAAAGATTAAGAACAGAACGTGTTCTTGTTATATTGTAAGAGCTTGTGCGGGAATTTCAAAAATACAACACACCACGCGCCATGATGGAATAGGACGGTTGTTTTGCCATAATGAAAAACCCAACAGATGGCTATCTACATTTTCATTTTACATTTGTTCATTAAAGGATTAAGATGGCCAGTGTAAGCCAACTCCAAGCCAACCAATTTTCGAAACCAATGGAAAGATACAAACGTTGGACCAATGTATGCTTATGTCGGCTAACGAAGGCCACTGAAAGCCAATGTAACATTCAAAGGACCAATGTAGGACCAACGTATGGAAGAAGTTTGTGCTACTTGGGTGGTCTCGCACCGAAATTCCACCATTCCAACCTGGCCGGCACACCACGCCAGCTTGGAGAGCGCACCACGAACAACCTCTGGCAACTCCAACCTCTGTCGTTCCAGAGGGGGGGAGTCGGACTCGAAGCAAGCAGGTGTCGGACTAGGGCCGACGCCCTAGTCTGACAGGAGGGGGGAGGTCCACGGCGGCCATCTTGCGCTATCCAGAGGTGTAGAACTCCTTACTACTCGTTTATATCGAAGTTGATGTTCTGAACTCAATCATGTTTTAAATTTCATGGCATTCTGATAAATAGTTTCTTTTCTGCAAAAGAAAATGTACGAAAATTGCCAGGTATTTCACAAACCATAGATATTTCTTGAATTTTAGAATTGGATTCCAATGGGAATCCTTTAACCTTGCCTTTAATCGAAAGCGACTGGCTGTGACACTCAAGAATTTAATTTTTGTATTCAACGTTTCAAGATTTACAAATCCATGCTATTAAGTCCTTTGTGCGCGAATTTAGGAAGAAAGTGTCAGTAGCACCCGGACTAATAATCAATATTGATCATTTGCCTTTCCTTGATGTCTTAAAGGTCGATTAGTCAAATATCACATCTTTTTTGTATGATAGGCCTCCGTTATCGTTATAAAACCAGCCTCCAGGCAATGAATTTACTGCATGGAAAGTTAGCAAATACAGGCATGCCGAGAAATCATAATGAAGAATTTTTTACAATCAATGTGTAGGAATACATAAGCTAAGGCGTATTTACCTTTTTCATATTATTCTCATTATATTATACATTAATTAATTATTACATATTTTTATATATATCATTTCATAATAAGCTCATATTAATTATTAATCATTATATCATTATAATTAATTGTAAAACAACAAATGTATTGTGAATGATCAAAATTTACTTGAATTGTGAACCATAAAGTCGCAATTTAAAGAAATATGTATAGATCTATGAACCTGTTGTTATGATTAATTGATTATCAGTTCAAACTTCAAGCTCTATTCAAAATTTTCAATTGATCATTTTTAAAATAATTGAAAATTTAAGTTCTCTTCAATTTTTCATAGTTGAATGTGTCGTGATAAAAATGACAGCCTTTCCCATGTGGCCTGAAGTCTGGTGGTTATTGACATTGTTTTCATGTAATTGACATATCAATAGGATTGGCTAAAGCATGCTGGTAGGCATCATTATATTGTTATCGCATTTATATTGTGTGTGACTCAGAAAGAAACGCGAAATATATCACAATCTTATAAGTTTTATTTTTTGTCAAAAAATGTATTGCACCGAAATATGCAATAGTAGGTGATAAAGATCCTGAATACTTAGCAACTTGCATTCATAGAATAAAAATATGATTTGCTATTTAAAACTAGAGCAGCACTGATAATTTTATTATGATTATGGGCGGTGACAAAGAAGTATTTGTATATTTATTTAACTTGTTAGATTTGTCAATTGATGAACTGATTGTTACAAAAATATTCATAAATATTGCTTATACACAGAAATGATGTTTTTTATAATTTGAAACATCAATTTTCTTCAATTATCTGCTACGACTATTTCAATTGATAGATTTTTCGTTGCGTTTACACTACGTGGCATACAGATTGTAGCACACAAATCTACAGAGAAAGACATGAAACTTTGGTTTAAACATCTATGTCCATTTTTCTCCAGTCATCAAATTCTATATCTGATAGGTACCCACAATTTCTGTGCCGTAGGTATATGTTATATTTCATTATGTCATAATTTTTTACAGGATTGTGGAAGATGTGGATTCCCTGGAAAATTCACGCGAGATGACGAGAGACACTTGATCCAGCTACCTCTTCTTATGCGGATCAAAAGACAAAGAATATGGCTCTGTGCGAGGAAAAACAGTCGCTTCTTGTCAGAATTGCCGGATGATGAGTATCCTGATTTGTGGGCATTATAATATAATATTTAGATCGTGTTAAAAAAGGTGTTTTTATATCCCAAGATTGAATAATGATAACCGTCAACATACTACTTGATAAAACAGAATCAAGTAGTATGTTGGCGGTATTTTTTCTTGGCTGGAAGTCGGCATGCCAACTTTGGCTGGACTTCCGCTCTCTTTCCCACTGCCAAAGTCGGCAGGAATTCGGTGCCAAAGTCTGCCCGACTTCGGCCTTTTCACTGGGATAGACAAGTCCATTAATTTAAAGTATGCCTTCTGTAGTTTTTGAAAATGTGTTCAGTAATCTGACTTTATTTTTTGTTTTGTCGTTATACTGTACAACATACGGGTAAGTTATAGTTTCGAATAACGGGTTTGAATCCATTGCTATTTATCAGAGGAGTCCCGTCAAAACAGATCTATGTTTTATACGCAGTTTATTGCGAGCACTTTCGGACACCACCGGAGTCCATCTTCAGGCGAATGAAATGACAAAATTGGCATAGATGAAAAGAGTTCACAGGGATGAAGTTTATCACAGTAGAATGCTATGAAAACATGATAAGACCAGACTACTTCGACAAAAGTAAAACAGTAAGATGATGCGAAATCGAAATAAAAGGTCGGAAGAAAATCAAAGTAACTAGCTGTGAAGATACAAAACAGAAAATAGGGGGCACAAATTAAGTCAAAAATCCCAGGCCGCACTCAAAGAATGCTTCACTCGGTTAGATGAATTGAGACGACGTGACCATAAGGACTCTTTCACAATCCGTTTCTTCCATCTTGGTTCTCTATCAATGACAGTGATACTATGAGTGTCTATATTATGGTTGCAAAAAACTGAGTGTTGGGCCAATTCAGAGCGAGAAACATCTTTGTCTCGAATAGCACGACAATGTTCTTTCCGACGCTGCTCAATGGGGCGAGCAGTCTCACCCACATAGACCCAGTCACAATCAGCCTCCTCACATGTAATTTTATACACAGAACCAAGTAAAGTGGCGGGCTCTGGGTCTATGTGGGTGAGACTGCTCGCCCCATTGAGCAGCGTCGGAAAGAACATTGTCGTGCTATTCGAGACAAAGATGTTTCTCGCTCTGAATTGGCCCAACACTCAGTTTTTTGCAACCATAATATAGACACTCATAGTATCACTGTCATTGATAGAGAACCAAGATGGAAGAAACGGATTGTGAAAGAGTCCTTATGGTCACGTCGTCTCAATTCATCTAACCGAGTGAAGCATTCTTTGAGTGCGGCCTGGGATTTTTGACTTAATTTGTGCCCCCTATTTTCTGTTTTGTATCTTCACAGCTAGTTACTTTGATTTTCTTCCGACCTTTTATTTCGATTTCGCATCATCTTACTGTTTTACTTTTGTCGAAGTAGTCTGGTCTTATCATGTTTTCATAGCATTCTACTGTGATAAACTTCATCCCTGTGAACTCTTTTCATCTATGCCAATTTTGTCATTTCATTCGCCTGAAGATGGACTCCGGTGGTGTCCGAAAGTGCTCGCAATAAACTGCGTATAAAACATAGATCTGTTTTGACGGGACTCCACTAGTCGACCAATCTTGGTGATTCTTGATCAATCTTGCCAAGATCTTGACAAGCATAACCAAGAAATTATCTTGATCAAGCTTGGTCAAATCTTGTCGCGCAAGATCTTGCCAAGATTAACCAAGAAAACACGGAGATCTATATTCATGGGTATTATTAGCATAATATTTCTACTCAGCATGTAATTAATGATCAAAGAACTTTTCCGAACTTCAAATACGTGTGAAACAAGTAAAATAGGCAGCGTGACGAGTAAACTCTCCAACAATGATATACAGGATTTCTGTTCGAGGTTGCCAGTAATGTTTGGCGGCTCAAAATGACGCCACAACAAATTTCACGGCAATTATCTATTCAGACAACCTAAACAGTCAAGCTTAATTTACAAGAAGAAAAATGAAAAATTACCAAACAAGAGGGTGCATATCTTCTAAATATCCAGCTGTACGATAAATTATAGTTCTTTCGATGCTGATTTAAAAGCGAAAATATTTTTATATCGTCTTCATGAAACCTCACATGAACGGGCAAAAATTTTCCGTTTATTTTTAAAGTCATTTGTTTATTGCGAATGAAATATGATGAAAAATTGTGATTAGAATCGCGATTTTGTGAGCGATCGCTTTGTTTTTGTTTAAATGCTGAACCGAAGTTATAAATTTAAATCATATAATTTCATGGTCACAATTTTAAAATGACTGACTATTTTCGGACGGGTGACGGTGATTTGTCCGATACGACATCGTGTTCTTCATACACCACGGATATAAGTAAGCACAACATTTATTTAATCTTTTTTATTCATTATTGTTGATTCTTTTAAGAAAATTTACTATGTAATGGGCAGGCCCTGGGGCTTGTTTCATAAAAAAACGCAGTCTGATATGTGTCACATTAATTTTAAGTAGTGAATAGAGAAATTCGGTCTTTTATCTACATCAAGAACCGGTTTTTTTATTAATAAGTACTTGAATTGGCTTGTGAAAACATTCACTTGTGAATACATTATTTTTTATATTATAGTTTGTCACCTGAGGGTAATTCCGTCCCCATGACATCAGGGACTCATTCACTGTTTCGTCAGCACTATTATGACGCAGTGTTGGCGTTGCCGTAGATCTGTGTGCGTTGTAGTCATGCATACACGCCTGTCGATAGAAAAGCGCAAGGACTTGACTTGAAACGCGTCATAGTGAACAGCGGGTTTTACAGCGCTAGCAAGAAAGCAAGTGTATGCAACACTCGTTCGCCGCATTCAGCGCTTAGGGAATCACAATGAAAACTTAGCAACCAGCGGAATTCCCTGTTCTAACGCGCGTCTTTTAAATCATAATGTGAGGCCATCAATGTTAATTTATCGTTGAATGGCTGAAATACGTCGATTCATCACAATTTTCTGTAAGTTATTCCATAAGTTAAGTATATTACACACATGGCTAAATAAATTTATGTCAACTTAAGATTTTGGGCGTAGCTTCGCAGCCATTATTATTAATCATTGTTAGTTATTATTTATCCATGCTTTTACAAGAACATTACAACATATTTTCATGTTGCCGAAGCCTTTAATCATCCTCGGAAGGTTGATAAAAATAACAAGCATTTAATCAAGGTATTCAAATTTGGTGCGTAACTGACATTTCTATATGAAACGCAAATGATCCATAGACTCCTTAAAATACATATTTTAATTAGTCACCAACCATTTCTAATTACTACTTCATTTTAGTTTTATGAAACGCAATTTTCTATTAGACTGCTTAAAATTCTCTAATACTAATCACTGATTAATATATTTTTTTATGAAACGCAATTATACTGGTTATGGAATTTTTCCAGAAGGAAAACAATGATTCCTGAAAAGGACTCTAGTACATTTTTTTTGATAAGACCTATTTTTACCACCAGATTGTATCCACAAAGATTTACTATTACAGAAAAAATATGTGATGTATTTCTGAAAGCGAAACGCGTAGTGGGAAACTGATGGGCTGTGATTTTGTTTTATTGGAAAATGGACAGTCTTTCCGGGTTTCACTCAATTGTAAAGGCAGGAAGTCTGCAGCCTCAGCCCCAGCAGTTCGGAACCTTTGTTAAAATGAACATCACTAACAATATCCACACATTCAAACCCCACACTTATTAGGGGCGATCACTTTTCATGTGTAATTATCTGTTCAATAGTTAAGGAAATTGAAGAAATTTACATTTTTAGAAAATGGTTTTGGATTCAGGAAATCTGGAAATCGGCAACATATTTTTATTAATGAACTCGTGTTCAAGTTGCCAATTTCCACTCTACACAAGTAGGCCTATAACATTTGTAAACGGCATATTTTAAAGATTAAAAATTGCAAAATATTCGTGCGCCTTTTGGGCCAACTGTCTTTCTTCAACCTCACACATATAGAGTTACAGATTACACGGATGGACTTCCAAATTGAGTTGCACCATCTCCATACATCTAACTGTCAGGATATAAGCTGATTTGGCAAAGAGCAAACACGTAACTGTTGATCCCAAACGCTTATTTTAGTAGAAATTATGAAAACTGAGTTTTCTGGCCTTTTGGGCCAACTGTCTTGCTTCAATCTCACCCATATAGAGTTATAGAATACACATGTCGACTTCCAAATTGAGTTGCACCATCTTCAGACATCCAACTGTCAGGATATAGGGCATAAGCTGATTTGGCAAAGTGGAAGTGTTGATCCCAAATGCTTATTTTAGTAGAAATTATGGTACTTGTAGGTTATATTACCCCCACTCCTTCAAAATCCAATAAATCTAGTTATACTTGTCTGATGGTAATGAAACTTTATGAGCGTTTAGATATGGGTATTTTCTCTCTACAAACCAAATTTCATTCAATTCGGATAAACAGTTGCTACGCTACAGCCGACAACGTAAAATATGCCCATCCTCTAAAATGACTGTGCATGGTTGACCTTGATCGTCAACGTACATTCGCTTTGAACGTATGTGACTCATTGCCTCGGGGCAACACACACAATCGCTGCACCTGTCCCATTGTCACTTCAATCATGAACTTGCTGACTCTAGCATCGATTTGTAGGGATGAAAAGACCTCTGTCGATTACTGGGCTCCTCAGTGAGAGATCAGACAATACAGCTTTTGGAATAAGCGTGTAGTTCTTTCTTGTTTTACGTTGTCGGCTGTAGCGTAGCAACTGTTTATCCGAATTGAATGAAATTTGGTTTGTAGAGAGAAAATACCCATATCTAAACGCTCATAAAGTTTCATTACCATCAGACAAGTATAACTAGATTTATTGGATTTTGAAGGAGTGGGGGTAATATAACCTACAAGTACCGAAATTATGAAGAATGTGGGTTTTCTGGCCTTTTGGGCCAACTGTCTTGCTTCAACCTCAGCCAACCTCAAAAGGGTTTTGAAGATTCAGTAGGTAACCTGTATAGGCCTATATTCTAAGATTGTATTGGTTAATGAAAAATCATTGAGTAGTAGGCCTATTAATTGATTTTTACGATTTAAACTGATTCTACAGGTGAAACTGATTCTGGAGATGTCTCAATGTTAGATGAAGCTACGGGGGATGCTGCGCTTGAAATAGCGGATTCCGTGACAGTCGACGATCAGGTGGATATGGTTGATCAGGTGATTGTGAAGGAATCAAGCATTTCGTCATGCAGTATCTCAATGGACACCTGCTCAGAATCATCGACGGCAAGCAATATGAACATCGATTTCACAGATGAGCTTGAATTGGTAGCTGCGATATTGATTTACTTGAAATGTGCGTATGTCATTTCGAAACAGGCACTGAATGCCGTTATTCTGATCATGAAAGTAAGTCGCGATTGTATTATGATGTTATTAACCTACTACATGTATTATTGTAGTCATAAAATTCTTTCACTCATGAAATAGATATGAAATAAAAATGATTCTTAAATATGAACATGATATTCATGCCACATGCCTACTCAAATACAAAAATTTCATTATGCAACACAATTATCTGACCACGCATAACTGTGAAGTGTCATGTGATCTTCAAACCAATGCCATTGCAAATCTATAATGGACCTGAACAGCTGTAAGTCAAACTTATTGTCCCCTACTGCAACGAAGTCAGTTAGGCAACATTTCACTTAGAACCTGTTACACACAGTAAATATCATCACTGCTTTTCCATTTCTGTGGTTTATAATCATTGAATAAATCATATACTATACGCCATTAAGAGCGAACAAACGAATCTATCTCTAGGCTACTAAGTGGGCCCTTTAATTTGGCCACTATTGTATATGTTGGTTTTTTTATTATTCCCTTGCGTGTTAAGCCGCAAGGGAGACTTAAAGTTCAACCTACCATGGTAAGCAGGAGAGAAGCTTATTACATATATATTCACTGTTAGATACTGCAAGTTTAATACAGCATAAACTTATTCCATTAATATCGGTCTGGATACATGATCTGTGTAAATATTGTGTGACTGTGTATTGATCACTCCTACGTTGTATTATGTAAGACTTACTTTCTGCAGTTATCGACCATAGCATTTCCAACTCTCATTAATTATGAATTTTGTTCACAGAATCTTCATCGGATGAAAATATAACTCGGATTCCCTCAAAGTGTCTCCCGTCTCAAACAACCAGAGCTTACTCGGATTCCGAATCGAGCGACGAACTCAATAATAGTGCGGGTAAATATGTTTTTACTCATGAAATTATTTTTCCCGACTGTCCCGGTACTTAAATCTCAATTTTGTTGTATTATATCCTTAAGATCACTTCAATTCGTCTTCTTTCCAGATTCTAGCCGAGCAATCCCTTCCATGGAAATGCTAGAAACTCGAGCATCATTGACGGAAAACTCAGTAAGTTGAATTTTGCGTCTTTTGTTTGCTTTCATATAATGACTAAATTCACATTAATACTGTATCGGTTATTAAGTCGCTTAACACGCTTCTATCCATACTTTTTTCAATAATTCTCTATTTACCACTAATTTATTCAGGATGTTATACTTCACAATGTGGCGCGCTTAATGGGTAAGTTTATATAATTGCATGCGAGTGCGAGTTCTCAGACGTTCGATTGTGATCTTGGGTTGTGTTTAATGATGGTTAATTAGTTCAAGCCGAAACCTCAAAGTAATTAGGCTTGCCTAAACATTGGCCGAGCATGAAAAATCATGTCACATTACCTCTTTGTAATCATTCGGCCTTTTTCTGAATTCTACAATATTCCTCGCATATTCAGCTACGTGTTATGTTTTCTATGGTGATAGCTGGGATGCGGAGTCCTTTCTTTTTTTTAGACTCCGACTAGTATGCCGTATGTAGAGTATAAAGCATGTTAAATGTGCATGTCAATGCTTTCGTCATCTGTTTACTTCAATTTAATTTGCTAGAGAATTTCGCATGCCTTAAATCAATATAATAATCTTGTAAGTTGTTCTGTCCAATTCGATCTCGTTGGGTAGTACTAGCCTATCGAAGTCGTTGTTAACCCGCATGTGTTCCTGAGGACAAAAGTGTCCTTTGGTGAACTTCGAAGTCCTGCCAAAACTATAACATAACCGAGAGAGGTCTATGCAGGTTGATCGCAAAAAGTGTGCCATTCGGTGTACAGTAGGCGTGAATTTCGTATGTAAAGACCGTTCATATGCGTGCGTTCAATGAACAGCTATAGTAGGCCTATCTATTGATATTCTGTAGCTTAATGATAGTAGAATTACTTTTACCGATGCTTATCTTCCATATGCTATGTATGTGTATTCCTGTTCTTTATGAACAATTTCAGTTACATCAGGCCTTTCACACCTCGCAGGCTAACTGCATACATACAATAATATATATCATTATTCGCTTCACCTTTTACAATCGCTGAACACGTGACAAATGATAAAGTAAAAACAGTTTACAATACTTGATAAAAGTTTCACTGTATCTGTTGGTACTGGTGAAAGGTGGTAACAAACTTTGTCTACATCGAGTTTGGCGATTTCTTTTATTGATGGTAAACATCTCTCTATAAGGATGGTATAAGAAGAAGTAGCTACAGAACGCATCAGCTTCACGCAGGATGAGTCTGCAGCTTCTGACAAAGATGGAAAATGCACAGAAGAGACCATTATAATTCGAAAAACACGACGTTCGATGGCAATTAACTTACTGGCAATGGGGTTTACACAGCACTGGATAACTGAATAAAATAAGTGAACTATATACTCGTACTGTGTGTAAAATGTAGGCCTACGTATGTACTCGTAGGCCTACATGTAGGTATAATAAATGTTTTCATCTTCATTTGCTCGTTATTCTTGTAAGAAATTATACTCTTAGACTTGGACTGACTTTCATCCTACTAAACAATTTCAGTATTTAACAAAATTCAGTCAGTTTTTAGTTATTTTTGATAAAAGGACAAAAGTGTCCTCTTGGATCAAAATCGGTTGTATTTTTACCGATCACATGCGGGTTAAGTGTTCATAGTGTCCATAAGAACGACGAAACAAAAGTAATGTGCTTTTCATCTATGTTTTCAGAATCCTTGCTCGCTGAAAGTAGACTGCAGACGTCGGAACTAAAAAAGCACACTAGGCTTTTGAAACGACTTGCGGCCAATAAAAAAACCTCCGTTCCGCAGGAGGACAAGAGCTGCATGGTAAGTTTTCAGCCAAATGATAAAATACAATAATACACGCTGCCGTTTATTAACTTATTGTCGCTACAAAAATATATTACCCTGGTAGAATAAATAACCGAAAGTTAACATATAATTTACCTAATATGTCAGGGTAAGGATTATGAGCCGATATCGATTAGTTCAGCTATTAATAGCTGAACTAATCGATTGATTTTTCATTTGATTTTTTCATGTCTAACTGATACATGTAGTACGAGAAAACTTTCAACTCGCGCAAAATATTCAGTTTTAAACGGCAGAGTAAATCCTCGAATAAATAAGGCTAAACGCTGTATGTTTAAACGCATAAATATAAAGCCGCTATTGTATATTTATTGCATATCACCCTTTAAACTATTTCAAATAATGATTTTGGCTCATTGCAGGAACTTCCTGACTACGAAGGCAAACCCTTTTCAACGAAGGAACTTCCACATACGACTCCTGCGAGATTCGCGATAGCGCTCCTGAAACGATTGAAGGGGCCATACTACCTCGAAAGGCATTCATTCGAGGAATTTGGGACAACAAAAAAAGAGAAGGCGTCAGAAGAAGACATAGCCGTTTTGAAAAGTAAGTAATAATTTGATACCTAATTAATAGTATTGAATATACATGTAGGCTTTCTCTATATTAATACTGTTTAATATTCTCTGCTAATTGCTTTGATTCACTTGATTTGTTTTAATATTTTATTTAATGTATTTAACATTTATTGATAGTATTATGTGCATGAAAGCAATTTCCCTTGTGAATACTGTAATTTTTAGTTGATTTCAAATGATTTGGTAAAGAATAAATAAGGTTTCTGTATTTCCCAATCTTACGACACTCAAAAATAATGCATTACATCGAAGTAAACATTCCGCCGGTCTGGCCTTATCAATTGATTATGAATTTTGTTGTGTGGAAAGATGATTAACTAATTAATTAATTGAAAACTAATTAAAAAAATATAATTCTCTGTGCGTTCATATCGTTGGTTTGGATCGATGCACTTAAGCAGAATATTTTCATATCAGTATAATCAATAATTCAAGTCACCGAATGCGAAGCCCTAATACTTGTAGAATGTTTGACAAGTAAAATGTCTTGAGTTTAATAGTCTCATGTGCATTGTCATAGCAGATTTTCTCATTCTTTTCAGGTGCATTATCAAATGTATGGCAGTGTTATGATTGGGGTGCCGTGAAAGCCAGTTTAGGACAGGCTGGTAGAGACTGCAAAAGACGCCGACTAAGTGGTGATAACGAATAATGTAATTTTTGATAATATATTTAGTATACAATTGGTTTTTCTTCATTATTTTTGGGTCCTTCAATAAGATGTATACGAAGTGTAATAATAATATCGTAATTATGGGTACCGGTGTACTCAGTAGGGTTAGTACAAACCGAGCTACGATTCGAGCGCTAACAGAAAAAAAATCTTGTTCATCCTTACCAAGATCTTGGTGAATGCTTGACGCGTCTTGGTAAGATCTTGGTGAATGCTTGGTCCTTCTTGGTGAATGCTTGGCGCTTCTTGGTAAGATCTTGGTTGATAGAACCAAGATCTTACTAAGATTTTGTGTGTTCTTGGCATGATCTTGGTGACCAAGATCTTGCCAAGATTAGACCAAGACTGTCGACTAGTGGGGCGTCAGCGAAAATTTTTTCTCTCCGATTGCGTTCAAATTCACCATACCGATGCAGAATTTCACGCTGAATCCGAATCTGGCCTCCGTTTTCTCATCCGATGCTTCGTTTGGGCGCCACACACCAAAACGTCCCAAATTCTAACTCTGTCGTTTTTTCGAAAAATGTTGAAAATTTTTTCTCGCCGATTGACTTGAAACTCACCATACAGATAGAGAATTTCACGCTGATTCCAAATCTGAAATCCGTTTTCCAATCCGATGCTTCGTTTTGAAGCTACAGCCCAAAACGTCCCAAATTCTAACTCTGTCGTTTTTCGCCAATCTCCCAAAATCTTAAATGGCGTCTCACATCTAAACGAAGACAGATGTGAACAAGCCGTTTGTTTCAGTGAATTTGTCTCACTCTTAGCTTTCAAACGAGCTATGGCACGACAAAATCCGTCCACTAGAAGCCAAGATCGAAGCGAGCTCTCCAGAGGGGGGGGACGTCAGCGAAAATTTTTTCTCTCCGATTGCGTTCAAATTCACCATACCGATGCAGAATTTCACGCTGAATCCGAATCTGGCCTCCGTTTTCTCATCCGAGCACTCCTTCCACTCGAAACAGCCCATTTTACAACCCAACATTCAGCAGATTGCACGAAAAACATCACACACTATAGCCTCAAGACAAATCCTGGCGGTCGCCCAAGTCCACCACGACACTCTATCGTTCCAGAGGGGGGGAGTCAGCGAACATTTTGTGAACGTGGACCAACCTGGCCGGCACACCACGACAGACCTCTGTCGTTCCAGAGGGGGGGCGCCGGTCGGGTGTTCGCCGTTTTCTTACTACTGACGACAGATGCTTATTGCGAGCAGTTAGCAAAAAACTACGACGTCGGTTAGAAGTCCTCACCCTAAAATGCCAGAAGAGCAGAATGATTGTTGCTAAGTCTACAACTGACAGACGTCTCAAGAAGCTGGATGAAGTCATGATGCAGCGCAAGGGTTCCTCGATAGTCCCAATTCATACCCTTGCCAATCGAAAGAAGTGAATGAACTCCGCTATGGCTCATCGTCACTGGACCTCTGACGATTGGAGAAAGGTAAGATACACACGATTAAATCAAATGAGAAGTCGACATACAAGTGTCCGAGTGACGGTAACTCCACTGACATCAATGTGATTGAGAATTTGTGGGCAATCGTTAAGCGTCGAATAGACATGGACCCACGCACGACAAATCGGCAAAACGTTATTGCGAACATTCTTAAGTTATGGCTTCACGACATCGCCAGTACAGGCATTTTCTCAGATATTTTGTAATCCATGTCAAGAAGTATTGAGGCCGTCATCAAGGCCAAAGGAGGTCCCACAGACCTCTGAAAAATTGGCATTTTCTTGTAATTAACATTACTTAGCACTTAATTTTGCATGTAGGATTACATCTGTCTTCGCTTATTTATGTGAAATAAAAATATTATTCAACCACGTAGATTTTGCAGCCGTATACACACAGATCCAATATATGAAAATCTTTCTAATTTCCAACAAACGAGCATAGAAAACGAAACATAATAAAGGCTAATTGTCACATGCAGGCAACGTGTCGTAAAATATATCTTGAATTGAATTAATTACACTTCAAAATGGGGTGTGCGTTGCACGAAAAATTTCAGTTCTATTTGGTTCAGTTTTGGGGCTTATGAATAGAACGGAACCGACCGAAATTATCTTTAAAAAGTTGATGATTCGTCTCGATTTGAAACTCTGACTGTCAGTTTGTGCTCAAAAGAATGCTTGTGCTATCAGCTCCAAGAATGGCCTATCCGTTCACTGACAAGCTTCAAATTTGTATTATTCCCACCTCAGCTATTTGGTGTCATCATTTCCCTTGGCTGAGACCGACAGAATTTTTCGAATCTCAGATCAAACAGGCCCCATCCACCTCTGTGCACGGTGCAGCCTGTTGACAAATAATAGCAATTCTTCACGCAGTAGTTGCTGACGCTTCCATCCGATGAATGGATCAGCAAGATTTTTACAAATCAATCAATGATGACGGGACATACGAGGGCCGACTTTAGATGATCAGCTATGAAGTAGCAAACTTCCAATCACTAATTACTTTATTTAATTAGGCAAACCATTTCCTACGCCTATAGTGTCTATATATGGCCAAAAAAATAAATTTAGTAATCAATCAATTATGAGCTAGGAATTAATTTTTGTGAGAATAAGCAAAATATAAAATAACTTTTCGGGTTGTGCAACGATCTAGGAAACGCACTGTATGCACATTGTACACCTCTACTTATTTTATGTTTTATCGTTTCACAGGGCTCGAATTTTTAAACTTTTAAACTGTTCATTTAGGCATTTCCTGAAATGATAATTTCCAAATAAGTCAAAAGCTTCTGACATTGAAGTTCAATTGCAAATGTCCACGCATATTATTAATGATTCACGATGGGGTGATTGTATGAGTGTGGTGAACACACTGAAACATTTTCGATGCACACGCATACAGCATAAGTGTTCAACATTTACAGACGTTGTGTGTTGTTGATGTCTGGAATGAACTAAGCAGTTCACATCTACTGATCGAGGGGTGTTGCAGTTGCATACCACAAGGACATGAAATGCGTTAATCACGTACTGCATTGATAACTCTTGTTCCTCCCCTGCCGCTACATCAACTATCAATGGCGTTGCTTCGCTAATACAATGTGTCTTCGTCTTTTTGTGTGTAGTAAATTAAAATCAAATGTATGAATCAATCACTGTATCATCACTTAATCATCAAATGTATGCAAAATCATTCAAATTCATTTAAAGGTCTGCATTATTGCTTTTTTATTGAGCTTATAAATTTCTGATAAGATTTTTCTGAAAAGATTATATTGAGGTATTATCACTAACTTTTATCAAATTCAAGCCGAATAATTTATGAGAGCATTTTTTGCCTACATAAGAAATAACCAGATGTCTCAAAAGTTAGCAATGAAAATGATGTCATTGAGTTTCGGAAAAAATTTGATACAGCGAGAAATAAAAAATCATAAATGAAATATCATGGAGTTTTAAGAAAAATCAAAAATATTCATAGAGATCTGTCATTTCTGAAGTATGCTGAAATATTCATACATGACACTGAAACGAAACACTAAAAATAGCTACATAAAAAGTTAAGAATCCCTGCACGACTTTGATAGTTGCACTTGAATAGTAGGATAACGCTTTATCACCAATTTTGCTTTTATCATCACATCATTTCATTTAACTGAATGGCTGCTTATCAACAAATCATATCCGTTATTCATTTAAATCTTCTTGAATTATGAAGCAAAATATATAATTAATTTTGATTATTAATTAATCAAATTAACATTTGTGAAAAATAAAATTCAAGTGATTGACCAATGCATGAGTTAATTACTCAAACATTATTTCATTATAAAAAATGTCTTTCATCAACAAATTGCTCTTCAGAATACTAACTTCAAATTGCATAAAATAGTCTAACATAAAATTGAGACCAAAATTGTTATTTCATAAATTATACAAATAATTTGCAGTAATTAATACAGCATTACGTATAGTATCAGTATAATTATCTGCAACATGTTTAGCTAATTATAAACGTAGTTAACTTACTATGTTTGAATTAGCATTATGATATTATACACGCATATTACGATTGCATTTGATGCTGTTTGTACGAATTTATTTAACAGAAAGAATGCTAAATTTTGAATGAAATCTGTAGAAATTTTTGAAGGCTGATATTGAAGATGATTTCGTCCGATTCAATCTAATGGCGAATTTTTCTACTGATGAAATCGAAGCCAGTTAAACCTAAATTTCATGACATTTTATGAATTTTTTGTGGACTTCTTGATTATTTAGTAGTATATACCAAACTCTGCTACTTACGGCCTAAATAGGCCCTACTAATCTGAAATTTAGAAACAGCATAAGAAAATGAGGCAGTGTAGTGAGATACACTATCATGCTCACATGCCTTTTCAAAACACATTTTATAATAATCGAGAGTGGTATATAAATCATCGTGAACCACTAAAATCAAAGAACAAGTTCACTTTCGAAAGCCTACTCCATCGCCGAGTGCACTCTTAAGAAGGTCCATTCACACGTCAGACTTTTCGTTCAGAATCGTAATAAATCTAAAGGCTGTTCACACATAGACTCTAAGCGCCGATTCTGAACGAAAATTTTGGACGCGTAAAGACGCGCCCACGTCCGGTGTGATTGGACCTTTAATCGTTGAGTGCTCTTTCAAAAGGCACTTTCACCACTTTCAAATTCATGGGCTCCACTCAGGTCACATGATACACTTAGATTATGCCACATTTTCCCGAGATATTTGATGCTTGAATTCTTTTAATTTTTATGCTCACTATTATTCATTAGGAGCTTCATTCATGAATCTATACTGCTATTGATCTCCTCACTCTAGCATATTGCTAAAATAATGATGAATTATTTTCGCAGAGTTTTTGAATGTTAAAACGAAAGCAGTATCAAAACATCATCTATGATACTTTATTTTACCGGTTATCCTTAATTTTCAAAATCAAATAGAATATAAGCTAGAAATTGCGAATGGTCGAATGCCAAATGATATCCTCATGTTATGACACCAACGATAACTATCAATGGATTGTTTCTTGGAGTTGATTGGAATTGATTGGAATTCATTGACTGGGAGGTTGAAGAAAAATCTGAAAAACACAAAGTCAAGGCAGTGGATGTATTTGCGCAAGATGATTCAATGACGAAGACATTCAATTAAATTGTTCGTAGGAGGTGGCATTTACTGCGTAAGTGTAGGCTTGCACCTACAATGGGAATTTTCAAAAGTAAATACGTGTACTTGCATGCATCTGACAGGAGTGAAACCCATTTTACAATGCATCTACAGTGTCGGCATTGTGATATTATCATTATTAGCTATCAGAAACTTCAGTTTGGGATCTCAAGTAAGTCACAAATAGAAAGAGAAGTGTGTTTGCCTACCAGTAGGCTTACAATATATTCGATATTCAATGTTCGGATTGGACAAGATTACTCATCGTCATGCATTTATATATTCTGTCATAATAAGTCTCATAAAATCTAAAATTGCTGGAATGACAAGGTCTCGTTATCCGGTTCTACCAGTACAGAGCAGTGTTCGATTCCTATTTATCCGCTTTGTTTCGTGTTAATTAAAGACCATTCACGTAGCGTGTAGGCCTACGATTATGGAACCGCACTGCATCTCAGAGATGGAAACCGGCCGCCGGACCGGCCTGTATTTCAGGCAGGTACAGACGGGCTTTTATTATTTTAAGTAATTGAGCAAATTTATAACCAAGCAAGAAATTTCCTTCATTAAAATAAGTCTTTTGATCACTCAGTTAAGCCAATTAAACTTAAGTTATCACATTAATATAAGAAAACTAAATTACCCTTATCTTTCGACGCACAGATATTTTGCTTTTGCCTTTCGAAAATTATTTCGGCGAACAGCCCTTTTCAATCAGATATTCAATTTTAATTGCATTTTAATTTAATCAGATTTTAATTAAATAACTGATTGAGAAGGGCGGTTCGCCAAAATATATCTTGGAAAAGTAAATTATCTGTACTTCGAAAGATAAATTTAATTTAATTTTCTTTAATTAAAATTTTATCTTAAACTCACTTAACATGTCTAGCTCATATTGCTAGAAACTTAGATATCATTTAACTTAGTTATTTCATCTTAGCTAACTTATTATTTATTCTATTTATGTTCAATTAATGAAACTGACATTTCGTGAGCAGTGAGTGGGTAATAAAATGGGAATATTTTGATGTGTAATCAATTATCAGTATGGTTGACTAGCACCAGTCACAACAACGATTTCGTACAACAGAAGAAAATAGGCATACACAATTTGCAATGACTTTGCAGCATTCTTCAGTACTACAATTTGTATTACAGGGTTCTCGGTATGCATACTCATCTTGATGAAATGTTACATGCAATAGCTATAATCATGTTATCGTCATTGTTATCGTTATACGAATTGATGTATACCTGGAACCGGGTGCCTACATCATACTACATTGATTAAATACATTTTAGACGAAGATAAATGTTACAGAATATCATCAGTACCTAAGTTTGGAAAATATACATTGCAACTTTCTCTCGCTTTTCTTTTTGTTCAAGACATGGATTTATCGTAGATAATCTCTGGCTGAGACTAAAATTAAAATAATTTCAGTAGAATCATAATAATTGAGTGTTCGAGATCGCTTTGCAATTAGCACCATAGTAAACTAGGTTAACCGTACCACATGGCGGAAAACCAATAAACAGCCCTAGTTTCGTAATCTATTCCTATCAGTGAAACGCATTCGTACAAAGAGTTTCTCATAGACATCATTATTGTCTTCTAATCTGAGTAGCGCGCTTGGTATGTTATTAAACTTACTTAAAGTGAAAATATTATTCCACGTAGAAGATTTTTCGTAGACTAGCTAGGCCTAAATATTTTTGATTGGATCCTGTATAGGCCAATCTTGAATAATTTTGAAAGATTAAATATTCGCCCCATCAGCATTTTCAGTGACTTACTATTAATGTAAAACCGGCCAGCCTGGAGGTTGCCAGCTGCCGGACCGGCCCGAAAATCTCGGTCAGCTTAAAATCTGCTGCATCTGCTTATCAAGATTATGTCTTTCGTGTTGGATCGGACTTTTTTCGTTGAGCCATGGATTGAGTAACAATAAGTAGTAAAGTAATAATGATAATATAATTGAGTACAATATATTATATTATATTATATTATATATATATATAAATACGAAATGTGCTCTCCTGCCCCACCGAGAATTGTACTCTCCTGCCCCACTTGTACATGAAGGGACCAGGGCCTACAGCAATCGTCGGACCAGGCATTTGGAGGTGCTCTGACTGTCATATATCTTCATTCATATCAGTACATATCACAGCACAATCATATTCCGCAAAAGCTAACTCTAAATATGAAAATTGAGGGCCTACAGCAATCGATCGTCGGACCAGGCATTTGGAGGTTCTCTGACAGCCATAGCACTTCTTTCACATCAGTACATATCAATGCACAATCATATTCCGCAAAAGCTAACTCTAAATACGAAAATTGAGGGCCTACAGCAATGGACGGACCATGCATTTGGAGGTGCTCTGACTGTCATATATCTTCATTCATATCAGTACATATCACAGCACGATCATATTCCGCAAAAGCTAACTCTAAATACGAAAATTGAAGGGACCAGGGCCTACAGCAATCGTCGGACCAGGCATTTGGAGGCGCTGACAGCCATAGAACTTTTTTCACAACAGTACATATCAATGCACAATCATATTCCGCAAAAGCTCATACGTGGGGCAGGAGAGTCAGTGGGGCAGGAGTGCACATGGGGGCAGGAGCGTACAGTTGTGGGGCAGGGGGGTACATTTCATATTCGTCCGTGGGGCAGGAGAGTACAAGTGGGGCAGGAGAGTACAATTCGGTGGGGCAGGAGCGCACATTTCGTATCTATATATATATATATATCAAATAATGATATAATAATAAATAATAATAACAAATAAGCAAGTAAAAATACTTGATTCTTATACACTTTGCAATTTGCCTAAATAAAATAATCACTGCCTATAATAAATTAATAAAGACTGTTTGCATTTCGCATTTAGAAAGCCCCCGTCGCGTTTCGTCTCGGTGGACAGTCACGGGACAAGTAGCCTAAATGTAGATATAGGCAGCTGGATTTGAAAATAAATGCTTTTGGATAATTTGTGGCTTGCTCAACGCTTTGAAGCGTGCTTCGACCATTTTGTCATGTCCATCGAATTCACTTAATGTTTTATTTACATGTAGGACAAGAAGTTGGAAGTTAGCAATTTTCATCATCCTATCGTCATGGTCAATTAAAATATATTCAGGTAACAATGCTCATCAAGCGGGCTGCCGCTACCACATGATTTTTTTAATTTGAGTCCAACTGCCTGCACATCTACCTACTCCTTGAGGCGAAGCACGCCGATGCTTTACTCTGAAAAAAGACAGATGTCTTTGAAATAAGGGAGCAATGGTTTTCTATTGGTAAATTTCAAAACGAAGATCTCTCCGTCCAACGAAGGATCTGGAATACTTTACATCATAACTATATGCTTGAATATGATGATATTTTGGTTGAAGCAGTTCAAACTTACTAAGACTAGCAAGAGCTGCGCATGAGCTTCTCTTCATGAAACCTGACACTTCTGTTTCTCAGGACAAACACAATTAAGACCCGGGTTATTGCGATTACTAGACTTCTTGGACGATAAAGATTGTTTTGCTTCAGGTGGTGCTGATTCGGCAACTGGTGCTGAAGTTGATGATATCTCTGAAGTGATCGGAGGAAGGTCTGCGGTAACTGTGGATACTGATGAAGGAGTTGCGCTTGTAACTCGTTCTGATCTGCGAAGAAACAAACTCAGTAAACGTGCCGCGAAAGCAAGGATTCGATGAAATGAATGTAGGCCTACACTCGCGACAAAATGTACGCCTTACCCAAAGTACCATACAAAAAACTTTTTGTGGCTGATATTCTCCATTAACATGCGTCAGACAGAAGAACATAATAGAATGAACTTTATTTGACCTAATTGAGTGAACTTTCATTAAAATTAATTCTTATCAAAAACAAGCATACTATGCAATAAATTTAAATCGAGCAACATCTAATTGCTGCTAAACATTTCGTTGTTCAGTTGTTCTAGATCATTACTTCCAACCTCCTAGCCAATCTTTGACAAGTTTTTGCAAATTTCAACAATTCCTTGATCTCTGACTCACATATTATGAATGCATTGAGTACATCTGCTCTGCTCTTGCTTCCGTGTTGCTTACTAAGTTATCTCATTGCCGACCTCAAGATCTCCATCGGATTTGCATCAAGTGAACGATCGCAGGCCGTGGCAAGACTCGCATGCATCTGGAGTTCAAATGGGCCTACTACGTTTGCTGGCATGACTGGATGCATGGCTCCAGAAGGAAATGAGGTTTTGCATAATCCTTTGAGTGGGAGTACATTTTGTCGTAGGGTGTGCCTGTGATTATCAAAATTTTCAATTAATTGATGTCTATTAATTGATTGCTCAGTGACTCCAATTTCAATTAATTGATGGCAGAACACTTCAATTATCAATTGATTGAGTCAAATTTCTTTTACACATGATTGATGTGATTATCCGGAATCATGATAACATTATGTCTACTTCTTTGAGATACAACATTCATGATTTTTATGTCTCGCTTATGTCGACTGAAGCAAAGTTGTCCAAAGTGTTTGCACTTCCAATACGTAGCATTCGATCATGCAGAAGCTGGTGCTGAGAATTCTAATACATTTGTATGTAGATTTTTCTTCTTCTCAATAGTCCACTACTCCTAGAAGGCTGTGCTATCTGCCTTTTGCAACGATGTACGCCTGACCGCACACCCTATCATCTGTGGGCTGCAAGGTGTCCACTGTCTGCTCATCTACTGTCAGGGATCAGTCAATTACTCATTGCAGATGTAGGCCCTACGTCATCGCCTAACCCATGATGATTTCAAATAAAATGGCTTTGGACGCTTTTGTAGCATGCTTCTCTGCGTAGAAAACTGCGCTGCTACATTAATATTGTTAGCCATATTGGCCAATAGGCTTCCATGGAAGCCTTGCTGCTGTTGTTAAATAAAAATGTTCGTCTGATACATCGTTTTATCATTAGCGATATTTCGAAGATGTGACTCCATTCACAAGTTATGCAATAACGATAGAGAGATCTTGCATCTCTTTTCTTATAACTCGAGAATGGGCTTGTGAATAATCAAGATCAATTAAGATTTGCTCTCTCCCAATTTTCATCTGCCGTTCAGAAATTATGTATAAGGATGAAATGTGCAATACACCTCCCGACGTTTCGAGTTTCAAACTCTTTTTTAGGGTTGGTCGGGCACAATCGATCTTAGCTTATATACCGATACCACAGAGTTAGTGTTTACGATTGATAGTCGGATCATACTGTCTGATCAATTCAGATTCAGAGATCCCGGTCTTCAAAGCATTGCGTTGAATATCAATAATGTCAACATCAAAAAGATTAATGTCATATTGTGAATGCGTTCGGTAAGCTCGCTCTTATTGTCAATGGGCCCATTCTTAATGCTGCTTCGATGTACCTTGAAAGGCGATTGATCAAACCGATATTACTCATCCTGCAAATCTTATAGACAAATTCGAATACTGCGAAACGGGTGTAACAGCATTGATATCAGCCATATTACAAATATCACAACTGCAATTTATTTTAAGTATTTTTTGGAACACTCTTTCATAAGCTTGCTTCTTCCAAATTTGATAATTGCTTTCATAGGTAATCCATGGTCAGATATCAATTTATTCACTTTTGCAAGGCGCTGTTACTTATGCAATAGAAGTGCAGCAGTTTTGTCTATAGATAGACAGGAATAAAAGTTCCCACCACGTTGTAGATCTACATCGTGGTGGGAACTTTTACTCCTTTTTGTTACTATGCTAAATTTATCTTTGTTGCCGTTGTTGGTAAAATTATCGTCCTCTTTAAGTTTGTTTTTTTAATTTGTCAGTGTATACATTCAGTGCAACATTTGATTGAATCGGAACAAAATCCCTCCGCTGTGGTTTCGCCAGGCTAGCTATACATATGTGGGTACGCGCAGTCATGGGTGGGCCTACAACCAAAAATTACCACGCTTTGCGTAATTAACCAGATGCCTAAAAACTATGACCACACGAGTTTTACCGGTCGAAGTTTCATTGTATCAACAGAATAAGTTTTCTCATAAAACAATCGACAACAAAATTTCTAAGCCATGATAGGCCTACCAAGTAGCCTAGTATAGGAAGTGCTGCCGAATGCATTTTTCATTTTAACTTTTTGTAAGCATGTTTTTAAGAGGATTGCGCAAGCATGGAGTATTTTTGTTGTTCTAAGTTCATCGGAAGGCATTACCTCTCTACTGGAAATGTTTTTCTGGATTTGAAAAAATGTGCGGATCAACGACGCCCATCACAAGCAACACTGTTGTAATTCAACCAGTAGACTTATCTTTTGACAAATATTCGGAAATAGTATAGAAATTCAAATATGTCTCTGAGGATAATTTAGTAACTAACTTCATCCTTTTCATTTACAAGCCAATTTCGAACAGACTTCGATGAATACTACCAGTATAATATGCAAAAGCACCGCACACCCTATAAATTATTTAGGCCAATAATAGTACCCAACTACTTTCCAGCTGCCCTTAAGCGGAAGCATGCGCGCGATAGATCCAGAAAGTTAAGCTATATTGAGAAAATTCTTTATTCGCCTAAACTCAACTATGATACATGATGAAATAATTGTAACACACAACAAAAAGTGTACTTGAAAGAGTTCGGGTTCCCATACACTGTCAAGTCAAGATATACAAAGCTTGACTATAAATTATGCGGCACCACGATTTACTTTCCATGATCCTTTTTGTTCATGTGAGTGATGAGATCGACCACACGACAGCTGTATCCGAATTCATTGTCGTACCTGCGAAAGAGAGGAAATTATAGTTTATGTCTGACATATGAAGTCACCCTGTTCAAAATGCTCAATGTTCATGTCTTACGCATGAAGCAGATATTTTAGCACAGATGCACCGGACAGTAGATTTTTTTGAGTGCGACAGACGTCAGACATCAGGGCAAACGCAATTGCTGAGTAATTATTTTTTAGTCACCACTAAACATTTCAATGCATGAATTCTATTAATAGACAGAGATACTTGCAATCGTATTAGAAAATGTAAACTGGTGCACAAACAACTGAACAACGGTTCGAGTCCTGCGCATCACATAATCCTAATATGGAAAGATGTACTTTGATATGTCTGGTGCCATCAGTGTTCTTTTAATTCATCAATTTGATGTTTGATTTAAAAACGAATTCTGAAAAAATGTGATGAAAATAGTAATTAAAGACAGCATCATTCTATTATGATTGGTTTTTACTTTTATATCTCATCAAATGTTCTGCTTAGTTTTCAAGTTAGCATAACTAACCATTTTTGAGATTGTAAAATTATTAGATATTTTGATTTTTGAAGCTAATGAATGCTAATTAAAGCTGATCAACATGCATTCGAAAGACTAGCATTGTGAAGCGTACTGATAGGAGAAGCACCCGATGATTTCCAACAATTTAGGGAGCGAGATGCTATCCAATGTACAGCCGTAAATATTTGATCCGCATCTGCGAACAAATTTAATACAACAATCCGCATAAATTGCAACTTGATTTAACTTCATCAAAGGACGTAAAAAATATGTATGTTTGATTAAGACAGTTATTGACTGAGTGCAAAGAGCAGGCAATTTCTCATGAATTTTCGGCATGCGATGTTGGACTCAGCAATGAAATCGTATGTCTGTAATTCAAGAAAGATGATATCGCTGCCGATTCCTCAAGCATTGCCGGTGGTGAAGTATAATTTCTTGTTCAAGTATTTTCTCCGACCGTCAAACACATAGCGTCATCAATGGATTGCTATCTTAATATCATGCACACATGCTTGAAGTAATCTTGATGAATCAAGTCAAAGATAGTCAAACACGCTAGTCAGGCGCGTTCCATCCTCACATAATTCTTACAGTACGGAACTACGAGTATGCGCTAAGTAATTGATGACAGGAAAAGTCGCTGAAGTCATTTACCAGCTTATCAGTTATTTCTGACATGATTTCCATCACCAGTGACTCTTGCCTCCTGTGAACACAAACACCTAGCGACAACTTAGGAAATTAGTTCACTCAAGTCTAGAATCATAATGCATTTTCGTCTACACACAGACTGCAGAAATGAAATTGCGGATCCACGGGCCAATGATCCAATCCAAACTGAATCCGCAGATGTCTGGAAATATTCAATCCATTCCGCATCCATGTCCAACCTTTAAATTTTATATTTGAATGACATTATTCAACTGCTCCTGTCTAACTACGAGTAACTACAACAGGGATGGCCAACCTTTTTTGGGCCGCGGGCCAGATTATCAATGAAGAAGTCATGCCCGGCAGCATCCAACTTCAAAAGTAACACTAATCAAAATTCTATTATTCAGTAATTAATTGAATGCTAATTGTTCCTCTTCACCTGTTGAAATAATCCATTAGCAAATGTATACCTTCGCCTCACATCTAAAAAAATATTTGCATTGTAGACCTACCATTTCCAAATCAAAAATTCCAATATTTACAGACTTTATTCAAACATTCAGAAAAACGATTTGAATATCTTGTGTTCACAGAAAAGCTCATAGGAAAACTAAAAATCAATTACGTTTCCGGGATAACATCAGCTGCAGACAACACGGCAAGGTTATTTGTCAAGTTCAATGTTGTGACAAGTTGGGTGTTTTCTAAATTTCTGCCTGTAATTCTTGTATGACGAGTTTTTCACACACATTTCAATCGAGAAGACAGTTGCTCGCATGTGTGCGCAGTCCCAAAAAGTGACGATACGAAAATGGCATCTTTAATGTCTGGAAATCTCTCGCGAGGAAGGCAATTTTTGTTGAAGTCCAAGGCGATAAATTTCGATACCTGTAAGGGTGCCTGGGCCGCATCACAGTTAATTTTTGAAAATGTTGAGTGGGTCGCACGTGAAGGCAACGCGGCCGCATGCGGCCCACAAACCGCGGGTTGGCCTTGAACTACACGAATGTTGATAACACCAATGTACACGTAGTGCATATATTCTCGTGCTTTTCATTGCATCATTTCATTGATTTGTTTTTGCGTAATTTTTACTGGTTATTTTCCCAAATTTCACTCCCGTTTAAGACCTGCCAAATCCATGGATGCCCCAAGAAAAGATTCTGATGTGTTTTTTTTACTGGTTTGTGTTATCACAGCAAAATGCATCATTACGCTAGAAGATGTCAGATGAGACTCAATGCGTGGAGGGGATATCAACGTACTTAGCTGATATCCTGCAAAAGGCATTGTATGTATTGTGTCTTATACTCCCTATAATTTCATTCGATTAAAATATTAGGTGTCCGGCCGGACTCAAACAGGCAGTTCGGTGCACTTCTACATTTTAGTTTCAAAAATATACGGTACAAGTAAAACAATAAGTCACTTATTTTCAAATCACAATTTGCGACAAGCTTAAAGACTAATTCATCTTCTGCCCGAGTTTTTAAGGTTTTGCTGTCACCAAGCGTAGTTTCTCCTTTTCTGTGAGATGTAAATCCGCAGTTACTGTGTTATACATGTAATGAGTTAATGAGTTTAAGCACAAATTCTTCAAATAGTCGACGCGGTCGTAGATGTCACGCCATGCTAGGGAGAACGAACTTGCCAGCAGTCTCATGAGCTGTCAGTCTTGGCGACATGAATTATATTTAGCAGTCTATTCCGCTCAGCAGTACGGAACCGCCGAGTTCACAACAGACGGCTGTTACCACCTGAACGCAAAGTTGCGTGCTGTGTATAGCGTGTATGCAGTGAAACGTTCAATAATGTGTCAGGAGTCCGTGTTTAGATAATGCGTCAATAGGAAATGTTTTAACTTTGATCTCATTCGTCAATGCTCTTGCATGTTGGCAACGATAGTTGCAGTTCTAGTAAATGCAACAGCCGTGGATGAGTACGCCATTTTGCTGCACAGTCTGCTCAGGAATAGTGACGTCAGCTGCTATTTCGATATATTTTGGCTGAACGGCGGAGGGTGTGACAATGACGTTGGTAGGATTCGTGGAAGTTCTTAGGAATGGGGTAGGAGGCATTCTGAGCAGTGGACGATTTGATATCGGCGTCGATATCGAAGTTCTAAAATATTCTTAACTATGTTTCAGATTTCAATCTTACAAATAATCAAACTTGACATCTTCATTTGAATTCACCCAATTAAGACTCAATAGATCAGAGACGGGAATAGCACAGAACATGGTAGAATCATGGAACCGAAGCCGCCATCCACCGCTAGAGCTAAGAAACCCAGGTTCTACCGAGGAATAACAAAAATGATCAACTGAGGTGTTCAAATGTGACCGAGATCAAGGAACCTCTATTCATTCCATGTGATCATTTCCTCATTTTGGATGCAATCTATGATGGCATTTTCTTATATTTCTATGTATTTTCTTCCATTTTCACTGCATTTACAATATTTTCAGATACTTTCTGGGTTGACACTTTATGCAAACAGGACATTAACTTCAATGCTCAATTTATGATTAATGCAACAAGTGGAACGTTACTTCATCAAAAATTTCCACGTGAATTTAAGTTATATGAATATGCAACACAAAATGCAAATGCTATTTTGGCTATTTGAATTTTTGCTATTTTCTACCGGCATGAATGTTTTGTCTATTGATCGCTTTGACGAATGGCACGCAAACGAGATTCATTGAAATGGTATAGCTTTCAAGTAAACTATTACGCTATTTGCCAAACCAAAGAAGCTTGGATGAAAAACTCAACTTTTGTTAACAAGATCAACGTAAGACGCACATTCTGTACTGTCTTATCATTTCGATGGTATACATCCTTAATAGCCTCTACTTTCATTTTAATGAAATATTGCTTACGGTATGTGAAACTGTAATAAGATGCATCATCACAAATGTTAAGATGTTTAAGGCAAGGCAGCGTTTTATGAGCTAAGTTTGGCTGAACTGACTAGTACATCTGCAGTGAAAGTTTTACATTACTAGAGATGGCAACAATGAGCTTAAATAACACGTACCATGAAATAAGTTTGACGAAGTTATCGCTCAATGCAATGCCAGCCTTGGCATCAAAGATGGAAGAATGGGTGTCACCCAAGAAGTCCAAGCTGACAACTTGGTCTTCGGTGTAACCAAGGATACCCTTCAGGTTTCCGTCGGAGGCGGCCTTTACGACACCCTTGATTTCTTCGTAACTGGCACCCTTCTTCAGCCGGCAAGTGAGATCGACTACTGACACATCGGGAGTAGGGACACGGAAGGCCATTCCGGTAAGTTTTCCGTTCAGTTCGGGGATAACTTTGCCAACGGCTTTCGCAGCTCCAGTGGAGGCAGGGATGATGTTTTGATGAGCACCACGTCCATCTCTCCATGCCTGTAATGCAAAATCGATTTTGAGCAACATAAATATTAAACGGAAATCTGTAAATATACACTCCAAATACAATGAAAATCTCTCTCATGAGCTGGAAATTGTGCGAAGACCATCACCTGACATTTGAATGAGTTTCCATGAAATTCAATTTAGTTCAAATAAATTCTTAACTGAAATTTGAAGTTACTCGCGAGCTACTCAAAAAAGCTTAATTTGCGTGAAAGTCTCAGTTTGATTAAAGCTGAATTAGAGAAAGAACGTTATGGTGCCGATTCGATGCACTGAAATTGAACATCAATATTTGCGGGCTGCGCCTCCTTCAGTGACAATTTCATTGCTTAATTGCTTGCTACAACGCTCAAAATCAATTCAATGAACATTACTGTATGCTGATTTTGGACATTCCGCAAATTTCACAGATTTCGATGCATTGACTAGGCTGTTATTTCCACACGATGTCATATTTATGGAGTCTTATGAAATTTAATGAACAATAAATTTGCACGATGGTCAATGCAATCTCGATTACTTATCGGGCATTGTAAATTAGCTCAAAATTGACAGCTGCAATTTACATTTTATTCAATTTATAATTTCATGATGAAATTATTCTTGATGATTCATTTCAAGATCATGATGATTAATACAGCGGTCATTTGAAGTGCTAGCTTAATTTTTCGAAATATGTCTTTCGAATAATTTCATTGCTTCTTTTATCTTATCAGAATCCCATATTCTTTAGCCACCTCGCATCCCGCCATCCTTTTCTGTGTCCAGAAGATAGTGGGCAAACAGAGGAGCGCTATATATCATGTTACTTCATGGTTGATGACCAACCCATGAAATCGTGCCTTGGCTGCCTTTAGGATTATTATGGAAATATATGCCTTTAGAATCATGCTACGAGTAAGTGCATCACATTTGAATTAAATTAAATAAATGACGATTTTGAAAGCTTGCATACATGCAACACAATACATATACAGTATGTATATAAATTCATTAACAAAGTTCACACAGATTTATCGACAGTGACAGCAAGCACTGCTCACATTACTTGGTTAGCAGTTACAGTGTTCTACTACATTGATTTTTCAGTTCAATATCATTAACTTAACATAATGCGTATAGAGATACAACGTTACTGCATAAATTATTACAACGATTAATAGGTAGACAATGTATGTACATAATTGTCACACAGTGATTTTTATCATGTTTATTCTATTTTATTTAGTACGATATATATAGAGGAGACAACGCCGTAAAATTTGCATACGCGAAAATAATGGCTGAAGGATGAGAGTAAAAAAGTAAAAATTTTCATAAAAAGCAACAGCGATGGAAACCATTTAAGTAAATTCAAATACAAATTTCATGCAATTTTTTTCAAATAAGTACATTGCAAGTCACGTGTCATTCTTCTGATAGGTCATGTTATAATGTTGATCTCAAAATCGTCTTGAAATTCGAAATAATCATCGCCCATTAATTCGCTATTGGCATGGTTTGTCAGTAGAAACGACATTGTCTAGATATGAAAGGATTTACGAAGCTCCAGATCATTGGAATTACGTCTTATTATCTGATCAATATCTCTATATTAAAAGCGATTATGGAATAACACTTTCGTAACAGAAAATATAACATTCTTTTAAAAGTTGAATGTTGAATATTAAAAGTGTTGTATTAAAAAGTTGCGGAAACAAAATTGTAAAAGAATGAATATCTAGTGACGAATTTCAGGACATCCCAGGACCTCAAGAATCGTGTTTTACGCGTTTAGATAAGCGGGAGAGTTCTACATTGAAAACTACCTTCGCAAAAAAAATGAAAAAAATTATTTCTTTTAAGCACCGCTATTATAGAACTCAGCTAAATTTCTGACAGAAAATTCATTATCTAGGCCTACATCATATATAATCAAATGTGAATAATATGTTATTCAAAACTGTAATATCAGAAATGTGATTGTTCCGATTCGGGTACTACCAGGAAAAATATTGGAACATATACAAAGTGCTCCCGATCATTTATGTTTAGTCATTTATTGTGCATCATTTATTCATTTGCTGAGTACCCGCAGTTCATCAATATGGAGAGAATTATTTCATGATATTATAGTAATTACATCATTCGATGGCCAAATCAGATCACATTACCACAAAGTAAATATTTCTATTGCGTGTTTAAATACGTAGGACGACTTTGGATTGAGATAACAAAAAACAGGTGAGCATTAAAACCTCGATAGTCCTTGCTGAATAGACAAGGTCTCTCACCATGGTGGAAAGTTCATTACAAGTTATCAGAGTGACAGGTACGAAGTGGTGACCCGTTTCAACAGGTTATCATTAAAGTCAGCCATTAAACACATGCATTTCGAGAATGGGTCATTGACGTAATTTCAATAAGACTTTTCTGAATAAAAGTCACTTGCTTAATGATAAGCATCTTCCTCGTAGTTGGAGGCTTTGATATATTATATGAAAACTGAAATGATCGTGTCCACATTTTCGATTACAAAATAAATTGAATAAATAAAGTAAGTCAAAACTTAAAGTAGGGGGAAATTTATGTGAAGTATTGGTAGTACAAAGCAAATTGCTTGTTAGCTTCGACGTAGAATAGAGATTTGTTATACTTCGTTCGCTTTTAAACAATGCCGAAGTTAACGAAACTCCTTGAACTTACAAATATCTGGTTTCCTGAAAAGCATATTCGTCACTTTCCATCTTCTGAAGATAACCACTTACCTGGGCGGTTGCAGACCATTGTGAACTCTGTACGTATCAGCATCAAAGTAACCTAGTATGCGACACAAAGTACCCCATGTGAGCAACTCTGCCCCAATATTCCTCCCACCATTGCTTTTGCAATTTGTCTCTTAATGCTTGTCATTCTCAGCACATTTGTACACCGGTACCAGATTAGACACGATGCTTAGGAGATAATCGCAATACAACGATAAGCTTTCAAAGTACACTGCGACTACATGCGTCCATGGCGCATTTGCTAAGCCAAGATGAGGAAGCTCGGAACGAGGTCACTAGTTCACCATATATAACGCGAGTAAGGTAATGCAACAATTTCTAACAAATGGAGGACCTACATTCATATATCACAAATGCGAATCCAAGAACCAATATTCTATAATCGTGAATGAGTGCAGCGACAACAAATCCAACCGCATGTAGGCCTATACAATAAGTGACAATTTAAAAAAATAATTCAGGAAGATTAACTTATAGCTCAAGGCTAATTTAAGACCAGTTCATGCAGCCACAGCAGTTTGACTCAAGTTCTGATTCGATTTTTCCGATGAAACCGAACAGTTATTGTGTGAATACTGAAATGCATTTTACATTGGGCAAAAAGAAAGTTACCTTCAGGTCCACAATTCTACACGTAGCCCTCACATATGGCACCACTATTGAAACACGAGTTAATTAAAATAGAATACGTCATAAACATCATGGTCATCACCAGAATTACCGTTGTTTATTTCACTTGAAAGTGAATCTGAAAATAGACACCTCTGAATATCACAAAAAACGAATTCTTTGTACCATTTTTCATTTTTGTCTACTACACCCCGTTGTAAGCACTATAATTTTTGAATGGATTCAATCAATTTCATTCCAGTGGTTTCATTCAGCTTTAACGAAAATGCTTACCTTTTGAGAAGGGCCATCGACAGTTTTCTGGGTAGCAGTATATGCGTGGACGGTTGTCATGAGACCTTCCTCAATGCCAAATTTGTCATTGATCACCTTTGCCAAGGGGGCAAGGCAATTGGTTGTGCAGGAGGCGTTTGAAACGATGTTCATGGAGGACTCATATTTCTCTTCATTGACCCCCATGACGAACATAGGTGCATCAGCAGATGGTGCCGAAATAATGACTTTTTTGCCTCCCTTTTCTTCAAGATGAGCCTAAAAAATAATTCGAATGCCGATAAGTTCCTTAATGACTTTTAAGAATTTATTTTTTATAACAGTTAAGATGCGACTACTCGCCCTTACTCGCATACTAAAATTATGATCACATGGTAAACACTGAATTACAAAAAATTTAGAGCTACAAAGATAGTCCTATTGGAAAAAAATTATATCGGCCCTACTGATATGCGATACATGCATCACAAAGTCCACAAAGGAGTCCCTGACCCGGAACAAGCTGCAATAAGCGCTTTTGCATAACCAAGTACAGCGATACGTTTGTAAAGTGACCTTTCTATCAAGAAATCATCAAATGGTCTGAGAAACCGCAATGTGACAGATTTTGAAATAGACGATAAAATGCACAATACAAAACTACAACCATAGCCGAACCTTTATGCTATACTTAGAAGCAAGACCATAATTACCAGTCTGTTGTGGAAGAAATTTTACGTTTCTCGACATTAGTAGCATTGGATCTACTGCTGCCGTTTTAGGGTTGTTGTTCCCGTATACAGTAGTAATCTCGTCGTCTCAACTTCGTTCGGTCGTCGGGTTCGTCCTCGATTTTTCTTCTCTTCATGCTCTTCTCTGTCTCCATGCACGAATTGAATGGGTGCCCCTTCTCTTTCGTTCTTTCACAAATTTCGATGCCATTACTTTTTTCACCGTACTGTCTTCCTGTCTTTTCATTGTGTCTATATCCCTTCTCTTTCGCAATTCAAACACTCCTCCATCCCTCCGATTTTTAGCAAATCTTGTATTTTACTGTTGCTCTTTCCGCACCCTTTGTTGTTCTCAGTATCCTCATCTCGGTGGTAAACACTGTCATGAATCCTCACATTTTTTTTGAAATATACCGGTCTCAGCCCCATATAACAGCAATCCGGATATCAGTCTGATACTGGATGTGCAATTCCAATGTAACTAAGTGACTTTCAAAAAATCAGACTTAGTGCTATGGGAGATCAGCTTGTGAAATTTTGCTCCCAGTTGCCATATGTACTGGATTCAAACTTCTTTCACACAAGATAACGCGGCCTAGCGCAATAAATTCATTTTGAAGCAGATCTTGAAAATTATGTAATGAAAAGCGGGAAATTTACGGGAATTTCATTCAAATCGCGTAAGAAATTACTACAATTTTTATTTTTTTCAATCTAACCACTTTGTGAATATGGCTGCGCACCTTCCAAGACTGCAGCATTCACAGGTGTTGCTTAATTGTTATTTGTCCGGCTGTGTTTTTGCACCCTTTTCATCTCTATTCTAACAAAGAAAAGTACTGAAGCTATATCATAAAGTGTGCAGCAATGGCAAATGGCAAAACTGATCAACAATGCAATTGCAATGCACACTTTTATCATTTAGAAATACATGGTCTATCGTGCATTGAAATATTCTTTGATGCAGCAGATATCAAAATTAGGCAAGTGCTGCTCCCAATAGTAAAACATAGCTTAACTTATAACAATAACAATGCCTCTGTGAGCATGCTTGAATTCCGAAAGCAATGACTAACAGCCTTTACACAGTAATTGCTGTACTCTCAAGCATGCTCTCAGTGACATCTCTTTTTCGTGTGCTCTCTATGTATCCATAATCCTGACCGCAATGATTTTACCATAGTATCATATTACAATGTATAACTGTCAGCATGTTTGAGAGGGCAGCAATGACTATGTAAAGACGAGATTGGGTTAGCAGTCGAGGCTAACAGTCATCGTTGTCCAAATTCAAACATGCTCACAGAGGCATTGTAATATGATTCTATGATAAACTCATTGCAGATAGGATTACATGATGCATAGAAGGTATCTCTCGGTTCATGGAGAGCTGATGTTATCTGTTCTTTCAATATCTCATGCAAAGGACCAATCCCGACGATTTTCTGATCAGATTAAAAATAGGACGCGGCCAGACAGCTATTTGAGTAAGAACACTGTGCTTTGTAGTGTCAGGCTTCCGCGAAATGTGGTTTATTTTAAGTACGACTTAAGTATGATATTAAGGAAGACAAGCTTAGTGGTAACAGCAAGACGGGACATAAAAGACTCTGATTTGCCACTCAATTTTCAAGCATTGCAAATTGCGTGCGTCCTCTGATTAAGACATTTCGAGCTGATATTTTGAACTTTTTTGTTACATTACAAATGCAGCTATAATCAGTGACGATGTTTAATTACTTTCGATAGAACTTAACTCTTAGCTAGAAATCGACGGAATCAATCTGAAAACCCTGTATATCACAATTTTCACAGTGAATGCAAAATTCAGGCCGATTCGCGAAAACTAAAACTCGCAAAATATACTTTTTGCCAATTCGCGAGATTTTACCACTTTACAGCATGCATATACTCGTATAAAAGACAAGATAGATGATGCTGATTACAAATGTATCAAATTCAAATAATACCTTTGCTTTGTCGATTGTCGTAAACACACCGGTAGATTCAACGATGTATTCCGCTCCAGATTCTTTCCATCCGATTTTGCTGGGCTCTCGTTCATTGAATACGGCAATTGATTTGCCATTCACAACAAGTTTTCCATCCTTAGCGGAAACGTCACCCTTGAATCGTCCATGGGTGGAGTCATACTTGAACATGTAGACCATATAATCAAGATCGATGAAGGGATCGTTGATGGCAACAACTTCCACACCTCCGCGCTCAATAGCTGCCCGGAAGACCAAGCGACCAATTCGGCCGAATCCGTTGATTCCAACTTTGGCGTCAGTCATTCCTCTAACTGCAAACATTGAAACAGGATAATGTAAAACAGTATAACCGGAATTAATGCTGATTTTGATATAGGAAAAAATGATCGCTTATTGAAAATCATAGCATGCATCCAGAACAGCGTTTACGCGGTCATACAGCAATCGATATACGAGTACAATTCGACAAAACATTAATATAGAATCTAATTTTAGAAGTAGGATTTCGACCTGGCACAATTTTAAGAGGTGATTATTTTAAGATTTTCATTGTCATCAAGCTGTATTAAACCATTTCTATTAGCCCCATCCAACAATCATCTTCAAGTACTAAAGTACTAGATGAGTACTTCAAGTACCGAGGGTTAATGGAAGTCTAAAATTTAAGGAATTTGAAATATGATACATAATGTGCAATCAAGTACAACCTGGTCATATCTGCATCCCATCATTGCAATCATCATATCGCAGCAGCATGTTGTACGGCAGCGAGACTTGGGCCATGTCATCAGTGTTTGACGCGACTTGAACGGAATAAAATGAGGGTGAGTCTCCTCCCGCGACCGCATTTCCAATGAAGAGATCGGAAGAATGTGCTTGGAGCCTATCGGCGAAAATATAAGAAGACGTCGACTAAGATGTTGTGGTCATGAGGAGAGGAAAGACGAATGTCAGTGGGGGAAGCGCGTGTGGAAATTGCAAGTGGATGGTCGCCGAACTGTTAGACGTCCAAAGAAATCATAAAGCGATCGTATCAAAGAAACCTTTTCGAGCGCTCGGGCTCCGTATGGAAGATGCAAGTGCGAAGCGATGCCGAGCGAAGTGGAAAGCTGCCATGCAAACAAGCCGTCGTACACAGCATGGATGGAACAATTGACGTTAAATTGTATAAGTATAAGTAAGTGTCACCTCACTGCAAGCATCATTTTCAAATTCCTCACTCTAAACTTCTCTTATCTAAGTCCTTTGTAGCCGAAGATGATTCCTGGATGGTAATCGAACGATTTCGTACAACTTAATAATTAAAATCTTAAAATACTTATCTCCAATTCCAAAAAATCACACCATGACTAGGCAGGGGATTTTTCAAGCAATCTGGAAGGCTTACATTTTCAACGACACTAATGAAATGGTACATGCGACAATTAATTAACTTGCTTGCTAATTTTATATCAAGTACTACGGATCGTATGTGAAATGACTAATAATGAAACTGTGCAATATAATCGTCAGACTCCTTTATCTTCTCAGACTAACAAGTGCTCAGACTAACATGCGACAATTAATTAACTTGCTTGCTAATTTTATATCAAGTACTACGGATCGTATGTGAAATGACTAATAATGAAACTGTGCAATATAATCGTCAGACTCCTTTATCTTCTCAGACTAACAAGTGAAATGTGTGTTCTCGACATCTCAACTACAGACTTCCCATAATCGACTATGAAAATTTACAAAACACCTTTAATTGCGTGGCCTACAACACAGACCGAACTATCAAGCGCAGATACACGTACGTTTCACAACATCTCATGATCAATTGTGGGAAGTCTATGAACTCATTCCCTACTTTTTAAAGATCTCATCTACGATTTTACACCGTCCATTTTCTTTCAAAATCACTTGATTCATAACCTCGGCACGCCGCACAGGTATCTCTATCAACTCTTACGGAACACTTTCACCAAAAAATGTTTTACTTTGAAGTTCTATTCCTTGAGCACCTCTTTCGACTCGGCTATTGTATTGGGAATTTAAAAAAATGCAACCTTTTGAACAAAGTGATGACTTCAAATTACATTTTTCTTAAAACTTTGAAAAAAAAGTATGCGTGTAGATCAATACCAGATGGGTGTTATGTTCTTGTACAATTATACTGCAATACCTTCTTCAAGCATAGAAGTAGCAACCATAGTTGCCGTACATTACCAGTTGATATTGTAGTCAAAAATCAAATTCAGAGAAACTGAAATCAGTTAATATGCGCAATACAAACTTATAACACTGTGTATGGCCTTATATCTTATGCTGTATTAATATTAAAAACGATAAGTTATAGATGGCGATTGGCACAAAAATGTCTTGTCTTGACAACCGTTGAGAATGCATGGAAGCGTCACTAGACAAGTGCACAATTTTCCGAAAATCCGGAACAGCAGCCCTTCAACTTTTGTGCAGCAATTACAGCGGCTCGATTGTCTGAAATTGACATCGAACCCGATACCGGTACCTAGAATCGAATCGATGCTCTGATTCCAGTAAAGAACAGCCCGAAGAACCGAGAAACAGAAACAGTGGCTCCGGTTCTTTCAGTTTGAAGGTTATTGAAAGGCCTAGAAACACTGGTTCCGCTCAATAACACGAAGTAGAGCATCCCTAACGATGAATATTTATCGTATACTGCATGGAGAGATAAGCTTGCTTCTTTTGCACTTCCATTCTTCTGAATTTATCATAGGATATTGAGCTGAAAAGTAAATTATCATGCATGTGTATAATTAAATGAAAATAAGCACTTTCATTTCGGATACTCGCATTACACACTTTTCTGAATATGGTTTTATATGCAAATATAATGGGTAGCCTACATGAATACTGATTACTAATTTCTACAAATTACTATAGAACAGCTGAAAACATCAATATTCTGAATATTGCGAAAACTCCGCTCGTGCAATTTACACATAGATAATTAAAGCAATAAAACTGCAATTGCAAACAACATATGCACTTCAGTTATAAATAGTTACCGAAAGTTCGTCGATTGCTCATATTGCTTCACTAAAAATTCAGGATAGAGTTAAAATGTGATACACTCCTACGTTCAGAAGCTTGCCTAATATTGAAAAAGGCAACTGTTGACTAGCCCTTTCTTTACTCCTACATCGAGAAAATTGTGGCAAACTTTAATACCTTTTATCTTTGCTAAAAGTTAAGATGCAAACATTACCCAAAGCAGCTCGAGACTGCCGTCCACAGAATCATCATGACTACTGTCTGGCGAGTTGTGATAAGAATGTAGAGGGTCTTTCCATAGTCACAATTAGCAATCCCACTGATGACTGCTTTGTATACGGCTTTATGAGTTTAAGAACAGTCTGAGAACTGATTGAAAATATCTAATGTTGTTCCGCAGTGATGAAATAGATATAATCAGAGAGGTCATAGGTTCTATCAACGCATCTCAAAAAGCATACTTTCCATAGGGTCTGGTATCTTTCCAGAGTTAAGCTACACACAAGCATGATAGAAGATTAAGAAGCGTCCTACAACTAGACTACCATGTAGGCTTACACCACGCATTAGTTTCTGCGGCAATCTGATTCTTGCGAGTATCAATCAGCTCAAAATCGGTCTACAAGCACGCAGAATTGGGAAACCTCACTTGAACGCATTTGTTTGACAACACTTGAGTTTTGAAATTGTATAATGTGTCAGCCAAATATTGAAAAGAAATTCCACTGCAAGCTTATCGACAGTTTAGAACAAATATGTTTCGAATGTGGCAGTAATTTCTTATGCAATGATGTAGCCTACAAATAACACTTTAGTGCCAGATGTCAAAAGTGTCAATCAACTTCGAATAGACTTCTTCATCAAGTGAAACCAAGCATTTGTCTTTCAGCTGGTAATGAGCTGTCATTATTTCTGATCTAGTGGGAAAATCAGACGCATGCATTCTCATAAGATATTAATTATCATCGAAATTTATCTTATGTAAGTGAATATCGAAGTCGTCATCTAACACATGATCTACACCACCGGCTATATACATGTAGATCTACTATAGCAAGTTTTCTTACAAAATAAAGGCCTGCTATATTTTAGTCAAAATCAGAAAATATGCATCTTGAAAGACAAAGTCTGAGGCAGTAGGATGTGATTAGAATTGGTTCACAATTTTTAGTTGGGGTGTTAGATAGATATATAAGTTATCTATGATGTATTTCTGAAGGATGAGAATGCGAGAGCATGAAAAATCCGGAAATATTCGCATTGGAGGGGTATTGAAATATACAGCTGATTTTACCAACATTGATACAAAATAAGTGGAATTTCAAAATGATTTGAAATAATGTCTTACTGTGAATGACAGAACAGATGAACTTTTACTTTCACTCAGCTATATTTCACATTCCTAAAAACAAGTATAAAGCTCGAAGCTTCTTCGTTCAGGAGCCGAATGCAAGCATTTTGAACTCCTGAGTTCATAGCATTGAATGAAAACCATGAATAATTATCGATGGATTACAATGCCTCGTCCCGATTTTCTCCTTATGCAAGCTTAATGCGCAATGTCGCAGAAACCAAGAGGTCAAATTACGTAAATTTTTTCTTCGATTCCGGATCTTGTGATCGACCGTGAGCTTCGTTCATGGCTCATAGCTGTGCTAGGGCTGAAAATTCTGTAAAAATCATACAATGGGTCTTCAATCAATGGACAATGAAGGCGATGTTCGATTCGTCTGCTTTTGTTAAATGAATGCGAATGCAAAACGGATTCAATTCTCTCCCGATATGTTTAATGACAAGTAAAATTACTAAAGTTCTTTATTGAAGAATAAATATTCTTTATTCATTTTACTTGGCATTAAACATATCGGGAGAGAATTGAATCCGTTTTGCATTCGCATCGAATTATGGTCCTCCCGCCCTCCCGCCTCCGCCATATCATTTGTAGAGTGAACCTAGCTTGTGTTGCTACTTATCAATGTGAAATGTCAAAAGCGGCTCCTCTAGAATAATGTTGAAATGAATTTTTGAAAGTGAAAACAACAGTACTGGGTATGGCCTTAAGTTCCAGATAATTGATGTCAAAGAATAGCCCACTTATATAAGTAGACATGAAATTCGAACATGCAATTCGAAACGATTTACAAACATACCTAAGTCTTTATATCACTATTATATATCTTTTGATTTTTTTTGGAATATATACACATTCCATATTTCCATGTAAAGGCGTTTTTGATTAAATAATGAAAAATTCTATCTTATGTTCGCAGCAGATGTTTTAAGATGTTATGTGTCTAAGTCTGTGTTAAAAAAATAATTTGATAGCTTGGAAAGATTTGATGAATCAATCCATGTTAAGGTAGACATAGGATGTTCGAACTGAATTAATCCACGTAATGGTATACTTTACCGGCCAAGCAGGGCTTATATATCTCCAAACAATTAAACGTTTGTTTTCAACGAACACCCACTCACATTTCATTGATGAAAAATACTCCTATGTCATTCAAAGATACTTAAAACAACAATACACTAAAAACATTTCTTTTAACAATTGGCAACAGTTATAACATTTATAAACATATGTTCTCAGCAACGGAATTGAAAAACATGATTTCATAGAAACCTATCCAACGATAATGTCAGACACATCAAACACACCGGTCAAATCGAATTTTGAAGTTAGAAGTCACTTCTGATTTATTGAGTACTTACATTGTCTGTACATAAGGAATCACGATCTGCCAACAGTGAAAATAAACTTATGAAGTTTCGTGATGCAAGAATTTGTGAATTGAAAGAACTCATGGAGCACTTGCAAAAGAAACTACAATGATTATACTTGTATATTAGGATCCATCATTGACGATCTGATCATTCAACAACATCGCGCGACATTTCAACAGCCCTATCAATTATTTCTTCGATGGAGAAATGTAATAAAGCTTTGAAAATCAAACCGGTATGCCCGTTATCTCGTGGTTCAGTGTTCAGCAGCTACCATGCCGTATACAGAACCGGTGTGAAGGAGTAAATACTGATAACATGCAAACAACTATTAATCCTTCAGTAGCAAACGCTTGCATTAATGGCATCTATATAAAAATTAAGAATATGAACTTTAAAATAATTAAGCCTACGCCTACGTCCTCATTTTGAAAGTGCAACATCTTGAATGTATCATTTGCCTTTACATCAATATTTGCTCAGTTTTCGAAGGAACAGGTGATAAGGAACCAAATACCTAGGTCCTCTAAACTATGAAATGCCATTAGGACCAACACATTCAAAATACTTTCTGCTATCAAGTTTACAAGTCATGCTGGTGCAATTGAAAGGATTAGTGTAGGCCTAAATTTTCATAGAAATACAAACTGAGATAGACCTGTTTGGTACATGTCGGCAATATAAAACAACTTCAGCTCCCTTGGTAGGGAGAAATCCTAAATGGATGCCTGACTGGGCATCCGAATTGATGAAACATAGTACGTAGATTTAGACAGCGCATAGTAGTCTCGTTTTGCCTGCAAAATGATCATTTCTACAAGGATGAAATTTGTTTAGTTTTAAGTGGGCCTTACGCCTGCTTCACACATCTTTCCATGCATTGTCAATCGATGGCATTAAACTGCACAGCATGCGACCAATGCTTTCAGATTTATTCATTTTCCTCACACATCTTCAGATCCCTCGCCTATAATGCAAATATTAAGGCACTAAAATGGACAAAAATTATACATACATACAGATGACAAGCACACTATCTCAGAATTTAACGAATGATGAAGACAACAAGATGATGACAACCATGCATCCTGATCATCTGCTCATTTGATCAATCGTCCAATGTTAATGCAACACTTGCTGCTTCAAAATTTCAACGAAAATTCATATCTTGAAACACAAGTGCCTAAACTAGTATGTTTCATCAGGACTGAGAATAATTCAGTCAAACGATCCAGGGTACCTACCTTCGTGATTACACTTCGGTATACGTGACCAGTTGTACCTGCTGATCTGCTTAAATTAGCACACTAAGTGCGGTATTAAAAATACTCCAGTTAAACAGTCACATACCAATTCGCAAAGTAAATCATCAATACAGGTAACCTGAAATTAAATTACTAAAATACTGCAAATTATGCGTAATGCAATGTGATCAAATGTTTCTAGAATCTTTAAAATAAATTCTGATACAACAATAGTCGGATATGTTGAAGTTAATGTATTGCTTTAAATTGTGACGACTTTGAAAAGTTCATGCAGAATCTTCATTTTTATTGGAAAACAACATCAGCTCCCTACTCCATGATCCATTCTGCATAGAGGATGCATCATAGAGCAAGCATTTAATAGTCGACTCAAAAAAATATTTGTATACATTGAGAATTTCTATATCAAAAGATTCAGTTTTTTGAGGAGATTACGTTCCTTCGATCCAAAAATTGTTTGAGCAGCTTCTAAAAAGCTAAATTTTTAGAAATAATGTATCTTGCCGACGTGAATCTAATTTGTAAGTAGCATGGCATGGAACCATGCATGAAACATAGGGTAGGCATATTAGATAGAGTAGCAGCCACAGAGTAGGTCAGGTAGATTAGTAACCATGTAACCATACTCTATGCGTCGAATTGTTAATGCACTCTCTGGGTTGTCATGACATGGAGGATTTGCAAATTAATTTTCCTTCTGTTTTGCTGTCATAATAAGTCAAATTCGTGCTTTCTCCATAAGTGCAAAAATTCGTATATCACACATGTGGGACTGGATTCCGTGTCAAGTTCATTCTATGAAGTCGAATGTGTATACACATAGAGGACTCAATAAATGCTGAGTTACCGCTCTACCTAAAAACATTATCTTTGCATAAACATACCTAAGTATGTGTAGGTTACTACACTTTTGGAGAAATATAAACGAATTTGACAGATTATGAATGCAGAAGGAATAATAGTATTTTACAGATCATCCATGTCATGACAGCCAATTGGAGAGATAGAGTTTGTTAAATTGGCAGTTCGCATAGAGTAGGGATATATAGGTATATTGTCGACCATAGTGTCCTTACTCTATGGTGTCTACTCAAAAAAGTATCTGTATACCCCGCTGCTAAATCTTCTCAGGGTCCGGTAAGGGGCCCTTAAGGGTATCAGGGGTATTTTTGGGCAACCATACTTTTTATCTTTTCTGGTTGGAAGCACTGATCGCTGCATGATTTCTCCAGAAAATTGCTTAAAAGCTCTATTTTTTAGCAATTACAGCTTTTTTTGAATCAGGGGTAGCTTCGGGTTGGCTAAGAGCTAGGGTTAGCTCAGGGCTGCCTCAGGGCATTTCACACATCAGGGTTAGCTAAGGGCATGATACGGGTTGTTTCTTTCAAATGTTTTATAGGAAAAATAGGCAGTAACAGAACTTTCCCATTGCTATTAGAGGATGTTCGCAGTAATGAATGTCAACATCAAGATAATTGAATTGAGCAGCAAAGCTCTGATTTACAAGAAACACATCAGGATATTTATGTCTCTAAATAGCGCTATGGAAAACATGGTGCATGAATTCGCAAGAAAGAATATAAAATCGACTTAATCAAGCAACTTTATGCTCTGTTTTGAACGATTGGTATGATCAATCTCTCACATTTTGAGAATAACATCGTTTGAATAGACTGTGCGAAGAATTGTTTAAACATCCTAAACAAATTGATTGAACATAAATGATGACATTTTCAAAATTAGGGTGTAGGGCTCTGGACCAATCAGAGAGCGTAGAAGCAGTGAAGGTTACCCTCGATCCTTCTAGAATAAGACTTTCAGTTTCATTAAGTGGGCTCGTCCTGTTCAGACAGCGAGCAGACCGGTTGTGATTTATAGTTTGAGTTATATTTAGTTTCAAGTGTATGCACGGGTAGAGTATTCCCGTAGCAGTTATTACGGCTCTAGCTATTGTCACTCTCACAGAAGGGAGAGTGATAATAGGACATTTTAGTTTCTTGAGTTATATACGTCAGTATATTTGGGGTAAGCATTTAATCCGCGCGCGGGTGGGGCTTGCCATACTAGTAATAGAGCCAGAGACACTCTGAGTGGAGATTATTGTCATAATAGCGCAGAACGCCAGTGAAGCGATTGCTAGGGAGAATTCCCCTTAAATGGGGAAATATCCAGCAGTAACATCATCGAGGCAGATAACGCAGGAACCGTGCGGGTACGCTACCGAAGTCTTCCCTTCTCTGAATCGGAGCAAAGGCGAGGAAGAAGGTGAGTTTTCCCTTTCCCATTCTTCCTGTGGGTTATAATTATATTGTCTAGTTGGTTGAACGCTACTGTGATCTCGGTGAGGACTAGGGCTCAGGGCCAGGTCTTACAACTGGTGGCAACGGAAAGGATTTAAATTAAATCCAGGGGCTCCGGTAGGCAATTAGCCAGAAGTAAAACGCTACTGAGAAATCAACTAAAGAATGCCGGGAAAAAGGCAAAGGTCACCGGAAGGGGTAGACCAAATGTTGGACCAACTAGAAAATTTCAACCCGTCACGTACGGCGTGGAGAATTTGGAGCAGTAAATTTAAACTGCTAGCCAAAAATCTGCCTGAGGAAATCAAGAGGACAGTTCTAATTTTGAAGTTGCAGGGAGAAGCTGCAGAAACGTTGACTCAGGCAGAAGAAGAAGATACATTTGAGGATCTATGGCAGAAAGTGGATGAGGAGTTCAGAGAGAGAGAAATAGCGCTAGAAGAAGCAGGAAGAGAAGAAATGGAATCAGCTTTGAAGCTGATTAGAGTTTTTAAAGGAGAAAAAGAAGACTGGCCATGCTGGTCCCAGCTCTTCTTGAATATAGTAACAAAATTGACACCAGGTCAAAAATTGAAAGTGCTGATGGCTCGGCTAGAAGGCAAAGTAGCCCAGCAAGTGGCTGAGGAAGGAACTCCTTGGGAATTCGAAGAAGTATGGACTCTCTTAGTCCGTAGATATGAAGTGAAATTAGATAGACATGACTATCTCGCGTTGTTCGACCGGCGCCGCAGAAAAGAAGGAGAGGATTTGCGCACATATGTGTACGACCTAGTGCGCCTGGCGAAGCGGGCTGCTCCATTGAGCCCAGCATCTGAAGAGGAAAAGAGAACGGTGGGGTTATTGGTCACAAGGGAGGAGGATCTTAACGTTAAGAACCACCTCATGACTATCCGTCCGGAAACGGCGGAAGAATATCTCCAGTATAAGGAGATGGTCGAGAAAAACAAGGCAGCTCACAAGGAGCAGATTTTAGAGAAAAGAATGAACAAACCCTCAAAAGGAGAGCCAAAGTCCCCCCGTAAGAAGCCGTACCGTCGAGAGAAAAGTAACATAAAATGTTACCGGTGCGGAAAGTTAGGCCATATGAAGAAAGACTGCTATGTCAAGATTGAAGGGCCAGTCTCCGAAAAGGAGAAGGAGTTGAAGGAAACAATCCCAAAGACTAAGTTGGGAAACGAAGAACGGACGCCGCGCGACCCTCCGCAGTCGTCCGGCAATTGACGAAGAGGGTCAAGACAGTGAACACCATCAAAGCAGAAATAGGGGGAAAAGTGGTCACTGGAGTGGTTGATTTTGGGGCAGACACATCAGTTCTCCACCCGAAATTCATAGAGGCGGAAGCCCTCACGCCCTCCACGCGGATGCCGATGGCAGGAAATGCCACCCCGTATGAATTGATGGGTGAAGCAACGGTTAACGTAACCATTGCAGGAATTACTTACCCGATGGAAGTAATTGTTCCCCTTGCAGAGCAGTGTACCGATGAGTTATTAATCGGGGCAGATTTCATTAATGGAAATCGGTTGATAATTGACACTGACCAGGGACATCTGAGGACGCCCACGGATGGTTGGGCAGTGCCGCTTTTGCCAGCTCAAGGCTACATCGGAGTTCGGAGGGTTCACCTTAAAGAACCAGTAGAACTGCAGGCTCGGGAGGTCAAATGGGTCAAGGCACAAGTCAAAATGAAAGGTTGTGCACAACGCCAAGTAGTGGGCGTGGTCGAGGAATTAGCTCGACGGATTGATGCCGGGATTCCGTTGCCAGATGCGCTGACAGTGGCCCAAGAGGGTAAATTTTCGATACCGGTGGCTAACCTTTCGGAGGACGTGCAGTACTTATCTCGAGGAGCCTGGGTGGGGACGTTTGAAACACCCCAGTGGGTGCGGGATTATGCACCAGAGACTGAAAAGGTCTTGAGAGTAACCACAGAGCGTAGGTCGCGGCTAAGCAAAGAGCAAGAACAAACCTTGCAGACGGTACTCGAAGAGTACGAAGACACTCAGATGAGGGAAGGGCGACAGTTGAGTCGCACCAGTCTGGTGGAGCACCAGATACCTACGGGAGATGTTATCCCCGTCAAGCAGCATCCTCGTAGATTACCCCCTTTTAAAAGGCAAGAGGTAAAAGCTCAGCTGCAAGAAATGCTGGAGCAGGACATTATTGCCGAATCGGATAGCCCTTGGGCTGCGCCCATTGTGCTGGTTGCCAAGAAGGACGGGGGTACGAGGCTATGTGTGGATTACCGCAAGTTAAATGCGGTCACAAGAAAATGCGCTTATCCGTTACCTCGGGCTCAAACAGTGATGGAAGCCATGACAGGAGCCAAATACTTTTCGGTCATTGACTTGAAAAGCGGGTACTGGCAAATCCCAGTAGCCCGGGAGGATCAGGAGAAGACTGCTTTTGTATGTCCTGAGGGCCTTTTTGAGTTCAAGGTTATGCCCTTTGGGTTGGTATCGGCCCCGGCCACCTTCCAGAAACTCATGGATAAGGTGTTGGCAGAACTGACAGGCAAATGTTGTTGGGCTTACTTGGATGATATCATAGTGTACAGCCCGGATTGGCAAAGCCATTTGAAAGACATTGGAAAGGTGCTGCAGAAGATGAGAGAAGCAAAACTGCAGATAAATCCAGAGAAATGTCAGTGGGCATTGGAGGAGGTCCGATATTTGGGACATATCGTATCGAGACATGGAGTAAAGACGGACCCTCAGAAGGTAGTAGCGATCAAGGAGTGGCCTACTCCACGAAAGGCCAAGGAGGTACGCTCCTTCCTGGGGTTGGCGTCCTACTACCGGAAATTCATCAAAGATTTTGCGAAGATCGCTAGACCACTGCATGTCTTAACGCAGAAACAGGCAAATTTTGACTGGACCCAAAGCTGTCAAGAGGCGTTTGAAACTTTGAAACAGAAGCTCATGAGCGCTCCTATTTTAACCATGCCAGATTTTTCGGAAACTGGAGGAAGATTTATCTTGGACTGCGACGCTAGCTTGGACGCGATAGGTGCGGTACTATCGCAGATACAGCCAGACGGGTCGGAAAAGCCAATTTTATATGCCAGCCATTGTCTGAATAAAGCGCAAAGAAATTATGAAGCCACCAAGAGAGAGATGTTGGCCCTAGTGGTGTTCGCGCGGGAGTTGCGACACTACTTGTTGGGCAGGAAATTCATGGCTCGTGTGGATCATAGGGCGTTGATTTGGCTGAAGAGTTTTAAAGAGCCACAAGGATTGGTGGCCAGATGGATTAACATTCTCGAAGAATTCGACTTTGATTGTGTTTATAGACCGGGCCGGGCACACATAAATGCCGACGGAATGTCAAGGAGTGAAAGAATGACCAGCGAGGTCCGCTCACCAGAACTGGACGCACCGGAGTTTGTGAGGTCCGTGACTCTCACAGCGGACATGAGAAGCCAGTTGATCGAAGAGACGAGGCAAGATGAAGATATCAGTCAACTTAAAACCTGGCTCCGATCATTGCCGGAAAAACCGCACCCTAGCCGATTGAAAAATAAGTCGAACGAGCTAAAACGACTTTGCAAGGAATGGGATCATCTGTCGGCGGATGAGGATTTAGTTTATTTGACCACCCCGGGGTCACCTAAGCGTATTGTGCTGCCAATGGCAGTCAGAGAACAGTACATCTATGAGTTGCATGCGGGAGTAGGAGCTTCCCACGAAGGGGAACAGAAAACTTTCGATCGCGTGAAGGATCGATTTTGGTGGCCGCGTATGCGAGCCGATGTAAGTGTATTCCTGAGTGACTGCGTGGTGTGTGCACAGGTCAAGGGACCTAACCCACGGCATCGGTCGAGTTTGAACTCAATTTTGACCGGAAAACCGATGGAATGTATCGCAGTGGACATAATTGGTCCGCTAGCGCCAACGCAGAGAGGAAACCGATTTATTCTAACTATCATAGATATGTTCACAAAATATGCGGAAGCAGTTCCCCTGGACAATCATTGTGCCACGACAGTGGCTTCCGCTATAGTGAATGAGTGGATCACACGGCATGGAATCCCGAATAGGCTACACTCGGATAACGGGTCTGATTTTAGATCAGAATTGATCGAACAGTTATGCCGACAGCTGGGAATACACAAGACGTTTACGACTCCATATTGGCCACAGGGAAATGGACAAAATGAGCGGTTCAACCGAACCCTAAAGACAGCTTTGAGAACGCTGACGGAGACAGAGCGAGATAATTGGGACACGGCTATCCCTAGCTGCCTCTATGCCTACCGAAACAGTAAGCATAAGTCTACAGGATTCACTCCGGCTGAGGCGCTGTATGGACGTAAATTACAAGTACCGCTGGACTTCGAACTGGACGTAGAAAGAGGCACGTCAGAAGAGGTCATCAGCTATGTCGAGGGATTGACCCAAACGATGAAAAAGACTTGGGAAATCATAGAGGTTAACGAAGAGGAAGCTGCGCGGCAGCAACGAAAGTATTACGACCAAAAGGTAGCTGGCCCCGGCACCTACAAGGCCGGAGATCTGGTTATGGTAATGAATACGCAGGTAGGACCACACAGGAAGTTGACGCGACCCTGGGATGGGCCGTTTGAGGTGGAAAAAGAGCTCCCCCATGGGGTGTACCTGGTTCGTAGCAAACAAAACCGGAGGAAGCGCCATACAATCAATGGCGATAGACTGAAACCATACCGAGCCCGAGAAGAGACGGTTATCACCGATCAGCCACCCGTTCAAACCACAGAGGTCAGTTCCTCCGGTCGCTCAGGAGGTCACAGTAAGAGTAATGACTGACAATCCCAAAATAAAAGAATTTCCTTTTCCATCCCAGGAGATGACCGATACGGAAGATATCGTGAGCATGATGGTGGACTTTCTAATGGATGGGGTAGACATGACTCCGCAAGTGCGAGAATTGTTCTTCCAAAATACTGAGAGAGCACGTCAACTCAGGCGGACTGTAGCCACGGAAGCGGGTTACCTTACAGTATTTAGAGGAGGTGGTATTACGCCAGAGCAGAGACAAAGATTGCGAGGGCTCTCGGAGTCAGACCGACAGCGGGTAGAGGATGCCTGGCAATATAACATAGAGGCAGCCACAAACAGAGAAAACCCCCCAGTTGTGCCACAGAAGGGCAGGTCTAAAGGGTCCGCCCAGAAACGGTGGGCAAGGTATCGAGCACACGCCATACAGAGGTATGAAGACATCGTTAAAAGATATCAACAAAGACGTCACGCGAGACAACTCCGTGACAAGGCGAAAGGAAATCGGAAGAGGTCATGGAAAAGGGAAAAGAACCCTTTAAATGTGATACTGGAAGAACCACAGGCGGAGACAGCTTCCCCAGTAGACTGGGAGAACTTTCAACCGGATGCGGGAGCTCAATCGAGTCGTGCTATGACCCCTCCGCGGAAGTCGGAGGAGGCCGAGACGACCGATCCGCTCCAGAACGCTAGTGAGCCATTACGCCAGTTAATAACTATGGGCGGCGAAGAAGCCAGGCAATGCCCTATCTTGCGCCAAATAGCTGTAGAAAGGCCAGTCGAGAGGCCTGTGGCTAGGGGATTACTGATCCGTAGAGTAGGCGGGCCATCTATTTGATATTTATTTGCTGCGATCCTCCCGAGAGGGGGAGGGGCCCGAATTTGGGGGCAAATTCTTTAAAAAAAGGGGGTAATGTAGGGCTCTGGACCAATCAGAGAGCGTAGAAGCAGTGAAGGTTACCCTCGATCCTTCTAGAATAAGACTTTCAGTTTCATTAAGTGGGCTCGTCCTGTTCAGACAGCGAGCAGACCGGTTGTGATTTATAGTTTGAGTTATATTTAGTTTCAAGTGTATGCACGGGTAGAGTATTCCCGTAGCAGTTATTACGGCTCTAGCTATTGTCACTCTCACAGAAGGGAGAGTGATAATAGGACATTTTAGTTTCTTGAGTTATATACGTCAGTATATTTGGGGTAAGCATTTAATCCGCGCGCGGGTGGGGCTTGCCATACTAGTAATAGAGCCAGAGACACTCTGAGTGGAGATTATTGTCATAATAGCGCAGAACGCCAGTGAAGCGATTGCTAGGGAGAATTCCCCTTAAATGGGGAAATATCCAGCAGTAACATCATCGAGGCAGATAACGCAGGAACCGTGCGGGTACGCTACCGAAGTCTTCCCTTCTCTGAATCGGAGCAAAGGCGAGGAAGAAGGTGAGTTTTCCCTTTCCCCATTCTTCCTGTGGGTTATAATTATATTGTCTAGTTGGTTGAACGCTACTGTGATCTCGGTGAGGACTAGGGCTCAGGGCCAGGTCTTACAAGGGGATCTGCAGCTGGTGCTGAATTTTCAATCACAACGGCATGCACATGTATAGTACGCTGACATTTGGCTTCTACGTGTGAAGCATGTCATCCAGAAATGATAGAAAAGGGTCAGATACATTTGGACTAATTCATTCGCGATGTTGAAGGTAGATTTTGATGATGATGATTGATGTAGATTTTTTATGAAGGTGCTATTTGATATGACCAACGTGCGATCAATATAACGCATTGTTAGAAATTAAGCGTTTATTATTGATTCTCATTTCCGATCAGTTGATCAGTGAAAAAACCGACTAAAGCATGTCACTGTTGTGAAGAGGACTTGGTTATTCAATCATTTTGATGATGGCAATTGTTTTATTAGCTTAGTTCAATTTCGGTCTCTTGGAACATCAGAAGCAGAGAGCTCTCCTTGTAAAGTATGTCAAAATTGTAGTCGATTCTCTTCCACATCAATCATTTTTCTTTTAATCATTTGAAAAGTTGTCTAAATCTCATTCCTTTGCTTCCTTTGTCTTCATTTAACAACATAGCTACAGTTTGACCAGTCAATTGTTCGCATCTTAAGTTTTAACCCGATGGAAGCTGGACGGCAAGAAAAGGATGCATCACAGCTGTCCGGCCCGGATTTAGAATTTGTGCTGGAGGTTTATTGCAACTATCAATTTTATACAGGCCGATAGACCAATCAGGAGTCCCATTGTGACTCCGTCTTTTTTGACTCTAACATGTGCCTATTCAATAAGATAATGAATAGTTGGTTGTGTTCTGTTGGTATTTGTGATCACAAGTTGATGTGCGTAATAAACCTTTCAGAAATATTTACTTGATAAAAATGTCGTGCATTATGTTTCAGAAACGACGGCACCTATTATAAACATTAAACAACATCAAAAGATGTAATGCGCTATCTGATAAAGAAACTTTTTTAAGAGTGAAAGGTCCGAGTTGTTAGGAAGAGATGCATTCAGAGTATAAAGTTGTTCTGAGTGCATGGAAGTGTTATTGAATTTCGGAATTCCATTCAACATTAATGCTGTCATTAATTTCGGTAAACATGAGTCACACAAGATGTAATTTCTCATTTTCGAAATCATTGTAGTTATTAAACCACTCTTTTCCCACGGGTTACTGTCCAATGCAAGGCATACAGGTACGGAATTGCAAGTCATCCACTTCTCATTCTTTAGCGACGGAGTGAACTTAATTTGTATTGAGGAATAGCGGCAATTACTGTGGTTTTTTAACCTGGTAGAGGTGGAGCTGCGACCCCACTCGTGTGCAACAGCTTTATGTCAGCAACAATGCAATTGATACCTGTTTCAAAAGTTAAATCGTCAGAGCGGCGATAAATCGGTTTCTTTTAATAGTGTAGCCGACAATCAGTGTAGATGTGGAGATGCTGCATGAAAATACTATAAATAATGTTCAACTTGATAACTACACACTTTTCTCTAGACTTAAATTTACCTCACGTGTATGCATGGACCTAGTGTCAGGAGGCCTAGAGTTTCTTGTGTACCATTCTCTGAACTCCACGAGTTGACTGCTGTGTTAAATCGTATTCATTTTGGTGGACGTCTACGAATTCACCTTGCCCGACGATGCAATCCATGGGTTTCAGGCAAGAGATGGCGAGCTCCCCTCCCACCGTGATTTTGGCGATTTTGCCTTTTTATTCCCATGTAGCCTACACGCGCGTCCCTGATTTCTCCTGTGAGTGGAGCATCACACACCTCTCCTTAATTGAGGTTTCCTACAAGCATGAGTGAAGGTGTTGACTGATGCTAGTCATCAAATGAAATGTAGACATGAGGAATGTCAATTATTGAGGCACCGGTACTCGGTGGAGTTTTGTCGCATTAACTGCAGCTTTCAATCCCGAAATCCCGGATCTTCCCCTCTCCTTTGGAGATTCTTCAAAAAGGGTATAGGTTATTATTCTTATCGAAATTCTAGCATTGGTGTCTCACGTCAACATTCTAGACACAACATTTCTAAAAAGCTTGCTTGTACTGAATCAACTGTTAACAGACGTATTCAAAGTTGAAAGATCTTTGGACGAAATTGGGAATAGTAGTCTTGACCTTGCGTCTCAGATGAAAGCATGGTGAATGCAAATGAATCACTGTAGTCCAAAACACTTCAGAAACAAAAGGGAACATATATAGGTACTCCTTCGATGCAAATTTTCAAAATCTGCAGACAATCAGATCTGCTGTTCTGAACACTTTAAAGAAATATTTGGAGTATCGACTTGACAGAATCTGAGCTTCATACTATATAAAAGACGGCGATGTATAGGAGGAATGACTCTCAAAATCCCGGCTTCCTTCACCTTTAGGTTGCGGCGCGTATTTTATATGTATATCGAATTTCGCTGACCTAGAATTAGCTCTTGTCGAGACAGCAAGACAACATCGCAGGATGGACATTGAATTCTGCACAATCGGGTAGGTTGGGGCTACTTCGGCCAATTGCATTCATCATAGGCGTGCACCGATTAATCGGCTGATAACTGAAACGGCAGAGCGATAATCATGGACTTTTGAGGATTTTTGCAAATTTTCATTCAAATTTAGGGACTGATCGAAACACAGAATTTTTAGAAATCTTCAGATAAACCTAGCTCTACATGCACATTATGCATTGAACTACTAATCTAAATTCGAACGACTTCCTTTTGTCATTCCAATAATTCAGAACTGAATTCTTCCATAGACTAGATTTTCATAATGATCATAAATGCTGGTAAAAAAGTTATTTGTATAAATACATATACTCAATGTTTTTTCGCCGAACCTAGTTCTATATTTTGACCCGCTAGCCAAGTTCCGGATTCTTTGGTCCCGTTGAAGATTTAATTATTCGGTCAGGGCCGACTAGTTTTTTTTCAATTTTTGGGCCGAGGTCTATCTGATTCAAAATTAGTAGCCATCTGAGTCTCTTGCAGCCGTTGCTAGATAATAGTGTGAATACATATTTCAATTTTCTCTATCGATTTAGTAGGAGCAGGTGTTAGTTTTGAAGCAGTATGATGCATCTGTCAAAAATTAAATGCATACTATGGAAATGTAGGTTCCAAAGTTATTATTACGGCAATGGGACATAAATTATTAATTTTTTGGCTGTACGATTTGGCATATATTATATAAAGCGTAAGTCACTGATATTATGTGTTAAGTTTCAAGAATTGTCATTCAGTAGTTTCTCTGAAAATTTTTTAACGATAACATCGGTAATATACAGCAATTTAATGCAGTAGTATCAATCCAAAAGGAAGGAAAAATATTTGCATGAAGACTGATCGATAAACACCCTCTCTGTAGATGAGTATTAGCAATTCAGTGAGTATGCGAATATTACACTAAGGAATAGGCTATATAATAAGGCTCACCCATGTCACCTGCGCTCTTCGAACCATTCACCGGGCAGAAACTACAATATTGATCTATTTATTGCAAATAATTGACAGAATGCATTTTAGGGACAACCTTCAGGCGCAATCGATCATCAAAATTATGACTATTTACAATTTACATAGCATCGCATACTTAGTATAGGCTGTCTTTTTATTTGCTTAAACCAACTATATACCAAATTTTTTGATAGTTCAATTTTGTTTTTTCTGTTGTATCATGTAATTTTTTACAGCAAAATGACAAATACACGTTAGATTAATACCAATCTTGGCAATCGCGTCTCTCGTTAGTGGCGTTGGGCCGCGCACCGGTAATACCTATAACAGAGAAACAGCCAAGGATGCTTAACACTGCTTAAACCTCTTTGGAAACATCCTCACTGCATGATCACAAGTAAAGACGCGGTTCATTTTTCTGTGCAGAAAAGTAATTTAGAGCTATTTTGCAGACCACCCAGACATTCGCTTTTTTTCGCTTTTATTCGCTTTTTCGAAAATATGCCTGAATTATATGCTTTTACCGAGTGGCATTCGTTTTTTTTGCTTTTTTGGTGGAGCAGGAAAATAGCGTTTCATAGTACAGGCCTTTTTCACATGTTGACAACGCAACCTGACTTTTTGTCATGTTACCCTTTACTTTAGTCATGCTATCATCCATGTGTTCACAATTGAATGCATAACTTGAAGATTGTATAATCTCATCTAATAGCTGTATTATATAGGAATTCCCCTTATGTTCCCTTATTAGAAAAAAAGTCATGTAGCAATTCTTGAAGGCAAAGCCTTGTCGTAGTGCGTTCCGGTAAATACACAAGCTTTTACAGTAATTTTGAGGCCATGGAGCTAATAGCTTTTACACGAGTCTGAATTGATGCATGTGAAAAGTACATGCTACAAATGAATGTCATTGAATTTATCAGTCAAGGAATTCGAGACATTAATCCATGCTGGCTTGCCTGATACACAACGGGAGGCCTACTACCGAGTTTTCTTAGAAGATTGATGTTGGATTAGTGAAACAAACGGTTCAGTTTATGAGAATGAGTGAAGTGCATTGCATAATATTGATGTAATGATTGAGGCCTAAGAAATTGAGATGATAATATACACAATGGAATATTTTTTGTTGAATTTTTCATTGTAGTGTCACTTTCACTGTGACTTTCGTGAAGTACGTATAACTAACTAGGCAAAAAGTTGGTGTATATTAATCATTTTGCATCTACTGATGAAGACATAAATATGATGCTGATATGATCGGACATGTGTAGCCCATTTTCTTATAACCACCTGAAACTTTCTGAGTTATAGATTGATGAATACTAGATCTACCAGTAAAGCACTATTTTGTAAATAATTTGACCACCGTTTACATTCCTGTAGTCATACCGATTACGTCATACATAACCCGCAATATACATGTATTTTCATAGCTTCTGTGTGCTGAGCTATACGATATCGACTTATCTGTGTGCTTCAGCAACTCGTGACATCTGGCAAATGTGTCAGTAAATAGGAATCCCCACATAAAATTCAACGAGAGAATGTGGTGTCAATTCCGATCCAAGACAATGAGAACCTTGCATCGTAAAGCTTGGACTTGGTTTTAGCTAAATTATCTTGGCTATTTGTCATGTTTTGAATCGAATTGGAAAGAGTCAATATTGAAAGACATTGATTTTATTTTCGTTTTCGCTATTTATTACAGAATAACGAAGACGAAAATAAAGTCATTATTTTTCAATATTGGCTATCTCCAATTCAATTCAAAGCTTGGACTTAGTTGCATATTTTAGCAGAAGTGCATGGAGCATGATCTTGATAATTGGCCTTTGAAGTAGTCTGCATGGTGTTAGTTTTTTCATGGAATATTTTCAAAGATTTAGCCAATATCATCATTTATCATCGGCTTTCATCAATTTAGATTTATGATATTGACGTATATTTACACTTCAAAGTTTTGATTGAAAAATACTAATATATGTCTCATAACAGGCAGTTTTGATCTCTGGAACACGCGAGTTACGGTCAAGAGCTTTACGGAAGGGGTCGAATGTACCCAATGGAATGTAAATCTTTGACTACATAATTTTCTCTCTTTGGCAGCCGTCTATTGTCGGAAAAATTCCATTAAATCCATTTTATCATCTAATCACTACAGGGCAGCATAATTGAGCAATATCAATTTCATTGATAGTAAATATACAGGTTGACACTTTTACATCTGAATTAACGTTTGCAACAATGCTCATCTAATAAAATATCAATTTTGCTTCAATAATTTCAAGAATTATGAGAATTATCTTCTATGATCTATGATCTATTATCTTCTATTATGAGCTTAATACTGACAGTGAGATAACTCGCGCCAGACACCAACCTGGTATTTCACGTCTCCGCGGCAGAGTATTCAGTGAATAGGAAAAAACCTAATTGGTACAGTAATAATAATTAATAATGTCAGTATTGGTAATGGTAGTTCACGATTTCTATGTAGTGTGAAAAAGGCCTGTGATCTTCATTATCCGCTTTGCTGTGTTGTGTGTCATTTTTCATGACTAGAATTCTGTTCACTGTGGTCGCGATTGTCGGTATGTCACTTTATGCATGAAGGCCCTGACGATGGACAGCGGTGCTGTCTGAAATATCGGTCAAATTTATTTATTTATGAATTTTTACAATAAAGTCATCGTCGAAAAACTCCTCTTCTCATAAAATAATCTTCATTCTGCTCAATTTTCTAGCACAATTTTTCTGATTTTTTCAACACTATGTTTCGACGATCCTATGAAACAATCTTGGAATCTACATTATTTGTCTAAAATTGATTGCTGTTTATATATCTGATCATAAATAGAATACAAAAGCTAGCTTTATGTATAAATATGGTGTGGTGCATTTGCAAATCGTTTAACAAGATGGAAGAAAAATCCGACATCATTTTTGTACCAGAAAGTAATATTCGCAATCTACAAAGGTTCGTAGTGTTCGTGGTAGTGTATGGCTTGGTGGCATATTATGCCGTTATAATGCATTCTACATTGCTTGATGTAAAAATTTTGGGTTCGCTTTTTTTTCGTTTTTCTAAGTTAAGGATTCGTTTTTTTCGCTTTTTTTTAAGTTCGAATCGGCTGGGTGGTCTGATTTTGTTACTTCATTTATTCATCTGATCACAGAAAGTCCTCTCCAGATTTTTCACTTGTTCTTGTTTCTGCAATACTAAGAGACAGTGAAAGGCAAATTTTATTGCTCGCTTACAAATATTTTCAAATTCAGACAATATCAGCTGATTCTTACTGACTTCGTTGCACACAAGGTAAAAATACGTCAACTTCCTATCTAGCCATTAATATGTTAAATATCTTTGATAGGTTCGCATTCGAGTCTAAAATTTTCTTATAACATATTCCTCTTCCTTACTGAAACATTGTAGAAGTGAGAAAGCCTAGCGTATGTATGGGATGAGCCACTTTTACATTGTAACCAACCCGTCCTTCACATCGAAGCATCTACGAGATGGGGTAACGCAACGAAGAGAACCCATCACTTTTTTAGCGAATAAATATTGTTTGTCGATGACCTATTGCTGGTCATAATGAACTTGTTTTATATTTACAAATTCATTTGAAAAATTGTGTCAATGGACAGAATAATTATTATGCTAGTCAATATGTAAGTAAGCATATCCCTTAAAATGTTGTACAAACTAGTCATAAATTGAAATCATTAATAACTGGTTTAAAATCTGCATATTTCATTTTTCTATTTTATCTGCATGGATAGATTGGAGATTTTTTACAATCAGTGTCTACTCTCATCCAATAAAGCCTTTATTCTGTCTTATGAATGGCAGAATAATCTTAAACAGTTTCATTTGAATTAATTATGATTAATAACCTTTCATACCGCTCTAATTGGCTGTTATTTGATCTACACACTCGTGTGCGAACGCAATCTTTAGCGTTATTGCTGAAAGGTTATGAATCACATGAAACTTGAAGCATATCCACATGTACTTTAAACAACTAATTTTTCAAATCTACATGCATTTTTGCACTATTTATTGACATTGCTTGTCTTATTGTAGAAGTTGCTGTTTCCTCTGAATCCTAATTTGACGTTGGTTTTGCCTCTTCTTCCAAGTTATCCGATGAATTGCCGCGTTAACATTTTGAAAATTAAATCAATAGTAAGTATGCATTGCTCCATTTTCTGATTGGCAGTACGTATGCTTTATTGAGATAGAGAATTCACATGAAATTCGCAAATTTATTCGTGCTTTGAATGGCTTGTTTTTGTAGCAGTAAGGTCTGGTAGAACACAACAGTTCCTACTGTGGCAATTGAAAAGACAAATATTCAATCATAACTCCGAAATTCTCTATTAGAAAAGCTATATAGAGCTATATTATTTTTTGTACTAAAAGCATTTTGTACAGCTTCTTTTTATTTGAACAATCTGCGTGTATTAAATGCGTCGGAACTCGGCAGCACCAAGGGCTATCTTGTTGTGTGAAATGAAGCTGCTGTACAGCAATTTCGATAACATATATTCATGAGTTTACAAAGTTGCATGGTTATATCATTCTACTTATATTTGCTGATATTGTTTCAATTTCACGGATGATAATTTTGTATTTGTTTGGAAAATAGTATATTCCTTATTTAAATATTTGGGGCTCCATAAAATGTGAATTTCCGCCGGGCCACCGTCATCCGACGATAGGTGTGTAGTGCTCAATATTGAAATTGACCTTAAATGTCCCTGTACAGTGTGTTTGCCTGATATATTTACCAAGCACAGCATTCTTCGACTTTGTAATCCATTGTCGGCATCTCTCAGGATCACTTGATGGAAACCCGAAGAATCACAATGGTATGCCAGATTCAGGATCAAAAGAGCGTGTAGGGTGTGAGCTTCGTCGATCACATCCGAAGCCTTGACACAATCTTCCTCCACCGGGCATTGTCACGAACTCATTTAATTTGAAGCGCGTTCCTATGATCAACTACATAGGCTTAAAATCGGCGTTTGCATTTCGATCACTATGCTTTCAATGAATTTTGAGTCTGATAGAAGCAGCATGCTATTCGTCGAGAAAAGGAATATACATATGTACCTAATCAAACTTACACAAAATATCATTTCGTCCCCTTCAGTGTAACAACAAACTCAAACAGACCACTCAATATTTCCATTCGTACTATTGTTAAACACTTTGCTTAAAATATTACCATCAACAAAGGGACAAAAGAAACAAAAGGTTGGATATCCACAGCCGATTAGTGATTATAAACTTTTCAACAACAGTCCCTTTCACTTACAAAGATTCATTCATCAGGTGTCTCAACATTAGCCGTTCAAAAGAAGTTGTCTGAATAGGTAAATAGTAATTTGAATGGGATTAATCAAATTATTCACTCACTGATATTCATATACCTGACACTACATTGACATCATGCACGATAAATGTGACTTATGCAAGTGCCAACAATTAGTAAAAATTTCTTTTTTCGTTCGAAGGAATAATTGACATCGGTTATGAAATATAATTCAATGTTTTTAGAAATTGAATGAAATGTAGCTGCTAAAATATTTTAATTGAATTGGTCTATTTTGGTGTCATGAAAATCGCAATTTTACAAGCATTATTGCAGATATGTTAGTCCTATCATGATCAGATAACTGTGTAACTTTCAAACTCAAGTTTAGTTAATTTGCAATTGCATCATCACTTCCTCAGAGATTGCAAGTCGCACCATAGTGCGAGGCGTCCTTCTCTCCGCGTTTCACTGCTTTAACCATAGAAATTGACAACAATAAAACCTCTAGAATGGAAATTAAGCTTCATGCAAAGCACAATAACGGCACATAAATCGCACGCATTTTCACTTAGATGCACCTGCCAACGTCTGTATCATTGGGTTAGAATCAGTCACATGAGTAAATCGAAGCTTTTAATTGGTTCTTCATGCCCCAACTTAGTTCCCCCGGATGTGCCACGACCTTGAGTCAATTTCCATTCTAGCGAACTTCAGATAAACAGTTTATTTCTATGGCTTTAACATTGCAGTCCGAGAGGGTTGAACTATCTCTGGTCATAACATAACATGTTCAGCAAAATGAGTCAGACAGTTTGCCTAGCAGAAAGTAACTTGGCACATGGACGTCTCTATAATAGCGGCTCTGGACATGAAGGCTGCGAAAAATGATTTTCCCTTTGTACGTGATGAGGGTTACCTTCTCTGACTCACTCACTGCCTCTCACAAGCTAGACGCATGCGTGCGTTCAGTTGCAATGCACACAATGTATGTCATACAGTGTAGTCATGACGATTTATATTGACACGATACTTCAGACACAGATTAGAGGATAAAGTCAGCCGACTCATAAACAGTAGCGACTTCTTTGTATGTGTGCTTGCAGTGTGGCAGAGGACTCTGATTATTATAGGCTTAAATCCCATAAATGGGTCGAACATGCGCCGTTGTCGGTTGCCGCACAGGCTACAAGTCGGAGCCCAAAGAAGATAACGTGACGTCCATGCTTGGCATGTCCAGTTGCGTCACCACAAGACAAAGAAAGATGTTTCAAGCTCCTACATGCCGTTTGTTAACTATAAATCACTAAACAGGTCTTTGACAGGGAGGGAGCGTCAATCAGGCTCCTTCAATCAATGCCTTCAACAGCTACAACCACTGGCTTCAACACCATTCCATGAGTCATTGACTACTGATGTTCGCACGTTGTCTTCCTTTCCATATTGAGGGAAAGGAAATGTTATCTTCATATTTGTCGGATATTGTAAACAGTGACTTGTAAACATTGATGTAGGAAAGCATTTCTACATCAATGTTTGTAAAGCCCGCATACCTAGGATTAGGGAACGACTTCCTACTTTCATCAACGCGTAAAGCCAGCAAACAAATCATGTCTCCCGCCAGAAAGTGCTTGGCCAAGAAGCTTGCGGAATTATTCATTGATCATAATTAGAAGCTCATGCGACAATAAGCATACATTTATACCTTTTCCACTTAAATAAATAATCGCGCAGTACATAAGGCTTCTGATGCAAGTGCTTCTTCAGTCTCTTCGTAATTACAGCTTGATAAAATTGCACATCTTTTCTGATGCAATTTATGCATTTGGCGAGAGGTGTGTATTACATGTATTACAAATTTCTAAATTCTTGTATACCAAAAGTTAGGTAGGGCCTATGGCCTATACATTCGATATGGCGTTTTGATTTAAGTTTTATACACTAGAATTACAAATATGCCTACAATATGCAGTTGATTAGGCCAACAGTATCTAGGGTACGAAAAAAGGCTAAAAATATTTAGATTATAGTACAGTCAAGACTTCAAAATCATCAAGACAGTGTTATGAATGAGTTGTTTGACAATTTGTGTGACAGACAGACTGACAGACAATAGCCTGTTGCTTTTCACTACATGAATCAACCAGTGTGGAAGGACATGGGTAGAGCAAACGAAAGAGACTAAATTTGCTTCAATGCAAAATGCGAAGAATCTATGATCATTTTTCCTCAATAAAACAGAAACTGATCAACGCTTTCTTAAATGTATGGGCAAGATATCCTGTAGTTTCTGAGATTTGCAAAAAAGGTGCTTGAGTTAATGACTTCTCGAGTTGAAGCAATTATTGTTAACAAAGGTGGTACCACTAAATTTTAATGAATATTTGTGAATCATCTTGTTGTTTTCATCATTAATGATCTTTAAACACCTGATGGAAGTAAATCTCTTCCAGAATTCTTTTGTCAGGAGCCTGGAAATAAAGTGTTTTTCTTCAAACAACTTAGTATGGGGCGTACATTTTGTCGTCGAGTGTATATATAGGAAGCATGTGCAGATTATGCTCTTTCATATGCTTGCTCGGTTTTATTTAGAAAACATATATATTTTTATACTGGTAGAGCATTAACATGTCTAATGACAGCACAAAATTTTCACAGAAATTTCAGCAAAAATTTTACAATTTCGGGTAAGATGTCCGTACTATGCACTTCGTTCATTTGATTCGAAGGAGCATACATATGAAAGAGTCTGATCTGTATTAGTGGTGTGCTTCTGTAATTTATCATTTTGTAAATTATTATTTATATATCTAATTTATAAATTTGCTTCTGTTTTGTTGACTTCCTTTATATATTTCATAAATGCTCAAGTATGCGAATCTTATCACTATGCACTTTATACATGTACATATCATGGAATGTTGAATGTATAACCTCAATCTCATATCTATTACCAGCGGTATATACACGTATATCTTGTTTCATCCAACTACAAATTTAATTAAACTGCATACAGAATTCCTTTTCTGAACGTTTGTGGATTTTCCGTTTCAATCGATATTCAAAAAAGTTCAAGCATGCATGTTTTGAAATGAAGTTTTAATCAATGAATATGTTCTAACAATGTGTGATATTCACACATCACATGGATAAAGATGCTAGCAGCAACTACAACAATTAAAAAATGTGCTGATATACAGATAGCCATCGTGAAAAAGAGCGATTTTCAATTCATTTAATTCCTTTCACAAAATTAATTAAATCAATTAAATTGTATTTACAACCAATATGTCACAATTCTTCCTTTGGAAGTAGGTGTGCATTGGGATTGTCAATCCAGTCTATCAATGAACGACGATCGATCTGATCCGACAGACGTAAAGTTTAGTAGTCAAGAGGTGTAGCCTACAATGCCATGTCAATGTTTCAGCTGCGACTCATGTTCCCTGCTCAACTACGTGCTAGCTCCCGGACTATACTTCAGTATTATCATTCAAGAGAAATGCAACCACCTGGAAGAGACATAATCATGGATTAAGTAAAAAAATAATCAATGGATTTTCCGAGTTTTGCGTTTTTAAATCCGAAGAGTCGTTCTTGGGATTTAAGTACTTACAACCCAGAAAGCCACAGATTATTAATTTTAATAAATGTATAAATATGAAAATAAAAACATGGATAATCAATATATAATTTTTGTGACAACTATCTTTTATAAACAGTTAAAATAAAATCATGCTGTCAGAAAGCATGGATGGTCGATCGCGGTGTTCATTCATTTACTAAAGTCTACACCCGTTGGTTAGGCCTTTATCGATCCAACATAGGCCATCGGCATCGGATAGCTACAGGCCACGGTACCCATTGATTGAGGTCGGATCGTCGTCTGTGGCCAGTGAAATTGGCCATAGCGATATCGAAACGATTTCGGTTATTTGTCAGTGATCACGGCCGTTGCAATATCGAACCGATTTCGGTCATGTATTACTTGGTATTGCCTACATTTCTTATTTGCCTACATTTTTTTACATCAAAAAGAAAGTATAGTTATAATCAAAGTGTATTTGTATGAAAATATTGATGTCCACCACATAGTTAAAAGCAAAGACGATACAAAGAGACTAAACTCAGTTCAAAAATGGAAACTCCCATATCTTTGATCGATAGTTTAAATATCTATCGTAATTCACATATTGTTCGATATCTTGATTCGGTATACCGGTATACCGGCACGGGAAGAAGTGATAATTAACCTGGACGTACATTCAAAATCTATGTGAAAGCTAATAATCAATATGTTTACTGTGAATGGACTTGTCAAAATTTAACTCGTTAAACACAACTAAGGAACGAGTCATCTCTTCCACCGTACTGCTCACCACAGACTGGAAGGAATATATATAGCAATTTATCCAACGAGTTCAGAGTACATCATTACTTCAGTACACAGAGATAAGCCGGACGAGTCAGCTCGTCCTCATTCAGAAAAAGTTAAAGTGGCTGCCAATTTTAAAGCATTGAGAGATATGAGAGTTTTCCGTCATTCTTGTTCATCGTCTTTGGTTAAAAGACGTGTTAAAATCACACATGCATGATATTAAGAAGGCATAGATGTGGTTTTCTGCTTTAGAAAACAAAGCGAAATATGTACGAAAAGTACACAACTAATACGTCATAAAATATAATGATTCAGACAGAAAATGCTTCTGACAAGATAACAATGAACGATATAACAAACAAATCTGGTTTTCAATATGATATGACATAGATGTGATACAGGCGACAATGCGAAACATGTAAGGAAAGGCACATAACTAATAGTGCATTACCCCTATGTGCATTACTGTAAACGAGATACAATTCATCTTGACAGAAAATGCTTCTGAATCGATAACAATTACAGTTTCGATAATGATTAAGTCTCGGATAAAACTTCATAACACACCACACGGTTCACCGGAAGTTGAATCTAAGCATAAAAAATACGACCCCAAAACGAAGTTCATTTTTGAACTACACTATATCCATAGATACTCATGTGATATGTCGTTCAAATCCTGAATGAGCTTCTTGCGAGAAAATCATAGATATCGGATTGTGTCCAAATCCTCAATTTTTTACTACTAACTTTTTGGACTAATTTCTTCAAACTTAATGCTATTGTAAATCTAACCTTATTAGATATCGGGAATAATATTCCACTAGAATTGACAACTTGCATGAAGCTTTGTTTGCTATTTTACATAGATATCTGGCCTGCTTCAAGGTTTATTAATAATGATAATAACACAATATTTGATAGTGATAGATTCTAATGTTTTAATACCATATGAATCCTTAAAAACTTGTTTAATTTTTTAGATATGGAAAAGTATATGCTATCTAGATATCATTGTTTGCTACATAGATATTTAGCCTGTTTCACTGTTTTATAATAATGACAATAACATAGTCGTAATTTGAGACACAGGTTGCGACATAATTGAATTTCAAATATAAATTTAGTTCAAATGTACGTACAAAGCAAGTCAACGTTCTTCACTTACTTCACGATGGCACACATGAAGCGTGCGTTAACACATGAGAAAAATCGGTGTAAAGTTTGCGCTATTTGCTTTGGCAAAGCTAAATACAATCTGACTGCAATTGTTCTTGAGCGAATACAACGATATTTTCGAAAAGACTATGATCCATCTGACAATCGATTTCCATGTGGCATATGCAGCAAGTGCAGATCCGATTTGATTGACATAAGTGCCGGCAAGAAGAAGATCGAAATTCTACCTGAACTTTATGATTATATACACATTTCGCCCATCACTACCACGACGAGATCTAATCCTGTCCCATTATGTGACTGTGAAATATGCAATGTATCCCAGAAATCAGGCTGTATAACTCATCGGAGTAAGGGTCGCCCAAGAAGCATTGAAAGACCTACCAGTATGCCGATTGTGCTATGCAGCTTCTGTAAATCAGAATACGTAAAAGGTATCAATCATAAGTGTACGCAAAGAAATCTACGTGATAATATGTTGAGAATGATAAACTCAAGTGATGACAATACACAACAGGCTGTCGCATCATCGATTATCAGGAAATCCTCGATTGACAATATCACCAGTCTCTACTCCGGTGGTTCACATCCATTAAAAGTGAAAGTCCTCTCAAATAATGTGAAAGATTCATCTCAATTCAACATCGATGATATTATGAAATTTCAAAATGCTACCTCGTCATCTAACAACGAAATTCGTCGAATATTTATTCCATTTGTCAGAAGTGTTCTCGGAAAAGCATCAGTTGAATCGGATATTGGATCGAAACTTCGTGACAGATATAATAACTGTCTGGACTTCTTCAGTTGTACAACATGTGAATTCGAGTGTACTGCCACCGAGGATGGAACCTCAACCATTTCCAAAGATCTTGTATACTGTACAAATATCACAGATTTTGTTAATTTCGTTTGTGAAAAGCGCAACTATGAAAAAGCATCTGTCACCTTTAAAATGGGAATTGATAGTGGTGGTGGCTGTCTTAAGTTTTGCTTGAATATAATGTCCAATTCTGATACCAATAACGATTCAGAGAAACTGATCAATAGGACAATGCTCGACACAAGTGTGAAGAGGCTTCTCATTGTTGCTATAAGTTACGATGTGAAAGAAACATATTTTAATGTACGGCTAATCCTTAACCTGTTGAAGATCGATGAGATTGACTTTGAATATGTTTGTGCAGTCGACCTGAAAATGGCGAACATTTTATGTGGACTGCAATCACACTCAAGCAGTTTTCCCTGTGTATATTGCAACTGTCCGAAGATGGAATTCTCCGACAAGGAAAAATTCAGATCGCATCCAATGAGGACTATCGGTGAGATAAAGAAATATGCTGATGACTACATGAATGTACGACGTATGTACAACGAGAAGGCATCTGCTAAAGAGTTCAGGAGTTATGTAAATCATCCGATGATCCACGGTAGTGATAGTGAAATGCTTATACAACTGATTCCCCCACCAGAACTTCATTTACTTCTTCGTGTAGTAAACAAAATATCCAAGGAATTACAAACGGCCGTTCCCAATATTGCTGAGGAATGGCTAAACAAGCTTGGAATAGTTCAGCCCAAACATCACGGTGGGGAATTTACCGGAAATATGTGCCGAAAGTTATTGAAAAGTGCTCACGTTCTAATTGAAATTGGTAATAGATCGAATCAAGCATCGTTAATAAATCTATTTGGATCAACATTAGTCGCATTTGACAACGTTGTCGGCCATTCTTTCGGAAAACAACTTTGTCCTGTCTTTGAAAACTCTGTTAAAACCTTTGAAAACTTATATCTCCAAACGGGGATGACTGTGACAACTGCAGCTCATATTGTAATGGTGCATTTAATTCAATTTTGTAAGCTTAAAAATTGCGGACTATCACGCTTTAGTGAGCAGGCATCAGAAGCTGTTCACTCGGATTTTGACACTATGTGGAAATCAGGAGGAAAAGTAAGTCAGAATAATGAAAATTATGGAACGCATCTTCTTCACTGCGTAATTCGATACAACTCTCGCCATTTGTAAACTTCATGCACATCAAAGCTCGTTTATAAGATGTTGTAATACATAGAATTTAATTTAATCACAAAAGGCTTTTCAATCTCTAAAATTAAACAAGTTTTTAAGGATTCATATGGTATTAAAATATTAGAATCTATCACTATCAAATATTGTGTTATTATCATTATTAATAAACCTTGAAGCAGGCCAGATATCTATGTAAAATAGCAAACAAAGCTTCATGCAAGTTGTCAATTCTAGTGGAATATTATTCCCGATATCTAATAAGGTTAGATTTACAATAGCATTAAGTTTGAAGAAATTAGTCCAAAAAGTTAGTAGTAAAAAATTGAGGATTTGGACACAATCCGATATCTATGATTTTCTCGCAAGAAGCTCATTCAGGATTTGAACGACATATCACATGAGTATCTATGGATATAGTGTAGTTCAAAAATGAACTTCGTTTTGGGGTCGTATTTTTTATGTTTAGATTCAACTTCCGGTGAACCGTGACCACACTGTAAATTGATTTTTGCTAATTTATTAGTTTTTTCTAAGTCGTGTTGAGTTTATGTAGCAAAAATAAATTAGGAACAGGTTCTGATGAAATGAGGTCGAATATCGAACGCCAATGAAGACGACTAAGAACTGTTAAGACTAAGGTTGGCACTATTAAGACTAAGACCTAAACAGTGCCAACAACCCAGAAAATCGATGGAGAATTTGCTACAGAAAGACTTGAGTAGTACAGATACATAATCGGGCTGAGAATCTTTCGGAAGTAAAGATTTGGGCCTTGAGAGTATCAGCTTGTACAGAAACTTAATGCATAAACCCAACACGACTTAGGAATATATCATTAGTAAAAAATGCTGAATAATAAAAATATCATACTTGATATACTCAGCATCGGAGTAAAAGGGCGTCCATAAAGTCACAAAACAAAGAATTACTGATACTCTGCATCGGAGTAAAAAGGCGTCCATTAAGGCACATGAAAAAAGAATTACTGATATTTTGCATCGGAGTAAAAAGGCGTCCATTAAGGCACATGAATTACTGATATTTTGCATCGGAGTAAAAGGGCGTCCATTAAGGCACAAAACAGAGAATCGCTGAAGTACTTGAAAACTTTCATAATGAGCACAGAGCACTTGAATATCCTATTGAAAATTCTATGAATCACTTAAATATCCTTCCTCTTCCTCCTCTCAGTCCGGCCACCACACCGGTCGGAATCTTGCGACAAATGGCGAGAAATTGTGGTATCCACGAGGGCCATATTGGCATCTTGAAACCGCATCACAACCGCTTCTACAATGAAAACCGAAAACTGTTTGTTAATTTAATTCAGAAGTGCTTGCTAGTCTAGTTCACATGCATTCGGACTATGATGGGACTAAGATTCGGACTTTTTCATTAATACAGTACACGTACTTCAATAATTTTCTGTTACTTTACACATCTTTTTATTACGGATGCAAGTATGCAAGTAAGTATGTAACATACAGGTCTGGCAGAAAATATGGCATCACTCAATTTTTACCGATTGATTAACTTTTTCTAAATCGGGTTGAGCTTCTGCAGCACCAAAAGTTATATAAATATAGCACCAAAAGTTACTATATAGTAACTTTCTAAAAGATAATATCCAGGGCTATCTCTTGAGGGTACTTGATTTGAATAAGTCGGCATATTCAGGTCAGCGGAGGTCAATGAGTATAAAAACATAATTTCCGGGAGAAACATAATACCGCGGAATATAGGAGGGTTGGCAAATATAAGTTTAGCGATTGAAATTAAAACCCAGAATTTTGGGTTCAATTGGGTTTTCTGTATTTTTGTAATTCAAATGACATCTATGTGCATGACATGACCTCATTCATTCTCTAAAACAATAAGGACGTCTTATTACGGGCTATTATGTCTACAAAAGTCTTATAATTTAGAATGAAAACTACAGAGAAAGGAAAATTTTACGATCAGTCGATCACCTCGCAGATGCTTGCCCATTTTCCTGAAGCAATTATGTACGACTTTATTTAACAGTATACAAGATGTCTGTTCGCACGAACACTCACCCTCGACTAGCTTTTTCAGAACAAGCGCGAAACTTCTTTTTCCACCAGATCCCTTCAAAATGAACTTCTTTTGAAGATAGTTGTGGAGGAGATAGTTAATGCTTCTCTTGGTCATGGAGCGGACATCCAGCCCTCCATGAACAAAAATTGATCGAACCTGAAAGGGGAAAACGGATACTTGATTATGATGTATGATCAGCAAAGATAAAATGAGATCACTTTACATTATTTTGCGATAAAATTCGTAAAATGACATCATGTTATGCCAGTCTACATCATTTTAACATCATAACAGCAAAAATCAAATGTCTTAGCCGATCATAGGTTGTCAATCAGCAATATGTCCATATATTCAGCCCAACAAGAGTTAATAGATCTGCCCGATTTATGTATGTGTAAGTGTTATATGCTGAGAAAGTCTAGTTTCTGCTGGGATAATTGAATGAACATTTCTACGATATTAGTTCTTAAGGCTAAGCGCCCCTATGGGATGTCAAAAAGGGAAATATCAAAGGATATGACACAGTTGAACAGTGGCGGTCAACAGGCAAGATTGATTGATAGTAAATCTAAAGTGATGACACAAATAAATACCAGAATTTACATGAGATTTAGTTAGTAGGGAAACTAGTATTTATTTAAAAACCTAAACGAGGTATGACATACCGATACACTGGATCGATGAGCATAAAATACAAATAAAGAAGTGTATAAGTATAATATCAATTCATGTAGTCACTGTACGTTTGATGTAAGTAAACAATTCCGCAAAAAATTTAGAGGTAACAGTATTTAAGATTAAAGAGTGTCAACGTAAAATTAATCCCACTGCAGAATACGACGGTATGTCACACATCTAAGGTTTTGAATAAATTCTTGTTTTCCCTACTAACTAGATCTGATGTAAATTTTGTGATTTTGTTTGTCATTCGCTTCAGATTTCCGATCAATCAATCAAAGAATATGTACGATTGTACGTACAATCATTAAATGTTTTATACTGTAATTCAACAGAAAATTGTATTTTCTTAGCCAAAAAAAGTGTCGTTATTCGTAAGCCAATATGCCCCAATAGATAGAACAAGAACGAAGTCTTACCACATCATTTCGATAGGATTTATCTTCTATCTTTTTGACGAAGTTTTCGTATTCATCCACAGTTTTCAACTTCTCAATTTTAACGAAACTGCCACATTGAACACCTCTGCCAAATTCTACCATTGCATCGAGTCTACGTGAATGTTCCGCGTAATAGCGGTCCACTTTCGTATCAAGGCGGCAGAGTAAATGAATAATCTCTGAAAATTAAGGACGGCGATGTCATCCGTGGGTTCACATATATGAAAAAATCACGAAACTGATAAATTAACGAATTTAGGGTTGTGACTTTCGGTACAACGCCTTCCGACGACTTCAAGCCTCTCCACATAAACGCGACTACTCTTAATCACAAGTCTCGGGTGGCATTAGCACAACAGCAACAGTTTCGTTGTAAAAAATATATTTCGTTACGGTTAGGTTGCATATAAAAGCAAAAATCAGCAACAATTATTTAGTCAGCTGATAAAAACAAGTCGAGTTTTTGGCTGCGAAACTAGAACCTGACTAAGATTTATTTGTGCATATTTCATTGATTTCATCATCAAATATCTTCAGAAAAATCAAGAAATTCATTGCGACAAAGTGATTGCGGACGCTGTATCCATCATATTCTAGTTGCACAAAAATCTTATCATGTTATCAGTGATTGTATAACTTACACTTGTGTCAGTTACAAATGTCAGACAATAATCGTTTTTTGATAAACATCAATTAAGGTTTAACTAGTTATAACTACATGTATATCATTAATTATTTCATTTCGGTAGCTAGAAACATACAATCATATGTATACAGAAACTTAGGGCTTCTGAAAATTTCTAAACTTTGCAAGAAAGAGATGGATAAGTGTAACAACAATATCTCTGGTTTCGGTCCTCATACTCACTGTCTTTTTTGCGAACGCTTGTATCTTCAACACTTCCTACAATACACGCATGAACAATTGATGTGCTATTGGATAGCGACAGTTTCCTCGTCGGAGAACTCGTAACCGGGAACGGTTGAGTAGACTCATTCGCTAACACCAAGGAACTAGTCCCTAAGATCGCCTGAGTCGATTGAGCAACGAAGGAATTTTCCGATGATTGGTCTTTCATGAGGTCTGAGGAATTTGACGTTGAGGCATGCCCGATCAACGGTACAATGGAAAGGCTCTGTGATTCAGAACTATTCACGAACATCGGAGGACCAGTTTTTACGCCTTCATGAGTCGATGGCACAACGGATGTTTTGTCTGATGATATCCGACTTGTAGCACTGGCTATTTTCGGCAAGTTGATAACTGTGTCATCTTCAATAATAATAGTGCTGTCTGACGATGTACTGACAGAAGAATTTTCTTGTGTCAAACCTGGTAACTAATTCCGCCTTACTTTGTATTTTTTCAATGCGCCACTTCTTTTCCGTCATCAGCGCGGCAAGGTAATCGCAAAAGTCATCTAGACCCTCATCATTATCAGACACATGGATGACCAACGCATCCTCTGGCTTCATGTTAAAGTCAATTTTCAGAATTACATTTTCCCCTTCGCAATAACTGTTGTACTGCTCAACACTCTATTTCAGACTGACAGCCTCTAACGTTTGATCACTAACGAAAAAAACGATAGCGTAATTGCACTTGGAATATTCAAGAGCCTGAAATCAGAACGGCATGTAATGAATTCTCCAAAAAAGGAGTTACCAAAACATGAAAGTGGCTATTCGTCTGAACAATATTTTCATTTTCACGGACTCAGGTGAAGGTCAAAAATAAAAAGCGCTAACTAACCAAGGCATGCGACAACATAAGAACACTGAGAACTAAGATACGTAAGGGAAAATTAAATACAAGTCTGATTCGTCACTATGGAATGCTATGCATTTACCGGTTGGAGATTCATGAAATCTACAATTTCGCATAACAGAAAAATATCCAATACCCAACACAATGGATTCATAAGGAAAATCATACAACGATTTCACAAATTTCATCTTGAAACCAGAGAAAGTTTTGTTTACTTCGTCAATGTCATCGATTATACCCAAAAGTACAGATAAAATTAAAAGTACAGATAGATGAAAAAATCGTCATTTTCTGCACAATTCGCTAACTTCAAGTGATCAAACACCGTCACTAAATCTTATCATATCACACTCAAAATCGATGTGCATACTCCTGATAGAATGACCTGCCAGGAATGTGGTCCGTTATGGTCATTTATTAGGATAACTGATGATTTCAACAACCATTTTTGTTAAAAGTACAGATAGATGAAAAAATCGTCATTTTCTGCACAATTCGCTAACTTCAAGTGATCAAACACCGTCACTAAATCTTATCATATCACACTCAAAATCGATGTGCATACTCCTGATAGAATGACCTGCCAGGAATGTGGTCCGTTATGGTCATTTATTAGGATAACTGATGATTTCAACAACCCATTTTTGTTAAAAGTACAGATAGATGAAAAAATCGTCATTTTCTGCACAATTCGCTAACTTCAAGTGATCAAACACCGTCACTAAATCTTATCATATCACACTCAAAATCGATGTGCATACTACTGATAGAGTGACCTGCCAGGAATGTGGTCCGTTATGGTCATTTATTAGGATAACTGATGATTTCAACAACCCATTTTTGTTAAAAGTACAGATAGATGAAAAAATCGTCATTTTCTGCACAATTCGCTAACTTCAAGTGATCAAACACCGTCACTAAATCTTATCATATCACACTCAAAATCGATGTGCATACTCCTGATAGAATGACCTGCCAGGAATGTGGTCCGTTATGGTCATTTATTAGGATAACTGATGATTTCAACAACCCATTTTTGTTAAAAGTACAGATAGATGAAAAAATCGTCATTTTCTGCACAATTCGCTAACTTCAAGTGATCAAACACTGTCACTAAATCTCATCATATCACACTCAAAATCGATGTGCATACTCCTGATAGAATGACCTGCCAGGAATGTGGTCCGTTATGGTCATTTATTAGGATAACTGATGATTTCAACAACCCATTTTTGTTAAAAGTACAGATAGATGAAAAAATCGTCATTTTCTGCACAATTCGCTAACTTCAAGTGATCAAACATCGTCACTAAATCTTATCATATCACACTCAAAATCAATGTGCATACTCCTGATAGAGTGACCGATAGAGGTCGACCGTGTGAATATGATCCCTTTTTTGAGTTAAGCAACATTTAGAAGTTTATACAAGGAACTACACAAAAATATGATTCCGTATACAATAAAAATGGTCGTCAAGTCAAAGAAAAGTTCACATTTGAAAAAGAAATCGAATTTCAAGCGTTTATGCTGCTCTTGCAAGAAGAATTTGCATTTGTTGTCGTAAATTTGTTCAATCTTTTAGCATGCATGTAGGACTACATTTTGTTCGTACGGAACTTCTTTTATAATAGGCATAGTAGATCTTGGCTATATCTGATTTTGATATAGCCTACAGTAATATAGCGATTCATCATATTTCTTATGTGATAATAACAATCGGCATGTATGAGAACACACACAAAATGATAAACAATGGCACCTACAAGTAATTTGTTCTTCAATGTATTTTCTTTTTTAAATATTGCTTTCATTTTATACACGGTACCGTATTCAACGGGTAGGCTATGACTACGCATTTATAAAGATTGAGGATAAGACTACGTACTTAAATGTTCAAACAAAAAATTTTCTCATAGGCCTAGTTTCTTGTGGCTAGATATGGATCTACGGATAGGAGCAAGGGAGGGGGGGGGTAAATGGGTCGAGATTTAGTTTGTATTCAGCATATTTTTTTCAGTGACCAATCAAATTTATTCTTTCACCATAATCATGCCTAGTTATCACTGATCTAGGTGATAACATGCAGGCTTCACTGCAATCAAATGTCGAAAAATCGAATCTTAGAAAAAAAATTCATAGCGAAAAATTCCATGTCTTGTGCCTTATAGATCATGTCTTGGTAATAGCAATTTGAGGTTTTATTGTCAAGACATTGTCTTGGTAATAGCAAGTTGGGGGTTTACTGTCAAGACATTGTCTTGCTAATAGCCACTGCCTTATCGTAAATCAAAACGTACAATAGCGCATTAACGATAATACTGATAGCCCAACGATAATACCCGGATGACAAAGACCAACTGATAGTTAACCTTTAGAGATATTATACACATTGTATATGTAGATAATTAATAATACGTCGGTAGATAAGTCAATCACACTAGAATCCATACTATGGCCGCCACCACGCAAGTTAAAATGGTCCAAAACATTTAAAAAATTACAAAATTAAACAACAATAAATTATTTCGATGTTTGGAAGACTGGGTATTAACCATAGATAACCATGGACTATACATAAGTCATTGAACATGAATTCAGTAATATTTCGTTTTGTGATTGCAAACAGTGTGATGTTTTAGCATATTTCAGTTATCTGAATTAAAAATGACAGTCTTGTGAATCTCTTAACAGTGGAATAAAAACCGATAGTAATGTCCTATCATGATTGTGAATGTTGCTATCCTTTTGTATTCTATATTTCTTTACATCTGTAATAATGTCATTGATTGAAAGATGATAATTAAGCTATTGTTACGCATTCCATGCCAACATATTTAGCCCTCGCTTTAGAAGTACACAGTTTAGTCCATGGTTTATTCATAGCGTTTATTCAAGTATTCGTAATGTATTTATACATTTTTACATGATATATCCATGATATTTTACAGAATATCCCATTTATAGTGTCAGGCATTAATATATCTCTGATTAATCATCATGGCCACATCAAACTTAACTAAGTATCCTAATGATTAAAAAAAATAGGAATATTCCATGATCAAAAATTATATTATATTTGTTTGAAATAATATTTTTTTCAAACTTTTCAGCGTCTTTAGCAACAGTGTCAACAAACGAAAAAGATCTATTGAATTACTCCATGTTTCTCTTAATTTCATGAATATCTATTCCTGTTTTCTCATGAAATTAATTGAGGCGCTGATCAACACTTTCCATCATGATTTTTTGATTAATTTTATATATTTTCAATCATTTATAAGTAAGTCATGTTCAGCTATTTTGATGTGCATGTATTTGTATTTGCATTCGATTGCAGAAAATTCTTTTTCAAAAAATTTCACATCTAAATGTTGAATTACGGTACACTTCTGATTTATCCAAAACCGATGATCACAGATAGTTTACTGTAATTCACATGTTCATTTGGTGAAAAAGTATGATACCTTTATTACCATTATGCTATTCTTTATTAGGTATAGCCTTCAAATTTCTCTTTCAACCGAAAGGCCTACTGTTCTAAAATGCGTAATTTCAAGTGGCTGCAAGACATAGCCATAATTTTAAGTTAATTTTGACGCTTTATTGCCATAATAATTATGCGAAGCACTTATTAAGGACAATCTAAGATATTTATGTCACTTTACGACCTTTACAGACTTGCTAAGCACTTTTAACAAGAAGCAGATTTTAAATTGACCATGATTTATAAAGCAGTTAAGCTCTTGAAGTTATCATGTCTGTAGTATACATATATGGTTTTAACTAAATCAAATTATTGTTTTGGGATCATTGACAATAAGATTACGTGCTCAGAATAGCGCATTGACACCAGTGATATAGCATCGCCCGACACTGATGCTCTAGCAGTGACTGATATTTATTCAAATTCGGGCGCAAAAAGGTTAATGAAATTTTCATCGTTGGCCGGTCTTTTCTTTGACATATATAGTTTCGGGATATATATAATACTACTTATTTTCAATTAATAAGTAGTATTTAAAGAAAGTGAAATATAAATATTTAAATGGAATGAATTTACTGGAAAGATAAAAAGCCAAAGCCGGAACGATATTGGCCCATGAACGGCCTTACCAACGGGCATTAATTACTTTGATTTAATGTCATTGAAATTTATTCTCTCCTACACGTAGTAGTCAATTTGTTCAATGTATCCCTTCTGTTCAATTCATTTTTGATGAGTTTTTATCATAGATTTTAGCAGTTTTTGTTATTGAAAAGCTACGGTTCTTCTGCTATTTTGTTATGATCCATCTTTTATTTTCAGACTCCTCTATGGCACTATTCAATTATTCCAAACCTGATCTCACACACAAGCATATTGAGGTTCAAATAGCCAGATTTTTCAATAATGCTCGAGATCGATGTGGTGGCAGATCGACGAGAGAGAGACATTATTCTGCTGATTCTGTCCCATCAAAAAGGAGAAGAGGATTGGTCCACAGTGACACAGACACTGAATAATTTCCGTAAGTCATAATCAAACTAACCAATCTAGACAATTCTAAGCACCCCTTAGATCCTCTTGATCAATCAGTTATGTCAACTGTCTCAATCACACTTTCTCATATCTGAATGATAACGAATGTAGAAGCATAATTTCCAGCTGTGCACTATTGCATTGCCACTTTGGACCTCACTAATAAATTCGTCACAAAATTTGACGACCTCGTATTTAAATTTCACTTCATTATTGCAGACAAAGAAAAATCAGATACTTTTCAAAAGTTTCATTTTAAGCTATAACTTCTTTTTCTTCAATCTATTCTTTTGTGTTCGTTATGGGAATCCACCAGGCAACAATTAAATTAGAGGAATGTAGGACGAAGACATAATGATCCATCAACTGTCATCCGTTCATTGTTTCATGACTATGTGTAAGCTGTAAACTACAAACCATTTTCCGCAATGTGTGGGTATCTCTTCTCCGAGATCCATCTAATTTCAAGTAATTAATATTTCCAAATACCAATCTGTGGATTCAAATTTTTATTACATGCGAGCTTCGAAAAATTCGAATTTCTAGATTGGTTTTTGGAAATCCTAATTACTTGACATTTTCCGCAAATTAGAAACCCTAATGGAAATCCACTGCTCATGACCTCATCCGTTAGAGGGTCTTTTGCTGGCGTGGCAAAATTCTGCTGATACCTTTTCCTGTTTAGTAGGCCTAGCTGTGATTGAAATTATAGAAGGGAATCCCAGATTTGCGGATAATTGCTTGTTCTTTCTGGCTATGGCCTAATGTAGGCTTTGGAATGATATTCCATTCAGACCTTGATGAATAATTGCAATTAATTTTTGTGTAAGAGCGAATTCGTGTTGATTTTCGGTAATTCACAATTCAAGGACCGTGTCTATGCATGGACTATGAATTCGCTACATCTCCGCCTCAGCTTTTGGCCATATAGAACAGCACGAAAACGTGATAGATTGTAGTTGAGCTGCGTGCAATATTTGCTGCTTGTGCGCCTTCGACTTCAGAACTTCTTCTCAGCAAGACAACATTTTGTTAAAATCGAAAACTTACACGTGAATTTAGATTGCGGCATTTGATTTGTGTTTCTTACATTCTTATCGACACTTTCCAACATATTGGACCGCCTAGATTACGTTAATAAATTGACTTGACATGCTTGCATTAATGAGCTGAGATTTATTATTGAATTCCAGATTATGGTGATGAATTTACAAGTTGCATTTATTGGAACTTATAGGGTGGAAAACAAGGATCACTTTTGCCCAGACATTCAAGGCTTCAAAATACTACAAGTACAAGTACTAAAATACAAGTAGGTAATTAGACCTACAGCAGGAGTTATGTCTGACATATACTAAATTCAATACTGTAAGATTAATCCCCAATCAAAACCAGGTCAACATATACATGTACATGGGGAATATTTCAATCGCCTTCTGGGAGAAAGAGTCGAGATGTTCATGAAACCATTCAACAGCGAGTCGGTGACTGTATCTGTTTGGTCTGCATGTAAACTTGTGTGAAGGAATAATCTTCACATCAGAATTATAAGCTCGTGCACATAAGAAATTGTAACTCAGAATCCTTATCAACTTTGAACGTAAGCATAGAGTAGTCCATCATGGACGATATGATATCAGGATAAACACAGGCGATGGGCAATCCTTACCCAAGCTCATTAGAAATTGAGCTCCAAGCTCATACAGCGGCTCATCAGTATAGAAATGTCGGTCATCTATGGAATCAAATCTATCTATGCCGACTCAATTCGACATCAACCTCTCCGTCATAAACACACATGCAGATTAGGGCTCAGACATAGATCGCACGGTTTCGTTAAAATTAATCAAATTATTTTTCTATTGGTGATAAAGGTCTGGGTTCATGCTACTGATTCTACGTTATCATTCTACATCATTCATCTGAACAATATATTCAAGAGTAATTTGTCAAATCAAAGTTACTATACTGTAGTAGAACGCAGACAATATACAGTGCAATCCCGCTGTAGCGTGCGTGTAAATGGGTTGTAACGAACATTGCATGTACAGTTTTAGGCCGTGCAAATATTAAACTCCCTATCCCATGTCTTTTACATAAAATTCCGGTGTGACTTATCTTCTCCGCCCGAAAATACATCGCACGCTCTCGTTAAAATCCGTCAGATTCTTTTCCTGTTAATGAAAAGTGCTGTCATTTTATACTACTGATTTCACGTTATCATTCTACACTACATATCTGAACATAATTCAAGATCGTTTTGTCGAAGATGTTACACATATCGCTTTGATGCAACATGCAGTTCAGATAATGTGCAGCAAAATCCCTCTGGGAAATGCCGTATCATGGCTTACACCGCAGACATAAAAGCATCCTTTCATATGTTTCGTGTACAAAATAATCCTTGATATATGGCGTAAATTTATTTGGTCCCTTGAGTGTACATTGCAACGAGACTTAATAGAAATACTGAATATATCAAAGTGTGGTTTCTCAGAGCGACAATTGTGCTACATATTCATTAGTAAACAAGTGTGATAGCAATATTAAAACCAGTTGATTTTATGAGTGCATTGTGTACTCAAATGACGAATTCTATATAAAATTATAGTTTCAAGTGTTCTTAAGTCACACAGATTCTTCATCATTCTTAGTCCATTCTCGGACTGTTTTTCTTAAAAATCTACCAACTGAAATTCAAGACTGGACATTCGCCTACATTATGGATGAAGTGAATACGTGCGTTTGTCGGTTGATATGAATTCATTATAGCTCATTCTTTCTTCAACTGCTTTAAAATTCCATTGACCATGATGCCGGTAAGCCCCGTCGAATTTTTGATATAACTTCTAACTTTCGAGACCAAACTTTCGTTTTCGCGAGAGTTTGTTAAAATGACTTATATTCAAAATAATATAGTAATCGAATAATGACTACATACAGGCCTACAGAGTACCGTATGTAATTTAAGTCAATGCTATATTTCCAAGCGTATATTCACCTCCTCGATCGGAATATGGAATGCAACATCTTATCTACACAAATTTCTAAACATTGTGCTTCAAAATAGATTCATTACAAGCATATTTAGCTCTCCAAATATTATATGCTTATTGACAAAAAAGAACTAAAAACATCTTCATTCATTGTTGGAGTATGACGTTTTATGAGCCGAAATCTCCGATAACCAACAAAATGTGCTATGATCATGTCATTTATATGCCTTCAGAGCGTGATGACTTGCCAATTTTTTGCTTCCCATAGGGCCTATCTCGAAAAATATTTTCTTGCACATCATGGTAAATAAATATTAGATATAAAAAATAATTACATTTATGAATGCGTCAATATAATTATTGATTATATTTATTTATTTTATACACATTTATTATTATTTATCATTATATATTTATTATATCATTTAATACATTATGATATTTTATTGATAGCAATTGTTAATAATATTAATATGAAATTTATTTTCTCAAAAATTCAGCATCATGGTAGCCACTGTACATCATGAAAGTTTCTCCCAGTTTGTAATTGGAGTTTCACTTCTTTTAATAAATTTCCTGACAAAGATCGAGACACTTCTTTGACTTTCAATTGGAACCGGTTGAAGGTATTTTTGCATACCATCGTATAGGCCTACCTGTCCGTACGGGAGGTCAGTCATGATAAATTCAAAAGAAAATTCTCTCCGAATTTTAAGACTGCTAATTTTATTGTAAAATACTCGTAAATGCATCCGACGCGTCTCGCACATGTCAAAAGTTACAAATTGTTGCTGTACAGGTGGGTACAAGTTTGTCAATGAAAGCAGCTCATCTGTTCAGCTCATGTCGTATGTTTATTTTGGCAGGTTAATCGCAATTAAGCGAGATTCATCCACCCTAGTAGTAATTTCTGTTTGATGTTTATCAATCATTTTGCAGTCGAAATTGTTAATAGTCATCACTTTATCACTGTGGGCTATCATCGCATGTTCACTTATTCGATCACATATACTTAAATATATTTGAGGAGACGCTTTTTCAAATTTAATTTGAAATACCGTTGACAGTTTCGTAAATACTACAATTTATTGAATCGCTAGTTGTAATTCATCAGAACCAATTTATTAATGCTAAAGATGCGGAGTCGTAAAAAACTCCGACTCGGGTGAATAAGTTGGTACTAGGTGACATGCCACGCTCAATCACGCGTAATTACACATGACCCCAAACATCCGTGGCTATGCGGGATTTTGCTGCAATATAAGTTATACTGTATAAGTTAATAAAGTTGGCAGTCCTGTTACATAGACTTTGCGTCTCATGTGTCTGCATGTATCAGAGGCTAAACAATGTGATAGGACCTCAATTTCATGCTCAGGGAAGACAGAACATGCGTAGCGGTTCATCCGTGGTTCAAGCGGCAGCGCAGACAACCGCGGACGACACGCAAACTATAAACGCTCTCCCGCGCGTATTCATAAACATATCCTATGTTTTAACAGCATCAGATCAAGTGATTTCTGACTCTTAGTGCAGCGCGTATGTACGCGGATAGAAGAATAGAATGTCCTTAACCACGGATGTTTGGGGGTGTTCCGTAATTACGCGTGAATCACGCGTGGCATATCACCTAGTGGTATGCCGACTGCGTTGGCGCATCCCTATTAATGCATTGGTCTAATCAGTTATACTTCATGTTAACGTAGATAATTCTCTCAATCTCAGAAAATATAATGAACATGTAATATAAAAATGGGATGCTTCGGATCCTAACTCCTCATCAATCCATTCGTCGCGAAGCTATTCCGACAATGAACTGTCTGAATATAGATATATATGTCTGGCAAATATAGCCAAAGCGTTTTCTGAGCATTATGGTGAAATTTTATTGAATATATATGGCCTATCAATATATTTTCGTATCTTTCATTCATCCGAGAGATGCCAATTACAGCTATGACACTAGTGATAACTCTTGTTGGTTTCCCGTCATTTGTTTATTGTTATAAATAACGTTTTAGTGTCACTTATAGTGTGTAAGAGATTGAATGCATTGTCCTGCGTTTCACTTATAACAATATTTAATTCTGTTAAATTTGTCTCGCATATTTCGTTGGTTCTCATAATAGTATAGGCATATAGCTGACCATAGCTGTGATTCTAATATTTAACTTACTTTATTTTTCAGCAATGAAGCTACATCGACGTCAAGACATCTCTATTCGATCGTGAAGATATGAAATGATGACATTTGTGTTGCATGTTTGCCATTTTCTCAATGTATCAAGCTACAACAGCTTTTCCGACTTCAGAAATAGAGGCTTATGTGAACAGCACGTCAATTTTCCTTTTCCGATTGAAGAATAATTGATTCTTTGATCATGTGGAAATTAAATAATCCAACTACATGTATATGAAGACAGTGTCAAATTCTGTTAGAGCGGGTTGTATTGTGAAACGCAAAGAAATTAAGAATAGATTTCATACTACTTACAAATAGAGTACCAGTTAAATAAGTAGTACATTGTAATAAGGAATAATAATTTTGAGAGCAGAATTGATTCTTTCATATGTTAGGGCTACACCGCCAGGGCCCCTGAACTAAACACGCGGAACTCGCACTTAGGGGGCCCTGACGAATATCCCTTAAGGGGCCCTGATGTGATTTTGCACCGGGACAGTGAAAATTTTTATATCAAAAGATTCATTTTTTTGAGGAGATTACGTTCCCGTGGTCCAAAAAATTATTTGAACACTCTTGAAAAAAGTCAAAATTTGTCAATTTTAACGAGGGTCATCCTAAAAGTTCTCTGCATTGCATCATGAAAAAATAAAAATACGCATCTGTCATCCAAAATTACTTTTATTTAACACTCATGGGTATCATTACTCAGTATAATGTCCTTCCAGGTCAGTAGTACAATCCGTTCCACACCATTTTCACTAAAATACATGACCTTGCCCCTTTCATCGGAGCACACGCCCACGCATCGGCGCACGTGGTGACTAAGAGGACAGGAAACGGAGCATGCATCGGATTCGGAGCACACGCCCACGCATCGCGCACTTGGGGGCTAAGAGGACAGGAAGCGGAGCACCAATCGGAGCACGTGGCGCCGAGCACTTGGCGCATTTGATGAGTCACGGCATGGTATATAAGTAAAGGCGCTGACAGAGAAAATCATTCTCATTCTAACCATGCAGTACACGTGTGAATTCTGCCGTCAGTCCTTCTCTCGCTTTCAAGACTGTATTGCCCATGGAGCAGCGGAGACGGGTCGCAACTATTGTTGGACGTGTTGTAAATGGTATGGAGACGAAGACGATTGCCGCGCGTTTAATTATGGCGACGACAATGACTTGCTGTGCCTGGATTGCGATGGAAGTTTCGACGTGGAGACGTACCATAAGCACGCGTGTGTGGGACGGTATCGCTACTGTGATGCAGTGGTGAATGCTGAAGCGGAAGGATGGGATGAGCATTTGTGCCCGTACCTGTTTGAGTTCATGCAAGAGGGCGGCGCAGCTGTGGAAGAAGAACGTTTCATGGACGGTCGCGGGCATAATTATCGATTTACCCCTCCTCAAGCCACGAATGAATGGAAGACATATTTGAATTCAATGTATGCGGACTTGTATCGTGTCATTGTGCAACAACACCCCCACGAGGACGTGAAAGTGTTTGTGAGAATGAGACTCAGGTTTGTCAAGATGGATATGTCGACGGGTGAAGAGGAAGTGAGAGACATCTCCACACCCTCATACATTCACGAAGGTACACAAGCACGTAACTTTGATACATGGTTCCGTGACATTGTGTCAAAGATTGAAGGATTTATTGAAGACTATCAAGAAGACGGATCAGGATTTGTGGTGAAGGAAGTGTTGGAGTTACTGGTTCAAACAAGTTCCTTCCCTAATTTTCGCATGGGCGCACCGATTCCTATCCCCCGAGACATCAAGCTCTGCAAAGGCATATGTGTGTTTGAGCGCAACAAGTATACATCGCATTGTTTTCAAGACAGTGTCCTCTATGCACTTGCCTAACAAGACGATCGCATTCCTCGACGTGAATGCGTTGATTCCCGCACCAAGACATCCTATGACATTTATCAGAATCGACTTCCTGCAGTGCGCAAGTTGAATTTGAACCAGTGTTATCATATAGACTTTTCCAAGATGACGTCAGAGGGGTTGATGAATACACGGGATATTCAGGAGTTCGAAAAGAAGAACAATGTAATTGTTCGTATCCACGTACATGACGGTAAAGGATTTGTGGGCCAATTATACCCGGTCCGTCAAGCTGTGTAGGAGAACACACGCATCGTTCATGTGGTGATGGTGACGCGGTACGATATGGAGGATCAGTCTGGACATTTTCTTCTCGTGACGGATTTTCAGAAATGTGCTCGCATGTGGTATCAGAACATGAGCCAAACGCAAGTGAAATGTTTTGAAACATGTGAATTGTGTAGTTCACGATTCAATTTCTACGAGAAGGCCGTAAAGTATGGAAAGACAAAGGTCATGGCGCACAAAGAACGTCTGGAGCATCAAGCCAAATGCAATGGAGGATTTTTCCAGATGGAATCGACCCCGGAAGATACGAAACCGCACGAATTTATCGACCACGCGAAAACCACTCAACCCCTTGCTGTGATGTATGCGGACATTGAGAGCATGATTGATGCCGTGTCCAAGAAGCATACGGCAGCGTATGTGGGATCCTATGTGGTGTGGCATCCGGCGCTGGACATGAAAGAATCTGTGGTGATCCATAAGGGGGACGAGTGTATTCCTGCCTTTATTGCACACATCAGACAGGTGAGCTTGTCTATGTTTAATCACATGAAAGCGACGAAGAGTAACATGACGCCGACGGAGGCTGATATGCGGGACTATGAACGGACAGCACAATGTAACATGTGCGGATGTGATGTGAAACCTCCGAAGCAAGGTGAAAACAATGGTCCTACAACAAAGGTGCAAGACCACGATCATATCACGGGCAAGTATCTGCAAACTCTGTGCAATGCATGTAACCTGCGACGACGTCAATTCCGGACCACATTAAACATCTTGTTTCACAATTGGAAGGGATATGACAGTCACCAGGTGATTGTACAAGGGTTTACCAAGCTGGATCACAAGTATAGGATCGAGCCCATTTATGTGTCAGGAGACAAGACGTTGGGAGTGACCATCTTTCTTCCTATGGCAACCAATACCATATATAAACTCCGATTCATCGATTCGTGTCAGTTTTTGAAAGACTCTAAGCAATTTGTCAACGACCATCAGTGACTTTCCTCACTCAAATCACATATTGAGCAACGTCTATCCGAATTGTGATCACACATCTATTCGGAAAGGATATTTTCCCTATACATACTTTGACTGCTGGGATCGTATCCACGAGACTCAATTGCCTCTGAAGGAAGCATTTTACAATGATTTGAGTGAGAAGGAGTTGGAAGAGGACGAGTATGATGTGGCACAAAAGGCGTGGACAGAGACGGGGTGCAGCACGTTTGAAGATTATATCCACTATTATTTGACAGTGGATGTAGCCTTGCTCGCAGACATATCGAACACTTTCGAAGTGAAATACGCGACGTGTCTGCATTGGACCCCATCCACTATTTCGGCACACCTGGCTTGACCTATTCATTTTTCTTTAAAAAGACAGGTCAAGTTGGAGAAATTGCGTGAAGTGGATATGTACCGCGTGTTTGAAGCAGGGATTCGTGGAGGGATGACATTTGTGAATCAGCACCGCGCTCAAGCAGAAGAAGGTAATCACCTGTTTTATGTAGATGCTAACAATTTATACGGAGCGGCCATAATGGGACCTTTGCCGAAGGACTGTTTTGCCTGGGTACGACCGGAGGTCTTGGTGGACATCAACGACGAATGGGTGAGACGATACAATGTCAATGGCACCACGGGTCATGTACTGTGCGTCGATTTGGAATATCCCCCACACGTCCAAGATGCCACGGAAGATTTACCATTGGCTCCTTACCGCGGGGTGGCGAAATGGGAGGACATGTCTCCCTATATGCAAGACCTATGGCAAGAGTTGAACGGGAACCGACCATTTCACTCAGCCGACAAATTAATGATGACGCACGAGAATCGCAAAGAGTATGTGGTACATATCGCTGCTCTCAAGTATTATGTGGAGAAGGGCTTAAATATCACCAAGGTTCATTACGGGATCTCCTTCAATCAAGAACCGTATATTCGTTCCTATGTACAATACCATACGCAAGAACGCGCCAAGGCAACAACGAAAATGTGCCGCAATCTCCACAAGTTGATGGTGAACGCACTGTATGGCAAGACGATGGAGAATGTGCGGAAATATGGGAAACACTATTTTGTTCGATCACCGAATGGGTTTAGCAAATGGACACATCATCCCTATTGTCAATCCTTCTACAACATCAGCGACAAAGCCGTGGTGGTGAATGTGCGCAAGACCAAGGTAGACTTGAACAAGCCCATTTATATCGGGCAAGGTATCCTGGACAACAGCAAGATTATCATGTACAAGCTGTTTGACCAGTGGAAAGCCAACAAGACGTGCACCTCAGTGGAACTCATTGGTGGGGACACAGACTCCTTCTTCCTCAAAGTCCGCAGCCGGTATACACGCGAAGAAGTGCTGCGTTCGTTTGAAAACATCCCGAATTTTATTGATACGGAGGCGAAAGGTGTTCTCGATACCTCAAATTATCCCGTGAGTCATCCAGAGAGACGTACCGAGAATGCGAATCGTTTAGGATGTTTCAAGGATGAGTGTGTGGGGGATAGGGTGAAGGAGTTTGTGTGTTTGAGTGCCAAGATGTACTCTTACATTGTCCTCAAAGGTAATGAGGAAGAAATCCACGACTGCCGCATGAAGGGAGTGTGTCAAGCGAAGAAGCGTCAAGTGAAACATCAGAATTATGTGGACGCATTTGAAAAGCATTCGATTACCACAGTGTCACAAACCCTCCTCCAATCCCAACAGCACGAGATGAGAACGTTGACGCAAGTGAAGAAGGCCTTAAGTATCTGGGAGGACAAGCGGTGTTGGTATTCACCCAATCAGAGCCTTCCATACGGCAACCATCGTCTATATGAAGAAGGGTATCTACACCCCGCTGTCAAAGATGTCAAGGATCTGCAACCGCATGGTGAAGCTCAGAGCATCCTCCGCAATACCACTGCAGACATTGTTACCGCAACTCCCTCTGGCCACATACCGAGCATCACGCCATTGTCGAGTCTATTGGAGATGGAACTCTTCGGTCGCTGTACAGATTTTTCCACGGGGGTGTATCCAAATTTTGGGCAACCACTCTCTGGAAACGTACGATCGTATTTGTAAAGAGATGCGCCAATTACTCGCCCCCTACGGATTGGACGTCAGCGACCCACTCACAAAATCCTGCACAGTTCAATGTCAATGGAACTATACAAAGGACTGCATGCAAACCATTCAACAGTTGCCATCGACATCGGTGATTTCCAACGAGCGCGAGCTGTTTCCCGAAACATTAATACGCAAAGGTAATTTGCACTGTTCCTTCTTTTCCAACGGAAGTGTGATTGTGACGGGTGTCTTATCGATTGCAGAAGCGGAATCGTTGGTGGAAGACATTCTCAAATCTCTTCGATGGAGATTCCCTCAATGAATCGGACAGCGACTAGTATCCCAACATCGTGGGTTGTCGCAAGAGACCTTGGATATTCGTTCAAAGCTATAGAAGCTGTAACAAATCTCAGTGAAAATATCACCGCTGGTGAATTAGTTGATCGACTAATGGATCTAGATGAGCATGCTATGAATCACAATTTGGATCGTAGGTGGATAGAGGATTTCTCCATGCTGCACTGCAATGCAATGAAATTGGCGCGATCTGGAGTGAAAAAAGTGACATTTGCAACTGATGTGTCAGGTAGCTCTACCCATAAAAGTGACTTTAGAAAGAAATTGGAAGAAGAGACATTTAAATTATTATGTGAACAGAACTGTGTTAAATGTTTTAAACAGGTACATAAGTAGGTTTTAATGAGTTCTTGATCTTTCTCGTGAGCATCCAATGTTCGAAAGAAGGTCAGTGTTTTATCCATAGACGTGTTAAAAGGGCGATGGTTTAAAAAGTAAATACAGTAAGCACCACAATAGGCTTTAGGACCTTGTATACGCAGAGGGCGACGATAGTCTAAAGGATAAGGTGTTGTCGATAACCACTCGGTAACATGTGGATAGTGAGATGGAGTGAGTCCATAAGAGTCAAAGAATTCGCACACGCGTTGATCCGCATTTTGATAAAAGGCCAGCCAATGCTTGCCAGGTTGATGAGAGCGACCACTATTGACAATAAGTGTCTTTGATTCCGGGGAATAAGCAGGAAGTAGATCAACAGGAAACACACCTTGGAAGGGAACGTAAGAAGATTGGAGGAGGCGATGAGCAAACGTTTGACAACTACACTGAATAGCACAGAGAAAATCATCTTCGCACATGCAGGCATTGAGTAAATGTTTCCCTTGTAATTGATTCATACCCTGCATAATTCCTTCGATTTCCGTGTTGCTTAACCATTCTCTCATTCAACCAACGCTGAGCTTTAATAAGACAATGTTGATAAAGAGGTGTCCAAGCGATAGGAGGAACGTGATACTCGGGTTCCTTCAACATGTCTTATGTTGTTGTCAATGCGCGCCAACACTTAAAAAACGGGTGGGATATACGCACTGGAGATGACAGCATTCTCCGGTGTGACGGAGAATTGTTCGTCATGAATGACAAACATTAATAAATCCATATTTTTTTGCGTGGTTGTATTCTCAAATTGCAATTCCAGTCCATATTGACGTGTATTGGTGGGTTGAACATCATCGATTTGTTTATCCAAGGTACAGTCAAAGGCGATAAAGTAACAGTATTTGGTAAAACTCTCTAAATCAATACCACATGATTCATTCGTGTTATAGACTTGAATCGCACGATTGAATTGACTGTAGGCAATCACGTCATCTTTGCAATTGATGGTTTCTCCTGTCATGATGGCTCCATTGTTGGTCATGGTGACTTGAGAGAGTCCATGCCTTTCAAAATAGAGTTTACGACTTCCTGGATCAAACCAAGAGTTACTGGGAACAACAGCGAAAAAGATGAGTTTAGGACTCAATAGAGCGGCCACATTGGAAAACGTCTTCTTTTGTATTCCACGTTCAATCGTTTGTCGTTGGACGGTCATGCCATTGTAGCGATAATAAATGGCTTCTGTCTTGCGTCGATTCGCAGTTTTCAATTGCAGTTCTGCATTCGGTGTGAGCATGGGCATATACAATTGGAAAGAGGTGATTTTGAACCTGTACTTTGTAGAGGTCGTCCCTGCAGGATGTGCCATATCATAAATGGCATATTCCGGTTTATTCAAGGTGAAAATGAGATCCAGTTGCATGCCTGGGGGCAGAGCAATCACTTGTTGGAGCAAATTACATTTCAGGGAAAGTCAAAGGTACTTTAAATTTGTGGTCTGCCCATTGTTTGAGAATGGCTTGATTTAGTGCATTCTCTTTATCTGTAAACTCTACTGCCTTAGACTTCACCGTCTTACTCGCTGCATCAAAATCCGTGTCATACATCACTTGAGGAACAGTAAAACCTTGTGTGACCATGTGTGTATTCTTCACATCATTGGTGTATTGTAAAAGATTGCTAAGGTAAGCTCTCAAATAATACAAGTCATTGCCTCCTTCAATGGTGCGTTCATTCAAGCGGATAGTAATGTCGGAAAAGAGGGAATGGGCCGTATTGTTGATAATAATCGCCTTGTCTGACGACTCACATGGCACGTCTGCTCCTTTAGCCGCATCATGTTTCATGAGTTGTACTTCCACGCGAAAATAGGCATTGCACACATCCATCCAATGAATGGCTAGTCGAGGGACCGTGAATTGAATGGTACCGGGATTTTCCAATCCATTGACTGGCGTCAGAACGCTCGTATGCTGAGAAGTACTCGAGATATCGACTTTATCACTTTGGAATACATCGTAACGAGCATCCAATGATGCAGGTGCTTCCGCCATGCTTGATGGTACTGATTTCCTAAGATTGCTTAGTTCTTAAAAGAGCATGCGTTGTTTAGCACCTCCGCGATAACGCCCCATCAAACTTCCTTTCCCCCATTTCGTATGATGGGCAATGTCCACATGACCACGGCGACGTTTAGGAGCAGGTGCTTCCACCCTATCCCCTTCTTCATCCGTGAAGATGCGTTTCCGACTCACTTTATTTTGAATAGCTTCTACAACACGTTCGGGAGCAGTCTGTAAGGTGCGTTTGGCGAGCGCTTTCACACCCTTTTTGAGACGATCAACTCCTTCTTGTGCGGTAGAGCTGACAGCATCCGTGACAGCTTGTTTCGCAGAATTTAGAAACTCTGTCGTACGTAACGATTTTCCCAACGTTTTCTGTACCGTATGTACAAGTCCTTTTTGCGATGTTTTTCGCGATGTTTTTCGAGATGGTTGTCGAGATGTTTTTCGAGATGGTTTTCGAGATGTTTTTCTGGGAACTCTCTTTTTGAGTGATTTGGGCAGACGGATGGATGACTTCTTGACACCAGTGACACGTGGTCTAATCATGCGTGTTTTCTGTCCAATTACTTTATTCCATCCACCTCGTTGCATAAATGAACCTCTTCCAAACAGAGGAATTTGTTCGGTTGCGGATTAAAAAGAGATTCGTCATCGTGTCTTGATGTGCTTGGGAAAAGACAATTACTTAATTGCGCGACGTCGAAGATGCATTTTTACATAGGACCGTCCGTCTGTTATAGGGATGGGATGATTCAATATCTTGCACATTTTGACTTTTCACAGGGAGATAGGTGACATTCTGGAATTCATGATGAATACTATCTCCATAATCTTTTCCCGTGTAGGGAATCACACACATACAGTTTGTTTTCATACCCCCTACATAATTATAGCCTACAATATTACAATACAGTAGAATATTGTAGGTAAAGGCATTCAAATTCAAAGGTACAGTCGCTTGCTGTGAGGAGATGAGTAAGTCTGTTTTAAACCCAAGAATGTCTTTGAGCAAAGGATGGAGTTTCATACTGTAGTGTGTGGGTACTACCACTGAGACATAATGGACATTAGACGCCAATGTAGTGATAGAAAAGTGGAAATTGTGTCCATGGTGTCGATTCTGATTCAAACACTGCATCAACGTCTTCTCCGAATAAATACCTCGTGGAATGTTGAAGCGCGTAAACATGCCTTGCTCTCCCTGTTTGCCTTGTTTGCCTTGCTCTCCCAGCTTGCCTTGTTCACCTTGTTTGCCTTGCTCTCCCTGTTTACCGCGTTCTCCTCGCGGTCCTGGTGAATCCGTTTTGATGGGAATGATAGAGGACGCAACGACTGTCGGAATCGTCTCAGGATGATCATTCAATGTCCCCACACTAAAGCTGACATCCACGGGTAATGTCTGAAGGGTATTGATGAAGTTGACTACGGAGATACCTGCTTCCCATTGATCTCCATGGACCATGGGGATGGAAGGAACCAAGCGATTTTTGAAATGATTGGCTCTATTTTCAGGAAACAAATTGGGCTGAGCATTACTCAACAAGTGAATCATTTCCTCATGCATGGTTGATAGTCACTGTGTCGCCAATTACCTAGTCTCCCTACGACGGAGATGGAGTTTGAAATAGGATCGTCCTTCATGAATCGGAATAAATGCGCCATCATCACCACGCAACTGAATTTCAATCTCATCAATAGCTGATGTAAAAATGGGGTAATAATCAATATTGGACACTTCATACGACACCATTTCCCCCAAACGTTGCTTCTCTTCAATGGGGTGAATTTTCAAGATTTGTTCACGTTGTCCTCTCACAATACTTTCCGCCACAATATTACAATAGACGATAATGTTGAAGGAATTGGGAGTCATGCTGAGGGGAGAGAGTGTTGTCATCTGTGTATTGGGTCCATAATAGGATTGGGTAGACCCATACGATAACTCAACGCTTCTCCAAAATTAATAAAGGCATTTTCCGCGGTTTTCACCGTCAAATAATGTTCTTTCGAGAGAGAGAGAGGGATACATCAGTCCACGCCTGTAAATTCACCTGGAGTTTGGAAAAGAGTTCTTCCAAGGTATAACTCCCTTTGGGAATGAGGACACGATGAAACGAGGTAGAAATGTCCAGGGTGGGGTTGATGTAACCTTGCCGAATCATGTGTTCATAGATTTGCAAAGGTTTCATGGTCTTGCTATAGAGATGAAGAAAAGGGCGAGGTGTGGGATGTGTATTCACCATAACCGATTGAATATCTTGTTTTCCCACATCCACTCCCAACACCATACCATCCACTAGATAAAGCATGTTTTCTTGCCAGCGTTCCACCATGGTCGTCATCAGCCTTTACATATCATCACTGAACCATCCAATAAAGGAAGTCAATCTACCTTTGCAGACTTTCAGGGTGGATCCTTCTTGATACGCTATAGCGGGTGAATACAATTTCTTATCAGAGAGTCTATCTCCAAACAAGTAGGATTGTAAACACGTATTGGCCAACAGCTCTTTCGATTCGTAAGCATAAGGGAAATAGGATTTCTGAAACAAGCTATCCAATTTCTTCCCTTTCCATGGGAAGAGGGTGTCGAGGGTGTGGCTCCATCCTTTGGCATAATCAAAGGTATATTCCGGTAAACCATAGATGCGTAATGTCATCCCATGGGTGACATGTTTTGGACGTTGTTGATACCGACGGTAACTTGCAGAACAATGTTCCGGCGCTTCCGAGTGTATACAGATTTGTTCATGATAGGTGAACATACCATATTCATGACTATGATTCAACACATGTTGCCAGAGTTGTGGGGGATTGATTTTCAACAAATACCCTTCCGCGATTTTAAAGTGAAGCACGTGAAAGACGCCCACTGTTGTATACGTCACCCACACCATATCAGGCAGGGGATGGCTTGATTGAAAGCTTGCACAAATGATTGGAGGGTATAGTATTTCGTGGGTAAATTGAATCGTAATGGACTAGGGAGATGAGATAGGGTATGAAAAATCTCAAAATAGTCTCCATGCTTGATGTTGAGAATATTGGGATGCTTCCTATCCTCGGTCTTATACTGTTGTGTCGGTTTTCCGTTTCGAAGCAAGTCATGGGTTCCATTCAATGCATAGGGGACACTATTCTTTTCAAAGAGAGCGTCCAATTCCATGGTTTGTTTCTGAAGGATAAAGGAGGGAACATGAATCGTGCTGAGGGGGAATTCCAAGATCCATTCGTCCCACACGTAGGTAGCCACTTGTTCTGCTTTGAAAATCTCATAGGCTTTAGATTGCTGGTCCATCTTGATTTCCATATCCTCCGTGCAATCGATGGTCAGTTCATAATGATAGGACATGGATGTAATGGTCCATGTCATGGGGGCGGGGAAGATGGTATTCAAATAAGTTTCCAACGAATAATAACCTGTGGGGACGATAGAACTCCATGTTTTATCACTCTCTAAATCCTTGTAATAAAACGATTCAGGTCTAGACACATAAAATAACAGTTTGTTCTCCTTGGTTAATTGACAAAGATCCGTTTTCAACACAGTCACTTCTTCATTCACCCTATCTCGTTCACGAACGATCTCGTCAAGATTATCAGTTCCTGCAGTGGGTTTGAATTCTTTCACCATCCTTCTTAACGTTGTCAACCGTTCCTGTTTCACTTCAAAATCATGGAGAATAGTCCCATACATCTCCATCAAATCCACCAAACTATGATAGGCAAATACATTATAAGTGTTGTAGATATGATACTTTTCCGTAGGTGTGAAGGGAAGTGCATGTTGCCCCGTTTCAAACTGCATATCCGCACAACTGGCCAATACATTTTCTTTCCCATCTTTAGGATGGGAATGAACTAAATGATGAATGATGGGCCGTTTTGTGGCTTGTTCCTTTTGAATCGATTTTCGAAAATTTTTCAATAAGACAGTATCAAACAATCGCTTCTTGGCTCCGAATCGTTTAGAGACTAAAACACCTTCCATCTTGTGTTGACGTAGGATTCGCATCATGTTGCGGTACTTTGCATTCAGTGTGTTGATATAGGTATGCAAGAAACGGGAGGTGACTAAATCAGGAGCATCGGCTATATTGATGGTAGGATCGATCTTGTGTAACTGTGTATCAATCTTGTCATACAATTGATCAATACGGTTTCTGAACCATGGCAAATGTTTTTTCTTGGGATGTTGATAATCCTTTTCACGATCTTTTGGGGTGAGTGGATTTAGGAACTCCACTGGGAAAATAAATTGATTTTTCATGGTGCGTGTTGGTAAAACAAACCATTTTTTAGAAGCCAAATGTTGCAATCTGAAAAAGGTGTGTTGATACATTCTCTTAGCTTTCATCAACTCTCTCAGTTTAGGAAGAAGGGTGCGAAGATTATGAAACAGGCCTATATGCCCTCTGGGAATAGGAGGTGCCTTTGCATTGCGTTTCAGATAGCTCGCAAAGGTATCGGTCCTCATCCACACAGCACGTGTCGTATCATCACTCAGGGGTTGTATATCCTTATAGGTCACTGGGGGAGCCATGTAAACAGTGGCTATTTTCTGCAATTCGGATAGGATCCCATAATCCATAGCAGACAATGTATAATGAAAGGACAAACTGTTGGACGAATGAAACACTAATTTCCCCACACCAAACCATTCTAATTGTTTGAATAAATTGAGCACTGAGATTTCATTTCCCAACATACTTTCAATCCCACGTTTGGCAAAATGACAGCGGTGTAAGGGAATCACACTGAACCAATAGTCATGGGCGGGATATTTCTTTACATCACATTCCTTTCGATGAATGGAGAGTCGTGTATGGATCCGAATGACACCCTTCAACGATAAATGATAGACACATTTGTCCTATAAGAGTGAGGCCGCCAAATGAGGGGAAAACACAAGGACGTAATGAAATGCGGAGAATTCCTTGATTTGAAACAGGGAAAATGGGGCAATGTCAATCACATAGACATCTGCTTCCTCTATGCCATTGCATCCATAATACAAGTAGGATGGATGTGTCGTGACAGTCATCATGTTGGAAATGGTACGACGTGTATATAATTCCAACGCTGTGATAATTGGGTACTCTTTTCACTTCCTCATCGGATTCAAAAATGGTGTGACGACGGACCACATTGGTCCCTTCCATCGTATAATAAGGCAAATAGGTCTTCAAATCTTTCGTATCCACCATTTTCCCCACAGTAATATAACAATCTTCGGGAATCGTATCCACATTATTCACATACCCAAACTCTTTCAAGCCTACTTCCCATGCTTCTCCTTTAGGAATAAAAAGTGGATTTTCCAGTCGTGTAAAGAAATGATTGGCTTTATTGTCATACAAATGGGGTTGAGTATTGCTCAACAAGTACACATGTTGTTCCTCATGCAGTTTCTGCATGATTACAAAATCAATAGCGGCGTACATTACCTAGAGGTTCTAAGTCTGTCACCCATGAGTTCATCGAGGCCGGACAACCTTGCCAGTGCACAAAATATTCTGTACGTCCATTCCGACGTCGGGTCTTGAGCACTTTGTCCACTTGATATAGTTCTTCCTCCCGATGAATCACTTGTAATTCCTGAGCATAAAAGGATCCTTTGATCTCTTCTCCACTCAAGTCTTTGATCTTGTACATTTTGGTACCATGAGGGTTCTTGAGAATGCTGGAGACAATGAACTCTTCCGTCGACCAATTCGCTTCACACCCCCGTCCAAACGTTCCTTTATCACGTGAAATACGTACACGTGCTCCCACAGGGATAGACTTCCCCGGTACTGCAAACTTCTTATAGTTTCGTCGGAGACGTTTCGCATTGTTTCGTTTCACTTCCTTGGTATTGGAGGCATTCACATCCATCGGGGTGAAACCTGTGGATGAATGGGTGCTGTGCTTGTATGCATACATGACATCTGCGATATAATCCACCCAATTCTTGTCATTGGTGGTTGTAAAGATACGTTCCAATTTATTCTTGATAGTACGGTTCAATCGTTCGACATGGGCACATTTATAGGGACTGTAGATGGAAAACAATTCAATAGCATGCTTGTCCAAGACTTCTTTCACCGGTTGGTTATAAAATTCGCGTCCTTGCTCCGTTTGTAGGCGTTGCGGGGTGGGAATGGTTGCGAAAATGGCTTCTAAAACCCCCGACACTTCTTTGGCACTCTTGGTCTTGAGAGGGAATGCCCAGGCTTTGCGTGTAAAGATGTCCATCACCATGAGAATATACTTGCAACCACGATTATGCTATGCATACTTTTGATAATCGACAATATCCGCTTGAAATTGAATTTGCGGACCGCGTACACGATACGGGTGCAAGGGCTTAATACGATGCAATCGAGATTTGTGAAGGGTGTAGGTCGGTTGACGCATTAACCATTGTTTTACTTTTGTTTTTGAATAATGTGAAGCAGCAGCAAGTGCATTGACGCTTCCGTAGCCAGCGGGATGTTTGGGATTGTAATAAATCTTGTGCAACACTTCCTCCATCGACACAATCTGCTTGGAATTGACGTGGGGGTTGAAGATAGGCGGTATTCCCGTTGGAACAACAATTAAAGCTCGCCGTGATGGTGTACTGTGTCTCTGCGCTGTCTTCTGCGTTGCCTTGGCCGCAACAACGCCCAAAGATACGCGATAAGAATGAGGAGGCAATTGGCGCGGCTGCCGTTGCCATTACTTGAATGGTGAGGCATAGGATCCCAATTCAAGAACTCCTTTTTTACTTAAACGAGTATTGATGGATGATTTCAATGGAGAATTCTTCGTCTTGGGAGATGTGACAACAGAAGGTTTGACGACTTTCCCTTTAGATCTCTTGAGGGCGGATGGATTTGCGACGTGAGTGAGCGGAGGTTTTGCGACGTGAGTGAGCATAGGCTTTGTTGTTTTTTCCAATCTCTTCCCACTATCATCGTCCAAATTGAAAAATTGGCGACGAACTTTATCGAACAAATACATCCGGGCGTTCCATGCAGCGATATTATTGGCAGTAGGATGGTGACGCACAATCTCTCGTGCAATACGGTCAAGATGGGCTTGTTGAGGATTCATCATCATGTTTCTCACCCTCTGATCTTCCGCTTGACGTTGTAACATGGTCGACATCAGTTTGGTAGTGTCACCACCACCACCACCCATTTGCTGTCCGCCACCGGTGTGTTCATTCATTTCAGATTTGGGAACCACCACTAATTCACTAAAGTCCATTTTCGTTTTATTGGGTCTTTTGCTTAACTTAAACGCAATCATAGGTGGATTAAATAGGTTGGTGCGAAATCGGTACTCAAACGGACAATTTGTAGTGAAATCAATAAAGAGGTAGGCATAATTCCCATACTTTTGAACCAATGTCGTTAAAATATCATACACGACGCTGCTCAGATTGCCTTTCGGAGCATTTTCCCCATGAATTGAGCCAATTGTTGTTGATTTCTCGGATTATTGAACGCGACCAAATAATGGACATTGCCATTACGAATACGTTGTTCTTTATCACCATACAAATACTGTGTGATTTGCACTGCGAAAAACCGTTTATGATGAGATCCTCTTAAAAATAATCCCGTAACAGTTTCATTGTTTTGGGATTCCATCGAGAATAATTAAATCATTTTCTTGCAATTGATCAAAATCATCTTGGGTAGGGACACCCATTTTCAATATCACATCTTTTAATTCTTTATGAAATGGACTTTCTATCCCATAATACCACCAGACTTTACGAATGGGCTTTTTAAATAAAGTATGACGATTCTTGATCATATTCGCCACAAACGTGGACTTTCCCGATTTACTAGGACCCGAGACAATCATGGATGAGTCATTCTCTAAACGGAAATCCATCTTGTCGAATCATAAAAGTCAGACATATATTCCATTCATCATGTATTAAACATAACTTAAAATTGTTTCCAGAACAAAGAATCATTTCCAGAATAAAGAAGAGGTGGAATAAAACGTCCACGTGTACATTTCTTAAAGAGTGAGTTTTCAAGAGCAGTCATCATTTCACTCATCAATGTCCTTTCCATGTCATTGGTAAGAGGATTCATATTGTACCGTGCAAATGCTTCCTTCAACATATTGGGAAAGGCGCGACAATGGATTTCGTAGGTACTACGGACAATGAAATAATGTTCAATATAGTTCAACACAGACCACTTCTCATTGACAAACTGTCCTGCTTTGTACCATGAGGATGACACATACCACTGACTCTCCTGGTTGTGTTCCACCATATCCTTGAACATTTCGAGGAATCGATTGATCCATTTCTCGGCTTGTATTTGATCACCGTCAAAGATATGTAGCGCGTGTGACTCTTCCCGGATGCGAATGTACACGCCGAGTGCTTGCGCCTTGGCATAATCCGTCCGCATCGTCCTCCAATCCTCTTCCTCCGTGGGTTGAGCACTCCACCTCTGAGAAAGCATGCTTGTCATCTAATCCTTCTTTTGTTTCATAAGTGCAGTGCTGTCCTCTGATTGGGATAGATGATCGAGATCATCTATAAAGTGTTTGAGTTCCTCCCAATCAATGTCCTGTTTAGGTTGCACCATGTGTATCAGATTAAATAAACCACTGGAGGGAATGTGTGCCTTCTTTATATCGAGTGTCAGCTTTGTCTTCTTCTTTTCCTCCACCGCTGTGTTTTGACATTCCTCCACCTGTTTGATACGGACTTGGACTTGATCCACAGTAAAACACAGCTTCAGAGTCTTTGTCTGTGGATTACAGTACATGCCTGTGACGCGGAAGATGGTATTTGCTTGAAGGAAGGTATTCTCCTTGAGATTGGAAAGAAGATGTCCAATCTTGGCCAAACTAACCTTCTTGTTCTTTCCATTGTCCTTCATCAGGAAGATGGGCGTGTCCTGCTTCAGCTTCATAAAGACACTGTCGTAGGCCGATTTCTTGTGTACATAACCGAGACAGGAGATGAGGTTGTAGGCAGATTCGGGTTGGACTTGTTTGTAGAGGGATTGTATCGCATCTTCCAACGTCTCCACATCGCGTGAGACTGCTTGAGAAATGATGAAGAGGGAGGTGAAGTTATCGGAACCGTACCCAGCGTCATTGTACGTTTGTGCACACCATCCATAAAATCCCATGGCAAACACGAGTTTTGAGATGTCTCGTCGTGATTGCCAATCCATCGCATTCATCGTCGCATTCTCTCCGAGAATGGGATAATATCCAGTGATACCCCATTTCTTGCCCAATACCAGACGTGTGATGGGCAGACAAGTAGGTTTTAATGAGTTCTTGATCTTTCTCGTGAGCATCCAATGTTCGAAAGAAGGTCAGTGTTTTATCCATAGACGTGTTAAAAGGGCGATGGTTTAAAAAGTAAATACAGTAAGCACCACAATAGGCTTTAGGACCTTGTATACGCAGAGGGCGACGATAGTCTAAAGGATAAGGTGTTGTCGATAACCACTCGGTAACATGTGGATTGTGAGATGGAGTGAGTCCATAAGAGTCAAAGAATTCGCACACGCGTTGATCCGCATTTTGATAAAAGGCCGGCCAATGCTTGCCAGGTTGATGAGAGCGATCACTATTGACAATAAGTGTCTTTGATTCCGGGGAATGAGCAGGAAGTAGATCAACAGGAAACACACCTTGGAAGGGAACGCAAGAAGATTGGAGGAGGCGATGAGCAAACGTTTGACAACTACACTGAATAGCACAGAGAAAATCATCTTCGCACATGCAGGCATTGAGTAAATGTTTCCCTTGTAATTGATTCATACCCTGCATAATTCCTTCGATTTCCGTGTTGCTTAACCATTCTCTCATTCAACCAACGCTGAGCTTTAATGAGACAATGTTGATAAAGAGGTGTCCAAGCGATAGGAGGAACGTGATACTCGGGTTCCTTCAACATGTCTTATGTTGTTGTCAATGCGCGCCAACACTTAAATAGCGGGTGGGATATACGCACTGGAGATGACAGCATTCTCCGGTGTGACGGAGAATTGTTCGTCATCAGTGGCGACGCCAGCCGTCTGCTTTCGGCAGGGCCAAGGCAGAGCCAAATAGACTCGTGGCAGGGCCGCATAAATGTATGGCAAGGTCATTCCAAACAATGTTGAAAAGTACATTTTTGGGGTCCCTACAGATATAATGAGAACAGTAAGTCACCAAGAGGCCTGTATTATGTGGCCCTATCACTATGCGAAACGGTAGTAGCAAAATTTACTGATGCTTAGCCAATTATGCCAATTCGTGCTTATATTCTGATGACATGAGGCAGATTTCTACTTCTATAAGCGGCGTCCTATCATTCATATCCCGCAATCCTCACCATCATTTACATATGATAAATACGGAGATAAGCCAACCTCGTATTATGTATAGGTTCTATATTTAGAGGATTATTTTTTTCATTGAGGCAATTATTCATTAAACCATTTGAAGAAAAACAAAAAAGTACAATAAATTCTTTTAATAGCAGTATCTTGTGAAAAAAAGGTCATGAAAATCTGAAACTAATCGCTCCAGATAAACGGGAACAAAAAAATCTCAAAGCGTATGGTAAAACAGCAGGATATATCGTACAATCAGATAAAACAAGATTGTGTGTACGCGTATTAAATCTCAAATACCCTAAAAAAACAAAAATGGTAGACCGAATTGGGAGAAAATAATTACCCCCAAAAAATTGTATACCGGATTGGGAGACAATAACATGAGGTGGGCATCCCTCTGTTTCATGAATATCTTTTGCCTGAGAACTGAAGAGATACACTCATGCAATTTAATACTCATGACACGTTCATGCTCATTTTATAACGATCAGTTTCTGGGGAACTCAACGAGTTTGTTAAGATATGATACACTAAGATGTGCATGAATTCAGAGGGATGCTTGAGAAATACAAAGAAGGTATAAATCCTCTTTAGCTGCCACGCAAGCAATCAATAATTGCGTCAACTCTACTGTAAATGTCTTTGTAAAAGATACTTGTATAAAAAATTAATGAAGCATAATGCGACAGTTTGGATATAGTGAACCGAATTGGTCAACTCAATAACAATGTCAAGATCGATCATTTTCGCTCTCGATTTGTGAGCAGCAATAATTATGATGTCGGACAACCTTTCAGCTGACATGGTTGTCCGGAGGTAAGACTTTACCAATCTCAATTTGCTGAAGCTCCGCTCGGCTTCTGCAGACGCTACAGGGATAGAGGCTGCAATTTTGAGCAACCTCATTGTCTCGAAGAACGCATCTGCGTACCTATCAACAAAAGTCAGCGTCTCCAAGATTGTCAATGGACTGAATTTTGAAATCTCTTTTTTGCTCTTTAGTTGAAGCAACTCGATTTTCAGAAGCTCCAAGTTTGATTCGTAATGCTTCGCTAAAGGAGATAACGACTCAAAGTCCAGGAAATTATCACTGACTGGACACAGGGCTTTTATTCCCATGAGGACATTCATATTGTTAGGAGAAAATCGCATTTTCAATTCAGCAATGGCGGTGTCAATGATTGGGAAGTAAATGCGTATCGCATGATTTGTGGCATTCGTGGGTTGATCTGACCGAAATTCGTGCACATGCTCATTGTCCTTGGGTATGGATTTATCGGTCACGACCATGTTTTTCAGCTTTTCTGGCATTGGCCTTTTCCGCTTCGCAGGGACACTGGCGGTGTTGAGCCCGCCCGTTGGTTAGGCCTTTATCGATCCAACATAGGCCATCGGCATCGGATAGCTGCAGGCCACGGTACCCATTGATTGAGGTCGGATCGTCGTCTGTGGCCAGTGAAATTGGCCATAGCGATATCGAAACGATTTCGGTTATTTGTCAGTGATCACGGCCGTTGCAATATCGAACCGATTTCGGTCATGTATTACTTGGTATTGCCTACATTTCTTATTTGCCTACATTTTTTTACATCAAAAAGAAAGTATAGTTATAATCAAAGTGTATTTGTATGAAAATATTGATGTCCACCACATAGTTAAAAGCAAAGACGATACAAAGAGACTAAACTCAGTTCAAAAATGGAAACTCCCATATCTTTGATCGATAGTTTAAATATCTATCGTAATTCACATATTGTTCGATATCTTGATTCGGTATACCTTTTCGTTATACCGGCACGGGAAGAAGTGATAATTAACCTGGACGTACATTCAAAATCTATGTGAAAGCTAATAATCAATATGTTTACTGTGAGTGGACTTGTCAAAATTTAACTCGTTAAACGCAACTAAGGAACGAGTCATCTCTTCCACCGTACTGCTCACCACAGACTGGAAGGAATATATATAGCAATTTATCCAACGAGTTCAGAGTACATCATTACTTCAGTACACAGAGATAAGCCGGACGAGTCAGCTCGTCCTCATTCAGAAAAATTTAAAGTGGCTGCCAATTTTAAAGCATTGAGAGATATGAGAGTTTTCCGTCATTCTTGTTCATCGTCTTTGGTTAAAAGACGTGTTAAAATCACACATGCATGATATTAAGAAGGCATAGATGTGGTTTTCTGCTTTAGAAAACAAAGCGAAATATGTACGAAAAGTACACAACTAATAAGTCATAAAATATAATGATTCAGACAGAAAATGCTTATGACAAGATAACAATGAACGATATAACAAACAAATCTGGTTTTCAATATGATATGACGTAGATGTGATACAGGCGACAATGCGAAACATGTAAGGAAAGGCACATAACTAATAGTGCATTACCCCTATGTGCATTACTGTAAACGAGATACAATTCATCTTGACAGAAAATGCTTCTGAATCGATAACAATTACAGTTTCGATAATGATTAAGTCTCGGATAAAACTTCATAACACACCACACTGTAAATTGATTTTTGCTAATTTATTAGTTTTTTCTAAGTCGTGTTGAGTTTATGTAGCAAAAATAAATTAGGAACAGGTTCTGATGAAATGAGGTCGAATATCGAACGCCAATGAAGACGACTAAGAACTGTTAAGACTAAGGTTGGCACTATTAAGACCTATTAGACCTAAACAGTGCCAACAACCCAGAAAATCGATGGAGAATTTGCTACAGAAAGACTTGAGTAGTACAGATACATAATCGAGCTGAGAATCTTTCGGAAATAAAGATTTGGGCCTTGAGAGTATCAGCTTGTACAGAAACTTAATGCATAAACCCAACACGACTTAGGAATATATCATTAGTAAAAAATGCTGAATAATAAAAAGATCATACTTGATATACTCAGCATCGGAGTAAAAGGGCGTCCATAAAGTCACAAAACAAAGAATTACTGATACTCTGCATCGGAGTAAAAAGGCGTCCATTAAGGCACATGAAAAAAGAATTACTGATATTTTGCATCGGAGTAAAAAGGCGTCCATTAAGGCACAAAACAGAGAATCGCTGAAGTACTTGAAAACTTTCATAATGAGCACAGAGCACTTGAATATCCTATTGAAAATTCTATGAATCACTTAAATATCCTTCCTCTTCCTCCTCTCAGTCCGGCCACCACACCGGTCGGAATCTTGCGACAAATGGCGAGAAATTGTGGTATCCACGAGGGCCATATTGGCATCTTGAAACCGCATCACAACCGCTTCTACAATGAAAACCGAAAACTGTTTGTTAATTTAATTCAGAAGTGCTTGCTAGTCTAGTTAACATGCATTCGGACTATGATGGGACTAAGATTCGGACTTTTTCATTAATACAGTACACGTACTTCAATAATTTTCTGTTACTTTACACATCTTTTTATTACGGATGCAAGTATGTAAGTAAGTATGTAACATACAGGTCTGGCAGAAAATATGGCATCACTCAATTTTTACCGATTGATTAACTTTTTCTAAATCGGGTTGAGCTTCTGCAGCACCAAAAGTTATATAAATATAGCACCAAAAGTTACTATATAGTAACTTTCTAAAAGATAATATCCAGGGCTATCTCTTGAGGGTACTTGATTTGAATAAGTCGGCATATTCAGGTCAGCGGAGGTCAATGAGTATAAAAACATAATTTCCGGGAGAAACATAATACCGCGGAATATAGGAGGGTTGGCAAATATAAGTTTAGCGATTGAAATTAAAACCCAGAATTTTGGGTTCAATTGGGTTTTCTGCATTTTTGTAATTCAAATGACATCTATGTGCATGACATGACCTCATTCATTCTCTAAAACAATAAGGACGTCTTATTACGGGCTATTATGTCTACAAAAGTCTTATAATTTAGAATGAAAACTACAGAGAAAGGAAAATTTTACGATCAGTCGATCACCTCGTAGATGCTTGCCCATTTTCCTGAAGCAATTATGTACGACTTTATTTAACAGTATACAAGATGTCTGTTCGCACGAACACTCACCCTCGACTAGCTTTTTCAGAACAAGCGCGAAACTTCTTTTTCCACCAGATCCCTTCAAATTGAACTTCTTTTGAAGATAGTTGTGGAGGAGATAGTTAATGCTTCTCTTGGTCATGGAGCGGACATCCAGCCCTCCATGAACAAAAATTGATCGAACCTGAAAGGGGAAAACGGATACTTGATTATGATGTATGATCAGCAAAGATAAAATGAGATCATTTTACATTATTTTGCGATAAAATTCGTAAAATGACATCATGTTATGCCAGTCTACATCATTTTAACATCATAACAGCAAAAATCAAATGTCTTAGCCGATCATAGGTTGTCAATCAGCAATATGTCCATATATTCAGCCCAACAAGAGTTAATAGATCTGCCCGATTTATGTATGTGTAAGTGTTATATGCTGAGAAAGTCTAGTTTCTGCTGGGATAATTGAATGAACATTTCTACGATATTAGTTCTTAAGGCTAAGCGCCCCTATGGGATGTCAAAAAGGGAAATATCAAAGGATATGACACAGTTGAACAGTGGCGGTCAACAGGCAAGATTGATTGATAGTAAATCTGAAGTGATGACACAAATAAATACCAGAATTTACATGAGATTTAGTTAGTAGGGAAACTAGTATTTATTTAAAAACCTAAACGAGGTATGACATACCGATACACTGGATCGATGAGCATAAAATACAAATAAAGAAGTGTATAAGTATAATATCAATTCATGTAGTCACTGTACGTTTGATGTAAGTAAACAATTCCGCAAAAAATTTAGAGGTAACAGTATTTAAGATTAAAGAGTGTCAACGTAAAATTAATCCCACTGCAGAATACGACGGTATGTCACACATCTAAGGTTTTGAATAAATTCTTGTTTTCCCTACTAACTAGATCTGATGTAAATTTTGTGATTTTGTTTGTCATTCGCTTCAGATTTCCGATCAATCAATCAAAGAATATGTACGATTGTACGTACAATCATTAAATGTTTTATACTGTAATTCAACAGAAAATTGTATTTTCTTAGCCAAAAAAAGTGTCGTTATTCGTAAGCCAATATGCCCCAATAGATAGAACAAGAACGAAGTCTTACCACATCATTTCGATAGGATTTATCTTCTATCTTTTTGACGAAGTTTTCGTATTCATCCACAGTTTTCAACTTCTCAATTTTAACGAAACTGCCACATTGAACACCTCTGCCAAATTCTACCATTGCATCGAGTCTACGTGAATGTTCCGCGTAATAGCGGTCCACTTTCGTATCAAGGCGGCAGAGTAAATGAATAATCTCTGAAAATTAAGGACGGCGATGTCATCCGTGGGTTCACATATATGAAAAATCACGAAACTGATAAATTAACGAATTTAGGGTTGTGACTTTCGGTACAACGCCTTCCGACGACTTCAAGCCTCTCCGCATAAACGCGACTACTCTTAATCACAAGTCTCGGGTGGCATTAGCACAACAGCAACAGTTTCGTTGTAAAAAATATATTTCGTTACGGTTAGGTTGCATATAAAAGCAAAAATCAGCAACAATTATTTAGTCAGCTGATAAAAACAAGTCGAGTTTTTGGCTGCGAAACTAGAACCTGACTAAGATTTATTTGTGCATATTTCATTGATTTCATCATCAAATATCTTCAGAAAAATCAAGAAATTCATTGCGACAAAGTGATTGCGGACGCTGTATCCATCATATTCTAGTTGCACAAAAATCTTATCATGTTATCAGTGATTGTATAACTTACACTTGTGTCAGTTACAAATGTCAGACAATAATCGTTTTTTGATAAACATCAATTAAGGTTTAACTAGTTATAACTACATGTATATCATTAATTATTTCATTTCGGTAGCTAGAAACATACAATCATATGTATACAGAAACTTAGGGCTTCTGAAAATTTCTAAACTTTGCAAGAAAGAGATGGATAAGTGTAACAACAATATCTCTGGTTTCGGTCCTCATACTCACTGTCTTTTTTGCGAACGCTTGTATCTTCAACACTTCCTACAATACGCGCATGAACAATTGATGTGCTATTGGATAGCGACAGTTTCCTCGTCGGAGAACTCGTAACCGGGAACGGTTGAGTAGACTCATTCGCTAACACCAAGGAACTAGTCCCTAAGATCGCCTGAGTCGATTGAGCAACGAAGGAATTTTCCGATGATTGGTCTTTCATGAGGTCTGAGGAATTTGACGTTGAGGCATGCCCGATCAACGGTACAATGGAAAGGCTCTGTGATTCAGAACTATTCACGAACATCGGAGGACCAGTTTTTACGCCTTCATGAGTCGATGGCACAACGGATGTTTTGTCTGATGATATCCGACTTGTAGCACTGGCTATTTTCGGCAAGTTGATAACTGTGTCATCTTCAATAATAATAGTGCTGTCTGACGATGTACTGACAGAAGAATTTTCTTGTGTCAAACCTGGTAACTAATTCCGCCTTACTTTGTATTTTTTCAATGCGCCACTTCTTTTCCGTCATCAGCGCGGCAAGGTAATCGCAAAAGTCATCTAGACCCTCATCATTATCAGACACATGGATGACCAACGCATCCTCTGGCTTCATGTTAAAGTCAATTTTCAGAATTACATTTTCCCCTTCGCAATAACTGTTGTACTGCTCAACACTCCATTTCAGACTGACAGCCTCTAACGTTTGATCGCTAACGAAAAAAACGATAGCGTAATTGCACTTGGAATATTCAAGAGCCTGAAATCAGAACGGCATGTAATGAATTCTCCAAAAAAGGAGTTACCAAAACATGAAAGTGGCTATTCGTCTGAACAATATTTTCATTTTCACGGACTCAGGTGAAGGTCAAAAATAAAAAGCGCTAACTAACCAAGGCATGCGACAACATAAGAACACTGAGAACTAAGATACGTAAGGGAAAATTAAATACAAGTCTGATTCGTCACTATGGAATGCTATGCATTTCCCGGTTGGAGATTCATGAAATCTACAATTTCGCATAACAGAAAAATATCCAATACCCAACACAATGGATTCATAAGGAAAATCATACAACGATTTCACAAATTTCATCTTGAAACCAGAGAAAGTTTTGTTTACTTCGTCAATGTCATCGATTATACCCAAAAGTACAGATAAAATTAAAAGTACAGATAGATGAAAAAATCGTCATTTTCTGCACAATTCGCTAACTTCAAGTGATCAAACACCGTCACTAAATCTTATCATATCACACTCAAAATCGATGTGCATACTCCTGATAGAGTGACCTGCCAGGAATGTGGTCCGTTATGGTCATTTATTAGGATAACTGATGATTTCAACAACCCATTTTTGTTAAAAGTACAGATAGATGAAAAAATCGTCATTTTCTGCACAATTCGCTAACTTCAAGTGATCAAACACCGTCACTAAATCTTATCATATCACACTCAAAATCGATGTGCATACTCCTGATAGAGTGACCTGCCAGGAATGTGGTCCGTTATGGTCATTTATTAGGATAACTGATGATTTCAACAACCCATTTTTGTTAAAAGTACAGATAGATGAAAAAATCGTCATTTTCTGCACAATTCGCTAACTTCAAGTGATCAAACACCGTCACTAAATCTTATCATATCACACTCAAAATCGATGTGCATACTCCTGATAGAGTGACCTGCCAGGAATGTGGTCCGTTATGGTCATTTATTAGGATAACTGATGATTTCAACAACCCATTTTTGTTAAAAGTACAGATAGATGAAAAAATCGTCATTTTCTGCACAATTCGCTAACTTCAAGTGATCAAACACCGTCACTAAATCTTATCATATCACACTCAAAATCGATGTGCATACTCCTGATAGAGTGACCTGCCAGGAATGTGGTCCGTTATGGTCATTTATTAGGATAACTGATGATTTCAACAACCCATTTTTGTTAAAAGTACAGATAGATGAAAAAATCGTCATTTTCTGCACAATTCGCTAACTTCAAGTGATCAAACACCGTCACTAAATCTTATCATATCACACTCAAAATCGATGTGCATACTCCTGATAGAGTGACCTGCCAGGAATGTGGTCCGTTATGGTCATTTATTAGGATAACTGATGATTTCAACAACCCATTTTTGTTAAAAGTACAGATAGATGAAAAAATCGTCATTTTCTGCACAATTCGCTAACTTCAAGTGATCAAACACCGTCACTAAATCTTATCATATCACACTCAAAATCGATGTGCATACTCCTGATAGAGTGACCTGCCAGGAATGTGGTCCGTTATGGTCATTTATTAGGATAACTGATGATTTCAACAACCCATTTTTGTTAAAAGTACAGATAGATGAAAAAATCGTCATTTTCTGCACAATTCGCTAACTTCAAGTGATCAAACACCGTCACTAAATCTTATCATATCACACTCAAAATCGATGTGCATACTCCTGATAGAGTGACCTGCCAGGAATGTGGTCCGTTATGGTCATTTATTAGGATAACTGATGATTTCAACAACCCATTTTTGTTAAAAGTACAGATAGATGAAAAAATCGTCATTTTCTGCACAATTCGCTAACTTCAAGTGATCAAACACCGTCACTAAATCTTATCATATCACACTCAAAATCGATGTGCATACTCCTGATAGAGTGACCTGCCAGGAATGTGGTCCGTTATGGTCATTTATTAGGATAACTGATGATTTCAACAACCCATTTTTGTTAAAAGTACAGATAGATGAAAAAATCGTCATTTTCTGCACAATTCGCTAACTTCAAGTGATCAAACACCGTCACTAAATCTTATCATATCACACTCAAAATCGATGTGCATACTCCTGATAGAGTGACCTGCCAGGAATGTGGTCCGTTATGGTCATTTATTAGGATAACTGATGATTTCAACAACCCATTTTTGTTAAAAGTACAGATAGATGAAAAAATCGTCATTTTCTGCACAATTCGCTAACTTCAAGTGATCAAACACCGTCACTAAATCTTATCATATCACACTCAAAATCGATGTGCATACTCCTGATAGAGTGACCTGCCAGGAATGTGGTCCGTTATGGTCATTTATTAGGATAACTGATGATTTCAACAACCCATTTTTGTTAAAAGTACAGATAGATGAAAAAATCGTCATTTTCTGCACAATTCGCTAACTTCAAGTGATCAAACACCGTCACTAAATCTTATCATATCACACTCAAAATCGATGTGCATACTCCTGATAGAGTGACCTGCCAGGAATGTGGTCCGTTATGGTCATTTATTAGGATAACTGATGATTTCAACAACCCATTTTTGTTAAAAGTACAGATAGATGAAAAAATCGTCATTTTCTGCACAATTCGCTAACTTCAAGTGATCAAACACCGTCACTAAATCTTATCATATCACACTCAAAATCGATGTGCATACTCCTGATAGAGTGACCTGCCAGGAATGTGGTCCGTTATGGTCATTTATTAGGATAACTGATGATTTCAACAACCCATTTTTGTTAAAAGTACAGATAGATGAAAAAATCGTCATTTTCTGCACAATTCGCTAACTTCAAGTGATCAAACACCGTCACTAAATCTTATCATATCACACTCAAAATCGATGTGCATACTCCTGATAGAGTGACCTGCCAGGAATGTGGTCCGTTATGGTCATTTATTAGGATAACTGATGATTTCAACAACCCATTTTTGTTAAAAGTACAGATAGATGAAAAAATCGTCATTTTCTGCACAATTCGCTAACTTCAAGTGATCAAACACCGTCACTAAATCTTATCATATCACACTCAAAATCGATGTGCATACTCCTGATAGAGTGACCTGCCAGGAATGTGGTCCGTTATGGTCATTTATTAGGATAACTGATGATTTCAACAACCCATTTTTGTTAAAAGTACAGATAGATGAAAAAATCGTCATTTTCTGCACAATTCGCTAACTTCAAGTGATCAAACACCGTCACTAAATCTTATCATATCACACTCAAAATCGATGTGCATACTCCTGATAGAGTGACCTGCCAGGAATGTGGTCCGTTATGGTCATTTATTAGGATAACTGATGATTTCAACAACCCATTTTTGTTAAAAGTACAGATAGATGAAAAAATCGTCATTTTCTGCACAATTCGCTAACTTCAAGTGATCAAACACCGTCACTAAATCTTATCATATCACACTCAAAATCGATGTGCATACTCCTGATAGAGTGACCTGCCAGGAATGTGGTCCGTTATGGTCATTTATTAGGATAACTGATGATTTCAACAACCCATTTTTGTTAAAAGTACAGATAGATGAAAAAATCGTCATTTTCTGCACAATTCGCTAACTTCAAGTGATCAAACACCGTCACTAAATCTTATCATATCACACTCAAAATCGATGTGCATACTCCTGATAGAGTGACCTGCCAGGAATGTGGTCCGTTATGGTCATTTATTAGGATAACTGATGATTTCAACAACCCATTTTTGTTAAAAGTACAGATAGATGAAAAAATCGTCATTTTCTGCACAATTCGCTAACTTCAAGTGATCAAACACCGTCACTAAATCTTATCATATCACACTCAAAATCGATGTGCATACTCCTGATAGAGTGACCTGCCAGGAATGTGGTCCGTTATGGTCATTTATTAGGATAACTGATGATTTCAACAACCCATTTTTGTTAAAAGTACAGATAGATGAAAAAATCGTCATTTTCTGCACAATTCGCTAACTTCAAGTGATCAAACACCGTCACTAAATCTTATCATATCACACTCAAAATCGATGTGCATACTCCTGATAGAGTGACCTGCCAGGAATGTGGTCCGTTATGGTCATTTATTAGGATAACTGATGATTTCAACAACCCATTTTTGTTAAAAGTACAGATAGATGAAAAAATCGTCATTTTCTGCACAATTCGCTAACTTCAAGTGATCAAACACCGTCACTAAATCTTATCATATCACACTCAAAATCGATGTGCATACTCCTGATAGAGTGACCTGCCAGGAATGTGGTCCGTTATGGTCATTTATTAGGATAACTGATGATTTCAACAACCCATTTTTGTTAAAAGTACAGATAGATGAAAAAATCGTCATTTTCTGCACAATTCGCTAACTTCAAGTGATCAAACACCGTCACTAAATCTTATCATATCACACTCAAAATCGATGTGCATACTCCTGATAGAGTGACCTGCCAGGAATGTGGTCCGTTATGGTCATTTATTAGGATAACTGATGATTTCAACAACCCATTTTTGTTAAAAGTACAGATAGATGAAAAAATCGTCATTTTCTGCACAATTCGCTAACTTCAAGTGATCAAACACCGTCACTAAATCTTATCATATCACACTCAAAATCGATGTGCATACTCCTGATAGAGTGACCTGCCAGGAATGTGGTCCGTTATGGTCATTTATTAGGATAACTGATGATTTCAACAACCCATTTTTGTTAAAAGTACAGATAGATGAAAAAATCGTCATTTTCTGCACAATTCGCTAACTTCAAGTGATCAAACACCGTCACTAAATCTTATCATATCACACTCAAAATCGATGTGCATACTCCTGATAGAGTGACCTGCCAGGAATGTGGTCCGTTATGGTCATTTATTAGGATAACTGATGATTTCAACAACCCATTTTTGTTAAAAGTACAGATAGATGAAAAAATCGTCATTTTCTGCACAATTCGCTAACTTCAAGTGATCAAACACCGTCACTAAATCTTATCATATCACACTCAAAATCGATGTGCATACTCCTGATAGAGTGACCTGCCAGGAATGTGGTCCGTTATGGTCATTTATTAGGATAACTGATGATTTCAACAACCCATTTTTGTTAAAAGTACAGATAGATGAAAAAATCGTCATTTTCTGCACAATTCGCTAACTTCAAGTGATCAAACACCGTCACTAAATCTTATCATATCACACTCAAAATCGATGTGCATACTCCTGATAGAGTGACCTGCCAGGAATGTGGTCCGTTATGGTCATTTATTAGGATAACTGATGATTTCAACAACCCATTTTTGTTAAAAGTACAGATAGATGAAAAAATCGTCATTTTCTGCACAATTCGCTAACTTCAAGTGATCAAACACCGTCACTAAATCTTATCATATCACACTCAAAATCGATGTGCATACTCCTGATAGAGTGACCGATAGAGGTCGACCGAGTGAATATGATCCCTTTTTTGTGTTAAGCAACATTTAGAAGTTTATACAAGGAACTACACAAAAATATGATTCCGTATACAATAAAAATGGTCGTCAAGTCAAAGAAAAGTTCACATTTGAAAAAGAAATCGAATTTCAAGCGTTTATGCTGCTCTTGCAAGAAGAATTTGCATTTGTTGTCGTAAATTTGTTCAATCTTTTAGCATGCATGTAGGACTACATTTTGTTCGTACGGGACTTCTTTTATAATAGGCATAGTAGATCTTGGCTATATCTGATTTTGATATAGCCTACAGTAATATAGCGATTCATCATATTTCTTATGTGATAATAACAATCGGCATGTATGAGAACACACACAAAATGATAAACAATGGCACCTACAAGTAATTTGTTCTTCAATGTATTTTCTTTTTTAAATATTGCTTTCATTTTATACACGGTACCGTATTCAACGGGTAGGCTATGACTACGCATTTATAAAGATTGAGGATAAGACTACGTACTTAAATGTTCAAACAAAAAATTTTCTCATAGGCCTAGTTTCTTGTGGCTAGATATGGATCTACGGATAGGAGCAAGGGAGGGGGGGGGTAAATGGGTCGAGATTTAGTTTGTATTCAACATATTTTTTTCAGTGACCAATCAAATTTATTCTTTCACCATAATCATGCCTAGTTATCACTGATCTAGGTGATAACATGCAGGCTTCACTGCAATCAAATGTCGAAAAATCGAATCTTAGAAAAAAAAATTCATAGCGAAAAATTCCATGTCTTGTGCCTTATAGATCATGTCTTGGTAATAGCAAGTTGGGATTTATTGTCAAGAATTTGTCTTGGTAATAGCAATTTGAGGTTTTATTGTCAAGACATTGTCTTGGTAATAGCAAGTTGGGGGTTTACTGTCAAGACATTGTCTTGCTAATAGCCACTGCCTTATCGTAAATCAAAACGTAAAATAGCGTATTAACGATAATACTGATAGCCCAACGATAATACCTGGATGACAAAGACCAACTGATAGTTAACCTTTAGAGATATTATACACATTGTATATGTAGATAATTAATAATACGTCGGTAGACAAGTCAATCACACTAAAATCCATACTATGGCCGCCACCACGCAAGTTAAAATGGTCCAAAACATTTAAAAAATTACAAAATTAAACAACAATAAATTATTTCGATGTTTGGAAGACTGGGTATTAACCATAGATAACCATGGACTATACATAAGTCATTGAACATGAATTCAGTAATATTTCGTTTTGTGATTGCAAACAGTGTGATGTTTTAGCATATTTCAGTTATCTGAATTAAAAATGACAGTCTTGTGAATCTCTTAACAGTGGAATAAAAACCGATAGTAATGTCCTATCATGATTGTGAATGTTGCTATCCTTTTGTATTCTATATTTCTTTACATCTGTAATAATGTCATTGATTGAAAGATGATAATTAAGCTATTGTTACGCATTCCATGCCAACATATTTAGCCCTCGCTTTGGAAGTACACAGTTTAGTCCATGGTTTATTCATAGCGTTTATTCAAGTATTCGTAATGTATTTATACATTTTTACATGATATATCCATGATATTTTACAGAATATCCCATTTATAGTGTCAGGCATTAATATATCTCTGATTAATCATCATGGCCACATCAAACTTAACCAAGTATCCTAATGATTAAAAAAATAGGAATATTCCATGATCAAAAATTATATTATATTTGTTTGAAATAATATTTTTTTCAAACTTTTCAGCGTCTTTAGCAACAGTGTCAACAAACGAAAAAGATCTATTGAATTACTCCATGTTTCTCTTAATTTCATGAATATCTATTCCTGTTTTCTCGTGAAATTAATTGAGGCGCTGATCAACAGTTTCCATCATGATCTTTTGATTAATTTTATATATTTTCAATCATTTATAAGTAAGTCATGTTCAGCTATTTTGATGTGCATGTATTTGTATTTGCATTCGATTGCAGAAAATTTTTTTTCAATAAATTTCACATCTAAATGTTGAATTACGGTACACTTCTGATTTATCCAAAACCGATGATCACAGATAGTTTACTGTAATTCACATGTTCATTTGGTGAAAAAGTATGATACCTTTATTACCATTATGCTATTCTTTATTAGGTATAGCCTTCAAATTTCTCTTTCAACCGAAAGGCCTACTGTTCTAAAATGCGTAATTTCAAGTGGCTGCAAGACATAGCCATAATTTTAAGTTAATTTTGACGCTTTATTGCCATAATAATTATGCGAAGCACTTATTAAGGACAATCTAAGATATTTATGTCACTTTACGACCTTTACAGACTTGCTAAGCACTTTTAACAGGAAGCAGATTTTAAATTGACCATGATTTATAAAGCAGTTAAGCTCTTGAAGTTATCATGTCTGTAGTATACATATATGGTTTTAACTAAATCAAATTATTGTTTGGGATCATTGACAATAAGATTACGTGCTCAGAATAGCGCATTGACACCAGTGATATAGCATCGCTCGACACTGATGCTCTAGCAGTGACTGATATTTATTCAAATTCGGGCGCAAAAAGGTTAATGAAATTTTCATCGTTGGCCGGTCTTTTCTTTGACATATATAGTTTCGGGATATATATAATACTACTTATTTTCAATTAATAAGTAGTATTTAAAGAAAGTGAAATATAAATATTTAAATGGAATGAATTTACTGGAAAGATAAAAAGCCAAAGCCGGAACGATATTGGCCCATGAACGGCCTTACCAACGGGCGGCTATCTCGTTCTTGGAACATATTTCATTTGCAGCTTCAATGAAAGAATCGCACTGTTCCTCACTGCGCATTTCTGTTAGATTCGATTCAAGAACTTTGATGAGATCAAAAGCCGCATCCATTGATATCGAGCGACTTTGCAGGCTGTCTGATACTTTCGACAAATGGACCAACAACTGGCGAAAAAGCAAAATACAAATTTGAAATCGATCAGCGCAAGAATCGCTTTCGCATCACAGGCTCGATCACTGTGTGATTCGTTTGAGATATTTTCCAGAAGTTTGATCAAACACGAAAAACGTTGGTACACAGCATTGCAAGCAGCAACCTGTGAAGCCCATCTTGTATCAGAAAGAGACTTCAACTCGATCGGTCTTTCAGTGGAAAACATCACCTCTTGAAGATCAAGCCACGCAGAATGCACATAAGATCCACTGATGAAGTTGTGAATGCGACGTAATGTTGCGAATAAATGGCCTGCTTCACGGACAGCTTTGCAACAATCCACCACTACAAGATTCAAGCGATACGCATAACAATGAATGTATATTGCCCATTTTGACATTTCACGAATTCTGGCCTGGACACCATTGATATGACCGCTCATTACGGCAGCGCCATCATAGGATTGAGCGATACAATTTTGAATTGGCAATCCAAATTCGGAAATCTTTTCCAGAATGTAATTTGTGAGAGATGATGCAGTAAGTGAAGTCGCTTCCACAAATCCAATGAATTCTTCATGACATTCGCCTTAGAAAATGTATCTCACGCAAATCGACAGTTGCTCTTTTTTTGAGAGATCCTTCGATTCGTCACAAATTATGCTGCAAAATTTTGCTTCAAGTACTTCATCTCTGATCTGATCAGAAATAATACTGCTCATAATTGAAATTATAGCATTTTGGATGCTTGAATGTGTGTATTTGGCATTTCCGGCACCATTCAATCCTTCCTCTATGACAGGATCGTGTTCTGCGACAATTCTCAAAATTTCAAGGAAATTTCCCTTATTATGGGAGACTTCAGTTTCAGCATGTCCTCTTTGAGAAATATTTTGTAAGCAGGTCAAACGCAGCACTTTTGCAACAGTCTTCAAATAATGCCGGTTTCGGTTAATCTGTGTGACGTGAGCTGCATCAAGGAGAGTGGTGACCGATTTATTTTCCTTTGTCATGGCCTTGTAATTTTCGAACATTTCCACCGATTTTAGATGGCAATCAGAGCTTGCGTGCTTTAACAGGGCATTTGTCTTTGGATTTTGACCAGTAGCCCGATTCCACGCCCGAAACCCATCCGAAACAAATGTTTCATTTTCACCAGCAACGTGGAAATGTCGACATACGAAACAGAAGACCGCGTCAGCAGACTCAGAATACTCCAGCCACGAATGTCTTTTAAACCACGCTGAATTGAAATGGCGATGTCTGTTGCCCATGTGACGCAATGGATATTGCTGAAGAATAGGTTGTTTAGGTGTTTCAGATGGCAATCGAGACAAGTCTTTTGGACCTACATGTTCCTTAGGTGAAATAGTTTTTGGTAGGCCTGTCACCTTTTGACCTAGAATTTCATTGTCAGGCACATCTTCAGCTGTGTCTGAGTCTGAATCGTTATCACTGTCACTTTCTGAAGAAGTTGGTGACGTTGTGTGTGTCACATTCACATCACAGGTATGTTGTTGCGCTTCTTTGTCACCGGTTCTTTTTTTATCATCGCTTGTGTTCGGGAGGCGCGCGTTGGTAGATTGACGCAACCACGACGAAAGCATTCTCCTAAAAAAAAAGAATGAAGTTTTCATCGCCGTCACCGATATGTAAGATATAAATAAGAATACTGACACAGAAGAATGTTAAAAAAGTAATGATATACATCGGCGCTTATACAGTAAACAATGGCACAGTGGAATGGCTACTTGTTTACTGTCTGTATTGATTCATTGATTGGTTGATTGTACATAAGGAAATATACATGTTAAATATTATACACTCTTCAATAATACTAGGGCTCGCAGGACGTTTCGTATTCGCAATTTTTGCACGCAGTCATGCCTGTATATTACGGGTATGGGGTGCTTTCAGATATTAAAGCAAACAGCTTGTCTCTAAAAAATATACTTTTAGACGAAAAACTGTTTGCGTCAATAAGAAACTAATTCTGAAGCCATCCCTAGATATGTAAGTGAGTTGTTTATGCTGGTACGAACCCCCCACCCCTATCCCCCCAGCACAGCTAACGCCATAAATTGCAAAGGTTACTGATGGAATAATAAGATACATGTATAATGAGTATAAAATGAATATAAAATGAGTATAAATACAACAGTAAATGACTAGGATAGTAACATGTCTTTTGAAAGTCATACTGAGTTGGAAGCTGATTCCACCACATATGCGATCAAATAAACTCCGTGAGTAATCTTGGGTGCGAGTGCGTTCAGTAATACTCGTAACGCGATAACATCGCGGTGTACGTCACTGAATTGGCTCTTGCAAAGACTTTCAGCCTGGAAAGACTCGTTGAGCGAAGAGAAGTACATGTATTTGCAAAAGAGATTGGGGGAAGCCACATCTCGTCTGACAGATAATGAGTAGTTTGTTAGTATGCGACTCTCTCATCAGGTGCTTAAAAAGTGCTTAGAGGCATTCTGTACATACGATTTCCACGTCAAGTTTTGGATTTCGGTCGTTGAGGTTATGTAGATAATACCGCGAAGACGTTGTTTAGAGCATCACATCAGGAGCTTTAATTGAGTTGTAGAATTCGTCTGACAGGATTCTTTAGCAAAACTTTCCAAATGCTAATATGGTCTTGGTCTTGAACATTTTTATGTTTCATTTTTCACTTTTATGATAGACGCTTTTTAGATGGTTTGTAATGTTGAAAGTCAAGTTTCCGGTAGTTCATTACTGTACTACTTAAAGTAGCTTAATCACAGGTGTTATATACATACGGTAGTTTGTCATTTCAACGAAAGTGAAGGATATGCACTAAAGAGTAGGTTCCATCATTTTATGAAAAAGTTACATTTAGCGTCCACTGGAGCATTGTGGAAGGTGTCACAAGTCACAACTTAAGGTTTGAAGACCTGCAAGAAATTCGATAAATACCTGTCACGGTAGTCGTACATTTTCTTTGTTCGCGTCATTGCGTGGGTGGAGCATTTTTGTAATTTACCTGGCTACGCATGAAAACAGAAAGATGGTCGCTTTTCCTGAGTTAGGCATCGCAACTAGTCGCAACTAATGAAATGCTTCACAGATTGATTGGCCGATGCAGAATTGGTTATACTGTAGGCCTATTACTGGTTTGAAATGTCAAACCAAAACAAATCACAAAATAATCAATAATGCCTTGGCGCCCCTTTTAAGTTGGCCCTCCTGTGCCCCTTTCAATTCTAAATTTTAACTACGCGCCTGAATAGGACTAATTAGACTAAGCATGCATCAAAAATTTCCAAAATGACTGTCTAGTCGAACCGAAATATTTATAAAAGCAGCGTCTGAATATGCATAACGTGGATTTTGACACTCTTGATACTGAATTGTGTAGAAGAGGCAAAATTTACATCGGCTTCTAGCGGCCACATTGCTAGAATCGTCCATATCCGCGTCTGTAACCTTGCGTCCTCTCACTTGTAAACCAGTGACATGACTTCACAGTCTCTGATAGCGTACCAACTCTTCCATTCAGGGCAATTGATAGCCAAACATTTTCGTCTCACATAACTACCTACCAGTCCTTCATTTTACAGAATTTGACTGTTAGACTTTCTGTGGCACCTAAGTGGCTGAGGCGCTGTCCAATCACATACCTTCCTTAACACTGCACTGCCAGTGACATCTGTTCTTCCATTTATTCAATGTTACTGTTTGTGCCAAGAATTTATAAACTATTAGGCCTAACAGTCCTTCGTTCTATCCACCCTGATCTAGAAGAGAAATGGTGCCATTTTCTTTGAAAGTAGAATTTGTTATTTGATTATTTAGCTGGTCACTATCTTCTTTCAGTCGAGAATGAAAAACACTGGAACAGTTGAAAGCTACGGACCATTGATAACCCCATTAGGAAATGGTTTGCAGGTCTGTCTATCCTTGAGAAAAGAAACAACCAGCCTGCAACGTTGCCTGGTTGTATTTTCGTCAAAATATCTTTGTGTCAGACTTATTTGAAAAACTTAGAAATTAGATATCCTGATCAACTGAGCGAGTCTCACCTCGCATATCTAGCACAAGGATGATGTGCTCTGTCACATAAAAATAAGATCGCCAGTATAATGAGAATGCCGAATGCTGCCGTACTGCAGGTGTGAGAGAAGTGTTTTTGAAGCTGAGTGTTTAATACAGTAGGCCTAATTAAAATCAATCAATATAAGCATATATACACTCAAGGAACAAATAAAGTACCCGGTGGAAAAAGTTATGTTAACAGTGACAAATTTATCATTTCAGTCATTTTTTTTTCTACTCGTTGGTGTGAAATATGAACTTTAGAAGTTAATCAATAGTCAAACCATTAGGCCTCAACCACACAGCGAGCTTTTCCAAGCGTTTTGCAGCAAATACAAAGTCATCATTGCAGCATTTGTAGACTTCCATAATGCACGCAAAGCAAACTGGAGCGATTGATAGCTTGCGGACATGCGGTTACTCGAGACGCTTGGGACGCTCGTGTTTGCTTTGCTTTCAGTGTAGCTGAGGCCTAATGCTGTGATTCCATTCATTGTTCTTTCATGCATACCGAGCTGTACTCTGTTCAATCCGCTAGCTACATACACCACAATCATTGACAGTATCGTAGCATTAGCAAATTAGTCATGGCGACACGTGGATGTGATTTGACTGAATTCCAGAGAGGTCAATTCTACGCCTTAAAGTTTCATGCGAATTTTTCAAGACGTAAAATTGCTGAGTGCCTCGAGATATCAGAGAACACAGTCAGAAAGTACCTACAGAGGCTATCAGCTGGTGGAGATGCTAAAGCAACCAATCGAACTTCTTGTGGCCGTAGGAAAAGTACAACTGAAGAAGATGACGATGAAATTTTAACTTTCTCTTCGAACCATCCTTTTTGCTCTGCCAGAGTAATTAAGCAAAACCTAAATCTAGAATGCACCAGAAGGACCGTAACAAATCGATTGCTGAGCGGTGGTCTCAAGGCATTTACACCAGCTAGAAAGACAGCCTTGACAGCAGATCATGAACATCGCAGATTGGAATGGGCTACAGAAAAGTCATCGTGGACTTTGACGAGGTGGAAGAAAGTGGTGTTTTCTGACGAATCGAAATTCTGCTTCGGTCAGTCACGAGTACAGTATGTCCGTCGATCGATAGGAGATCGGTACACGGATCGCTACATCTGCCATACTCCGAACAGATCTGTCGCGCATGTATGGTGTGGGGTACATTCTCAAGTAATGGACATACGAGCCTGGTGAGAATTCAAGAGAGATTGGATGCACAAAAGTACATCGACATCCTTGAAGGTTATCTTCTTCCAGTATGGAATACAATCACTATACAATCACTCAAGCAGGTGGCATCTTCCAACAAGACAATGCACCGATACATTCGGCGAACCGGACGAAACTGTTCCTTCAACACAATGGAATCCCTACCTTAGACTGGCCTGCATTTAGTCCCGACATGAATCCCATCGAACACGTGTGGGCACAGATGGAACTGAAACTCCAAAGAGAATATGAGGACCCAGAAGACAGTGACCAACTCTTTGCTACGCTTGATGTCATTTGGAATGAACTGATGGATGATGTCAATTATCGAGCTTCTCTTATCAGTTCAATGCGTGATCGCGTAGAAGCAGTACTGGATGCTGAAGGTGATTTTACGAGATTTTGACTGTTTTCTATGTACTAGCACGCCTTTCGTGACTTTATACGTGTATTGCTATTGTTTCTGTGATCGACTCTGAAGCACAAGTAGTGCATATTGTCTTGTTGTCTTCGAAATAGAGTTAAATGTCTAACCGGGTACTTTATTTTTTCCTTGAGTGTATAGCATTTTCAAGTTACACAACGTAAGTAACGCTTCAAATTTGGTTACCATACTTCAAATGTAGAATTAAAAGTAGGCCTATTATCTTACAACATAAAACTCTAAAGGATAGACCCTTTGCGTCAATGATACGACCTTTTAAAAAGGTTGCTCTAACATAATGCGTATTTCGCAATACTATTAACTACTACTGTAAAATTGGAAATACTTCCTTGATTCTGAAATCTGGTCAATCTGGACGTCCGCATGAAATCCGGACTGTCGGCAGCCCTGTGCCAAAAAATGAAATAAATAAGATTTTGGCCGTATTGGCCCTCCGATAAATATAGCGTATTAATTGTCCTAATTTTCTTTAAAATTGTAATTACGAATTCAGTTTATAGTTATAGAGTTTATTTTATTTGCATAAATTAGGTATTGGTGAATGATTAGCCTAATAAGAGTGCAAGATGATAAGAGTGTAAAACAATTTGAAAAAAAATATCACAGCTGATCGTCAAGGTCATGGACATACAATTTAGATTGTCCGTTTTTAAACAAACCGATAAAATAATTGGTTTGTCAATGGAGTGAGAACAGCCGTTGTTACAACAAATACGTGTCAAATATTTCATCTGTATTATCTGCAAAACAACCATACCAAATGAGAATAATACAAAAAAATGAATAAAATATTGCTACACTGTTAATTTACGAAATGTTCAACATTCTCTCAAAAAGTTGGCAGGGCCACAGGCAGGGCCAGATGAAATTTGGCAGGGCCGCGGCCCTGCCTGGCCCGCCCCTGCCGTCGCCCCTGTTCGTCATGAATGACAAACATTAATAAATCCATATTTTGCGTGGTCGTATTCTGAAATTGCAATTCCAGTCCATATTGACGTGTATTGGTGGGTTGAACATTATCGATTTGTTTATCCAAGGTACAGTCAAAGGCGATAAAGTAACAGTATTTGGTAAAACTCTCTAAATCAATACCACATGATTCATTCGTGTTATAGACTTGAATCGCACGATTGAATTGACTGTAGGCAATCACGTCATCTTTGCAATTGATGGTTTCTCCTGTCATGATGGCTCCATTGGTGGTCATGGTGACTTGAGAGAGTCCATGCCTTTCAAAATAGAGTTTACGACTTCCTGGATCAAACCAAGAGTTACTGGGAACAACAGCGAAAAAGATGAGTTTAGGACTCAATAGAGCGGCCACATTGGAAAACGTCTTCTTTTGTATTCCACGTTCAATCGTTTGTCGTTGGACGGTCATGCCATTGTAGCGATAATAAATGGCTTCTGTCTTGCGTCGATTCGCAGTTTTCAATTGCAGTTCTGCATTCGGTGTGAGCATGGGCATATACAATTGGAAAGAGGTGATTTTGAACCTGTACTTTGTAGAGGTCGTCCCTGCAGGATGTGCCATATCATAAATGGCATATTCCGGTTTATTCAAGGTGAAAATGAGATCCAGTTGCATGCCTGGGGGCAGAGCAATCACTTGTTGGAGCAAATTACATTTCAGGGGAAAGTCAAAGGTACTTTAAATTTGTGGTCTGCCCATTGTTTGAGAATGGCTTGATTTAGTGCATTCTCTTTATCTGTAAACTCTACTGCCTTAGACTTCACCGTCTTACTCGCTGCATCAAAATCCGTGTCATACATCACTTGAGGAACAGTAAAACCTTGTGTGACCATGTGTGTATTCTTCACATCATTGGTGTATTGTAAAAGATTGCTAAGGTAAGCTCTCAAATAATACAAGTCATTGCCTCCTTCAATGGTGCGTTCATTCAAGCGGATAGTAATGTCGGAAAAGAGGGAGTGGGCCGTATTGTTGATAATAATCGCCTTGTCTGACGACTCACATGGCACGTCTGCTCCTTTAGCCGCATCATGTTTCATGAGTTGTACTTCCACGCGAAAATAGGCATTGCACACATCCATCCAATGAATGGCTAGTCGAGGGACCGTGAATTGAATGGTACCCGGATTTTCCAATCCATTGACTGGCGTCAGAACGCTCGTATGCTGAGAAGTACTCGAGATATCGACTTTATCACTTTGGAATACATCGTAACGAGCATCCAATGATGCAGGTGCTTCCGCCATGCTTGATGGTACTGATTTCCTAAGATTGCTTAGTTCTTAAAAGAGCATGCGTTGTTTAGCACCTCCGCGATAACGCCCCATCAAACTTCCTTTCCCCCATTTCGTATGATGGGCAATGTCCACATGACCACGGCGACGTTTAGGAGCAGGTGCTTCCACCATATCCCCTTCTTCATCCGTGAAGATGCGTTTCCGACTCACTTTATTTTGAATAGCTTCTACAACACGTTCGGGAGCAGTCTGTAAGGTGCGTTTGGCGAGCGCTTTCACACCCTTTTTGAGACGATCAACTCCTTCTTCTGCGGTAGAGCTGACAGCATCCGTGACAGCTTGTTTCGCAGAATTTAGAAACTCTGTCGTACGTAACGATTTTCCCAACGTTTTCTGTACCGTATGTACAAGTCCTTTTTGCGATGTTTTTCGCGATGCTTTTCGAGATGGTTGTCGAGATGTTTTTCGAGATGTTTTTCTGGGAACTCTCTTTTTGAGTGATTTGGGCAGACGGATGGATGACTTCTTGACACCAGTGACACGTGGTCTAATCATGCGTGTTTTCTGTCCAATTACTTTATTCCATCCACCTCGTTGCATAAATGAACCTCTTCCAAACAGAGGAATTTGTTCGGTTGCGGATTAAAAAGAGATTCGTCATCGTGTCTTGATGTGCTTGGGAAAAGACAATTACTTAATTGCGCGACGTCGAAGATGCATTTTTACATAGGACCGTCCGTCTGTTATAGGGATGGGATGATTCAATATCTTGCACATTTTGACTTTTCACAGGGAGATAGGTGACATTCTGGAATTCATGATGAATACTATCTCCATAATCTTTTCCCGTGTAGGGAATCACACACATACAGTTTGTTTTCATACCCCCTACATAATTATAGCCTACAATATTACAATACAGTAGAATATTGTAGGTAAAGGCATTCAAATTCAAAGGTACAGTCGCTTGCTGTGAGGAGATGAGTAAGTCTGTTTTAAACCCAAGAATGTCTTTGAGCAAAGGATGGAGTTTCATACTGTAGTGTGTGGGTACTACCACTGAGACATAATGGACATTAGACGCCAATGTAGTGATAGAAAAGTGGAAATTGTGTCCATGGTGTCGATTCTGATTCAAACACTGCATCAACGTCTTCTCCGAATAAATACCTCGTGGAATGTTGAAGCGCGTAAACATGCCTTGCTCTCCCTGTTTGCCTTGTTTGCCTTGCTCTCCCAGCTTGCCTTGTTCACCTTGTTTGCCTTGCTCTCCCTGTTTACCGCGTTCTCCTCGCGGTCCTGGTGAATCCGTTTTGATGGGAATGATAGAGGACGCAACGACTGTCGGAATCGTCTCAGGATGATCATTCAATGTCCCCACACTAAAGCTGACATCCACGGGTAATGTCTGAAGGGTATTGATGAAGTTGACTACGGAGATACCTGCTTCCCATTGATCTCCATGGACCATGGGGATGGAAGGAACCAAGCGATTTTTGAAATGATTGGCTCTATTTTCAGGAAACAAATTGGGCTGAGCATTACTCAACAAGTGAATCGTTTCCTCATGCATGGTTGATAGTCACTGTGTCGCCAATTACCTAGTCTCCCTACGCCGGAGATGGAGTTTGAAATAGGATCGTCCTTCATGAATCGGAATAAATTCGCCATCATCACCACGCAACTGAATTTCAATCTCATCAATAGCTGATGTAAAAATGGGGTAATAATCAATATTGGACACTTCATACGACACCATTTCCCCCAAACGTTGCTTCTCTTCAATGGGGTGAATTTTCAAGATTTGTTCACGTTGTCCTCCCACAATACTTTCCGCCACAATATTACAATAGACGATAATGTTGAAGGAATTGGGAGTCATGCTGAGGGGAGAGAGTGTTGTCATCTGTGTATTGGGTCCATAATAGGATTGGGGTAGACCCATACGATAACTCAACGCTTCTCCAAAATTAATAAAGGCATTTTCCGCGGTTTTCACCGTCAAATAATGTTCTTTCGAGAGAGAGAGAGGGATACATCAGTCCACGCCTGTAAATTCACCTGGAGTTTGGAAAAGAGTTCTTCCAAGGTATAACTCCCTTTGGGAATGAGGACACGATGAAACGAGGTAGAAATGTCCAGGGTGGGGTTGATGTAACCTTGCCGAATCATGTGTTCATAGATTTGCAAAGGTTTCATGGTCTTGCTATAGAGATGAAGAAAAGGGCGAGGTGTGGGATGTGTATTCACCATAACCGATTGAATATCTTGTTTTCCCACATCCACTCCCAACACCATACCATCCACTAGATAAAGCATGTTTTCTTGCCAGCGTTCCACCATGGTCGTCATCAGCCTTTGCATATCATCACTGAACCATCCAATAAAGGAAGTCAATCTATCTTTGCAGACTTTCAGGGTGGATCCTTCTTGATACGCTATAGCGGGTGAATACAATTTCTTATCAGAGAGTCTATCTCCAAACAAGTAGGATTGTAAACACGTATTGGCCAACAGCTCTTTCGATTCGTAAGCATAAGGGAAATAGGATTTCTGAAACAAGCTATCCAATTTCTTCCCTTTCCATGGGAAGAGGGTGTCGAGGGTGTGGCTCCATCCTTTGGCATAATCAAAGGTATATTCCGGTAAACCATAGATGTGTAATGTCATCCCATGGGTGACATGTTTTGGACGTTGTTGATACCGACGGTAACTTGCAGAACAATGTTCCGGCGCTTCCGAGTGTATACAGGTTTGTTCATGATAGGTGAACATACCATATTCATGACTATGATTCAACACATGTTGCCAGAGTTGTGGGGGATTGATTTTCAACAAATACCCTTCCGCGATTTTAAAGTGAAGCACGTGAAAGACGCCCACTGTTGTATACGTCACCCACACCATATCAGGCAGGGGGATGGCTTGATTGAAAGCTTGCACAAATGATTGGAGGGTATAGTATTTCGTGGGTAAATTGAATCGTAATGGACTAGGGAGATGAGATAGGGTATGAAAAATCTCAAAATAGTCTCCATGCTTGATGTTGAGAATATTGGGATGCTTCCTATCCTCGGTCTTATACTGTTGTGTCGGTTTTCCGTTTCGAAGCAAGTCATGGGTTCCATTCAATGCATAGGGGACACTATTCTTTTCAAAGAGAGCGTCCAATTCCATGGTTTGTTTCTGAAGGATAAAGGAGGGAACATGAATCGTGCTGAGGGGGAATTCCAAGATCCATTCGTCCCACACGTAGGTAGCCATTTGTTCTGCTTTGAAAATCTCATAGACTTTAGATTGCTGGTCCATCTTGATTTCCATATCCTCCGTGCAATCGATGGTCAGTTCATAATGATAGGACATGGATGTAATGGTCCATGTCATGGGGGCGGGGAAGATGGTATTCAAATAAGTTTCCAACGAATAATAACCTGTGGGGACGATAGAACTCCATGTTTTATCACTCTCTAAATTCTTGTAATAAAACGATTCAGGTCTAGACACATAAAATAACAGTTTGTTCTCCTTGGTTAATTGACAAAGATCCGTTTTCAACACAGTCACTTCTTCATTCACCCTATCTCGTTCACGAACGATCTCGTCAAGATTATCAGTTCCTTCAGTGGGTTTGAATTCTTTCACCATCCTTCTTAACGTTGTCAACCGTTCCTGTTTCACTTCAAAATCATGGAGAATAGTCCCATACATCTCCATCAAATCCACCAAACTATGATAGGCAAATACATTATAAGTGTTGTAGATATGATACTTTTCCGTAGGTGTGAAGGGAAGTGCATGTTGCCCCGTTTCAAACTGCATATCCGCACAACTGGCCAATACATTTTCTTTCCCATCTTTAGGATGGGAATGAACTAAATGATGAATGATGGGCCGTTTTGTGGCTTGTTCCTTTTGAATCGATTTTCGAAAATTTTTCAATAAGACAGTATCAAACAATCGCTTCTTGGCTCCGAATCGTTTAGAGACTAAAACACCTTCCATCTTGTGTTGACGTAGGATTCGCATCATGTTGCGGTACTTTGCATTCAGTGTGTTGATATAGGAATGCAAGAAACGGGAGGTGACTAAATCAGGGGCATCGGCTATATTGATGGTAGGATCGATCTTGTGTAACTGTGTATCAATCTTGTCATACAATTGATCAATACGGTTTCTGAACCATGGCAAATGTTTTTTCTTGGGATGTTGATAATCCTTTTCACGATCTTTTGGGGTGAGTGGATTTAGGAACTCCACTGGGAAAATAAATTGATTTTTCATGGTGCGTGTTGGTAAAACAAACCATTTTTTAGAAGCCAAATGTTGCAATCGGAAAAAGGTGTGTTGATACATTCTCTTAGCTTTCATCAACTCTCTCAGTTTAGGAAGAAGGGTGCGAAGATTATGAAACAGGCCTATATGCCCTCTGGGAATAGGAGGTGCCTTTGCATTGCGTTTGAGAGAGCTCGCAAAGGTATCGGTCCTCATCCACACAGCACGTGTCGTATCATCACCCAGGGGTTGTATATCCTTATAGGTCACTGGGGGAGCCATGTAAACAGTGGCTATTTTCTGCAATTCGGATAGGATCCCATAATCCATAGCAGACAATGTATAATTGGAAGCATGCTTCACATGAAAGGACAAACTGTTGGACGAATGAAACACTAATTTCCCCACACCAAACCATTCTAATTGTTTGAATAAATTGAGCACTGAGATTTCATTTCCCAACATACTTTCAATCCCACGTTTGGCAAAATGACAGCGGTGTAAGGGAATCACACTGAACCAATAGTCATGGGCGGGATATTTCTTTACATCACATTCCTTTCGATGAATGGAGAGTCGTGTATGGATCCGAATGACACCCTTCAACGATAAATGATAGACACATTTGTCCAATAAGAGTGAGGCCGCCAAATGAGGGGAAAACACAAGGACGTAATGAAATGCGGAGAATTCCTTGATTTGAAACAGGGAAAATGGGGCAATGTCAATCACATAGACATCTGCTTCCTCTATGCCATTGCATCCATAATACAAGTAGGATGGATGTGTCGTGACAGTCATCATGTTGGAAATGGTACGACGTGTATATAATTCCAACGCTGTGATAATTGGGTACTCTTTTCACTTCCTCATCGGATTCAAAAATGGTGTGACGACGGACCACATTGGTCCCTTCCATCGTATAATAAGGCAAATAGGTCTTCAAATCTTTCGTATCCACCATTTTCCCCACGGTAATATAACAATCTTCGGGAATCGTATCCACATTATTCACATACCCAAACTCTTTCAAGCCTACTTCCCATGCTTCTCCTTTAGGAATAAAAAGTGGATTTTCCAGTCGTGTAAAGAAATGATTGGCTTTATTGTCATACAAATGGGGTTGAGTATTGCTCAACAAGTACACATGTTGTTCCTCATGCAGTTTCTGCATGATTACAAAATCAATAGCGGCGTACATTACCTAGAGGTTCTAAGTCTGTCACCCATGAGTTCATCGAGGCCGGATAACCTTGCCAGTGCACAAAATATTCTGTACGTCCATTCCGACGTCGGGTCTTGAGCACTTTGTCCACTTGATATAGTTCTTCCTCCCGATGAATCACTTGTAATTCCTGAGCATAAAAGGATCCTTTGATCTCTTCTCCACTCAAGTCTTTGATCTTGTACATTTTGGTACCATGAGGGTTCTTGAGAATGCTGGAGACAATGAACTCTTCCGTCGACCAATTCGCTTCATACCCCCGTCCAAACGTTCCTTTATCACGTGAAATACGTACACGTGCTCCCACAGGGATAGACTTCCCCGGTACTGCAAACTTCTTATAGTTTCGTCGGAGACGTTTCGCATTGTTTCGTTTCACTTCCTTGGTATTGGAGGCATTCACATCCATCGGGGTGAAACCTGTGGATGAATGGGTGCTGTGATTGTATGTATACATGACATCTGCGATATAATCCACCCAATTCTTGTCATTGGTGGTTGTAAAGATACGTTCCAATTTATTCTTGATAGTACGGTTCAATCGTTCGACATGGGCACATTTATAGGGACTGTAGATGGAAAACAATTCAATAGCATGCTTGTCCAAGACTTCTTTCACCGGTTGGTTATAAAATTCGCGTCCTTGCTCCGTTTGTAGTCGTTGCGGGGTGGGAATGGTTGCGAAAATGGCTTCTAAAACCCCCGACACTTCTTTGGCACTCTTGGTCTTGAGAGGGAATGCCCAGGCTTTGCGTGTAAAGATGTCCATCACCATGAGAATATACTTGCAACCACGATTATGCTGTGCATACTTTTGATAATCGACAATATCCGCTTGAAATTGAATTTGCGGACCGCGTACACGATACGGGTGCAAGGGCTTAATACGATGCAATCGAGATTTGTGAAGGGTGTAGGTCGGTTGACGCATTAACCATTGTTTTACTTTTGTTTTTGAATAATGTGAAGCAGCAGCAAGTGCATTGACGCTTCCGTAGCCAGCGGGATGTTTGGGATTGTAATAAATCTTGTGCAACACTTCCTCCATCGACACAATCTGCTTGGAATTGACGTGGGGGTTGAAGATAGGCGGTATTCCCGTTGGAACAACAATTAAAGCTCGCCGTGATGGTGTACTGTGTCTCTGCGCTGTCGTCTGCTTTGCCTTGGCCGCAACAACGCCCAAAGATACGCGATAAGAATGAGGAGGCAATTGGCGCGGCTGCCGTTGCCATTACTTGAATGGTGAGGCATAGGATCCCAATTCAAGAACTCCTTTTTTACTTAAACGAGTATTGATGGATGATTTCAATGGAGAATTCTTCGTCTTGGGAGATGTGACAACAGAAGGTTTGACGACTTTCCCTTTAGATCTCTTGAGGGCGGGTGGATTTGCGACGTGAGTGAGCGGAGGTTTTGCGACGTGAGTGAGCAGAGGCTTTGTTGTTTTTTACAATCTCTTCCCACTATCATCGTCCAAATTGAAAAATTGGCGACGAATTTTATCGAACAAATACATCCGGGCGTTCCATGCAGCGATATTATTGGCAGTAGGATGGTGACGCACAATCTCTCGTGCAATACGGTCAAGATGGGCTTGTTGAGGATTCATCATCATGTTTCTCACCCTCTGATCATCCGCTTGACGTTGTAACATGGTCGACATCAGTTTGGTAGTGTCACCACCACCACCACCCATTTGCTGTTCATTCATTTCAGATTTGGGAACCACCACTAATTCACTAAAGTCCATTTTCGTTTTATTGGGTCTTTTGCTTAACTTAAACGCAATCATAGGTGGATTAAATAGGTTGGTGCGAAATCGGTACTCAAACGGACAATTTGTAGTGAAATCAATAAAGAGGTAGGCATAATTCCCATACTTTTGAACCAATGTCGTTAAAATATCATACACGACGCTGCTCAGATTGCCTTTCGGAGCATTTTCCCCATGAATTGAGCCAATTGTTGTTGATTTCTCGGATTATTGAACGCGACCAAATAATGGACATTGCCATTACGAATACGTTGTTCTTTATCACCATACAAATACTGTGTGATTTGCACTGCGAAAAACCGTTTATGATGAGATCCTCTTAAAAATAATCCCGTAACAGTTTCATTGTTTTGGGATTCCATCGAGAATAATTAAATCATTTTCTTGCAATTGATCAAAATCATCTTGGGTAGGGACACCCATTTTCAATATCACATCTTGTAATTCTTTATGAAATGGACTTTCTATCCCATAATACCACCAGACTTTACGAATGGGCTTTTTAAATAAAGTATGACGATTCTTGATCATATTCGCCACAAACTTGGACTTTCCCGATTTACTAGGACCCGAGACAATCATGGATGAGTCATTCTCTAAACGGAAATCCATCTTGTCGAATCATAAAAGTCAGACATATATTCCATTCATCATGTATTAAACATAACTTAAAATTGTTTCCAGAACAAAGAATCATTTCCAGAATAAAGAAGAGGTGGAATAAAACGTCCACGTGTACATTTCTTAAAGAGTGAGTTTTCAAGAGCAGTCATCATTTCACTCATCAATGTCCTTTCCATGTCATTGGTAAGAGGATTCATATTGTACCGTGCAAATGCTTCCTTCAACATATTGGGAAAGGCGCGACGATGGATTTCGTAGGTACCCTACGGACAATGAAATAATGTTCAATATAGTTCAACACAGACCACTTCTCATTGACAAACTGTCCTGCTTTGTACCATGAGGATGACACATACCACTGACTCTCCTGGTTGTGTTCCACCATATCCTTGAACATTTCGAGGAATCGATTGATCCATTTCTCGGCTTGTATTTGATCACCGTCAAAGATATGTAGCGCGTGTGACTCTTCCCGGATGCGAATGTACACGCCGAGTGCTTGCGCCTTGGCATAATCCGTCCGCATCGTCCTCCAATCCTCTTCCTCCGTGGGTTGAGCACTCCACCTCTGAGAAAGCATGCTTGTCATATAATCCTTCTTTTGTTTCATAAGTACAGTGCTGTCCTCTGATTGGGATAGATGATCGAGATCATCTATAAAGTGTTTGAGTTCCTCCCAATCAATGTCCTGTTTAGGTTGCACCATGTGTATCAGATTAAATAAACCACTGGAGGGAATGTGTGCCTTCTTTATATCGAGTGTCAGCTTTGTCTTCTTCTTTTCCTCCACCGCTGTGTTTTGACATTCCTCCACCTGTTTGATACGGACTTGGACTTGATCCACAGTAAAACACAGCTTCAGAGTCTTTGTCTGTGGATTACAGTACATGCCTGTGACGCGGAAGATGGCATTTGCTTGAAGGAAGGTATTCTCCTTGAGATTGGAAAGAAGATGTCCAATCTTGGCCAAACTAACCTTCTTGTTCTTTCCATTGTCCTTCATCAGGAAGATGGGCGTGTCCTGCTTCAGCTTCATAAAGACACTGTCGTAGGCCGATTTCTTGTGTACATAACCGAGACAGGAGATGAGGTTGTAGGCAGATTCGGGTTGGACTTGTTTGTAGAGGGATTGTATCGCATCATCCAACGTCTCCACATCGCGTGAGACTGCTTGAGAAATGATGAAGAGGGAGGTGAAGTTATCGGAACCGTACCCAGCGTCATTGTACGTTTGTGCACGCCATCCATAAAATCCCATGGCAAACACGAGTTTTGAGATGTCTCGTCGTGATTGCCAATCCATCGCATTCATCGTCGCATTCTCTCCGCGAATGGGATAATATCCAATGATACCACATTTCTTGCCCAATACCAGACGTGTGATGGGCAGAGGCTCCAACTGTGTATGTGCCTTGGTAAGGTAGTTCTTCTCGGCTTTCCCATTCGTATGGAAATAGAGCTCCGTCGCTTCAACAAAGACTGGCTTCGATGTTGGTGTATCTGACGAATACGTGACTTTCACCTTCTTTGCGAGAGGAGCTTCCAACGTGTTCGTACGTTTACCCATGACTGAATGAAAATGATTGAAATGGCTCAGTTTATATAGAGTTGAGCGTGGGAAAATTTCTTCTCATTGGTTGACACGTACGCATACAAGTGCTCTGATTGGTGCTCCGTGAAATTCTCGATGAATCAATCATTTTTGGTGGTGTACGGGACTTGTCCCTTTTTGTAGGTCAAATTCACGAGATAGCACTTGATTTCATGGGAATTTGCTGAGTCATTTTACGATAACATCGGTCGATTTGGTGTAGAAAGTACCTCAGAATTCTCGATAAACCACCTGATTTTACGAGGATTTGTAACAGAGTGTGTTCTTCAAAGTCACAGTGAATCGATTGATATCATGGGAAAATAACACATCAAGTCCGTAGTATTTTTAACGATGTCATGGGAAAATCAACCTTTAAATCTTTGGTACATCGTTTGAATTCATAGGAATTTTACTGTGTGAACGTGACTTATTCACACTCTTCGGTAAATCGTTCGATTTCATGGGAATTTCAATGTGCGGTTTGGTCGGATTGAGTATAGGTGTTTTGGACTTATCATACTTGACTACTTTCATATCTAGTAAGGGTTTTCTACTATCTTTACGTTTTTTGATATCTTTCATCATTTTTCGACCATATAAGAGGGAAACCAAAATGAATATGACGAGTGTAAAGAATTGTGATAGGGTTTCTTTGAATGAACCAATGAGTGAACATTTTAAATCTCCTCCGTTGGCTGTTGAAATAGTGTTCACTATGGATTGAACAGTGTCCATGATGATGCTGTTGATGGCGTGGGTATGGTTTACTTAGTGTTTGGAGCCGATCGATGCATGTAAGGCTTTTTTGAAAGCTGCTGGATTATCGTGATATGCCATGGCATAGGCTTGTGCGAGGGGAGTTTGTTTCTTTTTAAATTTCCGTTTTTGACCCAAGTATTTGCGAGTTTGAGGGGGTGGTTTCACAAATTTGCGGAGAATTCCTTTGTAAGATTGAATAAACTCGTGCTGTAAAGGTGTTAATTTCCCTGGATTCTCTCGCATTTTGCTCATTAGTGCTTGCATATCCTTGACATATTCCTCAGGCAATTGATCGACATGACGGTTAATTTTCTTTTTCGAACATCCTATCCCTGAACTGAGGGATTTCAGTACATTGGTAAAGTCCTGACGTCGACTTGAACATGTTTCACACTGACACGTCATTCTTGTATATCATCCTCTATCCCATATAACTTAGTTTACATGGCGTTCACCAAATTCATGTAGCGTGCGTGAACGTCTGCATTTTGGTTGGTTAAGTGGGCAATAAACTCTTCCTTTTGAGTCAGCAAGTCACGCATGCTTTCCAATGTCTCATCCAAATAGTCTCCATTGCCATCTGTACGATTGGGTTCATGAATGTGTTGATTAAGTGCATCTTCCAACACGCGCAAGATGCGTTTGCGAGCATTTAAATGACGTTCATGGAGACGAATAGAATCGTTCAACAGTTGAACAATGGCGCTGTTTTTCAAATTGTTCAGTTGAATAATGTACTCGTGGGAGTTGTCAATGACAAGTGAATTGACTGGGTAAAACATTCTTTCCTCCACGGGGTGTGCGTCCATGGGTTGTTGAGGGGTTCCTACCCCCACTGAGTGTTGTTGGAGAGGGTTCCCACTCCTCTTGATTCTTGTTGATCAACCTCTGGATTTCCCACTGTGTTCGACATGGCTTGGACATAACTGTTGTGATCATTGACAGGACCTGGGTATTTGTCAAATGTCACATGACTTAGTGTAGGTTGAATATTCTCTAAAGATATAGGACTCATATCAATCTCATTAGCAGCCATGGCTAAAACATTTGGCGGCAATCGATTCAATTCTTCTTGTATTTGATGGACCGTATGGGTGGGATCAGGGGGAGCATCCACTCTTGCTCGATCTTCTGATGTCCATCCAACAGATATATATATTCAAAATTAAACGCTATACAATAGACACCAAGAATCTCTTTGTTAACACTGTCCATAAATTCATAGTCCCATACGTTCTTTAGTGAGGATAAATAGTCATCCACTTCTTGGATGTCACTCTCATAATAACGTTCACTAGCGCCTCTTTTGTATTCATAAATCGTGAATGTATCCATGGAGAGTTCACATTCAGGCTTCACTTTGATCTTCTCCTTCACATATGGAATCACGTTCTCCAACATCGCGTGCGGTTGACATGTCGATTTCGGGTAAATAATGAGCTGATTTGGGTAGGTGTACACGTGAAAGTCTTCCATCATTTATGTGTCTTGATCGTTTCTCCATTTTTACCTAGTTCTCCAATCGATAGATGCTCCGAACATGGAATGGGGCATACCCAATGCTCCGTTCTGTGCTCCGAGCATGGAATGGGGCACACCCAATGTTCGGAGCAGGGGGTGGGGTATTTGCAAAACTATAAAGCCAAGTCGAAAATGTTCCACCTTCATAACACTCGTGAACATTCAAGAAGATGGTCGATCTCAGCAGATTAATGGTTCGGAACGCGTTGGAAGAAGAGGTGATTGTGATCCCAGACATTCCACCACCGACCCCAGGAAGCCCAAGTCCATTATCTTCCTCACCAGCTAGTCCTAGCCCTTCGACCAGTGATGACTTTCCAACGGATCTGCCATCCCACTGGGGCTCCATTCCCGATCCCGATGGACCGTATTCCCTACCTCCGACGCCACCCACCATCGATGGACCATTTCACATCCCACCGTCACCCTCCGTCACCGATCCCGGATCACCAAGTCTGATCAGCGGGAATCGGGAACTTGACTTTCTTTACGACGAGAAGGAGAATACTCCTCCTAGCTCTGATGACTATCCTGAACTCGATCTTCGACCCACTCGCCGTCCCTTTCGCGAACAATCGACGAACCTTAGTGCTTATTTGAACTGTCGAACAGAGCTTGACGACATCAACGAATCCATAAAAAACTGGGACAGTGTGGATTTTGTAATGGAACTCGGTGACTGGACTTTCTAATTTTCTGCAAGTGTATATTTTCTTTAATTTGTAACATATGTCTGTACGTGTATCCATTCTTTAATTTCTTTATTTCAATCTTCCATGCAATAAACATACATGGTAAACTATGATTATTTTTATTTTGGGGATAGTAATGGGTTATAGGACATATCATGATAGAATAGAAGTTAAAATTAATGTTAAAGATTGAATTTTAAGATTGGAAATCGTTCATAAAATTTACAAGTTAGAATTATTTTTAATGTTGAAAATGGTTCATAAAATTGACAAGTGCTAGTGAGTATTCCCAAGTAAATGATCATCAAAAATAACAGGTGATTGGAATAACATTTATTATAGAGATGCACTTTCTTGAGTCATTTCACAACATGCATTATTCTTGCACAAGGTACGATGTTCGGCATAGTCACTGAAGTTACAATAATGAACAATGTAAGACTTGTGGAGTTGTCCATTGTCCACAGTGGTTGATTCATGCATCACAGTGATGTGGTCAATCTTGGTCCAGGCCCATGCAGCTTCACAGGAATCATAATTTAAATACAGCGTATGCACATAAAGTCGATATTGTAGTTCAAAGCAATAATGAAGGAGAATCTAGACCACATCTGACAGCGCACAGTGGTATCCATACTGTACCTTGGCAGCTTGAGTTTCTGTGAGTGCTTTCCCTCGGCGTAAATGTAACAGAGCTCGACGGTAAGCTTCTTTCCCTTCATACTGGGAATGATTCATCCAGTTACATCCGCGACGCATATGTTCCTTGTAGCCAATCCTATACAGTTCACTATCCCGCATACATGAGGCGAATATATTCCAATGAGAGTCAATGCGTTGCGACCATTCGGGGAGAGAAATACTATCCATTGTCACTTTTTCCAAGAGTTTTATGCTTTTCAACCAAGCTCTTTCCATCTCCGATAATCCATTCCCTACAATCAGTTCCGCGTCTCCATACTCGCGTGTCATTTCATGGACCCAGCAATTAAAACGGTGAATAATCACACTCTTCTGCACCACATTTCCCAATCACACGTGGGTTGAGACCATGAATAAAATTAGTTGCAAAAACATCACACACCGATGTCTCATGTTTGATAAAGTCATGGAAGCGCGATGTAATGGTCACATATCCAGTCGGTTTATCGTCTCTGGGCGTTTAATGACACCAAATGGCAGCGACTTCCTGCATGGGATCTCCTTCCGTATCAAATACGATGAAATTGCGCACCGGCTTCTTCTGCTCCACCCACCATTGTTGTACTTTAGGATGATCAAATGTAATGGTATAAGAACCTTGCATGAGCTCGCCCAAATGCTGAATCCGACGCATCGTGAAATGAATCTCACCTTGTGTGTCTCGACTTATATACCCGTCCCTAGGGTGGTGTACAACATGATTGGTTTAGCGATGATGATGTCTCCTTCGACGTTTTCCTCCTGACATTTTATTCGTTAAAGCACTTACGCCTGCGGCACCGGCTGCACCCGCTGCTCCCAACGCTGCAGCTTTCCCTGCGGCAATAAGTGCAGGGATGAAGGGGGCTAAAAATGGGAGGATATCTCCTCTTTGTTTACGACTCCCGCGGTAGATTCCACCCTTTTGTCTACGACTACCACGGTAAATACCCCCTTTCTGACCTCCGCCTTTTTGACGACGACTTCCGCGATAAATACCTCCACGTTGCATGATTACCGTGATAGGCTAGATGTCTCTATTTAGTTCTTCATTATTAGTTTCCCTAACGTCTTTAACTTTCCAAACTTGTTCCTATTTAGGTCGCGTTTCAACCGTTCTTCCTTTATCATTTGATTATTGGATTTATAACGTGGTCGCCACGCTGTTGGCAACAACGTATTGCCCAAATGACGTCGAATCAATTCGCCTTTATGTCTCTGAAGAGCTTCACGCCCTCTACGATGCATTTGAGATTTTATATACCGTTTCACATGTCTTACATTTCCTCCTCTCTGGCGTCGTTTACGGCGTGTCATGATTAATGCTCAAGTTTCCCAATCATAACTTAGTCACAAAAATAGGAGATTGATCACTACATTTATTCATCCAAATCCACATTATACGTGAACCAATTCAATTGGTTCTTATAAACAGATTTGAGATTCAGAGGTTTCCCTCGTTTATTACTTAAGTCAAATGAATATTTGCGTGGGTCCCGATTTCTATTCTCTGGTCGAAGCGAAGCTTGGGGGACACTATTCACTTCCTTGGACGGAATCGGTTGACTCTCATATATCCTTTTCAACTTTTCGCGCTGACATCTCCATATCTTCTTGCCCATATGCTCCTTATGCAACGAGACAAATTGACGGACCTTCTCTTCCTCCACGTCACGGTGCAGCATCTCACCACAGACACATATATAGACAAACTTGTCACGTGCCTCATTCGTCTTGCCCTCGCACCACGTCGGATTGCTTCGACACATCTCCTTATGATGTTTGCGAACATGCTCCCATAAGAAGAATGCTTGGTACATGTTATGACACCAGGGACAGCGTGCCAACTTCACTTTTGACAAGTCGTACGGATATGAATTCGTATTCTCCGACTCCACTGGGCGATTCGGGTCCAAGGGTTCGGTGGGCATATACATGCTCAAATAGGGACATAAATGTTCATCCCATTCATTCTCCTCCTCCTGAATCTTCTCATCACAGTACCTGCACCGACCCACACATGGATGTTTATGGTAAGATTTCTATATTATAGTCTTGTTTGCAAAGCATGCAGGTGAACTCACTCTCCTTGTCGCCCCAGTAACTCATTTCCAGAAAGCACCAATGATCGGTAGTCCACCATTTCCCACAACGATCGCAATACTCCTTCCCTGTCTCCTTGACTGATGACTGTCCATGACTGATGCATTGTGAAAACAGTCGGAAGCGTTTATTGCAAAACTCGCACTCATAATAGGGTTGAGGGCGGGGACGGACTGTGGTTCGCCTCTTCTTTGTTGGTGGCTCCATTATATCGTTGTTCAGATAATGTATCTTACGTAAACAATGAACCAAACCCAATGTCAATCTGCATACACAAGATTCCCCCAAAATAACGACACTCCAGTTGAGAACGTAACTTCTTCTGCAACGAATCAATCAGTTCTTCCACATCCCAATCGTCACCAATGTTCAAATAGCGATAGGACACGTCCAGTGCACCTTTGGGGAACTTTGCAGATGCTCGAATATCAAACAAGAAGCGTGGTCCATACAGTATTACATTCAGCAAGTGAATACGAAGCTCTGCAATAATCTTCTCTAACGACACAATCTTCTCCTTTGTCGAAACAATATACAGTGTATTACAGTCTCGTTCCACAATAAAGTCTTTCGATGAATAAGGTGTATAGGATATCTCCTCCTTGGGATGACGTGTCTCAGCCAGAGGGCGTAATCTACCCGTTAATGTTGTCGACATATGATGAGAATGATTTTCTGTGGCAGCGCCTTTACTTATATACCCTGCCGTGACTCATCACAAGTGCTCGGCGCCACGTGCTCCGATTGGTTCTCCGCTTCCTGACCTCTTAGCCCCCAAGTGCGCCGATGCGTGGGCGTGTGCTCCGATGCATGCTCCGTTTCCTGTCCTCTTAGTCACCACGTGCGCCGATGCGTGGGCGTGTGCTCCGATGAAAGGGACAAGGTCATGTACTTTAGTGAAAATGGTGTGGAACGGGTAAAGACTGTACTACTCAGGTCCACACACTTCTTCCAGCGGTTCACCAGCCCGTCAATACCATCACTGCAACCACCAGATGCCTGGGCAACACATTCACGGTGAAATTCATGATTGACTTCTTCCACGGTGGAAAATCGACGACCACGAAGTTCGTTCTTCAACAACGGGAAGAAGTAAAAGTCACACGGTGATAAATCTGGCGAGTATGGTGGATGCTGAAGGATCTCCCAGTCGTACTCATCATTGAGAAGTTGCACCACGTCTCCTTTCGTGTGAGATGGTGCATTGTCATGGAGGATTATCGGACCTTCTTCCAGTAAACCTGGTCTTTTTCTGCGGATGGCCGGTCGAAGATGATTCGGATAAAGTATTTGTAATATTCTTCGTTCGCAGTTGTGCCAGTTGGTACAGCATGGTCAATAAGGAGCCCATGAATGTCGAAAAAAAAGAATGTGCATTGACTTGATGCGGGACGGACTTTTGATTGACTTTGTTGGACGTGGGTCGTCATGCATGGCCAATCCATTGAGATGACTGGCGCTTGAGCTCAGGCTCAAAACTTCTGGCCCATGTTTCATCACCAGCGATGATACGATGCAAGAAGCTGTTCCCTTTCCTTCGAAAACGTCGGGGATGAGCAGAGCAAATCCGCACACGTTCACTCAATTGATGATCGTTGAGCAGATGGGGAATCCACTTGGCAACCGCACTTTCCGTTTCTTCAACTTCTCAGTAAGGATGAGGTGGATAGAAGAAGAACTGATTCCCACCTGGTTCGCTAACTCCTCACATGTCAAACGGTTGTCTTCTTCGAGTAGTGAGCTCACATGGTCAACATGAACATCGTCACAAGCGGTACTCGGACGAGCAGATCTGACTCCATCTTGAACGTCCAAAGTTCCACCACAGAAACTCTTGTGCCACTTCCTCACAGTCTCATACGAAGGACAATGTTCTTGCAAACCTTCTTGTAGGATAGCATGCGTTTCTACTGGCGACTTATTCAAAAGAACATGAAATTTGATTAACTGACGAACGTCAGTTTTACAAAAGCTTTCTCGCATCTCTTCTCTATTCATTTCAATGATCAAATGACAGTCCGGTCAGACAATGAACGATGTTCTTGCGAACCACTAAATTTCTAAGCAATGATCGCAAGTCACAACAATTAACAGCTCCAATTTCAATTAACATGCACAGCATGACATACCAGAATCAATACGTTGTAATATCTGACGTACTTTATGAATTAAACAACAAAAGAGATAACTTTTAGGATGACCCTGGTATACTACCGAGATGACTCTCCTATATAATATAAGTAGTATGAAACAAGTTGGATATCAAAAGGAATGAATATTTGATAACAAGCATCCTAAGAAAGCGGAAATCAAGCTGATTATCAAGGGAATTTCATGAACTGTATTATAATGAAAGTCTTCATGAAAAAGTCGCGATATCATTCGTGCTTTCTTGGCAGAAATTTCAAGTTTTTAATTCGACTTTCACCGGCATGTTTTTATGATTCACTAAATTCATGTTTCATTTATTAGATTCTGAATAGTGATGTGGAGCCATTTACATCTTTCAAAGTTAAATGAAATCATTGTCTTTGATTATGTGGTTTTGCTCTACAGTGGCAGGTTGCCTGTGACATGATCACACTCAAGAAAATACTCTTGAGGTTGATGAGCATAAAAGTACATGTAATAGGAACCCATCGAATTTCTCATTCAACAAACATTAAATCTCCAAGGCTGTCATGAGAATCTGTGAAACACCATCATTCCTTCTGCATTACAATCATGATCACTCAATTCCGTTGTAATTTCTGCATAACTGAAAAAAATTTGCACATCTCACATTTGGTGACAATACCACCTATATCTCCCTTCAGTTCATTTAATCAAATCGAAGGTGTATACACATTGGGGATTTAATAAATGCGGAGTTACCACTCTACCTAATATATATACTCTATGGCAGTTCGTTAAGTTGCTATTGCTTTTATGCTCAACCTGAAGGGTATTTACGCGTGATCACTACACAATTGCAACGCAACTGAAAGAGCAAGATATTATAATCAAAGACAATTATTTCAATTAGACTAACTTTAAAGGATGCAAATATAGCCACATCCCTATTCAGATTCAAGAAATGAAACATAGATTTAGTGAATCACATAATATCATGCCCATTAAAACTGAATTAAAAACTTTGAATTTCAGCCAAGAAAGCACGTACCGGTAGATCTCGACTGTTTGATGAAGACTTGCATTATACATGTAATGCAGCTCACTAAATTCCCTTGATCATCAGCATAATTTGTCGCATAATTAAAATACTTGTTAGCAAATATTCATTCCTTTTGATATCCAATTTGTTTCATGCTACTTACAAAAGGGCGTCAGGTCGGTAGCACATAAATTTGCAAAACTTTAGCTTTGTAAAAACTGCTCAAATGATTTTTTGGACTGCAGGACCGTAATCTCCGTAAAAAACTGAATCTTTTCATATAAAAATTTTCACTGCTTAGACTGATATCCACAGACTATCATATTGACTACTGCATGTGAATTGTCATTCACTTTAAGTCTCATGTGATGTGACCTGTCTTTCTGAACAGCCTCATGCTAAGCATGCAATCCTTGACTGGTTGTTCGTCAGCTCGATTCTGTTTTCCTAAGATTCTAAACGTGAAATGACAATGAAAATTCCATGTTGATTTCTTATAATGACGCTTGATCGCTTTGGTCAAGGAGCTGAGATTACTATAGGGATCTCTTGAGGAATCTCTTGACAGGACTCGGTTGTGTTTATTGATAAACACAACCGAGTCCTGTCAGTCCGAGGCAGTCAATCACTTAAATGGTTCAAATTTATGGCTGCTAAAATGTTTTTTTGTATGCTCATCATGTTCTATCCTTTGAGAGTAGTTTAGTTTTTATTTCAACGCCATTAACTTCGTGCACGATGCTTAGTTTTTCTGCATAGTCCCTCGGACGACTGCCCGGTGTAGAAAATAACCACTGATGAAATCGCCGACATAAACTTAGTTTCACCAATATGACTTGAATCATCACTGACTGAATCATACAATTATCGTGCCTTCATCGCTCTATCCTTCAGCGACTTCTAACCTTCCGATAGCCTTCCTTCATTTGGATTCAACGTCATCACTGTTTTCCAAAATTTGGCGAAGCCACAAATAGGGAAAATTAGCCCCTCTCTCTCTCTCTATCTGAATCTAAGAATTTACAAATCGATCTTTTCTTCCATTGTTGCAATGAATCTGTCACGTGTTTCTATCGACAGAAACTATCGAGCTAGGTGCGCGCATTCACTAAATTTTTGTGAAATTTCAGATCTCTTTGGACACTTTTCTCGCATGTCGTGTAGCCCCAAAATAGCATCTTTTTATGATAGACTCATAATCGCTTACCTATTGCTGATTTTAGCTGTTCCCATAGCCTATATGGTTCTTCCTTTATTTATCATAATTTTCTTTGTAAAATGCGTTTTAAAATAAATTGCTTTTATGTCAGGAGAAGGCATTCTTTCTGATGCGTACGTAATACCTACACATAGCAATAGGCCCTACGGGCCTTTAGATTAATATTTTGGGTATGGTAAGATGGGCATCGCTCGCGATTTTGAAATCGTTTCCGTGGGAAATCGACCGGATTCTTCATAGTAACAGACACCTCTTTGGTAATACAGTAGATGTCATATTTCATGTTGGCTATACAGTAGGGCATGAAAGCCTGTTAAGATCTTTAAGTAGTCCTCATTAACAACAAGTTGACACCCCGTCAGGGAAATCCCTGGTGCCACCCCTGATCCAAGGGCAATTTGGATCATGGAGTAAGCCCTACTGCATCTTCGATTTCAGTAAATTCTCTGCTTTTGATAGGTATTGTCGCATTAGCTTCGATGTTTTGGAAATGCTATATGGGAATGACTGGCAATTATAGCAAAAGACAGAGGAAACTAAGAAAGAAACCAACATTTTTTCAATTTTTTTCATGGACTTGTCATGTATAAACATATCAGTGGCATCGTAGCGTGCTTCCAGACCATAGGACTTTGCTAAACAATGGATTTCTACGTTTATATGACAGAAATCTTGAATTTTCAGACATTCAATAGGCGCTGATTTTCATTTTAATGGATTTTTGAACTTACTGTAAAGTATACTTGTAGGTTATTCAACGTTATGATTTCTTCACAATGAATGAAAGCAGGTCTACATGTGCGGGAGACCCCTAAAGCGGGAGATTTCTAAGAAAATTGCATTGAAGTCCACACTACGCTATATTCTAGGTAATAATTGTGGTTATTACATACTCATAATTATGGCCAGTTATTCATTTTAAAGCTGTGACAGACATTTTTCTTACCAGTACCGGTATTGTGAACTTGCGATCCTAATAATTATTCATCAATGCGGTCCTGTTCTCCGAGCATTTCAAACATCGAATGACAATAAAAATGTGGTGTTTGCTGCTCGAGACGAGCTGCAGGATTATAATAGGAAAAGAACATAAAGAGCAGTAGGCCCATGACAATTGAAATATTAGTAGCCTATGCGAACTAAATAGAGCATCTCTCACGAGGAAGCAACAATACATTCAAAACAGTTATTTGCATTTATCACAACCTGTCAGTCACTCGCATTTTTCATATTTAGAGCCGTAAAAATAGGCGACCTCATATGATTAATGAGTCCAGGCACTCCATATCTACAGCTCGTAGAAATGACATTGAACGATAGCTATTTTGAGTTATGCACAACGTGTATAATTTTCTATGATGTAGGAGCCTATATTGTGGCCTAAGAATTCATAATGCTCGCATGCAGCCAGTCCTATACGACCGTCTAATGATCGCTCACAATACTGAAAATCGACGGCGTCGCCTGGGATGTATGAATGATGGTCCCACCAATTTTGTTCCAAGAGTTAATTATGGGAATGAATAAGAGATTTCTGGAAAAAGTGAGAATAAAGGCATGAGAAAAGAGAAAAATGAAAAGGAATGAATAGCTGCATGGATCACGTCATGGTGAAATACTGTCTATACCATATACTGCTTCTTTTTCTAGCTCGTATAGCTGGTGTCATCTGACGTTTCGTTAGAAGAGATGATGGCATTTGACAAAGAGACAGATCTTGGACTGACACTGATCTATCAAAAAGCTGAATACAGGTGACCAAGTTTTTGAAATTCTCAACTGCAACGCTCGCAGTCTTTCAAATAAACTACACGTTTTTCTTGTATGTATCGATGATTTGAAGCCTGATTTCATTTTTGTCACTGAATCGTAGGCTGCTTCCCATTACAGTGATGCTCTTCTCTCCTTTCCGGGTTTTAACATATTTGGAGATGATAGGGATAGTCGAGGAGGTGGAACCATTCTCTATGTTTCCAATCGATTCCGTGCTTCTGTTTATGAACCTATGGTTAATATGGAGTTTTCTAATTCAGCTTGGTGTGAGGTCACTTTCCAAATAATTCATCTGCCCTCATCGGTGCGGTTTATCGTTCATCCGTATACCCTTCACAGTGACTCTCTCCTTTATGAATCTCTTCACGCTTCTGCATCATCTCTCATGATATGAGAATTATTGCAGGCGATTTCAATTACCCTATTATTGATTGGTGCACTTTGAGTTGTTCCAACTCCGCAGAAAATTTTCTTACAGACACGTTTGAAGCTGGTCTTCATCAAAGTGTTTTTGAGCCAACTAGCTAGAACTCTATCCTTGATTTGATTTTCCTCTCCTCGCCAGACCTCATCACACGTGTTGACATCATCGGGCCTCCAGGCTCTTCCGACCATAATATGGTTCTAGCAGAAATGCCACTTTTAGGATCTTCTAACTTTTGCAAAGTTCATAAGCTCCGTTTCAATTTCTATAAAGCCAACTGTAATCTCTATCGTGCTGTGCTTCAACAGGCCAATTGGAATGCTTCGTATGCATCTGATGTTGTAGACGAAATATGGTCATTTTTCTTTCCAACCGTCAAGTATGCATTTATTTGTTCGGTCCCTTTGGAGCGTACTCATGCAATGGTTAGATCTCCTTGGCTTTTACAAAATATTTGTAGACTAGAGAAATTAAGGAGAGAATCTGAAAGGTCCCTTCTGGCCAACCCCACAGAGGAAAATCGCTGGTCTCGCAATCGTTGCTACAACTGATTAAAGAGTACAACGCGTCAAGCCATCAGACAGTATGAGATGTCATTAGCATGTAGCAATAATCCCAAGTTCTTTTTCAAATATGTGAAATCAAAACAGTGTTCTTTCCCAACTGTCGGTCCGACGAAAGATCCAATCTCAGATGATGTTGTCTATGATCCTGAAAGAATTGCCAACATCTTTGAGGAATTTTACCGATGTGTTTTCTTTAAAGAATCCTATCCTCTACCTGATGTACCGATTCCCTCTTACCAATGCATCTCCATGGTTGACTTTTCAACTGAAAATTTTTTTTTACATCTTTCCAAGCTTGAGAGTTTTGCGTCTCTTGGTCCAGATGGTCTCTCATACGTCTGTTATAAGGAAGCTGCTGCTATTCTGATTCCTCTACTGTCACACATGTTTTTTTCTTTTTTACTCAGGGCTTTCTGTCAAGTATTTAGAAACTTGCATATGTCACTCCAATTTTCAGGAAGGGAAGTCGCAAGCAGACGGCTAATTATCGTTCCGTCAGTTTTACTTGCACAGCCTCCAAACTTATGGAATGTGTAATCAGGCATAGTCTGTGGCAGTTTTGAAACAAGCATTCGTTGATAAAGAACTCACAATTCGGTTTCCCCTCGACTTCAGCTTGGCACTCTCTCCAGCTTCTCGAGTTTTTAGAGGATGTCACAATTGAGCGGATGCAACATACCTTGATTTTGAAAAGGCTTTCAGTACCGTGCCACACTAGAAACTATTGACCAAATTGCGCGCTCTAGGCATCTGGGTTGATCGTCACAACTTTTTAAAAGATTTTTTGAGTCATGTGGATTACATGTAGAGAGTGTTGTTATTGGTGGTGTTTCTCTTCTCCTTATACTATGACCTCTGGTGCCTCTCAAGGTTCTGTTATTGGTCCTGATATGCTTGTGGCTTACATCAATGATATCGATGATGCTGTTGCAAAATCTTCTATTCTCAAATGCACAGATGATATCAAGCTTGATATTGAAGTTAAGCGAGGCAATCCTTAAGAAGCGATTTGGTTACTGCAAGCTGACATGGACAAGATTTCAGCGTGGTCCAGGAAATGGCAATTACATTTGAATTCCTCCAAATCACACCTTATCTCCTTTGGCCATCGTAATCCCTCCAATGCCTACGTACTCAATAACCAATTCCTCGAGGATTCGGCCTGCTCGGAAGATCTCGGTGAGGTAATCTCGAACAGTGGCGTATTTAGGCTGCTGCACGTGCTGTAGTCGCAGCCCGTGAAAATTAGAGTTGTCAAGAAGATAATTACTCAATATATCCCAAGTGATTATAGTTATACTCCTCTTTCAGTGTTATGAAATTTGTGTAATTTCTCTTCGATTGAGATGCATTTTGAAAGCTTGCTGCGATGTCCCTGCCACCTCACCAACCACAGCTAGAAATCTAATTTCTGAGCTCTCATTGGATGATCATCGCCAAGCGATTCCTAGCTTGAGCGCTGTATGGGTGAGAGCAGAGCTGGAAAAATTCCACTGAAATTTTTTAATTCCAATTCCAATTCCAGAGCAGAAATTTCAATTCCAATTCCAGTCGAAACAGTTCAATTCAATTCCAATTCCAATTCCATAATGAGATTCAATTCCGAATTCCGAATTCCGATAATTGCATGACGCGTATATGTTAATGTATCTAAAGTTTCTTCGCTTCAATCTAACCCATGTGCCCGTATCCTATCCTCGTTATTCATGTGTGCCGTTCCCTGCGTCGTTCCTATGTGCGTTCTCATGTTCATAGTTCATATTTCTTGTGTACATGTACATGTATATACCGGGTGTCCCACAGCGAACCCCCCAACACAAAATCAAGATTATTTACTTGAAGTTTGGTGACTTCGGCTTGATAAGAGCAGCTTGGGTTGTTGTTAGATATCAGTGTATGCCATCATTAGGATATCGAATAACGCTTGTCTTCATTTCGCAAACAAAAATTGCAAATTCAAATTCAAATTTCTAACTGAAATGCTGCTTCATGTTTAATCATTTACAATTAGTCATGCCACGTCGCCACACGATTGAGGAACGCGTGTTCATTGTGAAAAGCTATTATCAAACTGGCAATTATCGTGAAGTAGTTCGACGCTTTGAAGACACGTATGGAAGACCAATTGATAGGAAATCGATTCCATCATTGATTAAGAGATTTGAGTCCACTGGAAGAGTTGACGAAGAGGGACATGGTAGACCATCAAGTGAAAGCCATAGTGAACAGGTAGCCGCGGTTGCCGGTGCTATCACTGAAATGGGTGATAATTTCTCTATCCGCAAGGCATCCGCTGATCTTGATATTTCAAAATCTACTGTTCATTGAATTCTGAAAGTCGACTTGGGATTGAAAAGCTATCACTTCTCGTTGCATCAAGAACTTAATGAAGACGATCCTGATCGACGTTTGAATTTTTGTGTTTATGTTTATTAGAACGAGATCACCAATTGATCAATAAAGTTGTCTGGACAGACGAGCCGAAGTTCTTTTTAAACGGAACTGTGAATCGCCACAATTCAGTTTATTGGTCAGATCACAACGAGCTTCGTCTAAGCACCAAGTCCATGGACCAACGTGGTGTAACAGTGTGGGCTAGCATTTCATCCCGAGGTGTGACGGAGCCATTCTTCTTTCGAGAGACTGTCAAGGGAGAGAATTATCTTAGTATGCTGCAAAGCGTGCTGCCGCGAATCACCGATCTTGGGAGCATTTTTCTGCAGGATGGGGCACCGGCGCATTATTACCGTTCCGTCATAAATTACCTATACAGTAATTTTCCCAACCGCTGGATTGGACGCCGTGGTAGCCTTTTGGAATGGCCTCCAAGATCACCAGACTTAACACCGTGTGATTTTTTTCTTTGGGGACACGTAAAAGAGATTGTATACAGGAGTCATCCTCAAACCTTGGATGAATTGGAAGACTGTATTCGTACTGTGTTTCGTGACATAGACGAGCTTTTATGTAGAAAAGTATGTTCTGAAGCTGTTCAAAATAGAATTCAACTCTGTGTGTAGGAAAATGGTCAACAGATTGAACATAAATTATAAAAGTTTAATTAAGACGTGTTTCGTGCTTTGTATGAACTGCAGAAATTACTCTAATAAGGGAATAATGACCTTTTGATCACAACGTATCAATGTAGGCTATATTATAATTTGAGATAACGATGGAAATCGTTCGGGGGGCGGGGGGTTCGCTGTGGGACATCCGGTATGTAGCCGGTCAGACTACGCCATTTTTGTTTCGTAAACGATATATTCAATATCTTGTGAAAAAGAGAAAAGAAAATTAACGGTCAGCAAAGAATCAAACGCTGAGAGAGAGAGAGAGAGAGAGAGAGAGAGAGAGAGAGAGTGCACATTTCTTGACATCGGAGGTCGGTTACTCGTATTATCCAAAACACTGCTAAAATCCTTTTTCTACATCATTCCAGAGACATGCTTGCGACAGCAACAGCAATGACAACCCCAGTAACCGTTCAACCTTCGCAATCTCCTTCCCCATCTCCAGTATCCCAATTCTCCAAATCTGAAACACTGTGTGGCAAATGTGCGAAACCAACGCCTGCAGACTTCGCTCTGTTATGTAAAAAATGTGAAAAGTCCTATCATTATGACTGTAGTGGCCTCCCGCCTTACGAAGTGGTGAAGTACTTTAAGGAGAATTTGTACCACCGAAAGTTTGCGTGCACGGAATACGTCGAAAGAATGCATACCAACGAGTTGGCGACTGTCAAGGCACACATGAAGACCTACAATGGCAATTCTCTCCTACTTGAGAACTATATGCGACGACTACAGATAAAAGAGAAAGAAATGGACGAGCTTATGGAAACAATGCGCCAAGGAATTGAAGAAAAGAATAATCTTGAAGAAAAGGTGCGACAGCTCAAGGAAGACATTCGATCGTTAGATAGACGAAATGAAGAACTGACCAACACGATAACTGCGTATGAAGACCAACTGAGTGAATATGAGAGAGAAAAGATAAACCAAAACACCAACCAAGGAAGCAACAACGACAAAATACTGAGACTATTGGAAAAGCAAAAGGAAGAAACAAAGAGTGATATGACTGTCCTAAAACATCTCATAGACGACGTCAGAATGACGATAGTTGAGAAACCCCATCAACGAGAACAACTACAACAGTCGTACCAACAACTACCACCAGCTGGAATACCAAGAAATTTCAATTATCAACAAAGAAGACCACTACCGAAGTGCTACTCTTGTGGCCGAATCGGGCATATTTCGCGTAATTGCTACACCACCAGACCACCAAGGCAGAGATGGATGGGCAATTATAGAAACAATTATCGCGGACAAAGAGGACGTCCACAACAACATCAGTTCCATCCACAACATCAGCCATACTACCAACATCCTGTCCCCAAATCAATTCCAGCAGCCATACCGACAACAGCAGTTCACAACAATGAACAATCAGCCTATACCTCAACCAGGTATGATGTACCCTACCTCGAATTTTCAACCCTTGCAGCCTTTTGTTTAACATAGATGAACGAGGAGAGGAGACTGCTATATCGGGTGAAATACGTAATAAAGATAAGAAAACATTGAAAATTTACTACACTAATATAAACGGATTAAATATAAATAAACTTCATGACTCTGATATGATCAATGATTTACATGACACGGATATCATATGCTTCACTGAAACACATTTGAATGAAAATACTTCTACAAATTTATCGATAAATCGATTCAATGCTGTTGAAACGTTTTGTAAAAATAAAAATAATTTCGGAAGACAAATTAAAGGTATCAGTTTATATCATAAAGATGATATAAATGACGTAGCCATAGAAGAATTGATATCAGAAAATGGAGACCTAATAGTAATCAGAATGATCACTTCTCGATGTAAAGACTTGAAAATAATATTTCTAATTCTATGCTACCGTGAAAGCAGAGAATCCAAATATGCTGACAAAAATTACTTAAATAGAATTAAAGAATATATCAAAAAGTTCAAGATGAAAAATATTATTATTTTGGGAGACCTTAATAGCAGAATTGGTCTTTTGAATGATAATCAACACATGAATCTGCCCTCTAGAAAATCAGAGGATCAAGTTACAAACAAGCAAGGTAGAGAATTAATTGAATTTTGCAACGATAACTCCCTTATAGTAGCAAATGGTAGATATGAAGAAGGAGGACATACGTATTGCAAAATTCAAAATGAGAAAAATCATAAATCAGTTATCGACTATTTGATCATATCAGAATCCATGATAGAAAAATTAAAAGCCTTTGACATCATAGGGCCTAAATTATTCACAGACCATAGACCATTAAAAATAGAATTAGATATCAATTTAAATTCATCAAGTGAGGATAAGGCTGATAAAAATGGAAATAGTAATAATAAAGTCATCGAGCCATTTAAAATGCCACAGAACTGTGATCCTTATACATATCAAGAAGATCTTGTTTTGAAAAGTACAGAACTAGTGAAAAAATTAAATGTAGGATATTTGAATTCTGAAGAAATATATAATGAATTGATTAATACAAGTAGAGATATATATTGAAAGGTTAAACCAAACACGCAAATAATATATTCAAAAGATACAAGAAAACTTCGCAAGACTTATAAAATGACAGTTGAAGCATACAAAACAGAACAAACCGAAGAAAACCTAAATACCTTACTGCAAAATAAAAGACAATATAATAAAACCCTAAAATCAGAAAAAAGAAATTTGCAGAAGGTAAAACTACTAGAACTTCAAAATGCAAAAATTAATAATGACTCTAAGAAATATTGGGAACTAATAAACAAAAACAAACCAAACAAAAGTAAGAAATCATTTACAAAGCTGACTGCACATGACTTTAAAATTAACCTTAAAGACAAAGATAAGCAGTTAAATCAATCTAAAATCAAAATGAAAAACGAAATTATTACTCACTCATGCGTAGGAAGTAAAGATGACTATTTGAACAAAAATATTACAATACAAGAAATTGAAGAAGCAGTTCATTCTACCAAAAATTCGAAATCTAGCGGTCCAGATCAAATTATATATGAGATATTCAAGAATAACCGAAATCAGTATCGTGTATTGGAAGTTCTTTTCAATCAAATTTTGCGAGACACAACTACTCCATGGGAAATGAGCTGGACAACTCCAATTTTCAAAAAAGGAAATAAAAATGAAACAAATTCCTATCGATATCTTAATTTATCGTCATTTGTTGAAAAGATTCTTACTAAAATATTAAACAATAGGTTAAATAAATGGACTGATAAATATAAATTAATACACGAATCTCAAACAGGATTTCGAAAAGAACACTGTACCATAGATAATATTTGGATATTACGAGAAATTATACAAATTTATAAAAATGATAAGCAACCATTATACATCTGTTTCATTGATTTGTCAAAGGCTTTTGATTCGATACCAAAGTTCCATTTAATAGATAAACTCAGAGCCATAATACCGAAGGGCGATTACCTTTCCCTAATAGAAAACATCATAAATAATAAGAAATACAAAATTCTATTTGATGGAAGGGAAAGTGAAATCTTCATGTTAGAAAATGGAATTCCACAGGGAGACAGTTTATCACCAATTTTATTTTGCATTTATATAAATGATCTGCTCTGCAAATTTGACAGAAATATGAATGATATCGATCCTGTAGAAATAATTGATTTAAAATTGGCTTCATTGATATATGCAGACGATATAGTTTTACTTAGCACTTCCCAAAACGGGTTAATCAAACAACTGAAATACATGCGAAATTTTTGTGATGAAAATGGTCTCAAAATAAATTATGATAAAACCAAAATTATGATATTTAATGAAATAGAATC